>CM060885.1:30265000-30943750 GCA_030762935.1 Hymenopus coronatus | reverse complement strand
AAGTTGGCAATGAAAATATGTGTTGTATAAAGAGATTCATCGGCTAGGAATTCGTGTGCAGTTTGGTGAGAAGAAAGCGACCTTCTGGAGGTGACATCCTTATTTGGGGCAGGGACTGCCCCAGGATATGTTGAAACACGGTACCATCATTTCAGTCTCACCTGAGAAACAAATTGCACGGTATGTTTGTCACCTTACGTCAGATCACAACACTGTGCAAGGTGGGCATGACTAAGCGGTATGCATTCCTGAGTCATCTCGACACTGAGGTCCACATTATGGTCAGACTGGATGCCTGAGAGTCAATCCCACGGCGTAGGAGGGTGTGAGCATGCGCCAAATAACTGTCAAGATAAACAACACGTACATGTGAAACAAACTGGCTCTGTTATATAAGTTGTGGCAATAATGCTTCTTCACGTACTTGCTATAAGATTGTAGACACGGAAAGTGCCGCTTACAAGCTCCATCAACTGAGGTCGATGACATTTATCAGTTGCTTGGTGGCTGTAAAAACATTTCGGGCTCAACGAGCAAGCAACAAATGCCATCGTATATTTGACAAAATGTCCTCACATTTAGATGCGAGATGTGTGTTTTCTATGCTAAAGGATACAGCAACAATTTTGTAACGTGATCTCCGAAAAATGTTGCTTTCAAGCTTGTCACGAGGTCAGCGCTTCTGGTTCAAATACCTGACACAAGGGAGCAGCTGATTAGTGAAATCTAGAAATGTATCAGCTAATTAGTTTACACTTTCCCGCTGGGTAGCGCTGTCATGCCAAGTTATCAGAACAGCTTATCAGAAACCCGTTTTTTTTTTTTATTTATGTATATTCTTCTACTAGTGATATACACATTCTTGTGATATATATTCCGCTTGAGTTACACATTAATAAACAGTGATAATTTTAATTCGTTCATAATATGTCGTAATATGCAAGTGTCTCAGAATCATCTTGAGGACATCCAGAGCTCAAGTTACACATATTTTGACAGTTTAGGGATTAAATAAAATTAAATAAATAAAAAAAGGTCTGATATGTTGCTCTCACATGACTTTCTCTAGCTACTCTACAAACAAACTCTTACAAAAGATGATTCTTCTTTCGACACCATGCTAATCGAGATAAACATTAGCAGAATTTTATTACTCATAAGTAGAATGGAATTAAGGGAATGCCCTAGGCTAAAGTGATAGACAAATGTTTTAAAAGCTATCGTGATGCCACTGCCATTGCAAATCGCTTCTTTGCTTAGTCAGGAGTAGAACAAAAGAAAAACGGACACTTCCGTCTGAGAAAAGTATAAGTACTTCACAATTGAAACTAATAACAAGGAATACCTCAAAAACGGTAAGCTCCACTAAAAAAATGTATATATGTATATGCGTATATCATTATAACTTGTGTATTTTATTAAGATATACGTTTTTTATACAGTAAGCTTTTGTCTATCTCTTATGGTTTACTAGTTATACCAAATTAAGCAAAATTCATCCGGAATAAACAGGTCTTTAGAAGCTATTCCCAGAAAATTCAAGATAAGCGTTTTATTTGTGATCGAAATGGCTTTCATATGTGGTATTTTAATCAAAATCGTTAGAGGCATTTTTAAGAAAAACAAAATTAAAAAAAAATTCCATGTAAAGGGGAGTTAGGGGAGTGGGAATTTTTAAGCTAAGCTGTACACACACACACACACACACACACACACACACACACACACACACACACCTGGACCTGTTTCTGAAAATGCTTTTTTTGGATTCAGGGGGTCCTAAAACATGTATTTCCGGTGAAATCTCGATATCAATTTTTGGGTGGAATACAATACATTGTACATACGGGGCTAGTGAAAGTAAAAACTATAAAAATCTGATGTGTTCCATTCACATGACTTTCTCTACATCTCTGCAACAAATTATTTTTAAAAAGCTTATACTTCTATTTACTTCATGCTAATCGACAAAAAAATAGCAGAAATAGTCTTATTACTTGCTTCCTTGTAAGTAGAACGGAAATAAGGGAGTACCATAGGTTAAAGCGACAATCAAAAGCTGGTTGCTATGTCACTGAAGTTCCTTTTGTTTGTATGGACAGGAGTTGACAAATTCCTGTATAAGAAAAGTTAAGTTTTTCGAACCTGAAGACAAAAATAAGGAATATCTCAAAAACGATCAACTCCACAAAAAGAAAAAAAAAAAAAAAAAAATGTGTAAAACATAAATTGTGTGTTTTAATGTGCTCTACATTTTTTTTGTGGTACGTTTTTGTCTCTATCTCTTACGGTTTAGCTGTTATGCAAAATTCCGTAAAATTCACCCAGAATAAAGTAGTCTTTAGAGGCTACTCCCAGAAAATTCAGAAAATACACTTTATTTGTCAGGTAAATCTTTAATATACGATATTTTAATCAAAATCGTTAGCCATTGTTTTAGAAAATCAAACTTTTCGAAAAAAAGTTCCATGTAAAGGGTAGTTTGGGGTTGGGGGATTTTTCCCAAAATCTACGATTTACCTCCCCCGAAGCTACTCAACTTAAATATCAAGTTTATTAATCTACTGACTTTTCGTTTTTGAGTTATCGTGTTCACACACACAGACACACACAAACGGGCCTTTTTCTGAGTACAGAGGACCCTAAAACATGTATTTCCGGTGAAATCTCGGTATCGAATTTTTGGGTTGGATGCAATACCTTCTCTATACACTATATACATAGTGTAGAGATAGTAAAAAAGTAGACAGAAGATGGAATTTTGTGAGTATATTTTAAAATAGTGAATAGAGAAAATCAACAATCAGATTTGTTGTAGCTGAGAGTTCAGAATTTAAGATTTACAGTTAACGTTATTTTGGGTTGCAGGTTTATTGTGTTTATTTTGGCTGCACCATATCTACAAAAGCGAGTTTCACTGCTGTTTATCACTCGGCTACAATCCAACTTCGAGCTGTCACCTACAAATACTTTGATAGCTCAAATTTCGCAAATACTGATAGTGCTTGACTGGCAGAGGAGAATTTAAAAATTGTTCGATTTCTCCTATGAGTAAATTAATTTCTACTTTCTCTACACGTACTATGTACATAATGTTTAGAGAAGGTATTGCATTTCACCCAGAAATTCGATACAAAGGTTTGCTTATTTGCGAACCAATAAATTACACTTAACATCACAGAGTTTCTCATAAATCCAGGTTGCAGCTACGAACTGGCTGGTTTGATTTTTCTAACGGCTGACCTTTGTTACTTCAGGGTCTCAAAACGCCCAATGGATTTACAACACACTGTTATTCCGGAGGTAATTTCGGAATCACAACCAATAGAATTTCGCGCAGTTCGCTAATTACCTGTCCCCCGCACTTAATGCTTTTGCGACGTACTAAAATTTAAACTTAAGCCGCACACTTCGCGCGCACGTTCCCGTCCGGTCTGGTTATAGCTTCGCGGCCAATGTCTTCCAGAAAAGTGCATGCTGTAGACATGGGGTGATTAATGAACGAATCGTTCATATGAACGACTACAAGGGAAGAATCGCATGAATCGTGCTAGTCTCAACTTGAATCGTCGTTCAAAAAAAATCTCGTGAATCGTGTCAACCATTGCAGGTATCGTTCAAAAAGAATCACGAGAATCGTACTAGTCTTAACATGAATCGTCGTTCAAAAGGAATCGCATGAATCGTGTCAACCATAGCAGACATATTGTCGTTCAAAACGAATCGCAGATTTGATGACTCGTGATCAGGTATTGGGGTTTGTTTTTCTTTTGCTTTCATATTTACAAGTACCAAGCCGAGCTTCGACAAAAACTGCCGAGTGCGCACGATGATGTGTACAGAGATTTAAAACCATTTATTTTATTGTGAGAAAATAAATAGTGCTGAGGCCATGAGGATACATAAGAATATATAAATGTATAAAATAAAATATATGAATTATATATATTTATAATATAAAATATTAGAATTATAGTATATATATATATATATATATTATATAATGTACAATATACATAAGAAAACCAACACTGCCAAGCATTGCCGAAGCCACCTCAAGCGTCTTCAAATTGTTTAGGGATGAGTTATTGCAGATGTGAAATTAAGCGTTAGAATTTACAACTGTTTTTATATATATATATATTTATTTTTTCAGTAGCTTAAATATAATATTCACAGCTAAATCGTCACTACATTAGAAGGATATCTAACTTCTGAAACAAAATGTTACTACAAATAAAGCAATTATGCTCCAACAAAAATGGTACAAAAACATACCATTCTAATGCATTAAAATTACCTCGAATATTCCTGAAGAAAATAATTATTATTCTGGGTACTGGCATTGCCTTATAATGACGTATTTATAAACATTACATGACTTAGTGGCGCGCAATCGCTATAGTGGTGAATATTACTACTCTGCGTATTAACATTACAAAAATGCCGCCATCCAGTTTAAGTTTAGGTGTCAATTTTAGACTCAAACTTTTTATATATTTTTTTTTTCGAGTAATGAAGACAATTTTACCAAATATGTTTGCAATATATGGAGAAAGTAGAAAGTTTTTTATATAAATTACTGTTTTTGTGCTAAAGGAACTACCATATTACTATAATCCCCATGTACAATAGTCAAACACAGAAAAGGCATGGCGAAGATTAATGAATCGTGAACCAATCATATGAATCGATTCATATTGGATGAACGAATCGTACGAATCGATTACTGAAAAAGAATCGCTCTACCCAACTCTAGCATGCTGCTCCGATTCTTGCTCCCTTTTTATATGAATTTAAGATTAGTAGCGCACACGTCTTTACTCTTTCAGGATTGGCGGATGTTTCGCGCTCTTTTTGGCGTCACCTTATTCCCATCACACGATTCGTCTGGTTAATTTCGTCATGTGATCATACCCCGTTACTTTGCGCAAGTTCATCGGCCTACGCGACTTTAGATCACCCTGCAGCAACGGGACTTAATTTAAACAAAGATGATTCCGTTTTCGCCCTCACTGAAATACAAAAGACCGGGCGCCGCCAGCATGCGCGATTCTGACTGACCTTGCTACTTCTACAGATTCATTCCAGCCAATTCTTAACTTCAAGACTTAACAACTTAGAGGCTAACTCAATTTATTTACATACCCTTAACACATATTTCTATTAAAGGGTTTAGCATGGTCTAGGGCAGGGGTGGTGAGGTTAAAAGGCTTAGGGGAAGGAATACACCACGGTAAAATGTCTATTGTGTTATAAGAAGTCTGATAATTATTGACATTTAATTCTAGAATGCGAAGGAATAATGAATGAGAGAAAAGTTACGAAAAAACAATTGGTCTAGTCTACCAAATGAAATTAAGGTAAAAGGGTGTTAAGAGCTAAATCAAAAGAAAGTTTAACAGAAATAGAAACATATTTATGTGTAGTAAGGAGTAGATGAATGAAGGAAATTAAAATAAGGAATGGGAAGAAGTAAATAAGACCCGATAGTTAGGTAACCATGGTGTTGCAGCAACACAGTGAAGTAATAAAATGAGATGTAAAAAGTAGAATTTAAGGATAGAATTTAAGTATTACAGAATTGTAGGTGCGAATTGAGCCATGTAATGATTGAAGTGAAATACATTTATCTATCTGTCTGTCTGTTTGTTTGTCTAATTTAAAATCAAACTAATACAAACTCTCTTTTTAAAATTAATACATTTGAAGGCAATCAATGATTATTTTAATTGGATCAAATATAAACATCTGAATAATTACAAGCGTTTTATTCCTATTAATTTTAACAATTGGTCTATATCGTGAATAAAATCAAGGACCTACCTATCTATCTGTCTGTCTGTTATTCTACTTAATCAACTAACATTAATTTAATATACAGGGAAATGTTTATTCTCGGCCTGTAAGGGCTGTAGTGGCGCGGGATTAAAACAAGTTTTCTATTCTCTTCATGATGTTCATTTATTTTCATTCTAAAACGTTGACATCATCTGTAACTTGACATTAAGTGATTGACTTTGATGACTCGCCTTCTTCTGATGTCGCATGAATCGCTGAATTCATCTTTTTGCAACAGGCCTTCACATGAGAAGCGTTAGTGTCCGCAGGTCACTGCAATGGCCAGCATTGCTAATGTAGTGCACAACAGGGAATGAGTTGCGTGGGCGATTGCATCTAGTAACGCTGACCTCACGATGGGTTTTTTTGTACCTGTGTTTAGTAGTAGGACGATTGAAAATGTGTGTTACTCACATGGCTTTCTCTAGCTGCTCTGCAACCTTCTTACAAAAGATTCTTCTTTCTACATAATGCTAATCGAGATAAACATTAGCAGAATGTTCTTATTACTTTGTTCCTTGTAAGTAGTAGAGAAATAAGGAAATACACTAGGCTGAACCGATAATCAAATGTTTTAAGCTGCATTTATGCGATCATTACAAATCGCTTCTTTGCCTGGACAGGATTAGAACAAAAGAAAAACGGACACTTTCTGTCTGAGAAAAGTATAAGTACTTCACAATTGAAACCAATAACAAGGAGTATCTCGGAAACGGTTACCTCCACAATAAAAACGTAAAGGACATAAATTGCGTATTTTGACGAGATCTACATTTTTTGTGTAGTATGTTTTTGTCTAACTCTTACGGTTTAGCAGTTAAGCAAAATGCATTCAAAATAAAGAGGTCTTCAGAAGTTATTCCCAAAAAAATTAAAGATATACATCTTATTTGGGATGTAAATCGCTTTATATACGGGATTTTAATCAAACTCGTTAGCCTTTTTTAAGAAAATAAACATTTTTGAAAATTATTCTAAGTAAAGAGTATTTTGAGGTGTGGGTATTTGCTTGAAAATCTTCGTGTCTCATCCTTGGAAGATGCTAAACCTAAATACAAAGTTTGGAATTTAATAGTATTTTCGTTTTTGAGCTATGCTGTCCGTGCGCGCGCGTACACACACACACACACACACACACCCCCACACTTACACATACACCCACACTTACACACACATACAAACACACGGACCTTATTCTAAAATAGCTTTTTCTTTTTGGATTCAGGGGGATCCAAAACATGCATTTACAGTGAAATCTCGGTATCGAAGTTTTGGGTGGAATGTAATACCTTCTCTATAGTATACTATGTACATAGTAAGTGTAGGGGTGAGTTATAAAAAATTGCATTATAGTAAGTTTATAAAATAAAGAAATGAAGTTAACTAAAAGGTTAAATTAAGAGAATAAATTGATTTATTTAATATTTTAAATAAACAAAGTGAGATGAGAAATGAATATAACAATAATAATTTAAATAATAATCTAAATAATAATCTAAATAATAATAATCTAAATAATAATAATCTAAATAATAATAATAATCTAAATAATAATAATAATCTAAATAATAATAATAATCTAAATAATAATAATAATCTAAATAATAATAATAATCTAAATAATAATAATAATCTAAATAATAATAATAATCTAAATAATAATAATAATCTAAATAATAATAATAATCTAAATAATAATAATAATCTAAATAATAATAATAATCTAAATAATAATAATAATCTAAATAATAATAATAATCTAAATAATAATAATAATCTAAATAATAATAATAATCTAAATAATAATAATAATCTAAATAATAATAATAATCTAAATAATAATAATAATCTAAATAATAATAATAATCTAAATAATAATAATAATCTAAATAATAATAATAATAATCTAAATAATAATAATAATAATCTAAATAATAATAATAATAATCTAAATAATAATAATAATAATCTAAATAATAATAATAATAATCTAAATAATAATAATAATAATAATCTAAATAATAATAATAATAATAATCTAAATAATAATAATAATAATCTAAATAATAATAATAATAATAATCTAAATAATAATAATAATAATAATCTAAATAATAATAATAATCTAAATAATAATAATAATCTAAATAATAATAATAATCTAAATAATAATAATAATAATCTAAATAATAATAATAATAATCTAAATAATAATAATAATAATCTAAATAATAATAATAATAATAATCTAAATAATAATAATAATAATAATCTAAATAATAATAATAATAATAATCTAAATAATAATAATAATAATAATAATCTAAATAATAATAATAATAATAATAATCTAAATAATAATAATAATAATAATAATCTAAATAATAATAATAATAATAATAATCTAAATAATAATAATAATAATAATCTAAATAATAATAATAATAATAATCTAAATAATAATAATAATAATAATCTAAATAATAATAATAATAATAATCTAAATAATAATAATAATAATAATCTAAATAATAATAATAATAATAATCTAAATAATAATAATAATAATCTAAATAATAATAATAATAATCTAAATAATAATAATAATAATCTAAATAATAATAATAATAATCTAAATAATAATAATAATAATCTAAATAATAATAATAATAATCTAAATAATAATAATAATAATCTAAATAATAATAATAATAATAATCTAAATAATAATAATAATAATAATCTAAATAATAATAATAATAATCTAAATAATAATAATAATAATCTAAATAATAATAATAATAATCTAAATAATAATAATAATAATCTAAATAATAATAATAATAATCTAAATAATAATAATAATAATCTAAATAATAATAATAATAATCTAAATAATAATAATAATAATCTAAATAATAATAATAATAATCTAAATAATAATAATAATAATCTAAATAATAATAATAATAATCTAAATAATAATAATAATCTAAATAATAATAATAATAATCTAAATAATAATAATAATAATCTAAATAATAATAATAATAATCTAAATAATAATAATAATCTAGATAATAATAATAATAATCTAAATAATAATAATAATAATCTAAATAATAATAATAATAATCTAAATAATAATAATAATAATCTAAATAATAATAATAATAATCTAAATAATAATAATAATAATCTAAATAATAATAATAATAATCTAAATAATAATAATAATCTAAATAATAATAATAATAATCTAAATAATAATAATAATAATCTAAATAATAATAATAATAATCTAAATAATAATAATAATAATCTAAATAATAATAATAATAATCTAAATAATAATAATAATCTAAGTAATAATAATAATCTAAGTAATAATAATAATCTAAGTAATAATAATAATCTAAGTAATAATAATAATCTAAGTAATAATAATAATAATAATCTAAATAATAATAATAATAATCTAAATAATAATAATAATAATCTAAATAATAATAATAATCTAAATAATTATCTAAATAATAATAATAATAATAATAATCTAAATAATAATCTAAATAATAATAATAATAATAATAATAATCTAAATAATAATAATAATAATAATCTAAATAATAATAATAATAAGAAGAAGAAGAAGAATGATAGTAGTAATCGTCCCTTTGTGGAATTAATAAACTTAACTAGTAGAAACTTACTATATATAGGTTAATATATTAGTTGAGTGCTGGTTTCGAGCACATTTTCCGCTGGCTTTCAATGGATAGAAGTTAGTTTTTGTAGTTAAGTGTAATAGGTTACTAGTTGCATTTACTGGTTTCAGTAAATATTAGAAGTATATACTTTTATTATTTTTGCTTTGAATTACTCCCCGTCGTCTAGTTTTAATTATTGTAATAAAATACCTTTTTTTTTTTTCTCATTTTTGGAAGTAAATTATTATTCTTTTATTTAGTTTCATTTAGTATTTTTTTCACTCTGTTATTTCAATTTATTTTGCTTTATAAGCTGTATTAGGTTAAGTTATCTGAAAAACATCTGATGTGTTCCATTTACATGACTTTCTCTACATCTCTACAATAAATTGTTAAAAAGGCTTATTCTCTATTTCCTTAATACTAACCCAGAAAAAAATTAGCAGAAAGGGTGTTATTAGTTGCTTCCTTGTAAAGAGTGAAATAAAGGAGTACCATATGCTAAATCGATAGTCAAAAGTTTTAAAAGATTGTTGCTATGTGATTGAAGTACCATTGTTTGTGTAGACAGGAGTTTGTTTACAAATTTCCATATGAGAAAAGTTAAAGCTGAAACTAATATCATGGAATATCTAAAAAAAAAAAAAAAACAAAAAAAACGGTGAACTCAACTCTTCAGAGGCTATTCCCAGAAAATTGAAGATATACTTTTTATTTGTCATTAAAATCGTTAGCCATTTTTTTAAAAAAAATCAGAATTTTCGAATTTTTTTCTATGTAAAGGGTAGTTGGGGTGGGGGGATTTTTTTTTTAGAATCTTTGTGTCGCATCCTTGGAAGGTACCATGCTTAAATACCAAGTTTGGTATTTTATGGTGCTTTTCGTTTTTGAGCTATGCTGCCCCCCCCCACACACACACGGACATTTTTCTAAAAAAAAATTTTTTTTTGGATTCAGGGAGTCTAAAAACATGTATTTCCGGTGAAATTGAATTTTTGGGTGCAATACAATACCTTCTCTATACACTATGTACATAGTACGTGTAGATATAGTAAAAATGACTGTGACGGTACTTGCAGTGGTATACCTCGAGAACTATGGGAAATATATGCAAGTACGTGTTCCCAAACTTGGTCTCATCATCTCCCACTATACGAATACCCGAACTGAACGTGAGTGCATGCTGCCAAACCGGGTGCACTTTGCCCCGAGTGTAGTGTACTCCAAATGCTGATTTATGGTCACACTCGTTTATTTTTTTCCTAGGTGGTGAGGTGTCTGCATACAAAGTAGCGATTCTATCTTAGCAGAGATAATTCCCATTTTATCTTACATCTTGCAATATAACGATAGATAAATTAGCACAAGACTAAAGCAATGGACACTTTAGTTAAAAGCAGAAAAACATCTAAATTGCTGCATTCACATTACTTCCACTACTCTCTGACAAACCATATTCTTCTACTTATTTTATTGTTGATAGTTGCACATTCGTCTCCTTAGCAGAGTGGTAGCCATGGTGCTTGCCAAGCGGGAGACCAGGGCTCGATTCCGGCGTGGGGATTTTTTCCCCCACTAGGAGGCCTGGACCGGGGTGCACTCAGCCTCGTGAGGTCCCTGGGGGGTCAATTGAGCAGCTACTTGATGAAGTAGCGGCTCCAGGTCATGACGACCGCAATAACCGGCCGGGGCGCTGACCACGTCTCACCCTCCAGTACTGCACCCCATCCATGATGGGGGACTCAGCGGCCAGGTTCCTTGTGAGCTGTCGCGCCATGGAGTTACAGATAAACTCATTCAAAAGCATGTCCTATAACCCGGTAAGGATATCCGATTGAAATGAAGCTCGTGCTCACTAACGCCTAGAGTTACACGGCAACGTCCGTCTTCATAATCGAAATTTAAACTTGAGTACTTTTGAATATACATAGATACGCTACGCCTACACCACAGGAGAGGTAATGAAATATTTTGGTGTAGGTATAACAAATATTGAACACAGAAGAACAAAATCAGATTTTTTGAAAACCGGTTGCTTGAAATTCTGTTGTCTTTACATGAATACATAAAAGAGAAAGAAATATAATTAAAAAAAGTCTGTAATGCCTTACTGTTACTTTTACAAAAGTTTGTTATAGTTTTTCTTTATTACCCATTTTCTCATTTCGTTATAAGTATGAGAAGAGTAGGCTATAACATTATGCATATCTGTAATGAGTGGGTCGCTATTTAATCATTCTTTTCATGACCACGATAAAAATAAAATTAGCTTCTTAGTTGAAAAAATCGTCTACAGTACATTTACATGACTTTGTCTGCCAATTTTTCAACAGACTTTTCGTATTAATAGAGACAAAAATTTGCAGAAATATTTTAAGTAGGTACATATTTCCGTGCCGATGTAACGACATTAAGCAAATAACAAATCTTTAAAGAGTTGGGCGCTATGTGAGAACTTTGAAATTTTGAGAGGTGATTTGCAATGACGATAGCTTTTAAAACATTTGACCATCACTTTAGTATAGCGCATTCCTTTAGTTCCCTTCTACTTATAGGGAACTAAGTAATAAGAACTTTTTGCTAATATTTATCTCGATTAGTAATTGTGTAGAAAAAAGAATAATCTTTTGTAAGATGTTTGTAGAGTAACTAGAGAAAGTCATGTGAGTGTAATTAATGCATCAGATTTTTTTTTAAGTTACACTGTTCACACGCAAACACTGGATCAAGAGAATCTTTTAGTGGGGGGCGGAGTCCAGGAGGGCCCAACATGTTTATGGTGACATTTCAATACCAAATACTTAGGTGGAATGCAGTATCTCCTTTACTCGTTATAGCCTATAGTAGATAAAGCAAAAGGAAAGAACCGTTTAACTTGAATTCAGATTTACTATGCTCTAATGTGAATGTGTACATCTTTAAGATTAATGGGTGTAAAGATACCTTGTGCAAATGTCAACAACTGGAAATTCCACTCTACTGTGTTGCTAATTGCGATAATAATTACAAATGACATACGTGTGATTGTTTGATTTTTTCTACATCGAGGCAGCTCAATGATTCAATGTTTAGTTACAGTTCTCAAGAATTTACGCGAGAAAAGTCACTTTCCTAGGTTACCGGAAATGTTGTTGACATTTATATAAAGGTTATTATATCTATGACAGGTTGGAAAACCGCTGATGTTACCAGACATAAATAACGTCAATAAATAGGCGTATTACTTGCTTTCTTGTAAGTAGAAGTAAATAAGGGAGTAGCAAAGGTTAGAGTAATAGTCAAAAGCTGGTTGCTATGTTACTGAAGTTCCTTTGTTTGTATGGACAGGAGTTGACAAATTCCCGTAGGAGAAAAGTTTAAGTATTTTAAAGCCGAAACCAATAACAAGGAATATCTAAAAAACGTTTCCTCCACGAAAAAAATGTATATAACATAAATTGTGTGTTTTAACGAGCTCTTTATTTTCTGTTAGGTAAGTTTTTGTCTATCTCTTCCGATTTACCAGTTTTGCAAAACTCCATAAAATTCATCCAGAATAAAGTAATCTTCAGAGACTATTCTCGGAAAATTTAGGATATATACTTTATTTGTCAGGTAAATGTCTTTAATATACGATATTTTAATCAAAATCTGTTAGTTATTTTTGAGAAAATTAACATTTTTGAAAATTGTTCAATGTAAAGTGTAGTTAGATTTGGGAGTTTTTTTTTGCCTGGCTTTTGATTATTATTATTATTATTATTATTATTATTATTATTATTATTATTATTATTATTATTATAGTGCACTTATGTATATTATTCTACAACCACATAATTTTCATATTTTTAACGAGCAATGAAAGATATTTGCTGATGACCAAGAACAGCTATAAACCTCTAGGGCTCCCTCCAAGGAATGAAAAGGATCGAGGGAGATGGCTCCGCGGTAATGTATGAACTTGGCATTCGGGAGGTTCCGGGTTCGAATACAGTCGACTCTATCTCTGACCTTCCGTTTTGCGTGGTGTCCATAGTCGATAGGTAAATACTGGGGCAATTTCTCGTCTTCAAGATTTCCTTTCCTTCAGTTCTGCTGCATTCCGTTTCCTTCTCATTGTCATGTGTGCTAGGTTTAGTAGCGTAGGGCGGTGTCGGAAATATGGCGCGGATGCTCGCTCACAGAAATGAATACGCTCCGTAGACACTAGAGGGCAGGGGTTCGTTGATAAACTGTTTATTGATTGTCTCTCTGGGCAACACCGGCATTGGGCGGGTTTTTGAACCTGAGATTGTGAAATTTTAATATCTTCTTTTACGTCAGCTGTCGGGTTAGCTCATTCAAGCTGATAATTTCTCCAATTAATCTGTTCAATAATAAAGGGTTCCCCTCCAAAAAAAAAAAAGAAGCATTTTTACAAAAAGCTCCGTGTGCGTGTGTGTGTCTGTGGACAGCACAGCTAAAAAACGAAAAGACCATTGAACACCAAGCTGCTATTTAAGTTTGGTTTCTTCCAAGGATGGTACACGAAGATTTTCAAGATATCCTCCCACCCCCAACTACCCTTTACATGGAACCCAAAATATATATTTCCGGTGAAATCTCGGTATGGAATTTTTGGGTGCAATGCAATACCCTCTCTATACACTATGTACAGAGAAAGTAAAAATACAATTGGCTGAAATGGGGTTCCTCTTCAAGTTAAAAGGTGTACAAAGAGAGATCATTTGAGAAATAAGGAAATAAGGGGAGAACTAGAAATTTACAATATAAATGATAAAATAGAAGAATATAAAGGAAACTAGAGAAGCATGGAGAAAGGAAGAATACCAGCTTCAGTAAATACCTATCGGCCCAGAGGGAAGAGAGAAGTAGGACGTCCAAGGAGGAGATGACAATGAAAGCATTATTGTGAAGACGGAACAGTTATTATTGTCTAATTCCTGAAGTACAGAGGAAGAAGATGATCTGCTTAATTGAAATGAATGTGCTGTGCTATTAGGGTTGTATAGGTTGTCGTTATCCTTCACTAGGACGTTACATCTTACCGGACTCTTAAGAATCTGTACGCAACGGTCTGACCCAGAAGTGCTGGATGCCGGAATACGGCTACATCAAGGACTTTGCAGAGAGGTTTGTAAGGAGAAGCGAAATGAAGGAGTACCATAGGTTAAGGTGATGGTCAAAAGCTGGTTGCTATGTGACTGAAGTTCCTTTGTATCGACAGGAGTTGACAAATTCCTCTATGAGAAAAGTACGTTTTTTAAAGCTGAAACCACCAACAAGAAATATCTCAAAAATGCTCAACTCAAGTATATTACATAAGTTGTGTTTTAACGTGATCTACATTTTCTGTGTGGTAAGTTGTCCATATCTTAAGGTTTTAGTTATGCAAAGTTCCGTAAAATCCATCCAGAATAAAGTGGTCTTCAGAGGCTATTCCCTCAAAATGCAACATATACATCTTATTGCTAAGTTAAATATCTTTAATATAGGATATTTTAATCAAAATCGTTAGAGCTATCTACATTTTCGAAAAACGTTCCATGTAAAGGGTAGTTGGGCGTGGGGTATTTTCTTGAAAATCTTCGTGTGCATCCTTGAAAGATACCAAACTTAAACACCAAGTTTGGTATTCAACGGTCTTTTCTTTTTTGTGCTATGCTGTCCCCCCCCCCCACACACACGCACATACACCGACCTTTTTCTAAAAATGCTTTTTTTTTGGAACCAGGGAGACCCAAAACATATATTTCCGGTGAAATATCGGTATCGAATTTTTGGGAGAAAGTAGAAAGGTGTGTTTGTGTGTGTGTGGGGGGGGGGTGGATAGAAATGTTGTGTGATAATGTCTTCAAAGAATGCGACACGAATGTTTTCAAGAAATTCCTAAATCCCCAACTACTCTTCACATGTAACATTTTCCGAAATGCTTGATTTTAAAAGTGTGTCACGAATTTTATTAAAATACATATATTAAAGATCTGAAGTGTTCCATTTACATGACTTTCTCCACATCGCTATAACACATTGATGTTAAAAATCTTATTCTTCTATATACTATATGACAATAGAGATTAACACTGGCAGAAATTCACTTGATTTATAACGAGGCTAAAGTGAAAGTCAAATATTTTAAAAGCTGGTTGCCATGTGATTGAAAGTCGATTCTATGCATGCCCAGGAAATAGGTATGAGAAAAGTTTAAATATTTTAAATCTGAAACAAAGAACTTGAAATATCTCGGAAATGGGCAATTTCACGAAAAAGAAAAAACGTATACACAAAATTGTGTGTTTTAACGTTATCTACATTATCTTAAGATTTTTGTCTATCTCTTATGGTTTACCAGTTACGCAAAATTCAGCAAAATTCACTCGAAATAAAGTATTTTTTAAAGGCTGTTCCCAGAAAATTCAAGCTATACATTTTGTTTGTCATGTAAATATGCTTAGAGCCATATTGTTAGATCCATTTTTAAGAAGATAAAAAAGTTCGACATTTATTGCATGTTAAGGATAGTTCGGGGTGGGCGGATTTTTCCTCAAAATGTTGATGTCGCATCTCTGGAAGGTAGTAAATATAATACCAAGTTTGGTATTTTACCGGCTTTTCGTTTTTGAGTTATCGTGTTCACAGGCACACGAACACACAAAACATTGACACGCACACAAGAATCTTTTTCCAAAAAATGTTTTTTTTCTACAGGGGAGCCTAAAATGTATATTTCCGAGGAAATCTCGGTATCGAACTAATGGGTAGAATGCAATAACATCTCTATACACTATATACATAGTACGTGTAGAGAAAGTAAAATACCTAAATAACAAATAAAATGTATGTTTAATTTTCTGCGAAGTCTTCATTCGGCAAAAACATTGTATAATTGCATGTAACTGATGTACTTTAATAACATACCTACTGTCACCAACTACTTGCCCGAGACAAAGGGGGGAGGGAGGGAGAGTGAGCGTAATTAAAAAACGAAAAGCGGGTTAAAAACCAAGCATGGTTGTTAAGTTCAGCATTTTCAAAGGATGCGAAGATTTTCTAGAAAATCCCTCAATCCAAACTATCCTTTACATGGAATGTTTTTCGAAAAGTTTTATTTTCAAAAAGTTGGAACGTTTATTAAACTACCATAAGTTTAAGATATTTTAATGAAATCTCTGGGAATAATCTTATACGTCCTTTTAATTATGAACACTTTTGCATAACTGGAAGACAGTAAGAGTTAATAAAAACTGCACAAAAAGTGTAAATCTCGTTAAACCATGCAATTTGTACGATATATTATTTTGTGGTGTTAGATATTCCTTCTTATTGGTTTACATTTTGAAAGATTGTACTAAAATTGGAAGTCTTTATTCTTTTTGTTTGTTCTTTTGTACAAATGTTTAACATGTAGATAGAAGAATAAACGTTTATTAAATAATAACAAAGAAAGTATTTTCCGGGCTTGTAGGCCATGGTCCATTGGGTCTTGTAGTTCCCGACGTTTCGCCAAGGTCTGCGCTTGGCATCTTCAGAGGTGATCCGGTGGCTGGTTAGAGCACGAATGAATTTTTGCCGCGTTTTTATACGAGCTATGACCAGCCAATGGATCGCCTATGAAGATGCCAAGCACAGCCCTTGGCGAAACGTCGGGAACTTCAAGACTCAATGGACTAAGGCCTACAAGCCCGGAAAATACTTTCTTTATTCAAGACGCCGGCCGTGAAAGCCTCAGTTTGTACGTTTATTAAATAGTTTGTACAAGAATAATAAGAGAAAGCCACGTGCTTTCACTACAAACTTTTATAAGCATAATACTATACATGTAAATCTGTAACGGATAGAAAAAGTTATGCACCTTTGAGAAATATAAGACAGAGAACTCCTGGTCACCGAGCACGACTTGTTGGGGTAAAATGTAAATGTAATTTTATTTATGGATGCTCTTTAAGTGCTGTGGTTCTCAGTGTCAAATTCTATACTGGGCGTGAAAGGCCGATTAATTTTGCTCAGAGGTCTCTCTATCAGGCTTGAGGTTCTTTTACGTGCCGTAAATCTACGACACGGGACCAACGGCTTTACTTACCTTCCGAAGGAAGCCATGCCTCTGCCGGGTATGAACCCGCGACCTTGGATATACGAAGTCAGCACGGAGGACGACGCCTGTTGGGGTATTCCCTCTTTACAATGAGGTTATAGATGTCATGAAGTTCATTTTATTTGCCCCACACGATGGCGACACAAAGGAATAATACGTTTATTCTTGTATTGTTCTGTTGGTCATAATTGCAGCCTTGATTTTTTGTACTGTCTGTCGTTTAGCCCACGACACAGAACTAACCTAAGAGATCCCTTCCGACATTGTGATTTATTACTTTCTCTACACGTACTATGTACATAGTGTATAGAGAAGGTATTGTAATGCATCGATACCGAGTTTCCACCGGAAATACATGTTTTGGGTCCCCTGAATCAAAAAAAAAAAAAAAAAAAAGCATTTTTGGAAAAAGGTCCGCGCGCGCGCGTGTGTGTCTATGGAAAGCATAACTCAAAAACGAAAAGTACGTTAAATACCAAGTTTGATATTTAAGTCTGTAAGGATGGGACACGATTTTCAAGAAAATCCCCCCAAAAACCCTTTAAATTGACAAATTTTCGAAAATTTTGATTTTCTCAAATGTGGCTCTAACAAGTTCGATTAAAATATCGTATATTAAAGATATTTACCTGATAAAAAAAATGTATATCTTGAATTTTCTGAGAATAGCTTCTGAAGACTTCTTTATTCTGGATGAATTTTACGGAATTTTGTGTAACTGGCAAACCGCAAGAGATAGACAAAAGCTTACCTAATAGAAAATGTAGAACTGGTTAAAACAGACAATTTATGTTATATACACTTTTTTCGTGGAGTGAATCCTTGTTATTTATTTCATCTTTAAAAAACATACTTTTCTCATACGGGAATTTGTAAACTCCTATCCAAGGGCTTACCTTCTATTTACAAGGAAGCAAGTAATAAGGCTATTTCTGCTAATTTTTTCTCTATTAGCATTGAAGTAAACAGAAGCATAAGCTTTTGAACAATAATTTGTTGCAGAGAAGTAGAGAAAGTCATGTGAAGGAACAAATCAGATTTTTTTAAGTGGCAAAACTAGTACTAACCAAAATAATAGTCCTTGCATTGATTTTAGACTGCTGTTAATTTTAATAATTAGTCTGTAATGTAAGTATGCACTGTATGTAATGTATGTTATAGGATTCTACATTGTAGCAGCAATTTCGGCCAAGCTTGGCACAGTATTTTTGACAGAAAGTAAACATTGCTTAGAATTCGAAATTCCACAGATTAATTATTTAATTTTATTATGATTTCTACTAAAAGCTAACAAGCCATTTGTATCTTTCTCAAATAATCGTAATATATTGAAAGTTCTCAACAAAATAATAATGATAATGATCATGATAACAACTTAACACTATCACAATCTCACAATTCAGCAAGAAACCAGTTAACGTATTATTCATTATATCCTCATTGGCATAGGTCATAGAGCATATAAAAAGAGATGCTACAATTGCTTAGTATATTAACAACGTTCTATTTCATTAGAAATATGCTTTGTGGTCCCTAAATCAAATAGCTGATGTTACACTCTCATTACTTTCTCTAACTGCTCTGCAAACAAACGTGTTACGAAAGATTATTCTTCTTTTTGCACCATGACAATCGAGATAAACATTACCAGAATCTTCTTATTGCTTAGTTCCTTATAAGGAGAAGGAAGCTAAAGGAATATACTATATTAAAGCGATAGTCAAATATTTTAAAAGCTGTCGTCATGCGATTGTCATTGCAAATCACTTCTTTGCTTGACCAGGAGTAGAACAAAAGAAAAACGGACACTTTGTCTGACAAAAGTATAATTAAAACCAATAACAATAATGCCCGCCTGGGTAGCGTGGTGGTAGCATGCCTGCCTCACGTTCAAAAGGTCGTGAGTTCGAATCTCGCTTAGGGCGAGTTACCCGGGTAAGGTTTTTTTTTCGGGGTTTTCCCTTATCCTGAGAAGACGAATGTCGAGTAACTTTAAGCTCCATGGACCCCGAGATCATTTGAGCATCATATATGACCAAACCAGGTTAAAGGACGTAAAACTAAAAAAAAAAAAAAGAAGAAAAAAAACCAATAACAAGGAATATCTCGGAAACGATTACCTCCACAACAAAAACGTAAAGGACATAAATTCTTTTGTCTAGTAAGTTTTTGTCTTTCTCTTATAGTTTACTGGTTATGCAACATTTAGCAAAATTCATCCAGAATAAACATGTCTTCAGAGGCTATTTCCAGAAAATGTAAGATATACATGTTATTTGTCATGTAAACATTTTAAACATAAGAGATTTTAATCAAAATCTTCAGAGCCATCTTTGAAAAATCAACATTTTTGAAAATTATTCCTTGAAAAGAGTAGTTGGGGGTGGGGGGATTTTCTTGAAAATCTTTGTGCCGCATTCTTCGAAGATATCGAACTTAAATGGTAAGTTTGGTATTTAACGGACTTTTCGTTTTTGAGCTATGCTGCCCACAGAAACGCACACACACACACACACACGGGCTGTTTTTATTCAGGGGGCCCAAAACATATTTTCCGGTGAAACATTTTGGGTGCATTCTCTGTACACTATGTACATAGTACGTTTAGAGAAAGTAAAATGTATAAAATCCTCATATATAAATTCTTTTCTTTTAGTAGGAAGGGCCGTTTAATTTTACTCAATTCGACCGACCAATTAAATCAGTTAACACAATTTCGACGTCTAAGATTAAAACGATACTTGCAATTAGAAGAAACGATGCATTTTTTTTTAAGGAGTGAAGGAAGAGTAACCAAGCCAAGGAAGTAATGGAACATTGGTTAGTAGACAGATAGAGAGAGAGAGATTATTTTCAATCATTAAATATAAAACATATATAGGCTGCATCATCAGAGAATAAAATCAATTAAACATTAATACATACAATAATGTTACAAGAATACATTAAAAAAGGATAAGATTAATCTCATTTCAAGTCATAAATTTCAGAAATACTATAAAGAGGATTTGCCTTCTAGGTTGTTCTGATCCTCCTCCTTTAAGTTTAACAAAGGAAGGGTTTTGATATTCTGTGGTAGATTGTTGAAAAATCTGATGTGTTCCATTCACATGACTTTTTCTACGTCTCTGCAAATAAGGGAATACCATAGGTTAAAGTGATAGTCAAAAGCTGGTTGCTATGTGACTGAAGTTCCTTTATTTGTATAGACAGGAGTTGACAAATTCCTGTATGGGGAAAAGTATGTTTTTCATAGCTGAAATCGAAAACAAGGAATATCTAAAAAAGCAATCAACTACACAAAAAATATATATAACATAAATTGTGTGTTTTAAAGTGCTCTACATTTGTTGTGTGGTAAGTTTTTGTCCATCTCTTACGGTTTAGCAGTTATGTAAAATTCCGCAAAATTGACTCGGAATAAAGTAGTCTTCAGAGGCTATTCCCAGAAAATTCAAAATATACATTTTATTTTCAGGTAAATATCTTTAATATACGATATTTTAATCAAAATCGTTACAGCCATTTTTAAGAAAATAAAAAATTTCGAAAAAAGTTTCATGTAAAGGGTAGTTTGGGCTGGGGGGATTTTTCTCAAAATCTTCGTGTCGCATCCCTGGAAGATACTAAACTTTAATACCAATTTTGGTATTTTACCGACTTTTCGTTTTTGAGGTATCGTGTTCACGGACACACACACACACACACGGACCTTTTTCTGAAAATACATTTTTTTGGATAAAGGGGATCCTAAAACATATTTCCGGGGAAATCTCGGTATCGAATTTTTGGTGGAGTGCAATACCTTCTATATACAGTATGTACATTGTGCGTGTAGAGAAAGTAAAAATTGACGTGACATATGTGAGAAACTGTTAATACTGATTTTACATTCATTAATATAAATATCACAGCATTTTCGACTGGGGTAATTATGTACATAAGAACATACTCAGAAAAGGTTGATATTCTTTTTAACATATAGGAGGGAATCCATAAGAAACATTGAAGGCAATGTCAGTATACCGAGTTGTATAAAAAGTGGTTTACAGTGAGTTCTTAGTACCGCGGAATACACCTAATGAGTACGGGGATGTTTGCGCGTCCATATGGGCTGCAGCGCTCTAAATCTTGGATGACTGGGCTATAAAAATCAAGAAAGTAAAAGTAACGCATTTTCAAGATCATCTGTAGCACCACAAAGTAGTTTTCCGCCTGAGGAAATTAAAAACACATACGCTTTTCATAGACTATAAGTCTTAACGATATTTCTGCTTTTGTCTGTGCCTTCATTTGTCAAGTAAAACAGAACAAAACACTGGCCTCAAATCAAGCGTTTTATTTGGAACTCTATATCCTAAAAATCATAACAAATTCAGTTTGTAATTTTGGAATTTATTCCAGTATTCATTTTAAAATTGAGATTTACATATTTAAATGCACAGTAATGTTTTTTTTTTTTTTTTTTAAAAATATCTGAAGTGCTCCATTCACTTGCCTTTCTCAACATCTCTGCAAAAAAATATTTTAAAAAGGTTATGCTTCTATTTACTTAATGCTAATTGAGAAACATTAGCAGAAATAGTCTTATTATTTGCTTCTTTGTAAGTAGAAGCGAAATAAGGGAGTACTATTGGTTAAGGTGATAGTCAAAAGCTGGTTGCTATTGAAGTTCCTTTATTTGTATGGACAGGAGTTGACATATGTATGACATCTGTATGAGAAAAGTATACATTTTTAAAGCTGAAACCAAAAACAAGGAATATCTAAAAAGACGATCAACTCCACGAAAAATATGTATTTAACATAAATTGTGTGTTTTATCGTGATATTAATTTTTTGTGTAGTAGGTTTTAGTTTATCTGTTACAGTTTACCAGTTATGCAAAATTCAATAAAAATCATCCAAAATAAACATGTCTTTAGACGCTACTCCCAGAAAATTCAAGATATACATTTTATTTGGCATGTAAATATCTTAAATATAAGAGATTTTAATCAAAATCGTTAGGTGAATTTTTGAGAAAGTCAAAATTTTCGAATTTTTTTTCCGTGTAAACGGTTTGAGTTGGGGGGATTTTCTTCAAAATCTTTCTGTCGCATCCTTGGAAGACAGCAAACTTAAATACCAAATCTGGTGTTTAACGGTCTTTCTTTTTGGAGCTATGCTGTCCACACACACACACACACACACACACACACACACACGACATAAAGATCTTTTTCCAAAAATGATTTGTTTACATAGTACTTGTAGAGAAAATATATATATATATATATATATATATATATATATATATACATACTATTTTTGTACATATGCCCGGTTATTTTCGGTGAAATAAAGATATTAACGTGGGTAACAGAGGTCGGTAAGGCATTAAGTCACAATCAGATGTCCACAGTCAAAAATGCACCAGGATCATCCTTCTTAAAAATTTTCCACTTTTTTTATTGTTTCATTTATACCCTGCCACTGACTGCATGGTCTATCAGCGGCATTTCCTTATTGGCAATGGTGCCAATTCGTGTACTTTTGGTTTCTATTTTATTTATTTTTATGCATGGTTCACACATATTCACACTCTTGTGCATGTTTGCTGACTCTGGGGAGGATAGGGAATAATCTGGGATAGAGAAAAAATTCTCTCACCTCAAACGGGAATCGAACCCGGGACTACTAGCACAGCAGGCAGGATCTCCACCGTCCGAGCTACGGGGCCAGCCATTCTCAGGTTTTCACCAGTCCTCACAACTAGCAAACTTGGGCCTAGAACAGTCTTTGTCAGCGTATCATTTCATTACACGCATAATTAGTGCTTACGCCTGTGGTGCCATACATAGTAAGAACGTGCACTAAACATTACTGAAACAAACAATAACAATATCGCTCGAGTATATTATTTCTTTTACTGTTAGTAACGCTCTACGTAAAATGAAATATGTTTTTGAATTAATGTGTATTATATAATTTATCTGCTTAAAAACTGAAAAATCTGATTTATTCCTTTCACATGACTTTCTCTATATCTCTGCAACAAATTATTGTTAAAAAGTTTATGCATCTTTTTACTTCTTGCTAATCGAGAAAAAATTAGCAGAAATATTCTTACTACTTGCTTACATGTAAGTAGAAGGAAAAGAATGGTGTAGCACAGGCTAAACTATTAGTCAAAAGCTGGTTGCTATGCGACTCAAGGTTTTTTGTTTCTATGGACAGGAGTTGACTAATTCTCGTAAGAGAAAAGTAGGCGTTTTCTAAAGCTCAAACCAATAACAAAGAAGAACTCAAAAGCGATTCACTGCACGAAAAAAATGTATAACATAAATTGTGTGTTTTAACGTGATCTACATTTTTATATGGTAAGTTTTTGATAATCTTTTATGGTTTACCAGTAATGTAAAAATCAATAAAAATTATCTGGAATAAAGCGGGTTTTGGAGGCTATCCCCAGAAAATTCAAGATATACACTTTATTTGGCATGTAAATATCCTAAAACAAGATATTAATCAAAATCATATTCATTTTTGAGAAAATAAACATTTTCGAAATTTTTTCCATGTAAAGGGTAGTTTGTTGTGGGGGGATTTTCTTGAAAATCTTCCTGTCGCATCCTTGAAGATACCAAAATTAAATACCAAGTTTGGTATTTAACGGTCTTTTCGTTTTTGAGCTATGCTGTCCACGGACACACACGCACACACATGGACCTTTTTCCAAAAATGCTTCTTTTTTTTTGGATTCAGGGAGACGCAAAACATATATTTTCGATGAAATCTCTGTATCAAATTTTTGGGTGGAACACAATACTTTTCTATAACATTATGTACATAGTGCATGTAGAGAAAGTATGAATGAAAGTGTATTTATTGACATAACAATATCATATGTACATAGAATTTCAACATTCGCACGGGTCCACAGACCGTACGTGCTTTTGTAATACACACTAAAAAGCAATATAAAAACGGCAACAAAGAATTAAGAGTAAATACGAACATAAAAATACAAAGATATTCAAATATAGCAATTTCAATTTACAGAACAGAGTGTGAAGAGAAAGTAAAAACAACATATTCCTTGTTTCTTATAATCTAGGAAAATGCGTCATAAGTTAGTGATTTTAAACAATTAATCGCATGCTTAAACGTTTGGTTAGGTGTTGTTTATTCATGTATTTCTAGCACACCGTTATTTTTTCGATGTGTGCGTCATCGGTATTAGCGACGATGTTCAGCGGCGTGCAAGAGTTCAGAAGGTTATTGCCACAGGACAAAGAGTTCCTTTCGTTCCATTTCTACACTACTGCTATCTTTAGAGCAATACTGAAACTATTTTTAATGTGCCATCACTCGCAGGTGACGGCAATGTGTTACGTGGATTGGAAACCGACGAAGTTAATTGCTTGGAAAATCGCAGTTCCTGCAGCTTTGTTCCTTCAGCTTTGTTCCTGCAGATTATTCCTTGGTCCTTATGGAAAATTCCACCTGTGTATACGTCAATCTGTGTCGGAGTTTCCCATCTGCAGCTAATGTAGCAATTATAACTGCGTTGTGCTGGCAGGAACTCTTCCTTACTGTGACAGATAATTCATCAGATTAAATCTGCTACAACTTTCAGGCAAATTGAAACAATAGTTTAACAACAGACTCGCCAGAAAGTTTGGACAAATATATTTTTAAATTTAACTAACATCACGCAATAAGCCCTGCAGGTTTAAAACATTATATATTTACATGTATAACAATACGTCTTTTGTCCTAAATTATAGGTTACTTTCGAGAAAATTTTATTTTTGCCACGAACTGTACAAAACGTAGAATTTTCCCATTCTCAGAGTCATAGATTCCTAGTGTTTTCACTATTTCCGCGGCGATTTCCACCTGCGATTCCCAACTGTCTTCAGCTCCTTAGACGTCGTGTTCATTTGTGTATTCTGTGATTGCGCGAATTGCACGTGTCTGTCCGTAATTGGTGCCTGTGTATATTGCTTACTTTCCGTCGTTTGTGGCTGATTGTTACACATGCGTAGTCGTAGGCTTCCTTTTATAATTCCCATAGCTTTGTCATAGCTGCATGAGTAACACGTGTGCGGTCGGTGAGCGCATTACATCAAAGCTCTGAGTGTGGGACCTATTTGTGACCTTGTGGCATCTGCGTGTGGTTTATTACTGTCACAATAAATACCTCACTTCTGGAAGTTTCTTACCACGTGATCAACAGGTATAATAATTGGGTAATCCGTCTCAGAGTTTAGTTTCTCTCCCATCATCTCCAAACCGGATTCCAGTTTTGTACCCACATTCTCCATTGCTGGTTTAATTTCCTTCATTTTATCCATTCCTGATTTAATTTTCTGTTCCATATTCTACATTATTTTTTCATTTCCTTCGTACTAAATTCCTTTTTCGTGTCTATCTTTTCCATTCCAGATTTCATGTCCTGAATTTCATCCAGTAAAGTTGTCACTTGCAACTTGGCGATAAATCTTACTCCTGTAACACGTAACAAAAATCACAATCCATTCACATCTACATCTAAATTACCTACTGTTCAAAATTGTATTCTCGTATCTACTTCATGCATATCAAGATAACATTAGCAGAAATGATCTTGTTACTTAATTCCTTGTAAGTAAAAGGCAAATAACGCAATACACTAGCCCAAAGCGATAGTCAAATATTTTAAAAGCTGGTTGTCATGTGGGTGAAATCCGTTTCTTTGCATCGTAAGGAGTTGACAAATTTTCGTATGTGACATGTTTTAAGTATTTTAAAACTGAAACCAATAACAAGGAATACCTAAAGAAAAAAAAAATTCAACTCCACGAAAAATAATGTATATGACATAAATTGTGTGTTTTAACGAAATCTACATTGTTGTGTGGTAACTTTTTGTCTATCTTTTACGGTTTACCAGTTACCTACGTAAAATTTAGCAAAATTCATCCGGAATACAGATTATTTCTAGAAAATCCAAAACATACATTTTATTTATAATGTAAATGTCTTTAATATGTGACATTTAAAACCAACTTTTTGAAAAAAATAAAAATTTTCAATAATTTGTTCAAGTAAAGAATAGTTTGTGGTGAGGGTATTTTCTTGAAAATCTTCGTACCGTATCCATGAAAGATTTAAATATAAATACCAAGTTTGGTTAATTAACGGTGTTTTCGTTTTTAGGTTATGCTGTCCATACGCACACTGGCCTTTTTCTAATTTTTAATTTCTCCATACGCACTATGTACATAGTGTATAGAGAAAGTATTGCACTCCACCCAAAAATTCGATACCGAGATTTCACCGGAAATATATGTTTTAGGGTCCCCAATATCCAAAAAAAGCATTTTCACAAAAAGGTCCGAGTGTGTGTGTCCGTGTGTCCGTGAACACGATAACTCAAAAACGAAAAGTCGGTAAAATACCAAACTTGGTACTTAAGTTTAGTATCTTACAGGGATGCGACACGAAGATTTTGAGAAAAATCCTCCCACCCCCAACTACCCTTTGCATGGAACTTTTTTCGAAAATTTCGATTTTCTCAAAAATGGCTCTAACGATTTTGATTAAAATTTCGTATATTAAACATATTTACCTGAGAAATAAAATGTATATCTTGAATTTTCTGGGAATAGCCTCTGAAGAGTAGTTTATTCTGGATGAATTTTACTGAATTTTGAATAACTGCTAAACCGTAAGAGATGGGCAAAAACTTACTACACAAAAAATGTAGAGCACATTAAAAAACACAATTTATGTTATATACATTTTTTTCGTGGAGTTCGTCGTTTTTTAGACATTTCTTATTTTTGGTTTCTGCTATGAAAAATATACTTTTCTTATACAGGAACTTGTCAACTCCTATCCATATAAACAAAGGAACTTCATTGACATAGCAACCAGCTTTTGACTATCACTTTAACCTACGGTTGTCCTTTATTTCCCTTCTACTTACAAGGAAGCCAGTAATTAGACTATTTCTGCTATTTTTTTCTGATTAGCATAAAGTAAATAGAAGTATAAGGTTTTTAAGAATTATTTGTTGCAGGGATATGGAGAAAGTCATGTGAATGGTACACATCAGATTTTTTTTTCCGATTCATGGGACCTCAATACATGTTTCGGTGGATATCTCGACATCGATTTTTTGGTGAAATACAATACCTTCTCTAGCTACTTGTACATTATATGTACATATGTGCTAGAGAAAGTAAAAAATAACTTTTTATTACTTCAAAATAGATTAGTCAAATGTTTATTGCAATGCTGAGTGCAGTTTTTAGGTTTAGTATTAATTTAGGTTTCAGGTGATGTTAAGGAGGTAGCACTAGAATAGGCTCCTCGAACAGTTGCGTGGCAGTAGCATCCTTTTCCTCTGCTCCACCGGTGTTTGATTTAGTAAATTGTTTTTGTTGGAGAATTTTGATTGACCACTGCCAATGTTGGGAGGGGGAAGTACTTAGTTCAGCTAATTTACTGTTGGCTGGTTTGAATCCTTTGTTACCGGGGGTGCCCGCAAGTCAGGAGGGGAACCCGATACCTATACTGAACTGTGTGGGACAAGTTATTCCCTTTTATACCAATCAATCACGTGACAAGAAACTTCAAGAAGCAGAGGTCATTATTGCGACTAAAACACACGCAGATGTCATAAACAGATGCGGCAATTGGAGTAAGGCTTTCGCCGACAGCTGGTCTGAATATACTATTCATTTAAGTCAGCTGATTTTCGGAATATTGTTTACAGTCATATTAGTTTACAACAATTGCTGTTTAGTATCTTAGAAAATGACCGTTCTTGCGTAAAGCCTAAGGCTGGTAAACCATTGACTAATTGTGAAGAAATAATAGTGTTGATTGCATATATTATAACTTTTCTGAGATATATTCAACATTTCTCGTAAAAGAAGTGGTGAAACTAACTTCTGAGTTCATCTGTGTTTCTTGATGCAGTGCTCGTTAAGAAAATGTGAAGTGTTCTATTCACATGACTTTCTCTACATCGCTGTAATAAATTATTATTAAAAACATATTTTTATGTCTACTTTATGATAACTGAGATAAACATTAATAGAAATTATCTTAATTACTTGCTTCCGTGTAAGCAGAAGGAAAATAGCGGAAAATAGTCAAATCTTTTAAAAGTTGGTTGCCATGTGGGTAAAATCCATTTCTATGCAGGGCCAGTAGTTTCCAGCATTTCGTGTACGAAAAATTGTAAGAATTTTGAATCTGAAACGAATAACAAGGAATATCTCAGAAATTCCACGAAAGAAACGTATACGACATAAATTGTGTGTTTTAAGGTGATCTACGTTTTTTGTGCTGCAAGTCTTTGCCTATCTCTTTCTATTCAGAATAAAGAGGTCTTGAGCGGCTATTCCCAGAAAAGTCAACATATATATTTTATTTGCCGTATAGATATATTTAATATAGTATTTTAATCAAAATCATTAGATCCATTTTTGAGAAAATTAAAAATTTTCAAATTTTTTCTATGTAAAGGGTAGTTTGAGATTGGGGATTTTTCTCAACATCTTCGTGTCGCATTACTTGCTCATTGTAAGTAGAAGGGAAATAAAGGAGTAGCATAAACTAAAGTATTAGTCAGAAGCTGGTTGCTACTTGACTGAAGTTCCTTTGTTTGTATGGACAGGAGTTGACAAATTCCTGTATGAGAAAAGTATCTTTTTTAAAGCTGAAACCAATAACAAGGCATATCTAAAAAACGATCCACTCCATGAAAAAAGTGCATTTGACATAAATTGTGTGTTTTATCGTGATCTACATCTTATCGTGATCTCAAGTTTTACCAGTTATGCAAAATTAAAAAAAAAATCATCTAAAATAAAGGGGTCTTTGGAGTTATTTCCAAAAATTTCAAGATATTGATTTTATTTGGCTTGTAAATATCTTAGATATAAAAGATTTTAATCAAAACCTTTAGATAAATTTTTGAGAAAAATCATAATTTTCGAAAATTGTTCCATGTAAAGGGTAGTTTGTGGTGGGGGGATTTTCTTGAAAATCTTTGTCACATCATTGAGATACTGAACTGAAACACCAAGTTTTGTATTTAATGAACTTTCCGTTTTTGAGCTATGCTGTACACACACACACACACACACACACACACACACACACACACACACACACGCACGGAACTTTTTTCAAAAATGCTTTTTTTTTTTTTTTATTAAGGGAGACCCAAAACATGTATTTCCGGGGAAATCTCGGTATGAATTTTTGGGTGCATTACAGTACCTTCTCTATACACTATGTACATTGTATGTGTAGAGAAAGTAAAATAACATCATAAGGAATATTCGAACTCGCGACCCGTTGAATGTGAGGAGACCTTATGCTTTTGTTATATTTCTGTTTGTTCATCATGCTCCTTAAGCGCCGATAAAGATCTAGCTGTTATGATCAAGTCAACTGGATAGGTTAAGCTGTTGCTGTGCCATTAATTTAGTGAGCGCAGAAGAATCCATTTAATGTTCTCCTTAGTAAAATGTTTGGAGAGCAGAATTTTCCAGAGATATTGCTGAGTAGAGGCAATAGAATTACTAAAGGAAGGGTTTACGATCGAAAGGAATTTCTTATCAAAATGTTATACACGTCTCCAAAAGCTCACAAACACATTCTTTTGTGTAATGTGTGTTAGATAACTGCAAAAACTGTAGGGTGGTCGACGTCACTGATAAAGAAAATAAGGGCATACACTAGGCTAAAACGATGGTCAAATCTTTTAAAAGCTAGTTGACATGTGCTTGAAATCCGTTTCTATGCAGGGCCAGGAGTGTACAACTTTCCGTGTGAGAGCAGTTTTAAGTATTTTAAATCTTAAAAAAATAACAAGGAATATCTCGGAAATTGTCAATTGAAACGAAAAAAAAAGTATATGACATTGTGTGTTTTAACTTGATATACATTTCTGTGTAGCAAGTGCTTATCTGACCCTTACGGTTTATCAGGTGCGCAAAATTCATTCAGAATAGAGAGGCTATTTTCAGAAAATTTAAGATATAAATTGAAAAATCAAGATATAAATTTTATTTGCCATATAAATATATTTAATATACTGAATTTTCTTCAAAATCGTTAGAGATATTTTTGAGAAAATCATATATTTCAAATTTTTTTTGCGTGTAAAGAGTAGTTTGGAATGGGGAAATTTACTCAAAATCTTCATGTCTCATTCCCTGGAAGAAAATAAACTTAAATTTCAAGTTTGGTATTTAGCCGACTTTTTGTTTTTGAATTATCATATTCACAGACACACGTACACAAGGGCCTTTTTCTAAAGATACTTTTTTTTTACAGCGGGATTTAAATCGTGTATTTCCGGTGAAATATCGGTTAGAATTTTTAGCCTCTTTAGAATTTTTAGCCTTTCTCTACATAGTACGTGTAGAGAAAGTAAAAAAAACATGTTTAGCAAAATGCCCATGTGTGAACACGATAGCTCAAAAACGAAAAGTTGGTAAAATACCAAACTTGGTATTTATGCTTTGTGTGTTCCAAGGATGCATTGCGAAGATTTTCAAAAAAGTTCCCTCACCTCAAACTACCCTTTACATGGAAACATTTTCGAAGATTTTTATTTTCTCAAAAACGGCTGTAATGATTTTGATTAAAATACCGTATATTAAAGATATTTACCTGAAAAATAAGATATGTATTTGAATTTTGTGGGATAACCTCTGAAGTTCTCTTTGTCCCGAATGCATTTTAGTGAATTTTGCCTAACTGATTAGAGATCGCGCTGGCAAAGGGCGATAACAAAGCTATACCAGTGATTTATCGGTACAACATAAACAGCTTCGTTCTATTGAGGGACATTTTTATAGAAGTCAATCGAGGAAAGGATTCTCTCTATAAATGTCTGAAGCCGCATGGTGCAGATAAAAGCTGTGTGGGAAATACTCACAGCTTAAAATCTTTTGAATCATACTCCATTAATAAAAAAACCTGATGTGTTCCATTCACATGACTTTCTCTATATCCCCACAACAAATTATTTTTAAAAAGCTTATACTTCTATTTACTTTATGCTAATCAGAAAAAATTAGCAGAAATAGTCTTATTACTTGCTTCCTTGTAAGTAGAAGCGAAATAAGGGACTACTATACGTTAAAATGATAGTCAAAAGCTGGTTGCTATGTCAATGAAGTTCCTTTGTTTATATGGATAGGAGTTGACAAGTTCCTGTATGAGAAAAGTATAAGTTTTTCATGGCAGAAACCAAAAATAAGGAATGTCTCAAAAACGACAAACTCACGAAAAAAAATGTATATGACATAACTTGTGTGTTAGAACGTGCTCTACATTTTTTGTAGTAAGTATTTGTCCAGCTCTTACGGTTTAGCGGATATTCAAAATTCAGTAAAATTCATCCAGAATAAACTACTCTTCAGAGGCTATTCCCAGAAAATTCAAGATATACATTTTATTTGACTTGTAAATATCTTTAATATACGAAATTTTAATCAAAATCGTTAGCCATTTTTGAGAAAATCGAAATTTTCTTAAAAAGTTCCATGCAAAGGGTAGTTGGGGGTGGGGGGCTTTTTCTCAAAATCTTCATGTCACATCCCTGGAAGATACTAAACTTAAATACCAAGTTTGGTATTTTACAGACTTTTCGTTTTTGAGTTATCGTGTTCACAGTCACACGGACACACACACACACACACACACACGGACCTTTTTGTGAAAATGCTTTTTTTTATATTGGGGACCCTAAAACATATTTCCGGGGAAATCTCGGTATCGAATTTTTGGGTGGAGTGCAATACCTTCTCTATACGCTATGTACATAGGGCGTATAGAGAAAGCAAAAATTAGCAGAAATAGTCGTATTACTTGCTTCCTTGTAAGTAGGAGCGAAATAAGGTTAAAGTGATTGTGAAATGCTGGTTGCTATGTCACTGAAGTTCCTTTGTTTGTATGGACAGCAGTTGACAATGTCTTGTATGAGAAAAGTATATTTTTCATATCAGAAACCAAAAACAGGGAATGTCTAAATAACGAACATAAATTGTGTATTTTAACGTGCTCTAAACTTTTCATGTAATTTTTTTCAGCTATTACGGTTTAACAGTAATTCAAAATTCCGTAAAATTCATCCAGAATAAAGTACTCTTCAGAGGCTATTCCCAGAAAATTCAAAATATACATTTTATTTGTCAGGTAAATACCTTTAATATACGATATTTTAATCAAAATCGTTAGAGCCATTTTTAAGAAAATCAAAATTGTCTAAATTTTTTCCATATAAAGGGTAGTTGGGGTGGGGGGATTTTCCTGAAAATCTTCGAATCGCATCCTTGGAAGATACTAAACTTAAATACCAAGTTTGGTATTCAACGGTCTTTTCGTTTTTGAGCTATGCTGTCCACAGACACACGCGCGCGCGCACACACACACGCACACGGACCTTTTACCAAAAATGCTTTTTTTGGATTCAGGGGGACCCAAAGCATGTATTTCCGGTGAAATCACGGTATCGAATTTTTGGGTGCAATGCAATACCTTATGTATACACTAGGTACATAGTACTTGTAGAGAAAGTAAAGCTCTGATATGTTAAAATCACATGACTTTCTCTGCATATCTGCAACAAATTATTGTTAAAAAATTATTTTTCTAACTGCTTCATGCAAATCGAGATAAATATTAGCAGAAATTCTCTTATTACTTGCTTTCTTGTAAGTTGAAGGGGAATTAGCGGTACACTGGGATAGAGTGATGGTCAACTCTTTTAAAATCTGGTTAACAAGTGGTTGTAATCCGTTTCTTTGATGGCCAGGAGTTGAAAAATTCCCATATGAGAAAAGCTTAAGTTTTTTAAAACTAAAACTAATAATTTGGAATATCTCAGAAACTGTCAAGTCCACGAAAAAAACCTGCATGACATAAATTGTGTGTTTTAAGCTGTTGAACATTTATGTAGACAGTTTTGTTCTCTCTTGTGGTTTACCAGGTATGCAAAAATCATTAAATTCATCCAGAATAAAGAAATCTTTGTAGGCTATTCCTAGAAAATTCAAGAGTATACCTTTTTATTTGTCATGTAAATATATTTTTATACGACATTTTAATCAAAATCGTCAGAATCATTTTTGAGAAAATCAAAATTTTCGAATTTCTTTCCATGCCAAAGGTAGTTTGGGGTGGAGGCTTTTCCTAAAACTCTAGGTGTCGCATCCATTTAAGATAATAAACTTAAACTTAAATACCAAGTTTGATATTTTACCGACTTTTCTTTTTCTTGTTTTGGTGTTCACAGACACTCAACTTACACGGGTCTTTTTCAAATAATACTTTGGGGGGGGGGGGAAGAGGGGACCCTAAAAGTAGTATTTCCGGTGAAATCTTGTTACTGAATTTTAATTTGGAGTGCAATACTTTCTTTACTTTTACCATATACTATATAGAGAAAATAATAGGATATGATGGATCTTGAATTTTTGTGTGAATATTTTTAAAAATGAACTATTGTTATAAGACAATGAATGGAGAATATAATTATTTTTATATTTAACTAACCATTATCACTAGTATATCACTCTTATTTTCTAAAATGCTAAAATTTCAACAAGAAATTTTACATATTGTGGATTTTCCAAAGTTCGCAGATGCGTTAACTTATCATCGATTATTACATCGTTCATTGTTTTGTTTTTATGCCCCTCGTTTGTTTTAAGCTCAGTGATACTCACAGCTGAATTGGTGGCTGGAATCATAGTTTGGTTGTCTTAAAGATGGAGAGAAAACCAAATGTGGATCTAGGGGAATGTGCCACTTTTTATGTACTTCAGTGTACTTTTTGAAGAAGTGAATTGATTAGCACCAACCAAACACAAATGAATGCTTTTGCATTCACAACTTTTGAATGCTTACTCTATGTATATATTTTATATACATACATATATGTATATATTGTATATATTTTAACAACAGAAAAAGATGATGGATTACACTCACAGGACTTTTTCTAACTGCTCTGCAAACTTCTTACAAAAGGTTATTCTTCTTTGCACACAATGCTAATCGAGATAAACATTAGCAGAATGTTCTTGTTACTTAGTTCCTTATAAGTAGGAGGGAACTAAAGGAATGCACTATGCTATAATGATAGTCAAATGTTTTAAGCTCTCGTTATGCGATTGTGCGATTGTCAATGCAAATCGCTTCTTTGCTTGGCCGGGAGTGAACACAAGAAAAGTGGACACCTCCTGTGTGAGAAAAGTATAAGTACTTTTATTGAAGCCAATAACAAGGAATATCTCAGAAACGGTTACCTTCACAACAAAAACGCAAAGAACATAATAAATTTGTTTTGAAGAGATCTACATTTTTATGTAGTGCGTTTTGATTTATCTCTTACAGTTTAGCACCTAAGAAAAATTTGGCAAAATTCATCCAGAATAATGAGGTCTTCACAGGCTATTCCCAGATATATATTTTAAGATATATATTTTATTTGGTATGTAGGTATCTTTAATACACGGCATTTTAATCAAAATTGTTAGAGCCATTTTTTAGAAAAACAAAATTTTGTGACAAATTTTCCATGTAAAGGGTAGTTTGTAGCGGGGTAATTTTCTTGCAAATTTTCGTGTCGCATTCTTGGAAGATACCAAACCTAAATACCAAGTTTGGTATTTAACGGTCTGGTCCACACACGCGCACACACACACTCATGGATCTTTTCCAAAAAATGCTTTTTTAGGACTCTGGGGACCCCAAAACATATGTTTCCGATGAAATCTCGACAACGAATCATAGGACGGAATACAATACCTTTTCTATCCCTTAGTAAATTGTACATAAGGGGGGCTAAAGAAAGTAAAAATTTATGTTCGAACCGAAACATTTTTCCTGGTGACGAAAACACAAGTGCACATAGCTTTCGCATTGCGCATGTCTTTTTGAGAGGATACCTGCTGATGGATATAAATGGAAGAAAACGGTATTAAGGGTATTTAAAATATAACATCTGTTACTTGCGATGCATATCTTATTTAATATTAGAACAGGAGATTTCAGTTACAAAATAATAAATTAATAAATACAACATAAATTAATGATAACTTGACATGGCCGTCATCTCACTCCAAATAAATACTGCTTAAATGAATACAATTATAGTTTATACTCACACTAAAGATTGTTCTTTATACAATAGAAGTTACACATTTGAGAAAGAACAATAGGAACTGTTAACCATGAAATCACAATACTTGGCAACATTAAGCGTATTTAGTTATACAAGAATATATGCAAAAACTTCTTTGAGAGAAATGATGAAGCTTGTTTTAAAATAGCATATGCTCTTTCTTAAAATATATTTGAAAGTCTTAAACATTTGGGTAAAGCAAGATTCAAGTTTGTTACAAAAATATATAATTTATGATGCAACACTGAAATGTTTGTTAATTTATTTCAGAAATGTGGTATTATAAATGATAGCTTAATACTATTCCAGTCTAACCATTGCATGACTTTAGAATAAATTGTTTTTGATTTATATAAATGAACATTTTTTTTCAGATGAGTTTACGTTTTAAATTTTAAATTATTATTGTTATTATTGTTATTTTTATTATTTTTATTGTTATTTTTATTATTTTTATTGTTGTTATTGTTGTTATTATTATTGTTGTTATTATTGTTGTTATTATTATTGTTGTTATTATTGTTGTTATTATTGTTGTTATTGTTGTTGTTATTGTTGTTGTTATTGTTGTTGCTATTGTTGTTGCTATTATTGTTGCTATTATTATTGCTATTATTATTATTGCTATTATTATTATTATTTTTATTATTATTATTTTTATTATTATTATTTTTATTATTATTATTATTTTTATTATTATTATTTTTATTATTATTATTATTTTTATTATTATTATTATTTTTATTATTATTTTTATTATTATTATTATTTTTATTATTATTTTTATTATTATTATTATTATTTTTATTATTATTTTTATTATTATTATTATTATTATTATTATTATTATTTTTATTATTATTATTTTTATTTTTATTATTATTATTATTATTTTTATTATTATTATTATTTTTATTATTATTATTATTATTTTTATTATTATTATTATTATTTTTATTATTATTATTATTATTTTTATTATTATTATTATTTTTTTATTATTATTATTTTTATTATTATTATTTTTATTATTTTTATTATTTTTATTATTATTATTATTTTTATTATTATTATTTTTATTATTATTTTTATTATTATTATTTTTATTATTATTATTTTCATTATTATTATTATTTTTATTATTATTTTCATTATTATTATTATTTTTATTATTATTATTATTATTTTCATTATTATTATTATTATTTTCATTATTATTATTATTATTTTCATTATTATTATTATTATTTTCATTATTATTATTATTATTTTCATTATTATTATTATTTTCATTATTATTATTATTATTTTCATTATTATTATTATTATTTTCATTATTATTATTATTATTTTCATTATTATTATTATCATTTTCATTATTATTATTATCATTTTTATTATTATTTTTATTATTATTATTTTTATTATTTTGTGTCTGTATGTTGAATTTTAGGACAACTGAGAGTACATTTTATGCAGAAGAATTTGATTTACTCTATAATTTTCAAAACAATTTAACCATTAAATTCGAGCCAGTAAAATAAAAATGTAACGGCTATATAATAGATAGAGGTGCTGCATTTTCTTATTTATTGAAGTGATTTATTAAGTTTTAACTTTTGAATAAATGAAGTCTGTATACTCTTCGGTATATTGCTGATCACAGTAATTTAAAGATTTCAGAGGAGTACTTAGTGCGCCAGAATTTATGCAGCGTACTGTTCTAAATAAGACAACTATATGTATAGAAGTAGGCTTAATATAATAGCAGACTAGCACCAAAGTTGGCGAGTTTCTGCTCTGGACCGTATTTAGGTTACACAGTTCATTGCAATTTTATGAAAACCTGCTATTGAAGCTGCACAAAATACATTAGTTTCCCTAAAAGAGTTTCCTAGAGTAGTATTAAGCTTTTCAGTATCATTTAACATTTCTTTTACAACAATTTTTAGCACTCTTATTCATAAATTATTGCTGCCCCAAATATGAGGACAATAAATTACTGCGTATACATAGTATACAGTACAGATCGGCCAAAATGGCGATAACTAACATTTCACAACGAAAATCGAATGAAGAACATATGTAAGGATAGTGAGATTTATAGTATAGATCTTTTTAAAATCAGACTTCTAGCTTCAACACTAATAAAATCATGTACAGTATTTTAAGCTGTAGAGGTTCCTAGAGGTACTTAGAATAACCCATATTTTGTAAACTTTTCCATAACAATTCTGCTCATTCGATCGTATAAAGCTATTAATATTGTCATTAAATAACCCCATTACATGAATACTTTAAGTGAATAATACAAAATTATTTGATAGAGCTGTTCATTAAATAAATCAACCACTTAGCTATTTATCACCTATCTACCCAAGTCTTTAATTCGGTGGAAATATTCATCTTTACCCTGAACTAATCATTACTCAATTTAATTATCCTGGCGCCTGAACCAACATTTCTCTCATTTACTATTGTTAAACAAACTTATAACCTCATCACGTGTGTCATTCCAAAAAATCATCTACTACTTTGCACATTGTTCGATGAATGAACATCTTCGTAATTAAAAATCCTGGTCTAATGTTGAATGATTAAATCACTCTGTTACACCAATACATCTTTTCAGTAAATTTATGTATCTTTGTTGCATAGAACTTTCTATTAAACAACCTCCTTCTTCAACTGCTTCTATCGAACTCGATGATTCAGTGTAATTTTTTATCCACAGATAATTAATCATCCGTTATATGTGCTATTCTAGGAATCTGTATTTCTCTAAAAATAAAGTCAAAGTTTAATTTAGTATAAGATCATTCGAACAACTACGCATTTTCTATTAAATTAACTTATTATAACATCCGTTATTAATAGTTTCTTCATGTGTCGAAGCTTCAATATGCAAATATTTTCATTTATCAAATACGCGAGAATTTATAAAAAACGCTGAATATTTTACTTTTTTATAAATGTATGAATTAGAAAATTTATCATAAGATTTTCATCACATAAATTCTTAACTCTCCATACGTCGGATGAATATTAGCTTTATTTCAGAACTGGTGCCCTGTTTCATAAATATTTTTGTAGACAAAGTCCGAAGTATTCTATTAAAATAGGTATGAATTTTCTGCAAGAATCATTGACTCTTATGTAACATTATTTCATCGAAACAACTATCGGCATTCGATTTTTTAAATTTGTTAATGTCGTCTCTTCAACATCATTTAGTTCACACTATTTTTAATATCTAGGTAATTTTTGCATAACCTCTGATTCTCGAGTAATTTTGACATCACCTCTTTATCTCCAGGTACACAGGTCTCTAACATCTCCGATACATATAATTTGTAACTCTCATATCCGAATAATTCTAGCATAATCCTTGATAAAAAATTCATACACATTTCTGACACTTGAAATTCTGACATAATTTTTAGGTATTTTGGATATAAAGCTGAGGATGTGTTTTACTTTTACTAATTGTGATAACATTTCTGATATTCAATTCTGGCATCTCTTAACCAAGTGACTCTTGAAATAATTCATGATACTTCTGATATAGTCTCCATTTATCACATCACTCATATCTAATGGGAGTACCTAATTCATAAACTGTCAGCAATATCAGTGTGAAGGATGGTGGTGAAATATTTCGATCTGGCGGATTACCACGGAAGATGTGTATTCCCGTTATAGACTACAGAAACACTAACAAGAGAGGGAACTCGGATATCAGTATCCTTCACTTCTGTGCTTCTATAAAGTGTTTAAATTAATACTTGCATTTATGGCAATCCACCAGAGTATAATGGTAATGATAGTGATGAAGTAATCGATAAAGAGAATATTAATGACGGGAATTTTTGCGGGAATGCTTTTGTTTCTTCTTGCTTTTCCCTCGAGCGACCAAGTGCTCAGCACTGGCGCTAGCTGAGGACGAAGAAGACCCTCCTTCCTTGCATGAGGAATTCTTGTTGACCTTGCTCATGATCTTCATCCAATCCTCCAGGAAGTTCTTGTAGGAAGAGATTACACCCCAGTCCTGAATGAGCGAGTAGGTGTGGTCGGGCTGGGGGTTCCATTTGTCCTTCTCGGAACGCACGAGGTCCTGGCTAGCCCTCGGAGGCACTTGGAACTTCAGCATAACTATTGCAGACTCCACTTCACACAGCAACTGTACAGATCAAGAGAAAGTAGGTCAGACTACACAAAAACTGCTCGTAGTAAAGATGTTGTTGTGACATCAGTCCTTTTCCTAACAAGCTTTAAGCTATAGCAAGTTCTTCTGAAGTAAACAACAGAAAAAGTTATATTTTCTCCTAGTCTTTTACTGTAATCTAGCAATCACTCTAGATCCACTACTTAAATATACAGGATTTACAAATTTCCAACTCTCTAGCTTGCATCTAATGCTACAAAACATAGGCATTATTGTGCACCTAAATATATCTATTGGAAATGATGTACATGTTTGACAATTTAAGAGTAGATTAAATAACGAATATTACCAAAAGTTGACCTTTTTTTTGTGCAGTCTTATTAATTATTATTATTTTATTTTTATTTATGTATATTTATTTTAACTATATTCTTATATTTTGAATATATATTAAAATAATAGTGTATTGTATCTAATTTTGCAACACTTCATAGGAAAAAAGTCACAACTTCTACATACATTAAACTACAGGTAAATTTTAGACTATCTTTTAGGTAAAACTTTGTTCTACAAATTGGTACTACTGTTGAAATATGGTAGTTTTTGTGGACCCAAGCCAAAACTGTGAATTTGTATTTTCAATTTTTTTATTACAGTTTCTTCTGTGAATGACACTTTCTGTATACCTAAATGCTCACTTTTTTTTAGCAACTATTCAACATAACAAAATTTAATTTTTGCATGATAAATACAACTTATAAGTGGATTCTATCGGTGTTTAAAAGAGAGTTGGTTATTAAAAAAATAGAAACGTTGATCAATTTTAATTAACGGATATAATTAAGAAAATGATTTTATGTTTCATATTAAACAAATTTATATATAAAAGTAGAGCTGTGAACTTAGAGGTTATGTATCTAAAGCCTACAAAACTTTCAACATATCTTAAATAGCTTTTTGAGATGATAGATTTAATATTGGTGTGGTAGGGTTTTTAATCTTCCCTAGACAGCACAGGGACTAACATTTTAAAGGCTTGGATTAGGTTTTTCATTGTTCGCTTTTAAATAAATGTTCCATACATTATATTTAATTCCTCCGTTTAAAGCATTTCAATTTCTATGGTTTATAATTCCAGTCTGCACAAATGACAGCATTAACTAGTCCTCGATATCCAGAAAACAAAAGCACAAAATAGCATATAGTATCTTATACATTGCGATGATTTGTGGATTTTTAAAAAGTATATTAATTTATTCATATGAAATAGTAAATCATGTGAATATTAAAAATGTGTTGCGTTTAATTCGTTCGTTGTCGCCCATCCATCTTGTCATTCATGCTATAAGCAATCAGTAGCGGCATAAACAACTGCTGCTGGTTTGGCGAGTGACAAAAGAAGTGAGAGTGAAGCATTCTAAAGCTAACTCGTTAAAAACAGTAAGAAACGAATTATGGTGAATATTTTTAACAAACCAATGCAAGAGAATCCAATTTCCTTGTGAATAGCATTGTTAAAACTAATTGACTATTATACCGGTGTTTCAATGTGTGTAAAGAATATTGCGAACACCAAGGCAGAAAAGAAATAGCTATACGCCAGAAGTAGTAAAAAAAAATCTGATGTGCTCCATTCTCATGGCTTTCTCTGCAACAAATTATTATTAAAAAGCTTATGTTTCTATTTACTTCATGCTAATCGAGAAAAAAGTAGCAGAAATTGTTCTTATTACTTGCTTTCTTGTAAGTAGAAGCGAAATAAGGGAGTACCAGAGGTTAAAGTGATCGTCAAAAGCTGGTTGCTATGTGGCTGAAGTTCATTTGTTTGTATGGACAAGAGTTGACAAATTCCTGTATCAGAGAAGTATAAGTTTTTCAAAGCTAAAACCCAAAACAAGGAATATCATAAATTGTGTGTTTTATCACGTCTTCATCTTTTGTGTTGTAAGTTTTTGTCTATCACTTACGGTTTACCAATTACGCAAAATTCAATAAAAATCACCCCAAATAAAGAGGTCCTTAGAGGCTATTCCGAGAAAATTCAAGATATACATTTTATTTGGTATGTAAATATCTTGCATATGACGTATATATACATATATTCTTGAAAATCTTCGTGTCGCATCCAAAGATACCAAATTAAATACAAAGTTTGTATTTAACGGTCTTTTCGTTTTTGAACTATGCTGTCCACCCACACACACACACACAGACACACAATGCTTTTTTTTTTTTTTTATTCAGCGGTACCCAAAACATGTATTTCGGGTGAAATCTCAAATACAATACCTTCTCTATACACTATGTGCGTAGTACGTGCAGAGAAAGTAAATAGAAAGATGGATTTACTAAGAGTTCTATACATAGTAGAGTATAAGTTTTTTAATAACGGAGAGCGAACATTAAACAAAGTCTTAAATTCTCTTAACAATTATTATCAACCAACGCTTTAAACCACATATCTTTTAATAAGCATTACTAAAAGTTGGAGAGAAATTGGAGAAAGAGACTAAACCGTGTGATAGATACCAATATATTACATCTGTTCCTGATAGTGGTGTAGCTAGAGTTATATAGTTCTGTAACTAATTTAAACTCAGCTTTTATTTCGGTGTTTATTATATTATTATAGATATTATTATAATTATTATTTTTGAATAATATTCAGTACTATCCCATTATAAACACAGACAGCCCACTTCGGAAATCAGATATTTGAGTTGAACTGTCTACAATATAAATAATAAAAAATCTTGTGTGTTCCATTCACATGAATTTTTCTACATCTCTACAACAAATTATTGTGAAAAAGCTTATTCTTCTATTTACTTTATGCTAATCGAGAAACATTAGCAGAACTCGTCTTATTACTTGTTTCCATGTAATTATAAGCGGAATAAGGGAGTACCGAACGCTAAAGTGATAGTCTAAAGCTGGTTGCTATGTGATTGAAGTTCCTTTGTTTGTATGGACGGGAATTGACATTCCCGTATGAGAAAAGTATATTATTTTTTGAGTGGTCAGCAAGCTGACTTCTCACCCGGAGGTCCCGGATTCGATTCCCGGCTGGGGCGGGGAATTTTTCTTTAACCGGAATTATTTCCTATCCCCCATAGAGTCTGGAAGTATGAATGTGAGCGTGAATGTGCGTGTGTTTAGTAATATAAAGTTTAACCTAATGTTCCGAACCTACAGTTTCACAAGTGAAAGCCCCCGATATGACCATTGATGTTAAGGGGGCTATACAAATGAAGCAATAAAAAAAAGTATATTTTATAGCTGAAACCAATAACAAGAAATGGCTCAAAACCGATAAACTCCACGAAAAAATGTATATAACATAGATTGTGTGTTTTAACGTGATCTACATTTTTATAATAGCTTTTTATCTATCTCTTACGGTTTAGTAGTTACGCTACGTTCAGCAAAATTCACCCAGAATAAGGAGCTTTTTAGAGGCCATTCCCAGAAAATTCAAAATTTACATTTTATTTGCCAAATAAATATCTTTAATATACGGTATTTTAATAAAAAATGTAGAGCCATTTTTGAGAAAATAAAGATTTTCAAAACATTTTCCATGTAAAAGGTAGTTTGGGGTGGGGAAAATTTTTCTCAAAACCTTAATGTTGCATCCCTGGGAGATGCTAAACTTAAATACCAAGTTTGGTATTTTATGGACTTTTTGTTTTGGAGCTATCGTATTCACAGACACGCGGACACACACAGGCGCGGACCTTTTTCTGAAAATGCTTTTTTTTATACAGGGGACCCTAAAACGTGCATCGTATTTGTGGGTGAAATGCAATACCTTCTCTATACACTATGTACACATTACACGTGGAAAAAAAAAAGGACAACTAAAATTACTTGGACGTGTGTCGCGTATTTCGGAGGATGGGAGGTGATGGAAGAATGTCGCGGAAACTAGATTTGGAATACCTTAAGAAATTAGCAGAGTAAGCACTAAAATTATGACTGAAATTAGAGGAATGGAACGGATCGGCTGAAATGGGAGTACTTCACGCTTAATAACGAAGGAGTTAGAGAAAGAAAAAATCTGATGTGTTCCATTCACATGACTTTCTCTATCTCTCTGTAACAAATTATTGTTAATAGGCTTATCTTTTATTTATTTCATGTTAATCGAGGAAAATTGGCAGAAATAGTCTTATTCCTTGCTTTATTGTAAATACAAGCGAAATAAGGGAGTACCATAGATTAAAGTGAAAGCCAAAAGCTGGTTGCTATGTGACTGATGTTCCTTTGTTTGTGTGGACAGGAGTTGACAAATTCCTGTATGAGAAAAGTATAGGTTTCTCAAAGCTGAATCCAATATCAAGGAATATCTCAAAAACGATCAACTCCACGAAAAAAATGTATGTAACATAAATTGTGTGTTTTAACGTGCTCTACATTTTGTGTGTGTTAAGTATTTGTCCACCTCTTACGGTTTAGTAGTTATGCAAAATTATTCCAGAATAAAGTAGTCTTCAGAGGCTATTCCCAGAAAATTCAAAATATACATTTTATTTGTCAGGTAAATATCTTTAATATATGACATTTTAATCAAAATCGTTACAGCCATTTTTTAGAAAAACAAAATTTTCGAAAAAAGTTCCATGTAAAGGGTAGTTTGGGGTGGGGGGATTTTTCTCAAAATCTTAGGTTTTGTTTACATCAAGTCTTGTTCGAGGCAGTAATGTTGGTGTTGCTGACAGAAGGACAAAGTTTCCATATTCACCGAAGGCTAGAAAGCATGGTCCACAGAGCCAGTTTGTTATGCGAGACAACGTCTTGATAATTTGGCTATCGATATTAGTCATCTCATTCATAATTCAGCCGCCTTAGGGTGCTGCTGTCCAGTATTTGTCGGTATGCGCACGACTACACAAAATTACCTCAGTGGAGTATATCCAGATAGGTTGTCTCAGTGATCAGGCGGGTGAATTACCTTCCCACTTGCGTACACACATCGAGCATATCCTTAAGAAGTACCGAAATACCCACAGAACAACTAATGATAGTCATTTCTCAAAAAGTGTAAATGGGCGGAGGTAGGTACAAGCACACCCTCCGTGGGCCCAAGTTGATAATAATCTTGCAGCAGATGAGATCACGTTCTCCTTACAAGTGGCTCCACCTTCAGTTCTGATGCACTGTTATTATCCTAACGTAAAAAACAAGTACCACGGACCAATTTTTAATGGTTAACTAAAGAGTAATCACGAGAGCATGGTGCGGGCGGCATATTCTAAAGCCACATTCAGATACTTGATAACGAAAAAGCATTGTTTTGTTCAAGACATGCTCTCAAACAAATCAATATCGGCAGATACGACCGAAAATTAACAGATCAAGGGCCACTTTTATGAACCCTCGTTATAAATTCTGTAACAAAGACTCAACTATGTCTTAAAATTTTATTGTAACCTTACAGCAGTAATTTTAACTAATCTTTTCTACATAAATCTGTGATGCCCAACCTAGGGCGTGTTGTGACGCAGGAGAGGTAATCACTTTATTATTTCACGTGGCTAGGGCGGACAGCAAGTGTTTTTTTTAAAACTCTTATTTTTTATGATCAAGATTTTATAGACTAACTCAGTGCCTGTTGGCTGGCATGCTAGCTTCCAAATCAAGATATCCCAGGTTTGATTCCCAGGTAGGGGCTGGGGATTTTCCATAGGCAGATTAATGCACATCCTTCCTAGAGTAACAACAGTAATAATAATAATAATAATAATAATTAATAATTAATAAATAACTCATGGCACGACAGCTAACAAGGAACCTTATGGAAGTAAAATCGATGTATGTGTGTGTGTGTGCGCGTGTGTGTGAATGTAACATTTATAAAGCACACAAACCAAAGTTTTATGTCTTTAGGACAGTACCTTAATTGACAAGGGCACAATATTAATGAAAACAAAAAATACTGAGAGTTACATTCATGTAACTATTTAAATATTCTTAAGAAAGAATATACATTAACATATATTCTACGTACTTCTCATTCTCTGGATAAAATTTGCCAAAATGCTTTCACTCCATGTTCTTTGAAAACATCCGGGAATACGGGGATCCACTAGGCTTAAGCTATATTCAAATCTTGTAAGAGTTGATCGCTATGCGAGGACTTTTAAATGCTATTCTCTTTGCTTGGCCAGTGGAAAGCAAAAACGAATATCGACTTCTCGTATGAGAAAAATATAGTATTATGAAATTTAAACTAATAACAAAAGATATCTTACAAATGAAATTCTCCATGTTTTTATATAAATACTATGCTTTAACGAGATCTACATGTTTCGTGCAGTAAGTGGTTGGCAGGACTTCAAAAGCTATTCCCAGAAAATTCAAATTACGTATTTTATTTGTGATTAAAGACCTATTCCATATCAGCCCAAGGTTTTCTTTGTCTTCCTAAGGAGCAACTTCCAAGTGATCTATAGCTAAACGCATGTTCAAGAAAATATCTAAATACATAGGATTTTATTTATATAATACACATTACTTTAAAGATTTTCAGGTCAGTTCATTCAAAGTCGTATTTTACAATAATTCTCATTCCTTCTCTTTTAATAAGGTTAGAAAAATTTGATGTGTTCCATTCACATGACTTGCTCTACATCTCTGCAACAAATTATTAGTAGAAAGACTATACTTCTATTTACTTCATGCTAATTTAGAAAAAATAGCATAAATAGTCTTATTACTTGCTTCCTTGTAGGTAGAACCAAAATAAGGGAGTACCAAAGGCTAAAGAGGTAGTCAAAGACTGGTTGCTATGTGACTGAAATTCCTTTGTTTGAATGGACAGGAGTTGACAAATTCCTGTATGAGAAAAGTATAAGTGTTTTAAAGCTGAAACCACTAACAAGGAATATCTCGAAAATGATGAACTCCACGAAATAAATGTGTATGATATAAATTCTGTGTTTTATTGTGATCTACATTTTTTTTTGCGTGGTAAATTTTTAATCTATTTCTTACGGTTTACCAGAAATGCAAAATTCAATAAAAATCATCCTAAAATAAAGAGGCCTTTAGAGGCTATTCCCAGAAAATTCAAGATATACATTTTATTTGGCATGTAAACATCTTAAATATAAGAGTTTAATCAAAATAAGAGCCATTTTTGAGGAAATCAAAATGTTCTATAATTTTACCACATAAAGGATAGTTTGGGGTGTGGGAATTTTTTGAAAATCTTCGTATCGCATCCTTGGAAGATACCAAACTTAAATACCAAGTTTTTGAGCTGTGCTGTCCAGACACATACACACACACGGACCTTTTTTAAAAAGTGTTTTTTTTGGGGGGGGGGATTCAGGGGGATCCAAAACATGTATTTCCGGTGAAGTCTTGGTATCGAATTTTTGGGTGGAATACATACTTTCTCTATACACTACGTACGTAGTACATACGTATAGAGAAAGTACAAATATGTTGTGTTTTTTTCTTTTCACTAGTATCCATTCTTCAGTTTGATATGCAGTTGTTGAAAAAAACTGTAACGCTTTATATTCTTTTCTTACTATTTTTTATTATTAAAATATTTAGTGCAAAACTATTTTGCTGAATGGATTCATTTAGTATTAGTTTGGTTTTAATCTTAATTTATTTTTAAGTTAAAACATTCTATTTTAATTTTCATTTATTACTATGCTTCAAGTAACCTTCTTTAAGGGCTGAAGCACTGCTCAAGAAGCCTAACAAAAGATGTCGACTGTCGTCGACACGGGTGTCCGAGGTCGTTAAGACAAGGAGTCATTAATGGGAGGCCTGCGATATGGTTTTGTTTCCAGATTTTTCTCAGTCCGGATAATTGGCAATTGTCGGGGAGGAATTTTGGAATGTCTATTTCCTAAATTTGCTTTACCAATATCAGTTTATTTCATGTATCATCAACAAGATCCGGATGAAATGCTTGAAAAATGCTTACTTTTACTTTCTCTACACGTATTATGTACATAGTGTATAGAGAAGTTATTGCATTCCACCCAAAAATTCGATATCGCGATTTTACCGGAAGTAAATTGAATTTCAATAATCGCACGGGTCCACAGACCGTACGTCGTTTTGTAATACACAAAATAAAAATCAATATTAAAACAACAACTACAAAGAATTAAGAGTAAACACGAAAAAAAAAGAAGACAAAGATATTCAAATACAGCAATTTAAATTTACAGCACAGAGTACACCTTATTCAGAAGCATAAATGTACCCTATTATAATAGAAATATATACATACACAATGACATAAAATATGTTTATGTAAAACATTGTAGTCACTTTTGTTTAGCTATTCTTATCCCCCCCTTTTCTCTTGGCAGTCTTCTCAGGTTCAGTTGTCTTGCCTTAAGTATAAATTTATCTAGCCCCAACAGGTCTTCCGTGCCAACATGCTTCTAGCTCTACATTCGCGGTTACCGGAAGTAGGCATTTTAGGTTATTAAAAAGGTCCGCGTGTCTGTGACCACGATAACTCAAAAACGAAAAGTCGGTAAAATACCAAACTTAGTATGTAAGTTTAGTATCTTCCAAGGATGCATCACAAAGATTTTGAAGAAAATCTCCCCACCCTAAACTACCTTTTACATGCAAACATTTTCTAAAATTTTGATTTCCTCAAAAATAGCTCTAACGATTTTGATTGAAATACCTAATATTAAAGATATTTGCACGGAAAATAAAATGAATATCTTGAATTTTCTGGGAATAGCCTCTGAAGCGTATTTATTCTGAGTGAATTTTGTTGGATTGCGCATAACTAGTAAACCGTAAGAGATAGACATAAACTTACTGCACAAAATATTTTGATTTTGTTGAAGCACACAATTTATACCCTATACATGTTCTTCGTGGAGTTGACCATGTTTTAGATGCTCCTTGTTACTGATTTCAGCTTTTCACATACGGGAATTTATCAACTCCTGGTAATGCAAAGCTTGGTAGCCCCTCATGGCAACCAGCTTTTAAAAGAGTTGGCTATCCTTTCGGCCTAGTGTATTCCCTTATTTCTTCTGTGCTTGCAAGAAAGGATTTCTACTAATTTTCATTTCGATTAGCACCAGGCAGATAGAAGCTTAAGCTTTTTAACAATAATTTGGTACAGATATGTAGAGAAAGTCATGTGAATGGAATGCATCACATTTTTTTAAATTGAGAACTACTGCAGATATGAAAATCCACCATAAACTTAGAGTTACATAAAATATATCAGTGAATTTCATTTTAATCCTTTTTCATCCTTTTGCTTGTGTTTTTTCTTCATTTTTATATTGTTTTTTTGCAATTACTAAATGTATATATCTAACAATTGATAAAACGTTTACTGTAAATATCCAAGAATAGACCATGGGCCCATGCAATTTTTGCATATTTCCAAGTGTATACTGAAAATGATTGGCATTCTGCTACTATTAAATATAACCAATTAAAAATATACTCCTCTTTTGATGAAATTAAGAAATTAGTCTTTAAGTATGTTTCACAGCCCATGTCAGTAGAAACCTGCTGTTTCGACCTTAGTTTGGGACCCAAATTCAAAATTGTCTTGGCACGTGCTCTCTTGACAATAGTCCCCCCTTCAGCAAAAAGCGCACTTTTCCAGACTAAGCATAAATACATTTTTAATTTCTCTATACGTACTATGTACATAATTCATAGAGGAGGTATTGTATTCCACCCAAAAATTTGATACCGAGATTTCACCGGGAAAACATGTTTTAGGTTCCCTTGAAACCAAAAAAGCATCTTTGGAAAAGGTCTGTGTGTGTATATCTGTGGACAGCATAGCTCAAAAACAAAAAGACCGTTAAATACCAAACTTAATATTTAAGTTTGGTATCTTCCAAGGATGCGACACGAAGACATTGTCTATCTGCCCTATTTTCTATGGCAATTGATGTCGCGCATTGCATGCTAGGGTCGGCTGATAAGTCCCGGGCCTCACACAGATATGGCGCCACTAGGCTTCTTAGACGGTAACGTCGTATAGTTTAACTCTAGATTAACTTGTATCCATAGTTACAGGTCAATAGCTTGTTTAGTTTTCGAATGACAGCATCTTATACAAGACAACTTTAGAGTTTTCACGAAAATGGAGGATTTGGAAAAACGAGAAGTGATTAAATACTTCCATTTGAAAGGTTTAACCCCTTAAGAAATCAAAGAGGAAATGGACAGTACATTGAAAGACTCTGCCCCTTCATATTCAATGATTAAAAGGTGGGTTGCAGAGTTTAAAATGGGACGTACGAGTATTAGTGATGAGCGTCGCTCTGGACGCCCTGTAGAAGTGACAACTCCAGAGATCATTGAAAAATATTCATCGTTTATTACTGCAAGACCGAGGATTAAAGTTGTTTGAGATAGCAGAGGCTGTAAACATATCAAAAGAACGTGCAGGTAATATTTTAAGTAATGTTTTGGGCTTTCACAAGGTCTGTTCAAGATGGGTGCCGCGTTGTTGACACCTGATCAAAAGTTGCAAAAAAAAACTGATTCTATTAAGAATGTGGAGCTCTACTGTAAAAATCCCAGTGAAGTTTTGAGACGGCTTATTACCATGGATGAAACTTGGACACATCACTACACTCCAGAAAGTAAATCAGAGTCAAAACAGTGGATTGCGCCATGTGAACCAACTCCAAAAAGGCAGTCAACTATATCAGCTAACAAGGTTATTGCGAGTGTTTTCTGGGATGCCCAGGGAATTATTTTTATTTAATACTTGGAAAAGGGTAAAAGTATCACTGGTGACTAATATGCAAGCCAACTGCAACGTTTGAGTGATGAGGTGAAAAGAAAAATACCTCATTGGGCAAAAAAAAAAAGTTTCACCAGAACAATACTCAGGCCCATCGTTCAGTCGTTGCAGTAGGAAAATGTGCAAATTAAAGTTTGAATTGCTTGAGCATTCACCCTATTCATCAGATCTAGCACCCAGTGACTACCACCTGTTCCCAAACCTCAAAAAAAATGTCTTGGAGGACGAAGATTTCACAGCAACGAGGATGTCATTGATGCGGTAAACAGCTATTTTGAGGACCTTGATAAATCGTACTACAGAGATTGTTCAATTAAATCAGTACACATGGCAAATGTATTAGCGTTTCTGGAGATTATGTTGAGAAATAAACCAAAAAAAAATAACAAAAAAATAAATGCTGTTGTCATTGAGAGGTTCGGGACTTATCGGCCGATCCTAGTATTTCAATATGTGATTAAAAGAGTGCACATTGTATATTTACTCTCTGGATAGTTCTAAAACTTCTGGCACAGTTATTACATCGTTCTAAAAGAATAAAGCTATTCTCCTACTGCAAGGATTGTTTATTTAATTTATACTCCCTACAAGAACGTGGACACTAATCTGGTAAAATCTAGGATTTAGCTACCTGCCAACCACAGCTTATTTGTGACAGAATGTGAACCTACCAAATTCCCCTTATCTAGGTGCAGTGAGACATTTGTCTAGCTGCCCTGTTTTCTATGGTAACTGTCCCACATTGCATATATAGTAAATCGGCGAATGGAGACTTTCTCACTATCCTATGGCAGGTAAACATCAACTCGACTGTAAAAATTGGCTTATGGAGTCTGAAGTTTGAAAATAGTTTTACTAACCTGATTAAGATATCTGGAAGTCTCTGTAATAACCTCATTTCTGATTTCTGTTATATTCTCCGTGTTGACCTCGCTTCTTCCAAATTTCAACATTTCTTCAAAGGTGACAGAAAAGTTCTGCAATGAGCTATGCAGAACTGGAAGAACCCTTTCAAGCTGTGAAGTAAACAAAATAATGGAATATTAATTCAATGTAGTGTATTTTCAGACCAATAAGAAAACTATGTTCTAATGCTATACAGCTTGTATTGAATTAATCGTGGCAACTAATTATGTTATTTATTTAGTTTAGCATATTTTAAATTCAGGGTTTACTTTTAGTTCCTCCAGATTATACTCTTTGGTTGTTTAAATTACACAAACAATGTTATAAGGTGCATTATTTTGTGAACTGCTTTCTCAAAATGGAATGTTTGAGTATCTGCTTGTTCTCCACTCTGGATCTACGAAACTTTGGTCAATAATTAGTGTTAAATATATTGACATAATTCCCTGAAAGGGAGCAAGTAAGTCGAATATCACATTTGATTTTCCGATTTAATGGCTATTATCGAAACGGAAGATTTCTACTACCACCACTACCGTGGGGTAATGGTTACCATGCTAACTTTATATAACCAAGGTCGCGGGTTCAAACCCGGCGGAGGACGATGGATTTTTTCGGGCGTAAAAATCCTTAGCATGGCTTCCTTCGGAAGGGAAGTAAAGCCGTTGGTCCCGTGTCGTAGATTTACGGCACGTAAAAGAACCTCAAACCTGATAAAGAGGCCTCTGAGCAAAATTAGGCGCTATTTCACGCCCAGTGTTGAATGGGACGCTGAGAACCATAGTAGTTAAAGAACGTCCATAAATAAAACTCCATTTACTACTACTATTATTACTACTACTGCTGTTGGTGCTGCTAATAACTTTATTAAATTCGCAGAATGCCATCTTGTAAAGGTGATCTGAACATTTTACGAGTTACAGAATCGAATTCCCCATTTATAGAGTATCCAAGCTGTTTCATAGCCTCGTACTTCCATTCCAGTTTCCAAGGAATGTATTCGTTTTCCAATAGCCTATATCGGCTGCAACGTATGATGTACATATCTTTTATCTGAATTATTCCTTGTTAGGAAACCTCTTCGAAAATTCCGATCGCGAAAGCTTAAAATCAGCAGAGCTATTGTAAATAAGGTTTTTGTATTCGTATATATACGTAGTTAGTTGCCTGTTCCATTTATATGCCACCTTTAACATCTAAGGCCATATCGACCGCCTTACCCTTTGGAACAATTGCTCGTGGCAATGATGTTCACTTGTTCAGTAGTAAATATTCTTTATCTTTATAAACATTGATACGATATTGATAAAATTAATCAACTACATACTTTTATGTGTATTATGAATTAAAATAAAGCAAAGGCCCTTCCTCCAAAAAAAAAAAAAATAATTTTGGCCAAAAATTTAAACTTTTAAAAACAAAACAAAACATTGGAATTTTGAATTTAAGAGAAATATAGCAGTAGATAATTTTATCAAATTTTTATATTTGATCCGGTGAAATAATAATTAATCGTAGAATTAATGCAATTTCAAATAAAAAATTAAGAAGCATAATCATTAGTCTTTTAATTGAAGGCTTGTATAAATGGTTGGATGATAGCACATGTAAAACTAATTAATCCATAATATTTAAATAAATTAAAATAATAATTTAATCTATATTTAAATATAAAGCTTCCCGAGCTGTTATATTACAAGAAGATAATAAAAATCACCATATTGCTATTCTTGGTATTACATTTAATAACTCTTTATTAATTAATAATTTTCGTCTATTCAAATACTCATTCATACTTTCAGACTCTGAGAGAATGGGGGTCATCTTGGCTAGAGAAAAATTCCCATTCACCAGTTAGGACCCGGCACAGCAGGCAGGTGTTCTACCGACTGAGCTACGGAGCCAGCCAGCGATTTGCTTCTCCACTGTTGTTTCAGTTAAAACAGGCAAGTATAACTTACCCTTATGGTTTTGTTAGTGAGGCACCGAATGTCAGATCTGAACCATGCGAAGCGTTTCTGAGGTAACCAGTTATAGCTGTATTCTTCCTGTGACACAATCTCCACCTGAGACAAGAGACCACAAAAATTACAAACCTTAGCTTCATACGTCATATCTACAGATAATAATATCTTTTAATTACAGTGATAAAGAAGTAATGTATTGCTTAGAGATCTGATGCGTTACACTCGTGACTTTCTCTAGCTGCTCTACAAACTTCTTACAATATATTATTCTTCTTTCTACATAATGCTAATCGAGATAAACATTAACAGAATGTTCTTATTACTTAGTTCAGTATAAGTAGAAGGAAACAAAATGAATACACTAAGCTAAGTGATAGTCAAATGTTTTAAAAGATATCGTTATGCGATTGTCATTGCAAATCACTTCTTTGCTTGGCCAGGAGCAGAACAAAAGAAAAACGGACGCTTCATGTCTGAGAAAAGCATAAGTATTTCACAATTTAAACAATTGAAAAGGAATAACTTGGAAACGGTTATTTCGAGAACAAAAACGTAAAGGACATAAATTGTGTGTTTTAAGAGATCTACATTTTTCTGTAGTAAATTTTTGTCTATCTCTTATGGTTTTGTAGTTAAGAAAAATTGGGAAAAATCCGCCAATAAAGTGGTCTTCAGAGGCTATTCCAAGAAAATTTAAGATATACATTTTATTTGGAATATAAATAGCTTTAATATATGGTATTTTAATCAAAATCGTTAGAGCCAATTTTAAGAAAATCAAAATTTTCGAAAGGTAGTTTGTGGTGGGAAGAATTTTCTTGAACATTTTCGTGTCGCATCCTTGGAAGATACTAAACCTAAATAACAAGTTTGGTATTCAACGGTCATTTCGTTTTTCATCTGTTGTCCGGACACACACACATACACACGGACCTTTTTCTAAATTTTTTTTCGGACTCGGGGGACCCCAAAACATATATTTCCGGTGAAATTTCCACATCGAATTTTTGGGTGGAATACAATACTTCTATCCCTATGTACATTGTGCGTACGGGGCTAGAGAAAGTAAAAATAAAAGGAAAACCTCAAAATTCTGTTGCCAACATCTATCATTTGTTAATGATTCACACATGCTATGGGATCTCAAAAATAGCTATTGCCTATTTTAACAATCTCGTATTATTAAATTTAATTTTTCAGTTGTATAATAAATACTTGCTTTATCAATACCAATGTTGAAAGAGCAAAATAATATTTTATATATGAATATGAATTGTTCTCTTTATCTTTTCCTCTGCGCGTATTATTAGTCATACAAATATAATGTAATGTTGTACATAACAAAATTCTGCTAAAGAAAAAATACGGTGGTGGTATATACTGCAAGTAATCAGAAAATTGTTATTTTGTTTGTTTGGTTGGTTTTTATAGTCCTCTTACTGCTATGGTCATATTGAGAAGATTTTTATTGCACCCAAAATTTCAAAATATAAGTTAAGAGATCCCACATGAATCCAAAAGAAAAAAATTTTTAGAAAAAGGCCAATGAGTATGTATATCTATGTGTGTGTGTGTGTGTGTGTGTGTGTGTGTGTGTGAACAGCAAAACTCAAAAAACGAACAGTTAATTAAATAAAAAAACATGGTGTCTAATTTTAGTATTTTACAAGGATGCAACTTTTCAACAAAATCCCCCCCATTCCAAACTATCCTTTACATGGTAAAATTTTCAAAAATTTTGATTTTCTCAAAAATTGCTAAAGATTTTAATTAAATTACCGTATTAAATGACAAGTACAATGTGTTTCTTGAATTTCGTGGGAATGATCTCTGAAGTGCTCTTCATTCTGATAGGCTTTTGCATAACTGGTAAACCATATGAGATTGACAAAAACTTGCTAAAGAGAAAGTGTAGGCCTTGTCAAAACGCGCAATATATTGCTTATTGTTGGTTTCAATTTTTAAATATTTGCTTTCTCAGACTGGAAGTCGTGCGTGTTTCATTTGTTTTGCTTCGGTCCATGCAAAGAAGCGATTTGCAATGACTATCGCATAACGACAGCTTTTAAACATTTGACTATCGGTTTAGCCTAGTGTATTCCCTTATTTTATTACTAGTTATAAGGAAATAAGTAATAAGAACATTCTGCTAAAGATTATCTCGATTAGCATGGAGTAGAAAGAGATAGAACTTTGTAAGAACTTTGTGGCACGGGCAGAGAAAGTTATGTGAATGGAACACATCAGTTATTTTTCTTAACCTTTTGCTGTAGGGTGTTCACACTTCCATTCACTCATCCATATTATTACTAGCACACTCTATCGAGGGTAGAAAATAATATTAATTAAAACTAATCCCTCCTCTGGTTGGGTGAGAAGTCAGCTCGCTGACCACTTGACCACGCAGGCACTTTAGAAAATTGCTCATATACATTTGTTTCTTTCTCTGCTATGTAAGTAGAAGTAGTATTGTATTCCACCCGAAAATTCAATGTCAAAATTTAACCGGAAATGTTTCAAAGCTCTCTGAACCTCCAAAAAGCGTTTTTAGAAGAGCGCGCGCGCGCAAACAGCATAACTCAAGAACGAAAAGATGGTTAAGTATTAACCTTTTGTATTTAGTTTCAGCGTCTTCCAACGTTACAAAACGAATTTTTTACAAGAAAATTTGTTACCCAAAATACACTCTTCAAATAAAAACTTTAATTATTTTGATTTTATAAAATTGGGTCTAATGATTTTTATTAAAGCAGCATAAGTTTAAGATATTTTCATGGAAAATAAAACGTAATGCTATATTTAACCATAAGGTATAGCGTTTCATTAAGGCGCACAATTAAGTCAAATATTTTTTGTGGCGTTAATTATTTTTGAGACATTCATTGTAATTGTTTGAATTTGCCAACAATTTATAATTTTTCAAGAGACTTGTCGTATACAAGGAGCATGGAATTTCAAGGCCATCACTAAGCTACCGGTTTTTAAAAAGTCTGACGATCGCTTTAGTTTACTGCTTTCTACTTACAACAAAATATATAAATGTGTAATAAAGTTTTTATTTAGATTAACAAGTGCACCTACAAGAAAATATATAACAAACACATTTCTGTTAAAATTTATCTCGATTAGATGAAGTAAATAGAACAATAAGCTTGCACGAATAGTTTTTTTGGAGAATAGTTAAAAAAGTCATGTAACTCATAAGATTTTTCCTTCTTCCAAACTTTTAGTATTTTATTCTATTTTTGCAAGACTTTAACTTGGAGTACTTTTGAGTAAGTTTGTTGGAGTCGTGTTGCAAGCACACTATCGGAGGCATTTATTAGTTATCGGCTTTTATCTGAATGCAGATAACGAACAAGTTGCAGCTCAGATTCTTGATTGGCAGACGATAGCTTATAGCAAAATACCCAACACGATTACGAAATATCATTGGCTTTCTATCATGACTGATAGGGCTAACGAGTTCTTGATGAAGTTACCTAAATACGTGGGTCGTTTTTCCAACCTCCGATAGGCTATAAATAAAAGACAAGTTCATAGAAAACAATTATTTTATTACTAAAATAACATAATCACCGAGAAGATTGAGACATTTATCGTGCCTGTGCACAAGCTTTGCAATACCAGCTTCAAAAAATGTTGCCGCCAATGATTTCAAATGAGCATTGGTGCTGTTTTGAAGATCTTCGTACTTTACGACGTTTGCGGAGAGACATTCAAAACAAACGAAGAGGATGCTGACTTCAGGAATTGTGTTGATCCATGACAACGCTCGTCCACACACTGCTGGCAAAACCCATCGGCTCCTTGAACAAGTTCAATGGGACATTTTCGATCATCCTCCGTAAATTACTGACCTGGCACCCAGCGACTTTCACCTTTTCCCTGAACTGAAGACGTGGCTAAGGGCAGCATTTTCAATCCAAGATCTTCAAAACAATGTCAATGCACATTTGAAATCTTTGGCGGCAACATTTTTTGAAGCTTGTATTGCAAAGCTTGTGCTCAGGTACGATAAATGTCTTAATCTTTTCGGTGACTATGTTGAAAAATAACCATAAGTGTAGAAAACTTTTGGTAATAAAATAATTGTTTTCTATGAACTTGTCATTTGTTTATAGCCTATCGGAAGTTACATAGGAATTTTAAAGTTAGTAATCACGGTAACATCCCTCGATAAATGGCGAAAGTTTCGAATGCTAGATAACTTTTTGCTGCGCTGGAGTAACGTATGTTCTACTAGGGTCGGCTGATAAGTCTCGGGCCTCTCAATGAAAACAGCATTTAATTTTTGTTGCTTTATTTCTCAATATAGTCTCCAGAAAGGCAAATACATTTGTCACATTGGTGTTCTAATTTAATTAAACCATTTTTTGTAGTGCGATTGATCAATGTCCTCAAAACGTTTTTTTTTACCGCATCTTCTTGCTGTGAAATTTTCGTTCTCCAAAAATTGTTTTGAGGTTTGGGAGGAGGGAGTAGTCACTGGATGCTAGATCTGCAATTCGAACAAGATTTTTTGTGCCAAATGAGGTCTTTTTCTTTTCACCTCATCACTCAAACGTTGCAGTAAGCTTGCGTAGTAGTTACCAGTGATACTTTTACCCTTTATCAATAAAATTAATTCCCTGTGCATCCCAGAAAACACTCGCCATAACCTTGTTAGCTGACAAAATTGACTTTGCCTTTTTTTGGAGTTGGTTCACCTGGCACAGTCCACTGTTTTGACTGTGATTTACTTTCTGGAGTGTAGTGATGTATCCAAGTTTCATGCATGGTAATAAGCCGTTTCAAAAATTCACTGGGATTTTTACGGTAGAGCTCCACGTTCTTAACAGAAACAAACTTTTCTTTGCAACTTTTGAACGTCAGCACCCATCTTGCACAGACCTTGTGAAAGCCCAAAAACATTACTTAAAATATTACCTGCACGCTCTTTTGATATGTTTACAGCCTCTGCTATCTCAAAAACTTTAATCTGCGGCTTACAGCACTAATCGATGAATTTGTTCAATGATCTCTGAAGTTGTCACTTCTACAGGGCGTCCAGAGCGAGGCTCATCACTAGTGTTCGTACGTCCCATTTTAAACTCTGCAACCCACTTTTTAATCATTGAATATGAAGGGGCAGAGTCTTTCAATGTACTGTCCGTTTCCTCCTGGATTTCTTTAGGCGTTAAGTCTTTCAAATGGAAGTATTTAATCACTGCTCGTTTTTCCAAATCCTAAAGTTGTCTTGCTTAAAATGCTTTCATTTGAAAACTAAACTGGTTATTGACCTGTAACTATGGATACAAGCTGTCTAGAGTTAAACTATACGACGTTACCGTCTAACTGGCCTAGTGGTGCCATATCTGTGTGAGGCCCGGCACTTATCAGCCGACCCTCGTATTTTCAACAATAAGAGTCAGGAGTATTATACTGCTACTTTTATACAATACATACAAACTTTTACTAAAAACCGAAAATCAAATGCATACTCAGAAGTTCATATTAAAAAAAATCTGATGTGCTACACTCACATGACTTTTTCTACCAATTCATAGCAAACTATTCTTAAATATACTTCTATATATATCTTCAATATACTTCAGGCTTGCAAGATAAATGTTTTCAGACCCTGTTTTAATGTAATAATACTCGCTTGGCCAAGGGAAAAATAGTAATTAATTTTTCGTTCTCTTTACGTGACCAGGATGAAAGAATGTATACAGCTACTTCATATTTGAGAAAAGTATAGGAATTGGAAAATTTAAATCTCTAACAGGTTAGGTCCACCAATAAAAATGTATATGGTATAAATTGTGTGTTTTTGACGATATCTACATTTTTTATGTATTAAGGATTTGTCTATATCTTACGGTTTACAGTTTTGCAAAAGATATCAAGAATTAAGATTTCTTCAGAGGCTATTCCCAGGGAATCAAAATATAAAATTGTATTAGCTATGTAAATATCTTTAATATAAAGTTTTGTAATCACAATCATTGGAGCAATTATAGAATAGCAACAGAATTATAGCAATAGAAAATAAACATTATCGGGAGATATTTTTGAAAATATTTGTGACGCATCCTTGAAAGATGCTGTTTGGAATTTAACCGACTTTTCATTTTTAAGTTATGCTGTTCACGGGACACACACACACACTCATACACACAGGTCCTTTTTTTTAAGTGTAATTCCAATGAAATTACGATATCGAATTTTTAGATAGAATAACAATATATTCTCTAATATGTCATATATACGATATATAGAAAATAAACATCGGCTTGTGTATACTCACGTTACGTTCTCTACTCACTCTTCGACAAACTATTCCTACCAAAGCTTATTTTAGCTACTCCTTGTTTATCAAGATAAAGTTTTAATTCACATTTATGCATTTCGTTGGACTATACAATAGTCCATATTCAGATTTTTAAAAAACGTGTCGTAAGTGATTCCTTTGATATTCTTTATACATTCTTTGCATGGCCATTGGTAAAGAACAAATAACGATTTACCATATGAGAAGAGTATCGGGATTTGAAATTTTAATCAATAATATGAAATATCTTTGAACTGGTTAACTCATCAGAGAAAATAAATAAACAAGTGACATAAATTGTGTGCTTAAACGATATCGGACTGGCTCTGATGTCGGACAAACTAACCTCAAAATCCAGAGGTCCCGGATTGATTGGGTAATTTCCTTTGACAAGTATTATTACCTACTCTCCCTAAAGTCTTTGAAGTATGAAAGAGTAGTGAATGTGAATTTAAAGAAAATCCAAACATTAACCCAAACCTTAATGAATGAACACCATCAGCAAAGTAAAATCGTCGCTGATGTGACCAAAGACGTTAAAGGCGCCATTTGAATGGAGAATGAAAACAAAAGAACAAACAAACATATCCGAGTTTTATGTCTACTAGGATGGTATGTATCTCTTACGGTTTACTAAATATAAAATCTGATGTGTACCATTCACATTACTCTCTCTATATCTCTGCAACCAATTATTGTTAAAAAGTGAATACTTCTATTTACTTCATACTAATCGAGAAAAAATCAGCAAAAATAGTCATTTTACCTGCTTCCTTGTAAGTAGAAACGAAATAAGGGAGTACTATTGGTTAAAGTGATAGTAAAAAGTTGGTTGCTAAGTGATTGAAGTTCCTTTATTTGTATGGACAGGAATTGTTAAATTTCTATATGAGAGACGTATGTTTTTTAAATCTGAAACCTAAAACAAGGAGTATCTCAAAAACGACGAACTCCACGAAAAAAATGTATATAAGATAAATTGTGTGTTCTAAGGTGCTCTACAATTTTTGTGCTGTAAGTTTTTGTCCATCTCTTACAGTTTAGCAGTTATGCAAAATTCCGTAGAATTCATCCAGAATAAAGTAGTCTTCAGAGATTATTTCCAGAAAGTTCAAGATATACATTTTATTTGTCAAGTAAATATCTTTAATATACGAAATTTTAAACAAAATCTTTAGATCCGTTTTAGAGAAAATCAAAATGGTCGAAAAAAGTTCCAGGTAAAAGGTAGTTTGGGGTGGGGGAATTTTCCTCAAAATCTTCGTGTCGCATCCCTGGAAGCTACTGAACTTAAATACCAAGTTTGGTATTTTACCGACTTTTCGTTTTTGAGCTATCGTGTTCACAGAAACACGGACACACACACACGGACCTTTGTCTGAAAATGTTTTTTTTTTGGATAAATTATATTTCCGGTGAAATCTCAGTATCGAATTTTTGGGTGAGTGCAATACCTTCTCTATACAGTATGTACATAGTACGTATAGGGAAAGTAAAAAGCAATCAAAATGAAGAGGACTTCACAAGTTATTCTAAAAAAATTCAAGATGTGCATTTGATTTTGCATGCAATATCTTAAAAATAATGTGTTTTAACAAAGTTTAATGGCTTTGTTTAGAAAATAAATAAAAAAAATGTCTATTGAATTATATTATTTTGAGCGAAGCCCTCAATTGCCAGGATCATATCATTGTCGTCAGTATGCCCTAATTTTGACCTGCAGGAATTATTTTTCAGTAGATCTGACATGGCGCTGTCGTTTTTAAATCGCTTAAAAACCTTCGGTCTGGGAGGGGTTTTGAAACCGCGACCTTTTGATTAGAAGTCCACGTCTAACAAACCGAGCCACCAAGACCATCATTATTACTATCATTATTATTATCACCGTTATCATTAATATTATTATTTTGTTATTATTTTGTTGTTACTCTAATGTAAAGTACAGTTTGGGCGAAATTTCCCTATATTCATAAACATGAATCATTCAAAGGAATTGCACATTTCTGTGTTAGAAACACCCATTTAAAATTCACAGAGTAATGTTTCTTTAGTTCACATAACATCATGACTTTGCGAGTTTGTGTCAGCGTATTTTTCTAAACACTGGCGATGGAAGTAAAAGCATTAAATAACAATTTCAAATGTGTCTATTTTGCTGCGGAACTAGAGCGTTGACGTTGATAAAATAATTATGGATGTTTCGGAAAATACTGTTAAAATCGAAACATTTTAAAGAGGTCTCGTATAAACTACCCCTAACTTGATTTAATTAACTATCCAACTCCTGTTCTACACGGCTTGTACAGAAAAAAACAAAACAATTAAATCAGCACCAATTGACCATAATAGTTGGCTATACTATGAATCCTGGGACTTAAAGTACTTACAACATTGTAAGTCACCATTGGAGTCGTCATCTCAAAATAATTTGAGATCACCTTGTGGTTTACCGGGGAACATGCGAGTCAATTGAGCAATTTAATGCCATGCCGGCATTTAAAAGCTGGATAAGTATGTTAGCATAATGTTCTTGGAGACAAAATGAGATTTTAGACTTGTGGCTGTAGATTGTATAATACGACCATGCATTCTGTCTTAATTGCATTGGTATCTATACATATGAAATATCTATGGAAATAACAAAAGAATGATAATCTTATGTATGTAGATGCAATTTTGTTCTAGCTATGGTTACCAAACAAGCACTGTTTGAAAAAGTTTTCACTCTCAAAAGGATAAAAAGTTAGCGTTGTATATTTTGGATAGACGAGCGTTGTAAACCTTGATATTCCCAAATATATTGTATTCTTCGAGTAATATGTGGTAACAGAAGATGCATGTATAGTTAAATGTAAGGAAGACCAAAAGTAAGTAATCGACGAAGTTTGTACCACCCACGCCATTGTAACTCACAGAAAGGAGATATTTTAATCAAGCTTGAAATATTTTGTAAAGTGTGTTTGGGTAGAGATGTATTTTAACATCTGTAATGTGTTGTAAGACGTCTACGATATTGGTTTAATTAAGTAAGCCAATAAAAGCATTTTATTGTAAAATTTGTTTTGGTTCGTTACATTCACAGTTATATTTTTAAAGGAAATAATTAAAATATCTCAGCAGAAACTTATCCAATCTCATTCAGTAGCTAAATCTCCTCGTATCCCACGATACGCCTGTTGCTTCATTCTCAATTAAGGTATTAAACAAAAATTACATAATTATTTGAATGCTAGCCGGACAAAGGACAACTAATATGGCCACCAGCAGCTGACGACAACGGCTGCCAACCCCGAAACCCCACAGACTTTCCTGACGATCTCGGGGGTGTATGACAGATAGCTTTACTCGGACCTGCACTCGTAAAACTACATAAAGCATCCTATATACCTTTATTGGTTCATTAGACTTCTCTTTAAAATGGGAGATTTAAGGTCACAATCTCCATAACATGATATTTAGTTTATGAAATGCTCACAATAACCCATCAGCACTATGAATGCTGCCCAGGCAAAGGGAAGTATCACTATTGTGCTTACCTGTTGATAAATCCGGTTGAGATTACTTTTCTCCTTCTCGAAAAGACCCTTGGCAATCTCAATCTGCCTCTTGACAGTCTTCACAGCTTTGGTGAACTTGTGCCGTGGAGGAACACCAGAAGGGGTGATCAGATCTGTGCCACAGGGAAACTCCCACGGAGCTCTCGTCGTCACCGGCATGGACTCTACTGCTACGATCATTGCGACTATCACCAGCAGCGGCAGGTAGGAGTCTGTAGAAGAGGAAAGCCATATATGATTCTGACGTGTCACTTGAGTGTTATCTTTATCTCCAACTAAAGAGAATCAATCCCCTTCACTGTTGCATACTTAAAGACAGTGATGCAGAGTAACCTGCTTTTAATTCTAGTAAAGTGGTAATTATCCATATTTATGAATACCACTGAATACTGTAAAACTATAAACATATCTTTAGTGCCCATGAAGTCAAGAGTACGTTTTAGCTATCCATAGTTCGTAATGTGACTTCACTTGGAAAGAGTACGGAGTCTGAAACTTTCGTTATGTAACTCCAAAAGAGCTTTTACTTCCAACACTGACATGCGAAAATGTTTTTGTTTGATTAGATATCCGAAGATCGACAGTACTTTAAGACATTATCGCTGTAATTATATTTGGGCAACAAATGAGCGAAGATTTTCTAATTTGGTTAATTCACTTTAATGAGAAAAGATTGCTCCAGAAGGTATTTTCTGGGGATAAAAGTAATTGACAGCTACATTCTCGCAAATAATGTAGCAATTACCTCTAGACAGTAATTTCAGTTTCATGTTGATCTTCTACGCTTCACCTCTGACTCAAGAGAAAACCTCCACTAAGCACCCACGTAATTCGAATTCGAGTGTACATCGACGTTCTTTCTGCAACTGTTGCAAAAGACAGAATTATGAGGTAAGCCCGCAACATTCCAATTTATATCCGCTCATTAATCAGTTGCGGAGGTGGGAGAAGTAAACATAACTTCGGAACTGAATTTAACAGGTTGATTAGCCAGTGCCGTGAGATAATTGTAGTGGGTGTGTATCTCCCTACCGGCAAATGGGAATCTAGCTCTTCGTAAGTTGAAAGTTCTCCCACTTCTCTGAGAGTTATGACGATGTAAGAGTTACCTCACGTATACCCCGCCTACGTTTTGCAGTTTCCCGCCAGATCTCTTGGATTTACTACGCCCCGCCCTCTTTTCCATTCAGTAATTCGGTCCCATTGAGGACAGCAAGAGTGGTGACGTAACTCGGCTTATCGGCGGCTTGCTGGCACTTGTTGCAGCGCGTTGAACCTGCCCTAATTCAGCCTGCCGTCTGCTCTGCGGGACAGATTACATACACAGGTATTCTCAGATACAACATAGCTCTGCTTGTCATGTGCTGGAGACACGCAAACAAGCGATATAGTTTACAAGGGGAAAACAATCGAATATTACTTTCTCTGCTACAGACTAACAGACAGCATTCACTAAAAGACACAAATGGTTCCTGATCTTCCCACTTACGATGTATATCGTAGCCTATAACAAGCATGTTGAGCTATGATCAGAGTTCCAATTAGAAAGTCGTCACGATTAAACGTGTATATTATAAATATTTGACCTTCCTTGATGACAATTACTTTCAGCAATTAGGACTTAAGTCCTGTTGAAAGGCAGTAAACAAATAAATGAAGACTCTCCGTGGTCAAGTGGTCAGCGAGCAGACTTTTCACCTGGAGGCCCGAGTTCAATTCCCGATTGGGGCTGGGAATTTTTCTTTAACCACAATTGTTCCCTGTCCCCCACAGAGTCTGGAAGTATGTGTGTGTTTGAAGAAGAAAAAAAAAAGATTAAAAAATACAACGTAAAAGAACCTACAGACAACGAGTTGTTCCTAATGCAGAGCCCCCGATATGATGTTAGATATTAAAGGGGGCTATATAAATGAAACAATAAAAAAAAAGAGGTTAATCAAAAAGGAAGAAATCACATTTGTAAACACGTGCAATACAATTAAGCCTTAAGACATGCAGTTGGAACTTGGAAGGGACAGTTTTTAAGACGGACACCTGTGTTATTAATCCCTCTTTACAATTCTACAAAATACAAATGATAACAAGGAATTTAATAATTATACTTCCATCCTAGACAATCTCGATAGCAGGCGATTTGTCGGAGAATACTTTTGGTCTCTCTTTAAATCCCAAGCATATAAGGATAAACCTGACTTTGCAGCTACAATATGTTCGTGAAAATTTACATTTTTGAAATATTTGTTCCACGATGAACATGACGTTGATCTATTTAAATCCTTACTGCAAAATATGTGCAATTATGATTCTTTGTGACTCCTTGGCACAGCTTACTAAGAGTCTTGGCCTACCGCCCGGCCGCTGCGTCCCCCATCTCGGTCCATTACAGACCTCATGGATGGGTTGCAGTATTGGGGGGTGAGACGTTGTCAGCGCTTCGATCCCCCCAGCCAGTTAATGCGATCTTCCCGACCTGGAAGATTCTTTGCAACACAAATATTGGCTCTGTTTGGTTCTACACGTTTGTGTAAGCAGTTTTGTCGCAAGTGTATTATACCAAGTCAAAATATAGATCTCATTTCACTGACAAACATCTGTTGGCACACTTGAAAATAGCTCTATTGGAGGTATCTCAAATGTTAACGAAATAATTGCAAATAATTGAATTAAAAATACAATTTGTTTGTGTTTTACTATAGTGTAATCCTGTATACTAAAGAAATCAGCATTCATTGTCTTTGTTTTTCTTTCTCCATTTACCTATTCGTTTCAAATTAAGTGGCGTCAGCTGACTTCGGGTTGCGTGTCAAGTGTTTCGGAGTTTGCCCATACCTTCCCTGCTAGGTACTTAATACTAGGTATCTTGAAGTATTGCATTTCAACCCAAAATTTCAGTGTCGATATTTCACCGGAAATACAGTTTAGAGATCCAGCCTGAACACCCCCCCCCCCAAAAAAAAAATCTTAGAAAAAGCACTGTGTATGAACAGCACGAACCAAAAGCGAAATGCCGAATAAATACCAAACTTGGTATTAAGTTCAGTATCCTTCAAAGATGCGACGCAAAGATTTTAAAAAAATATTTCTCAATCCTAGAGTAAACTAATACATGGAAACATCTTCGAAAATTTCTATTTTCTCAACAATCGCCCTTAACGATTTTTAAGTGCCAGTACAATTAAGATGCTTTTTGACAAATACAATGTATATCCTCAATTATACTCTGTGAAGTTCTCTTCATTTGTGCGGAATTTAATATAACGTTGTGCATCGAATTAACCATAAAACGTACTTGTTATCTATGTCTGACTATTCCCAGACGTTCTGTCTTGCTAATAGGCATTTCAAATATATGTATTTTAATCAAAATCGCTAACTATATTTAAGGGCTTCAAGCAAAACAAAAACATTTTTGTGCTAAGAGTAGCTTGGGGTGGGAGGCATTTCTCGAAACATCTTTGCATGGCATCCTTAGGACAACCCGAGTTTAAATAGATTTTTACTTTCTCTATACGTACTATGTACATAGTGTATAGAGAAGGTATTGTATTGCACCCAAAAATTCGATACCGGGATTTCACCGGAAATATATGTTTTGAGACCCGCTGAATCCAAAAAGAAGCATTTTTAGAAAAAAGTCCGTCTGTCTGTGTGTGTCTGTGGGCAGCATAGCTCAAAAATGAAAAGACCGTTCAAAACCAAATTTGGTATTTAAGATTGGTATCGTCCAAGGATGCGACACGAAGATTTTCGAGAAAATCCCCTACCCCAAACTACCCTTTACATGGAAACAATTTCGAAAATTTTGATTTTCTTAAAAATGGCTCTAACGATTTCAATTAGAGTCTCTTATATTTAAGATATTTACTTGACAAATAAAATGTATATCTTGAATTTTCTGGGAATAGCCTCTGAAGACTAATTTATTCTGGATGAATTTTACGGATTTTTGTGTAACTGCTAAACCGTAAGAGATGGACAAAAACTTACCACACAAAAAATGGAGAGCTCATTAAAAGACACAATTTATGTTATATACATTTTTTCGTGGAGTTGATCATTTTCGAGAATTCCTTATTATTTTTTGATTTCAGCTTTAAAAGACTTATACATTTCTCATACAGGAATTTGTCAACTCCTGTCCATACATACAAACAAAGGAACTTCAGTCACATAGAAACCAGCTTTTGACTATCACTTTAACCTATGACACTCCCTTATTTCGCTTCTACTTACAAGGAAGCAAGTAACAACGACTGTTTCTGCTAATTTTTTCTCGACTAGCAAGATGTAAATAGAAGCATAAGCTTTCTATCTATAATTTATTGCAGAGAAGTAGAGAAACATATGTGAATGAAACACATCAGGTTCTTTAACATAATTTATACTTAATCTCCTTTTATCTCCTCGATATACTTTTTCCAGCGTTTCTCCAACTGTTTTAAGCCTTTCCAAAAATTAGAATTTCGGAAGATCCTCAAAATAAACATCTGTTTGTCAGAGGACCTCTTCATTAGACATGAATTGCAATAACGATGCTAATACTCTGCATTTATCGTTCTTGCTTTCTGCAAGTAGTCAATGTAGATGATTCCACGTGCATATAAAAAAACTGGGGCTATCACCTTGTCTGCAGAGTACCTTTGTCTTCTTTGGAGTTGTTTCGCCTTTAAAAATCCACTGTTTCGACTATACTATTGTCTGGACTGTAATAGTGTATCCACGTTTCATCCACAGCTATGTATCGATGCAGAGACTCGAAAGGATTGCGACCGAAAAGTGTCAAACCAGCTTCCGAATCGATCACATGGTTGCGTTTATTGTCCACTGAGAGCAAACGTGGCACCCACTTTGCCGAAAACTTTGTCAGACCTAATTTTTTGTGAAAAATTCGAACACTGTACCTTAAATATGCCAGTGACCTCTACTATTTCAGGAAATTGGATTCGTTGATCACACAAAACCATATACTGGATTTTGTCAATAATTTCTGAGGAGGTCACTTCTATTTGACGTCTTCATTTGTGAGTTTACGACGGTGTTTAAATTCATTTATCCAATTGTAAATTGCTGCGAACGCAGGAGCAGATGTGCCATGAACTTCATCCATCTCGCCATTTATCTCTTTCGGTGTTAAGTCTTTTAAATAGAAGTGTTTAATCACCGCACGAAACTTTTTTTTTCTCGTATTCCTAAATAAGCATTGGATTGTTGATTCAATCGCCTTTGGCAAATAAACCACGTGATGGATATAGCTAAAACTTTAGCTGTTACCAATAAGAGACGACGGTTAGTAAATACAAACTTTTTCGATGCTACAAGTGCAATTTCTTTGGATTTTTTAAGAGGTTATTGAACGCCACTGGTATAATCGCGGAATATCAGCACGTCTTTTCTACTTCTGTAAACCCCCAAGAACGTGAAACATTAACTGTTTCATTTACTTATTGTCCCATTATTATTGGTGCAATTGGTGGTTAATTAAAGTTTTCTACGAAATATTTCTAAACTTTGACAGAATGAATACTAAAAACTTTGATGTGTTCCATTCATATGTCTCAATTACTTATTCTGCAAATATACTATTGTTACAAACGATTTTTCTTTTGTCTTTGGTCAACTCCACGAATAAATATATATGCTAAGTTTCTGTATCTCTTACGGTTTACTAATTAACGAAACTTCAGCAAAATTCATCCAGAGTAAACATGTCTTCAGAGGCTATTCCCTGAAAATTGAAGATATACATTTTGTCACATAAATATCTCAAATATAAGTTATTTTAATCAAAATCGTTAGAGCATTTTTTGAGAAAATCAACATTTTCGAATTTTTTTCCATGAAATTGGTAGTTTAGGGGGATTTTTCTTGAAATCTTCGTGTCGCATCCTAGGAAGATTACACACACACACACACACACACACACACACACACACACACAAATGGATTTTTTCCTGAAAATACTTTTTTGGGATACAGGTGATCCTAAAATGTCTATTTTCGCTGAAACCTTGGTATCGAATGTTTGGGTGGAATGCAATACTTTCTCTATACCCTGTACATAGTGCGTGAGGAGGAGAGTAAAATTTTTGAGCCCCGTATACGATATCTTTTTACCCTGTATCGTTTATTAGTAGGTAAGTATAAAAGCTGTTCTTACTAAAGTGTATGTTAATCCAAATAATACTGTGGTAATATTTTGACAGACTTTGTATTAGATAGAAGAAGAATACCGGTAGTTAAATGGCGGCACGTTATTTATACCGGCTTAAAATCCCATACACATATTTAATTTGTAGTACTTTAATCAAATTCGTTAGAATTTTTAAGAAAATTGAACATTTCGAGAAATCTTCCATGAAATGGGTATTTTGTTGAAAACCTTTGTGTCCTATCTAACTTAATTACAAGTTTGGCATTTAACTGATTTTTACTTTCTCTATACTTACTACGTACATAGTGTATAGAGAAGGTAATGTATTGCACCCAAATATTCGATACCAAGATTTCAACGGATTTCTGAGACTCCTTGAATACAAAAAAAAAAAGCATTTTCATAAACAGGTGTGTGTGTGTGTGTGTGTGTGTGTGTGTGTGTGTCTGTGGACAGCATAGCGCAAAAACAAAAATATTATTAAATACCAAACTTGGTATTTAAGCTTGGTATCTTCCTAGAATGTGACACGAAGATTTTCAAGAAAATCGGGGTAGTTAGGGATGGGGGATCCCTAACTACCCTTTACATGGAACAATTTTTTAAAATTTCATTTTCCTTAAAAATGACTAACGATTTTGATTAAAATATCACATAATAAAGCCATTTATATCATAAATAAAATGTATATATTGAACTTTCTGGGAATAGCTTCCAAAGACCAGTTTATTCTAGATGAAATTTGCTTAATTGGGCATAATTAGTAAACCGTAAGAGAAAGACAAAAACTTACTCTACAAAAAATGTAGACATTGTTAAAATACTCAAGTTATCTCATATACATTTTTTTCGTGAAGCTTCCCGTTTTCGAGGTATTCCTTGTTATTAGTTTCAATTGTGAATCACTTATACTTTTCTCAGACGGAAGTGTCTGTTTTTCTTTTGTTCTACTCCTGGCAAAGCAAAGAAGCGATTTACAATGACAATCGCATGACGACAGCTTTTAAAACATTTGACTATCACTTAGTTCCAGTCTACTTATAAGGAACCAAGTAATAAAATTCTGCTAATGTTAGCGTGGTGTTGAAAGGAGTATTGTCTTTTGTAAGACATTTGTAGAGTAGCTAGAGAAAGTCATGCGAGTGTAACACATCAGATTTTTCTGAATATGCTGTTCACACACTCACACACACACACACACACACACACACACACACACAGACACACTCGTACATGTTCATGCTACTCTTACACAGGGAGTCTCAAAACGTGTATTTTTGCTATTGAATTTTGGGTGGAATACAACCTTCCCCTGCTTACTATACATAGAGTAATTATAAAGAAAACCTCCAAACGTTTAAAATTTCATCATTGAACTTATGCTCTTAGGAAAATTAATGCCCACACCATGCAATTTTTGAACGGTTGACGTTAGAAAACTCTGATGTGTTGCACTCACATGACTTTCTCTAGCTGTTCTACAAACTTCTTACATAAGATAATTCTTCTTTCTGCACCTTTCTAAACGTGGTACTCACTAGCACAATGTCCTTATTATTTAGTTCCGTATAAGTAGGAAGAAAATAAGGGAATACACTAGGCTAAACCAATAGTCAAATGTTTTAAAAGCTATCGTTATGCGATTGTCATTACAAATAGCTTCTTTTCTTGGCCAGGAGTAGAACAAAGGAAAAACGGACACTCCCGTCTGAGAAAAGTATAAGTACTTCACAACTGAAACTAATAACAATGAATATCTCGAAAACGGTAAGCTCCACGAGAAAAATGTATATGAAATAACTTGTGTATTTTAACAAGACCTAAATTTTTTGTATAGTAAGTTTTTACCTATCTCTTACGGTTTACTAGTTATGCCAAATTAATCAAAATTCATCCAGAATAAACAGGTCTTCAGAAGCTATTCCCAGAAAATTCAAGATATACATTTTATTTGTTAGGTAAATATCTTTAATATGATATTTTAATCAAAATCGTTAGAGCCATTTTTAAGAAAATAAACATTTTCGAAAAATGTTCCATGTAAAGGGTAGTTTGGGGTGGGGGGATTTTTCTCAAAATCTTCGTGTCGCATCCCTGGAAGATATTAAACTTAAATACCAAGTTTGGTATTTTAGCTACTTTTCATTTTGAGTTATCGTGTTCACAGACACATGGACACACACACGGACCTTTTTCTGAAAATGTTTTTTTTTGGATACAGGGGGTCTTAAAACATGTATTTCCGGTGAAATCTCGGTATCGAATTTTTGGGTGGAATACAATACTTCTCTATGCCTATGTACATTGTACATATGGGGCTAGAGAAAGTAAAAAATGTGTGCGTGCAATTAAGCTTTACAGTTTTTCTGTAGTGATTTTTTGAATCTCTCAATTGGCTTGACACATAAAATTTCATAAAAGCAGGAGAAATTAAAATAAATCCACAGTTAATTCCCGGATAATTCAAGATACCTACACATCTAATTTCTTATTGCAATATTTCAAACACATAACACTTTAACGAAAATTGATATTGCGGATTTTGAGAAAACATTTTCCACGTGTTAAAAGTGGGGTAGTACCATGGATATCAAGTTGTTGCATCTTTGAAAGTATCCGAACTAAAATATATAATTTGGTATTCATTGGAGTTTCCAATTTCAGTTAAGCGGTTCGCACAGAAAACTAGACATGCTATTCTCATTTTGAGTAATGGTTACCAAATCCCTATTTCAAATTTTTATGTGGAACACAAGCCGGACACACGATTGCGTTTAAAGATCTTTTGGGTGCATTTTTGAGAAAATTACCATATCGAATTATGAGGTAGAATATAACAACTTCCTATACTCAGCATAAGTAGGATTAGAGTTAGACATGGACGAGGCACACAGGACGCAGACCCTTGTGGCCCTTTGCCTCTTACGTGACCCCATGGAGGATGGCTTGATGGGAGATATACCCGCAGCTGCAGATGATGACTGACGCAAGCAGGGTGGGGTCCCTAACGGCTACAGTTGGAACACCACCGCCGCCACACTAGGCCCTACTCATGGGCCCCTAGCCTCCCGGCAGACCCCAAAGGGAGCCCCAAACCCAAAGGCGGATGCCGAGAAATTGTGATCGACGCCGACACCTGGATAACTTCTACTATGCACAAACCACCATCCAGCCGCAACAAGTCGCCCTCCGTGGTGTAGTGGTTACCATGCTAACTTCATATGCCCAAGGTCGCGGGTTCAAATCTGGCGGAGGACGATGGACTTTTTCGGGCGTAAAAATCCTTAGCATGGCTTTCGTCGGAAGGAAACTAAAGCCGTGGGTCCGTTTCGTAGATTTACGGCGCGTAAAAGAACCTCAAGCCTGAAATAGAGGCCTCTGAGCAAAATTAAGCGGTCTTTCACGCCCAGTATAGAATGGGACGCTGAGAACCGCATCAGTTAAAAGCGTCCATAAATGAAACTCCATTTCTTTCTTTCAGCCGCAACAAGTCGAACACCATCGCCTGGTCCTTCAACCCTAAAAGTTAGATAGGTAGAAAATGATGAGAACAGGAAATGATGGATCGGAAAATTCGGCGGATATAATTAACCTAAGCAGCACTCGCCTGGCGCCCGGGAAAACCCACGAAAAATCCATATCATGGGGATAGAACCCGGACTTACTGAAAGCGTTCCTGAGCCACACCGCTCGATTGACAATAAATAAGAGGTAGAGAATGCAAAAATATTTCTACGAGAAGGAAATGTCCATTTATTATCATCCAAATGGTCAAGGAGCTATCTCGCACCAGTCACTGGCCAGGCGATGTTGCACACAGCCAGCAGGAATCTGCAAACGCGGAAAGATGTGCAGCGGGTTTCCCATCGCTTTATTTACTGAATGTACATGCAATGTCAACCGCAGGTTCCCGGAAATTATGATTCATAAACCTAGACTCTCACCTGGCCTACCGAGCGAGATGGATCTGTGGCTTTCGTCTGTGGCCTGCATTAGGAGGTGGCCGGTCTACCTGACCCATTAGTTTTTCGGGGGAGTTTCCCCAAATCGCCGGATGAATTCTGGATAGATTCATTACATCTTCCGAATTCACCGTTGCTTATTTCCCATATTTCCTAAGCATCTTTCAGGTTTGAAGGACCACGCGGAGGTTCGACGGGTCGCGGCGGATGGCGATTGTAAAAGGTTATCGTCGGGAATACGGCACCCGCTTGCGTATTTGGGAATCCCTCTAGAGGCCCGCCGGGAGTCTAAGGAAGGACCTGTGAACAGAACTTAGGGCGGCTTCCCAACTGCAGCCTTTAGGTGTACGTCCGTACTGCATTTGTCGCCACCTGGATCTGGTCTGCTTTCGAGTCTCTCTCTCTCTTTTAATTTAAAGTATAGTTCCGGAGGCTTGCCAGGGCTCCGGCGCTGTATTCCTTTTTCCTCTTGTTTTCCCCAGTTTCCTACATTTTCTTAGTTCACCTATTAATTTAACGTTTTCTTTTTACATATACACATTCACAAACACCCATGCCCAAGGCGGGACTCGAATCCACGATCCCCTGCGCCACGAAGCACCAAAGCGAGGCACTTTAGCGACCAGCATAGCGAAAACAATATACATAATTCTGATGATAATGAATGTGAAGTGCCTGCCTCAGAAAACCGAAGGACAAGCCCGAGAAAGGTGAGGTATCTACAAATGTATTATTAAGGGTTTATTGTAAATCGTCATTTTCTTGTGCCAAATGCAAAAATAAATTAAAGGAAAATTCAATGAAACGTGGTAAATAGATCTTCTCATATCTCTCTCCCTGGGGTCACGCAAGAGGTGGTGCTCTCTTCCAGTGTCCTGGGATCCCCGTCCGTGTCTAATCCTAATTCTAATCCTCACGTGGCCTGGTATCTCCGAACCTCATGTCGAGGATGGATGCTATACCGATGATTGGCGTCCAAGTCTTATAGTATTGTTTGTAGTGATTACAAATGACCGTGGAGTCTTTGCGATGGTTCACCAGCGCGTGTATAGATGCTTTGAAACTTTGTTCGAGCTTTTAGTACAACATTTTTGTGATATTCATTCAGTATTCTTCTGTTCACCTGCTCAGCTGTCGTAATTATTTAACAGATAATATATTTACATTGTAAAAGATATTGCTGCTTTATTATTTGAAGTTTCACTTACTCAGTTTACGTGACATATACACACATAACTATAATAATCTCGTAAAGTAACAACAAAGAGTTAGATACAACTATATCTTCTTTCTTGTCACCGATTCTCAACTTATAAATATTCCAAAACCATCAGGTTATTCATAGAAACATTATGTTATTACATTTAGTCTTTAGTCTTTAAACATTTATAACCATTTCTGTATACTATTTACTAATCCCTGGAATATTACTGTTTTGCATTCTCCAACTAACAGCTCTTTTTCTGTTTTAATAAATCTAGAAAAGAAATTTGTCGCCATCATCTTCGGTAATGAGAATGATGATAATGATGATACTCATGATGATGATGATGATAATAGTAATAACTTCTTGTTTGGTTTATTTGTAATTTTATTATATTCCGCAGAGAGTGAACATCTTTCACCATTTTCCTTAAATAGGTCATATTGAAGCTATGGAATTATACGTATATAATAATCTGACTGTGGACAGGAAACAAAGTCAAGATTAATGAATCCGACAATACTTTTGAGACGCACGTTAGACAAAGACAATCCCATTCGCTATCTTTCTTTCGTCTTGTCTAAAAATGAGTGTAAACTCTGGCAATAATGTTGCCTGCAGCACAATTATGACATTTAAAAATCTGATGTGTTCCATTCACATGACTTTCTCTACATCTCTGCAACAAATTATTGTTAAAAAGCTTATTCTTCTATTTACTTCATGCTAATCGAGATAAAATTAGCAGAAAGTCTTTATTACTTGCTTCCTTGTAAGTAGAAGCGAAATAAGGAAGTATCATAGGTTAAAGTGAAGTCAAAATCTGGTTGCTATGTGACCGAAGTTCCTTTGTTTGAATGTACACGAGTTGACAAATTTTTCAAAGCTGAAACCAAAAACAAGGAATACCTAAAAAACGATCAACTCCTCGAGAAAAAGTTATACAACATAAATTGTGTGTTTTAATGTGCTCTGCATTTTTTGTCTGGTAAGTTTTTGTCCATTTCTTACGGTTTAGCAGTTATACAGAATTCCGGAAAATTCACTCAGAATTAGTCTTCAGAGGCTATTCCCAGAAAATTCAAAATATACATATTATTTGTCGGTTAAATATCTTTAATATACAATATTTTAAATCAAAATCGTTACAGCTATTTTTGAGAAAATCAAAATTTTCGAAAAAGTTCCATGTAAAGGGTAGTTGAAAAGCTTCGTGTCGCATCCTTGGAGGATACCAAACTTAAATACCAAGTTTGGTATTTAATGGTCTTTTAGTTTTTGAGCTATGCTGTCCACAGACACACGCACGCACACACACACACTCACACACAAACGGACCTTTTTCCAAAAATGCCTTTTTTGGATTCAGGGGGACCCAAAACATTTATTTCCTGTGAAATCTCGGTATCAAATTTTTTAGTGCGATACAATAACTTCTCTATACACTATGTATATAGTACGTATAGAGAAAGTAAAATTTTATAATTATGAAAATAGTATCAAAATTTTATTTTAAAATATTAGACATAATTCGACACAACTGAGTTTCGGCAGCACCTAGGTAAAGACACCATCAATATCTCATTCCTAAAAAGCTATACGGAGAAAATGGGGGAAATAAATATTGTAACAGTCGCGATAGATTTCCTATGCAATTAAATTTCTTGAAGTTTCTATAGATATTTATATAAAGGTCTTATTTGTATTTCTCTGTCGGGATTCTGTTTGCTGTATTCCCTTTGTTTTTTTTTATTTTTATTTTTTTATATTTGAGCACAGTTTGCTTTTTACGTTCTCTACACATACTATTTACATAGTGTATTTTATTCCACCCAAAAATTCGATGCCGAGATTTCACCGGAAATACATGTTTTAGGACCCCCTGTATCCAAAAAAAGCATTTTCGAAAAAAATTCGCGTGCGTGTCGTGGACAGCAGAGTTCAAAAAACGAAAAAACCGTTAAATACCAAACTTTGTATTTATTTCTATTTTTCCTTTATATGGAACTTTTTTACGAAAATTTTGATCTCCTCAAAAATGACTAACGATTTTAATTAAAATATCGTATATTAAAGATATCTGCCTCACAAATAAAATGTATATCTTGAATTTTCTGGGAATACCCTCTGAAGATTACTTTATTCTGGATGAATTTGACGGAATTTTGCTTACTGCTATGCCGTAAGACATGGAAAAAAACTTGACACACAGAAATGTAGAGCACGTTAGAACACACCAGCGGTGTCATATAAGTTTTTTTTCCTGAAGTTGTTCGTTTTTGAGATATTCCATGTTATTGATTTCAGATTTAAAAAAACATAATCTTCTCATTCGGGAATTTGTTAACTCCTGTCCTTACAAACAAAGAAACTTCAGTCACATAGCTTTTGACTATCACTTTAACCTATGGTATTCACTTGTTTCCTTTGTAATTACATGGAAACAAGTAATAAGACTATTTCTGCTATTTTTTGTCGAAATTAGAAATAAGTAAATAGTAGAATAAACTTATTAACAATTTATTGCAGAGATGTAGAGAAAGTCGTGTGAAAATACCCATGCCCAAGGCGGGACGCGAACCCACAATCCCCTGCACTGCGAAGCAACAAACCGAGGACCTTAGCTAGCGTGGCCATGGAGACAATTTATAAGACGTAGAAATACTGAACTTAAATAAATGCTGGTTCATGATAAAAACTGAAGCAACAGTGGCATGCATTATAAAAGAATCTGTTACCTAGTTATATGATAAGAGAAATTTGTCCAAACAATTTGTTTCTCAAGAAGTTGGAGAGTAGTTGATCATGCTTCACGTTTCCATTGTCATCCACGTTGAAAACTAGATAGATAAAGTATCTTTAAAAGGTATCAAATTATTGAAGTTAATACACCAATTCTTAGTTCTTAGGTCGTTGAATGTATATGCATATTTAAGATACAAGTTAAAGCAAAAGAGAAAAGAAAAGAAAGAGACAAATTAATTTTTTGTCGGACAACTTTTCCCCATTTTCATCCACATGGTGAGCTGAATATTCATGTGTTGTGTGTGTTTTTCATTTTTACCAGAGTAGTTAATAATGTGTATTTAATCTTGCAACTATAGATGTATATTTGTTGTTGTAGACACATGTTTTACTTCCCTTTATTTTTAAACAATACTTACGATTTAATTCATATAACACACAAACAAAATTGGTGTTCGATTCAAATGATGTAGATCTATGCTGCAAATTATTGTTAAAAAGCTTATGCTTCTATTTACTTCATGCTAATCGAGAAAAAATTAGCAGAAATAGTCTTATTATTTGCTTCCTTGTAAGTAGAAGCGAAATAAGGGAATCTATTGGTTAAAGTGATAGTCAAAGGTTGGTTGCCATGTGACTGAAGTTCCTTTGTGAGTTGACAAATTCCTTGTGAAAAAAGTATGTCTTTTAAAGCTGAAACCAATAATAAAGAATAGCTCAAAAGCGATCAACTCCACGAAAATAATGTAAATCACATAAATATTGTTTTTTTTTATCGTGATCAACATTTTTGTGTGGTAAGTTTTTGTCTATCTCTTAGCAGCTATGCAAAATACTATAAAATTCATCTAGAATAAAGTAGTCTTCAGGGGATATTCCCAGAAAATTCAAGTTATACATTTTATTTGTCAGGTAAATATCTAAATATACGATATTTTAATCAAAATCGTTAAGAAAATCAAAAATTTCGAAGTTTTTCCATGTAAAGGGTAGGTTCGGGTGGGAATTTCTTGAAAATCTTCCTGTCGCATCCTTGGAAGATACTAAACTTAAATACCAAGTTTGGTATTTAATGATTTTTTCGTTTTTTAGCTATACTGACCATAGACACACACACACGGACCCAAAACATGTATTTCCGGTGAAATCTCTGTATCGAATTTCTGGATGCAGCACAATGCCTTCTCTATACATTATGTACACATTACGTATAGAGAAAGTAATAATTCTTTCAAAGCAAGCAGCCATCTTACCATATTTTCAGAATATGGTCAAGAGTACCAAGAGTGATTTCTACTTGTGAGAGGCTAGCGAATAAATCTTGCCAGTGGTTTTTAATGGCGTCAGTGATTCATTTTAATTTCACGTAAATATTTATATTATTTATTCTCGTTGAAAAATAATGTTTAAAACACATATATGCTTTGCAGAAAAAGAAGGAAGTCTGTATTACAATTCGTCATATATGAGGCTTTCCTGTTTGTATAGCTATGATGAATACTTGAACGTTGCAACGCATTCCAGATTTGACCCAAAATTGCTGCTGAAAATAGTCACTTACTAGTGTGCCAAAATACTTCTTTGTTACTCATGCAGTTAAACACGCGCACACTCGTACTAGGAAAACCTATAACTTCCTTTACGTTATATCCTGTAAATCACCCACACATACACACACGCATTGCAGTCACTTTGTTGCCGATTCGGTCGTCACGGCTGGAAAATTCTCTGATCGGTTGAATGAACACCGGTGCAGAGCTGGTGGCTATTAGATATATGCAGGTAGGCAAATAGAAACATGGGGTATTGTGAAGATGCAATAATAGGCTGTGACACATCTGTTCGTTTTTGTTTTTTTTTTACTTTCTCTACACTACATGTACATAGGTATAGAGAAGGTATTGTATTGCACCCAAAAATTCGATACTGAGATTTCACTGAAAATATAAGTTTTGAGACCACCTGAATCCAAAAAACAATTTTTAGAAAAATGTCAGTGTGTGTATGTGTGTGCTTGTGGGCAGCATAGCTCAAAAACGAAAAGACCGTTAAATACCAAACTTGATATTTAAGCTCATTATCTTTCAAGGATGCGACACGAAGATTTTAAACAAAATCACCCCAAACTACCCTTTAAATTGAAAAAGTTTCGAAAATACGATTTTGATTAAATAACTACATATTAAAGCAATTTCCATCACAAATAAAATGTATTATATCTTGATTTTCCTCCGAATAGCTTCTAAAGACCGTAAGAGATAGACCCAGACTTACTATACAAAAAATGTAAATCTGGTTAAAGTTCATAAGTTATGTCATACTTTTTTTTTTCGTGGAGCTTACCATTTTTACACCCGAAAAAATCCATCATCCTGCGCTGGGTTTGAACCCGCGGTCTTGGTATATGTAGTTAGTATGGTAACCATTACACCACGGAGGGCGACGAGATGTAGAGAGAATCATGTGAATGGAACGCATCAGAATTTTTTTAATTATGTCATTTTTATAGCCCCCTTTAACGTCTAAGGTGATATCGGAGGTTTTGCACTAGAAACGACTCGTTGTCTGTAGTTTCTTTACGTTGGATTTTGACCATTTTATTTTTTTCAAACCACACATTCACTCTCACATACATACTTCCAGACTCCGTGGGGGATAGGGAATAATTCTGGTTAAAGAAAAATCGATCCCGGGACCTCCGGGTGAGAAGTCAGCTCTCTGACCACTCGACCATCGAGGTGGTCACTCTGTTCGTTTTGTTTGGGAGCAGGCAGGGCAACATTAGACACTTTTAAGCTTTTTAATGTACTTATTTCCCTGTACCCTAAACGACAAATGTATAATTGTGTAGATATACACAGAATTTTAATATAGTTTCTACATTTTACTGAGTGATTCTACTTAACTTTAGTATTGCATTCAAACCAGAAAATCAATATCAAGATTTTACAGCAATACTACCTGTTTCAAGGCTGCCTGGATCCCGAAAACCATTTTTAGAAAACCAGTTGCACGCGCGTGTGGTTAATTTAACAATCACGTTATTTTAGTTTGTCACCTTCCAAGGATGTGCCAAGAAGAGTTCCAAGATACTCCTCTACATTATCTACCCGTTACGTAGACTAATTGCCATTGGTTATTTTCTAACAAGTAGTTCTAACGATTCTGTTAAAATTCATGTGTTTAAGATATTTGAATGATAAATGAAAAGTGTATCATGGATTTCCACGGAATTACCTGTAAAGTCATCTTTATTATTCAGAATATAATATGTAAACTGTAAGATATGAACAAATACATACTATACAAAAACATATAGATTTGAATAAACATCACTATTTGTTAATTCTTTGTAGTGTTAACGAACTCCGAGATATTTTATTATTGGCTGAATTGTGATGTGCTTGATACTATTTCACTGCAAAGCCATTTTTAATTTTTTTTCTCGTGAATGTGCAAAAAACGGACTTTCAAGGCCATCGCAGAGCCTCTCGCTCTTAAAATATGTGGCTATCGCTTAAGCCTGCTGTTTTTTTGTGGTACTTACATTAAATATGTGTTACAATAATTTATGCAATCATCTCTGTATACAGACAGAAGACTCGGCTACTGTAACAATAGTGTGTAGAAGAATAGATAAAGGTATGTGGATATCAAATGGCCCAACTGCGCCGCATTTGTTATTTGCAGATATTCCTTCGTGCGTTAAGAGCTTCAGTACTCAAAAGGACTATCTCAAGTTAAAACTGGTAAGTGGACTACTGACTGAGCGACTTTCGTTTCACACTTATTGCTTATAGCAGAGTAAAAGTAAGATGTCCCTCACTAGTTCCCCACTGGCCGTTTTAACTTGAAATAGCACTGTTGAGTTCTGTAACTCATTTAACCCACGAAAAATATATCTACAAACGCTAAATACAGAGCAGTTGGGATACTTGGTATAAACAACAATTTTTCTAACTTTTTAAAATCGGTCGTAAACATTTGCTGGATAGAGAACTCCCAAATCATTGTGAGTGTAATATTACATGGACCACCGTTTCCTTTAGAACTTAAAAAAGCGATCAGCAATATGACCATTTAGCTTTGCTTAGATCTTATATATTGATATTGGGCGCTAATAACCGTTGTAGTTAAGCAATCTAAAGCCCTACTACCACCGTAACCGCCATTGCCATCACCATCACCACCATGACCATGACCATGACCATGACCATGACCATGATCATAACCTCATTATCACCATCACGACCTTGACCATGACCATGATCATGACCTCATTTACACCATCACCATCAAAACTATGACCATAACAATGACCATAATCATGACCTCATCACCACCACCACCATGGCCATAACATGACCTCATCACCACCACCACCATGACCATAACCATAACCATGCTCATGACCTCGTTATCACCATCACCACCATGACCATAACCATGATTATGACCTCATTAACACCGTCACCATCACCACCATAACCCTAACCATGATCATGACCTTATTATCACCATTACCACCATGACCATAACCATGATCATGACCTCATTAACACCGTCACCATCACCACCATGACCATAACCATGACCATGACCTTATCACCATCACCACCATGACCATGACTATGACCATGATCATGACCTCCTAACTTATCACCACCAAGACCATAGCCATGACCATGATCAGAACCTCATTATCACCATCACCACCATGACCATGATCATCATCACTACCAAAATTATCACTATCACCATCAATCACTACCTCAACAACTTATCACCACCACCAACCATCACCACCACCGCCTACACCACCATCACCGCCATCACTAACCACCACCATCACCACCATCAACCACTACCACCACCACCACCATCACCACCATCAACCACTACCACCACCACCACAATCACCACCATTATCAACCACTACCACCACCACCACCACCATCACCACCATCAACCACTACCACCACCACCACCACAATCACCACCATTATCAACCACTACCACCAACATTACCACTAATCACCACCATCATCACCACCACCTACATCGCCATCACCACCACCGCCACCGCCTACTTCGCCACCACCACCACCACCGCCTACATCGCCACCACCACCGCCACCACCACCACCACCACGACTTTGTTCAAACTTAGCCAATTAATGGGTAAATCTAGCATTTTCATTGTAGAGTTTAGTTATATAAAATCGTAACATTCTTATAACATGCCCAAAATCTAGGCTAAATAACATAGTTTACCTGCTCTGTTTAAAAGCAAGTGGTTAGAATGAATCTATCTTTCCAGCTGTATTATGTTCTTATCATGGCATGTGTACATATAATAAAATTGATAATAACACCTATTGTAGTTAATGTCATCGCAACATAAACTTGCTGACTCACAATTATTTACAATTATTGTTTCTCATGTAATTTAAAATTGAATGCAGTTTACACTAAACTATGTTATAAAGCATATTTATATTTTCGGAGAGGGTAAAAATAATAAACTTATATATGCAGACCATTCTGAACAGTGATGACGATTTAGCCCTTTTATGACTAAATCTAGACTTGTTGAAGTGGTTGTTAGCAGCTGGTTAGTGCAAAAAAAACCACTAAATACATATCCAGCCATTTTACTTAACGACGTAGCCGTTTTAGCCACTTTCAAACGTTTAAGCTATCTAAGTTTCTATTGTTCTAATTAAAATATTAAAAAATGTTGATTAAGGTGTATTAGAATTTAATATAAATTAATGGACCAATAAAAAAAGTCTGTTCCATTCACATGACTTTCCCTACATCTTTGTAACACATTATTGTTAATAGGCTTATTCTTCAATCTACTTTAGCAGAGATGGTCTTATAACTTAGTCCCTTGTAAGTAAAAGGGAAATAAGGGAATACACTAGGTTAAAATGATTTAAAAATGTGGTTGTAATGCGATTGAGATCTGTTTCATTGCGTGGCCAGAAGTTTACAAGTTCCCAAGTGAGAAATGTTTTTAAGTACTTTAAAACTGAAACTAATAACAAGAAATATCTAAAATGGTCAACTCCACGAACAAAATGTATATGACATAGATTTGTGTTTTAACAAGATCTACATTTTTTTATGAAGTAAGTTTTTGTCTGTCTTTTACGGTTTACCAGTTATGTAAAATTTCGTAAAATTCATCCAGAATAAAGTAGTCTTCAGAGGCTATTCCCAGAAAATCCAAGATATACATTTTATATGTGAAGTAAATATCTTTAATATACGATATTTTAATGAAAATTATTGGAGTTTTTTTTGACAAAATCAATATTTTCGAAAAAATTTCCATGTAAGGGATGTTAGGGTGGGGGATTTTTCTGTGTCGCATCCTTGGAAGATACGAAACTTAAATACCAAGTTTAGTATTTAGCAGTCTTTTCGTTTTTGAAGTGTGCAGTTCAGACATACACACACAGACATTGTTCTAAAAGTGTTTTTTTTGGGGGTATCCAGGGGCTCCTAAAACATATCTTTCTGGTGGCATCTCAGTATCGAATCTTTGGGTGCAATACAGTACCTTTTCTATACAATGTGTACAAAACTTGAAAGTAAAAACGAGACCTGTTTAATAGACATGTAAATATTGCTCTATATTTAACCATTTCTGGAATTTTTCAGTCACCTTTTCATCACCAATAGTTGACAACATTGGACAAGTGACCTTACTTAGATTAGGGAACAACAAAGGAATACCACGCCAATCCTTTCACACGTTGTGTATCTGTTGTCTGCTTTCGGTTTTTGCGGGCAATTTTATTGCTAAAGAGATAGATACCTTCAAGATAGAGGCAAGGGAATGAGGGAGAGACAGTTTTATGATAAAATTGGCAACAGTGGAAAATGTTCACTACTAAGTGTGACACCGTGGGGATAGGAATGAGGTAGGTCCAGAGAGTTTTATACTCGAAACCATGGCATACTTTGTCCTACCTTCAGCTTTAGCCTTGCCATTCCTTTGCCTCTAGTGGGCATTTTTAAATATTACCCACCGTCTCCTTGAATAAGTTTATCCCTAGTTTCGTAACTCATCCGTGTGAAAAAACAATTAATCTACATTAAAAGTGCCCTAATAGTAGATTAACTTATGTAGTTTGTAAGTCGCCTTTGAGAAATTTGAGATCTCCTTGTGGTTTACCGGAAAAAACACGAGTCAATTGGAGAATTTAGCATCATACCGGCATGCTGCCATGGTAGCTCAGCAGTTGGAGCAAACGGATACAAACGAGGAGATTCGTAGTTCAAATCCCGGCTATAGCATTGCATTTTCAGGCTGACTTAACCTCTTCAACTCAGCAGTAAGAAAAGGAAATATGATATATTACTCTCACATGACTTTCTCTAGCTGCTCTACACCAAACTTTAAAGAATCTTCTTTCTACACAATGCTAATCGAGATAAACATTAGCAGAATGTTCTAACTTATAGTTCTTTGTGAGTAGAAGGGAACTAAAGGAATGCGCTATGCTAAGGTCGTAGTCAAATGTTTTAAACGCTGTCGTTAGGCGATTGTCACCGCAAATCGCTTCTTTGCTTGGCCAGGAGTAGAGAGAGAGAGAGAAAAAAAAATGGACACTTTCTGCTTGAGAAAAATATAAGTACTTTACAACTGAATCTAATAAGATGGAGTATCTAAAAAAAGAAACAGTGAACTCCACGAAAAAACAATATATATGACATAAATTGTATATTTTAATATGATCTACATTTTTTGTGTAGTAAGTTTTTGTCTATCTCTTACGGTTTACTTGTTATGCAAAATTACTCCAGAATAAATAGGTCTTCAAAGCTATTCCCAGAAAATTCAAGATATACATTTTATTTGTGATGGAAATTGCTTTAATGTGTGGTATTTTAATAAGAATCGTTAGCCATTTTTAAGAAAAACAAAATTTTCGAAAATGTTTCCATGTAGAAGGTAGTTAGGGGTGGGGGATTTTCTCTAAAATTTCGTGTCGCATACTTGGAAGATACCAAATTTATATTTAGACTTAGCTTTTTATTTTTGAGCTATGCTGTCCACAGGCAGACACACAGACAGACAGAAACACACGAATTTTTTTTCTGAAAATGCTTTTTTTTGGATTCAGGGAGTCCTAAAGCATGTATTTCCGGTGAAATCTCGGTATCGAGTTTTTGGGTGCAATACAATACCTTCTCTATCCGCTATGTACATTGTACATACGGGGCTAGAGAAAGTAATTATGATTATATATATGCATAAATAATATGATACGTTAATGCCATATCAAATATCAGTCAGCACATTATAGTTAAGCTGCAAAGCTTGCCAGCAAAGTATTTATTACTTGTCTCAATGGAATAGAGGTTTTATTTTTTGTAAAACATATTTACGATAGCTGCTGCCTTTTCAGATTTTCTTTAACGGTTGTATATAAGTTGTTCTCTTTGGAACTCTCAAACACTTTCATTTGAAAAATGTTTCATGTTCCAAAATAACGTAGTTGTCGGCGTTTAATACGTGCTAAACGAAAATAACTTTCATTTCAGAGTTGAATTCAAGGACCAAAAACAATTTTTTTTCTTTACGTAACATAATAACTATTGTATAGAATGGACGGGAATGTTCAACGTAAAGTCCTCAGACAAGCAAAGGAAGTTGTTTTACAAAATATTCAATACTTTTTACTATGCATATAGTACATAGAGAAGGTATTGTATTGTACTAAAAAATTCGATACCGAGATTTCACCGGAAAAATATGTTTTGAGACCCCCTGAATCCAAAAAAAAATTTTTTTAGAAAAATGTCCGTGTGTGTCTGTGTGTATGTGCATGTCTGAGGGCAGCACATATCAAAAACAAAACGACTGGCAAATACCAAACTTGGTATTTAAGCTGATATTTACCTGACAAATAAAATGTATATCTTGAAATTTCTGGGAATAGCCTCTGAAGACTACTTTATTCTGGATGAATTTTACGAAATTTTGCATAACTACTAAACCGTAAGAGATGGAGAAAAACTTACTGCACAGAAAATGTAAAGCACATTAAAACACACAATTTATATTGTATACATTTTTTTCGTGGAGTTCATCGTTTTTAAGATATTCGTTTTTGGTTTCAGCTTTGAAAAATATACAGGAATTGATCCAACTCATGTTGGAACTTCAGTAACATAGCAACCAGCTTTCGACTATCAGCTTTTAACCTATAGTACTCCCTTATTTCGCTTCTACTTACAAGGAAGCAAGTAATAAGACTATTTCTGCTAATTTTTTCTCCATTAACATGAGGTAAATAGAAGCATAAACTTTTAATAATAATTTGTTGCAGAGATGTACACAAAGTCATGAGAATGGAACACACAACATTTTTTACTTTCTCTACACGTACTATGTATAAAGTGTATAGAGAAGGTATTGTAATGCACCCAAAATTCGATACCGAGATTTCACCGGAAATATATTTTTTGAGACCCCCTGAATAAAAAACTTAGCATTTTTAGAGAAATGTCCACGTGTCTGTCTCTGTCTGTCTGTCTGTCTGTCTGTCTGTCTGTTTGTCTGTGTGTGTCTGTGGGCAGTATAGCTCAAAAACGAAAAGACTGTTAAAAACCAAACTTGGTATTTAAGTTTGGTATCTTCCATGAATGCGACACGAAGATTTTCAAGAATATTCCCCCACCCCCAACATTTTGAAAATTTTGATTTTCTTAAAAATGGCTCTAACGATTTTGATTAAAATCCCTTATATTTAAGATATTTACTTGCTAAATAAAATGTATAACTTGTATTTTCTGGGAATAGCCTCTAAAGACCTCTTTATTCTGAATGATTTTTATTGAATTTTGTATAATTGGTAAACCGTAAGATACAGACAAAAACTCACCACATAAAAAATGAAGATCAGGATAAAGGACACAATTTATGTCAATAACATTTTTTTCGTGGAGCTGATCGTTTTTGAGATATCTCTGTATCTATGATACTTCTTTATTTCGCTTCTACTTACAAGGAAGCAAGTAATAAGACTATTTCTGCTAATTGTTTCACGAATAGCATGAAGTAAATAGAAGAATAAGCTTTTTAATGATAATTTGTTGCAAAGATGTAGAGAAAGTCATTTGAGTGGTACACATCAGATTTTTTCTGTAGTAAGTTTCTGCCTATCTCTTGCAGTTTACCAGTTACGCAAAATTCAAGATATACATTTTATTTGTCATGTAAATATATTTTATATACGGTATTTTAATCAAAAATATTAGAGGCATTTTTGAGAAAATCAAAATATTCGAAACATGTTCTATGTAAAGGTTAATTTGGGGAGGGGGGATTTTCTTGAAAATCCTCGTGTCGAATCCTTTGAAGATACTAAACTTAAATACCACACACGGACTTTTTCTATAAATATTTCTTTTTGAATCCAGGAGATCCCAAAACATGTATTTCCGGTGAAATCTCTGTATCGAGTTTTTGGGTGCAATACAATACCTTCTCTACAATATGTACATAGTACGTGTAGAGAAGGTAAAAGACGGAACAGGCCCAATAAGCTTATCCGTATTATTATTATTATTATTATTATTATTATTTATTATTATTATTATTAGTAGTAGTAGTAGTAGTGGTAGTGGTAGTGGTAATTTATTATATTGTCCGCCTCCGTGCCTGCCTCTGGTTTGATTCCCGATAGAGGCAAGGGGATTCTTACCTGCTGCTTCCCAAATCTGCGTTTGTGTATCTTCAGTTCCATCCCACACAACACTCTGGCAAACTTCTGCGATATCATCCTGTCTAGTTGCCGCGGTCGGGTTACTCATTCCTCATCCTTACCATTGTGCAGCTTTTTATGCGTGCATTTGTCCTGGTTTGGACGCTTCTGATAGTCTAAATCACTCTCAGCTGATCAGACAACTCTTAGATAAAATAGACCCTGATATCGTGCCTTATCATGCTTGTCACTTGCTAATAACCATATATCAGCATCACGTGGGTCTTCACCATTCGTTAAGGCAAAAACGATTAGCTCAAGTAGCCTTGGATAAAACGGCAGTTTGAAATTGAGATCAACAATATAATTTCTATGTAATGTATGTCATTGTAAATTGCGTCAGAATAAAAGTTTTGAGGCCCCTTGAAATCCCATAAAACATTAGAAGGCACGTGTGTATTTATGTGAGTATGACTTTAGCTCCGGTCGGGGTCGGATCGGAAAGAAAGAAAGAAAAAATAATATAATTCGTGAAAATATCATAAAATATAGCATTTCAATAACATTTATTTGCTCCATTTTACAACAAAAATAACAAAAAATTTTATATGCAAAATTAAAAATAAAAACTAAAAGATCTGATGTGTTCCATTCAGATGATTTCTCTACATCTCTGCAACAAATTATTGTTAAAAAGCTTACGCTTCTTTTTACTTCGTGCCAATCGAGAAAGCATTATCAGAAATAGTCTTATTACTTGCGTCCTTGTAAGTAGACGGGAAATAAGGGAGTGACATAGGCTAAAGTATTAGTTAAATGCTGGTTGCTATGTGACTGAATAGACTTTAGTTCACAAATTTGCGTATGAGAAAAGTGTAAGCTTTTAAAGTTGAAACAAATAACAAGGAATATCTCTAAAACAATACACCTCACGGAAAAATTACATGTAACATAAATTTGTGTTTTAAAAACCTTTATATTTTCTGCTAAGTTTTAGTCTATCTTTTATTTTTGTCATTTATGCAAAATTCCGTAAAATTCATCCAGAATAAAGTAGTCTTCAGAGACTATTCCTAGAAAATTCAAGATATACATTTTATTTGGCAGGTAAATATCTTTAATACACGATATTTTAATCAAAATCGTTATATCCATTGTTGAAAAAATCAAAATTTTCGAAAATTTTTCCATGTAAAGGGTAGTTGGGGATAGAGGGACTTTCTTGAAAATCTTCGTGTCGCATCCTTGGAAGATACTGAACTTAAATAACAGGCACACACGCACGCGCACATACAGAGATCTTTTTCCAAAAATGTTTTTTTGGATTCAGGATTTCACGTATTTCCGGTGAAATCTCGGCTTCGAATTTTTGGTTGCATTGCAATACCTTCCCTGTACACTACGTAGTTAGTACGTGTAGAGAAAGTAAAAAATGTTATATTTTGGTCCGCGTTGAGATGCCAGAAATAACACTATTATCGCAGTATACACATTTATAATTGTGACGAACTAGTAATAATATATTAATTTTCGCTTCGACCAATTGGCATGGTGTTTAAAATTACACAACAGCTGCAAACTCCGTCTCCATCCGTCCATTCACACCCAAAATATTCTGGGCAGGATGGAATAAGAAGGTCAGCATGATGTAATAAGGTAGTTGGCGTCAACACTTCGCTTGCTAGGTGATGATTTCAGGCTCATAGACGCCAGCATTTCTATAAAGTGAGACCTCAATAATAACAGCAAGCCTTGACAACCTTCGTGGTGTAACGGCTACCACACTAACTTTATATACCCAAGGTCGCGGGTTCAAACCCGGCGGAGGAAGATGGATTCTTTTTTTGACGACAAAATCCGTAGCATGGGGTCCGTCGGAAGGGAAACAAAGCCGTTGGTCCCTTGTCGTAAATTTACGACACGTAAAACAACCAAGGTTGATAAACATGCCTCTGAATAAAATTAAGTAGTATTTCATGCCTAGAATAGAATGGAACGCTGAGAACCACAATAGTTAAAGAACGCCCATAAATAAAACTCCATTTCCATTTTCCTTACAAGGATTTACAGAAGGGAAAATTGCCATGCCTAGACTAGAAATCGAAACGAGATCCCTTCACACTGGAGACAGCTGGACCTCGTGGATTACTACCACCACCACCACCACCACCAATACCAGTACCAATAATAATAATAAATAATAAAAATAAAATAGAATAATTTCAATATCATATGAAAACGTTACAAGCAAAGCGTATGGCAACATTAGATTCTTTTTTATGGGTAGTTTAACGTCCTTTAACCTGGTAGGTCATATTTGAAAACCAAAGTTCATAGAGCTTAAAGTTATCTGCATTTGTATTCTTAGGAAAAGGAAAACCCTTATAAAATAGCTTATCCGGGTAATTAACCCTAAACAAGACTCGAACTCCTGATCTGTTTAATGTGAGGCAGACGCAATATTCTCGACCAGAGATGCGGGCAGAGTGTATAGTCTTCATAAGAAATAAAGAAATGCAATTCATCAACAGGTTCCAAATTCATATGACCCGTCGTCTTCTAATTGTTGTGAATCGGTTTGTAAGGGGCGTGTTAAGTAAAAAAACAAAATAAACCAGAAGTCTATCTTCCCAAAATAATACAATTTTCTCAAAATAGTCATTGCTAACATTTGTGTATATGAATCGAGTTATAGAGCCCAGATTATAAAAGTGTGTGTGTGTGTGTGTGTGTGTGTGTGTGTGTGTGTACGATATATACACATATATTTATTCATAAGATCATTTTTGTCATTTTATGGCATTTTCTACGATTTTTAGGCCAGTCTTAATTTTTCATTTTCTTGGCATTTGTGTCTTATTTAGACCTTTTTGTAATTTACATTGAATACTTATACAAAGAGCTTTATAAATCTTATCGACATTAACATACACCCGAAAGTTCTTAATCCAACAGAAAAATAAGAGAAACTTATATTTTGTTTTAAAACAATAATAATAATAAATCAATAATCTGCAAAGTAATTTATCTCAAAACAAAATTCGATAATTAATCGGACCCGGGTCGTGTGGTACACAAGGCACAGAAAGAAACCGGCACTGTCTTGTTCCGTACACCGCATTCCTTACCGTTTGTAGGGTACTTTATTACGTCATGTTTTTATTTTATTGGCTGATACTGTCACCTTGTAGGTGCGTGTTTTATATGGAACCAATAGAGCATACCTATGCTGGGTTTGTCAACTCATTCGCTAATAGGAATAGCCACCTCCCTCAACTGGAAGTGAGATTAGGTAACGTGGACTACAACAGTAAGCTACAACCCCTCATTAGCTTACTGTTGTAGTCCACGTTACCTTAGAGAGGGGTTCGCGTGGATTAGACTAGGAGCATGGAGGAGCACGAAAATTTCTGACGAGAATGGTACGAGAATCTGTCCCATTTGCGAGGAGGAAGAGTCGTGGACTCACATCTTGGCAAGATGTAGGGGTACGGAGGAATGGCGGGAAAAATATTTGCCGCGATTTTTTACCACTGCGAATGTAGGGCTAGAAGCATGTTGGACGCTACTGGCAGGCACGGAAAACACGGACGGGCTAGGTAAATTTATACTTAAGGTAAGACAGCTGAGATCTGAGGAGGCTGCCAATAGAGAAGGGGGGGGGATAAGATCAACTAAACAAAAGTGACTACATTGTTCTACATACATATATATTATGTCATACTTAGGTCACTGTTGTGCTATGGTTTTACATATGTTGTATATATTATGTGTATATATGTCTTTTAAGTGTAATTTTCTATTATAAGAGGGTGCATTTATGAAGGTGTACTCTGTGCTGTAAATTTAAATTGCTATATTTGAATATCTTTGTATTTTTATTTTCGGGTTCACTCTTAATTCTTTATTGTTGTTTAATAATGCTTTGCACTGTGTATTTCCTTTGTCTTTTTACTTTCGTGTTTACTCTTTTAATTCTTTGTTGTTGTTGTTTTAATATTGCTTGTAATGTGTATTACAAAAGCACGTACGGTATGTGGACCCGTGCGATTGTTGAAATTCTATGTATGATATTGCTATGTCAATAAATACACTTATTCATTCATTCATTCATTCATTCATTCATTCATTCATTCATTCATTCATTCATTCATACAACCCCTCCTCCTTCCCCAATTAGAGTGACGGAGCGGCCAGTGGATATCAGAAGTCACGCCCTATAAATTCCCTTCAGACAATCAGAAATTCGATGTCGAATACTATATGTGCTCTGTGTACTGTATAACATTTCGGGTCGAAATTCTTAGTTGAGGCTGAGAGAGATATTGCTGTGTCATTCTTGACGCTTGCACATATCAGCTTCATGTGTATCTGATAAGTCTTAGATATGAATTTGGTTTGAAAGTGTGAACAACGTTATCAAGATCTCCGTCAGCAGATGAGTGTCAGAAAGTCTCAGTAATTGTTTCACATTATTAGATATTAATTACTTTCCTCGGTTGAGGGCTGCCATGTAGACAAAGTATAACTACACAATTAACATTTTTAAAAATAATTTACAATGAGAAAAATAAATTGTATAGAAAACATCAGATGATAAACTTAAAATCTAATACAAATGGCACATACCAATCTTGACATAATAACACACATTATCATTTTCAAAATCATACAACAAAATATAATTAATTTACATAACATCAGCATTAAAACGAATACAAATGATTTCTGAGGATGAGAATAAATCCTCTGATAGCCATTATCTCTATTTTATGCAGCAGACCATAATATTCCCAAAATTGATGTAGTTTTTTGGGTATTGTCCCTCTGGCCCCCATCATTAATCTGCTGACGGATATATTTTTACTTTCTTTACACATACTATGTATATAGTAAATAGAGAAGGTATTGCATTTCACACAAACATTAGATATCAGATTTCATCAGAAATATACGTTTTAGGGTTGCCTGTCTTCAAAAAATGTTTTCAGAAAAAGGTCCGTGTATATGTGAACACGATAACTCAAAAACGAAAAGTCGCTAATTAGTATTTCAGTTTAGAATCTTCCAGGGATGCGAACCGAAGATTTTAAGAAAAATCCCCCCCCAACCCAAACTACCCTTTACATGCAACTTTTTTCGAAAATTTTTATTTTCACAAAAATGGCTCTAACGATTTTGTTTAAATATCGTATAGCTATTAAAGATAGCTACCTGACAAATAATATGTATAACTGGAATTTTCTGGGAATAGCCTCTGAAAACTACTTTATACTGGATGTATTTTACGGAATTTTGTGTAACTGCTAAACCGTAAGAAATGGACAAAAACTTACTCCTTAAAAATGTAGAGCACGTTAAAACACACAATTTATATTATATACAGTTTTTTTCGTGGAGTTGATCGTTTTTGAGATATCTTTTGTTTTTGGTTTCAGCTTTAAAAATCTTATACTTTTCTCATACTATACTTTGTCTACTCCTGTCCATATATACAAACAAAGAAACTTCAGTCACATAGGAACCAGCTTTGGACTATCACTTTTACCTATGGTACCCCCTTATTTTGCTTCTACTTACAAGGAAACAAGAACTAAGACTATTTCTGCTAATTTTTCCTCGAAAAGCATAAGCTTTTTAAGAATGATTTGTTGCACAGATGTACAGAAAGTCTTGTGAATGGAACAAATCAGATTTTTAAGATTATATATGTCCTTGTAAAAGGGAATGGTAGATTCATAAATTGCCTTTTTTTCTGTGTCCACGTCTTCAGGTTGTTCACAGTGGGACTCAAAGTGAAGGGTAGGATCGAGGATCACTCCGCTACCATCAGATGTCTTATAGGCAAGCGCCCACACCTCTGGCTGCGCAGAGAGCTATGTGTATCGGAAATAGAATATTTTCTTGGAGGGCAGAAGGCGTGCGAGGTCGCGCGCAATACATTGATTGCAATGGGGAAACAGTGAAATTTAAAACAGCTGTAATTACGTTATGAAGATACCTGAGTTGAAAATAGTTGCGACAACACATTCTTTATAATCATCAATATTTATGCACGGGGATTAGACCTTGAATGTCCGGTTGGGAATTGAATAAAATCACTTCATTGACTAGAGTGAATTTCATCCCACAACTGAACAAAACAAAAGTAAATATTATAATTGAAGTTGAATATCGCATACTTGCATATAAAGTGTTTTACAAAACGGGATGTAAGCATCACCGAAAGTATAATTCGACTTTAATTCTGTTTTTCGCAGTTTCTTCTCACTGATTCCAAGTATACTGTCTGCTTTTTTACTTTCGCTACACGTGAAGTACCTACTTAGCGTATAGAGAAGGTATTGTACTCCACCCAAAAAAGATACCTAGATTTTACCGGAAGTATAAGTTTTAGGGTCCCCTGTATAAAAAAAGAACTTTTAAAAAAAGGTCCGTGTTGGTGTTTGTGTCCATGAACACGATAACTCAAAAACGAAAAGTCGGTAAAAACTCTAACTTGGTATTTAAGTTTAGTATATTCCAAAGATGCGACACGAAAATTTTGAGCCAAAAGCCCCAGCCCAAACTATCGTTTACGTGGACAAATTTCGAAAATTTAGATTTTCTAAAAAATGGCTTTAACGATTTTGATTAAAATACCGTATATTAAATACATTTACAAGCCAAATAAAATGTATATGTTGAATTTTCTGGGAATAGCCTTTAAGACCTCTTTATTCTGAATGAATTTTGCATAACTAGTAAACCGTAAGAGATAAAAAAAAAAAAAAACAAAAAAAAAAAAACAACTGACTACATAAAAAATGTAGATCTCGAAAGAACCACAATTTACTTCATATATACTTTTTCGTGGAGTTGAGAAATCCCTTGTTATTGGTTTCTGTTTTAAAATATTTACTCTTAAATGGGTCATCACCTAGCCCTGCAAAGAAACGTATTTCATACATATGAAACCAGTTTTAAAAGATATGACTATCGTTTAGCTTTTTTTCCCTTCTACTTACAAGGAAGCGAGTAATAAGATCATGTCTGCTAATCGAGTAGTATGAAGTAGATAGAAGAATAAGCTTTTTAACAATAATTTGTCAAGATATATAGAGAAATTTATATGAATGGAACACATAGGATTTTACTTTAATACACAAAGTCTCAACAAGAATTATAAACATGAATTGTTAAGAGTGTCTGTAGTAAAGCGGTCAAAATGAATTAAAAATGCAAAATATGCTACGCTCGATTCTAAGCTAATGAAAGAGTTCTTATTTAAATATGATTCCAAGAGCCTATAAATATGAATGCGATAGTTAATGTGTGTTAAGTTAATCGAGAAATGCATTTTTAATGTATACTTCAACAATTCAAGCAGTTGTTATAGGTCAAAGTGGTGATACGGCCATATTACCTAAGGCGTATGTAAATAAAAACAAACACAAATAAAGCGCTTTAGCATAAAAAAACACATGCGATACTGGATTTACAAAGACAGTATATGCACAGTATAAAATTAAAATAAATGGGAAATTGGGTACCTGTATTCCTCTTCAGTAAATTGTATTCAATACGTTAGTAAGCATTTGTGGCCTATTTGTGTTAGATGGATAAGATGTATACATATAAAATTAGAATTAATTACTACTTAGTGTAGTAAATGTTATGCAAAAATAATTAAACTTACTAACCTATTGATTCATAAACATAATTGATTTAGAGAGATGCTGTTTGACTATTTTCTTGTGCAGGACACTGCTGTAACATTTTGCTGCATGATAACACCTGCATTTTACATAAAAGTTTACCACCAAGTTCTTAAAATGTGGTTTTCGAGGCACTGAAAGCCTTTTCAGCATATTGAACATATGGCAAAAGGCATGCTCTGCCCTCCAGTTGAGATTGCGCGAGAGGTTTCAATTTGTGGCGGCGACACTAGCGCCGGCGATGTGTCTAGGTAGTTAATTCCAAGGTCTTTGCTTATAGGCAATGATGTCGATGCGCCTGCTGCTACCACTGTTGGACAAACCATGCACTTCCTTATGGATCTGAAACCTTTTTTGTTTTATGCTTGTTGCAATCAAGCTCCTGATGCCTACGGTTTCGCAGCACCTATAAGGGCAGGCACCCAGAACATGTGCAAGTGTTGCCTGCTGCATACCACAGCGACGGCACATAATATTGTTCTGGGACCTACCCTGTAAGGAACGTACAGCAATAGCTCAGAGGAAACCTTCTGTGCTATTCTGATATTATTCAATGTAGAATTATAACAATACACTTAATAGTTCCCCAATATATTTTTACTTTCTCCACACGTACTACGTATAGAGTAGGCAGAGGAGGCATTGTATTCCATCCAAAGATTTGGTGTTGATATTCACCAAAAATGTATATTTTGAGGTCCCTTGAATCATAAAAAAGTACCTCTACAAAAAGTTGCGTTTGCGTGTTAGCTCAAAAACGGAAAATTGATCAACACCGAACTTGATATTTAAGTTCAGCATTTCAAAAGGATGCGACTCGGAGGTGTGAAAAAAAAAATCCCCCACTCCAAACTACGCTTTACTTGGAAAATATGTTGAACATTTTGATTTTCTCAAAACGGCTATCATGATTTTGATTAAAATGCTATTATATGTTTAAGATATTTTCATGTCTTAAATCTCTTAGGAATAGCCTCTGAAGGCCGCTTCATTATGGATGACTTTTGTATAACTGGTAAACCGAAGATAGACAAAATATTATGCACAAAAACTGTAGATCTCCTTAAAACACACAATTTATGTCGTATACATTTTTGTGGAGTTATCTGTTTTTCCGAGATATTCCTTGTTATTGGTTTCAATTTTAGCCAATTTAAAACTTATTTCTATTGAGAGGTCATCTTTTGTTTAATCTTTCTTGTTTTACTCCCGACCATGCTAAGAGAATCTTTTTTTTAGGTAGTGTTTAACGCCCGCTTTTACTGCTCTGGCACCGCAGGCGGCTAAGAGAATCGAATTTAAATTGTTGCACATAGCGATCGGTTTTTAAAATATAATCTTTTATAAGAATAGTATGCTTGCGGAACAGGTAGAGTAAGTTATGCGAATGGAATACACAAACATTTAGAAGACGATGGGCGTATGTATCTGTGTATGTTCGAGTGGACAGGGAGTTAAAAAAAATATGATCTGTTCCATTCCCATGGCTTTCTGTACACCACTGTATCAAATGATTGTTAAAAACCATATTCTTCTATCTGCTTTATATGAATTGAGATAAAAAATAGCAGAAATTGTTTTAACTACTTGGTTTCTTGTAAGTAGAAGGAAAATAAGGGAATACACTAGGCAACAACGATAAAATCCTTTAAAAGCCGGTTTCCATGCGGATGAAATCCCTTTATACGCTGGATCAGGAGTTTAAAATTTTCCGTGTGAAAAAGTTTTAAGTATCTTAGATCTGAAACAAATGACAAGGAATATCTCAGAAATGGTCACTTCAACGAAAAAACAAAACAAAAACGTATATGACATAAATTGTATGTTTTAATTTGATCTATATTTTTTGTGTAGTAAGTTTTGTCTAAAATACTTTATTATATCATCATGTGTATTTTATGTATTTATACCCACACTGACTGTCCCCTGAAATAGTTGTGAAGATTTTCCCATTTTTACCAAATTTGTAATAACTGAGAAACGTAAAGGAGGGAGAGACGAAAAAAAATAAGCTTATTATTATACACTCATTAATAGCTTATTTAGGTATCAAATAATTCATTGTATTAGGTCGAAATATCCCGAATTTTTAAAATTCTCCAAACTTGAGGTAATTTGATAAAATCCATACGAATCCTATATTTTCACTTCCTGAACCACATGCATAGCTGGCAGAGAACCAGGCAAATATTCTATGAGATTTCACCGGAAATAAAAATACTCGGAAGCCCCCAGAATAAAAAAATAAAACACTTTTACTTTCTGTACACGTACTACGTACATAGTGTGTAGAGGTGCTGCATTCCACCCCAAAATTCGATAGAGAGGTTACACCAGAAATACATATTTTGGATCCCCTTGAATCCAAAAAAAAGCATTTTCTGAAAAAGGTTCATGTGTGTGTCTGTGGACAGTTTAGCTCAAAAACGAAAATATCGTTAAACATCAAATTTATAATAAGAACTGAAGCTTTCCTGGCGACGTGTTAATTCAAAATCTTCTCGGGCTTCTAGCCAGATAAAAACTTGGCTTGACACCAACGTTTCGAAGAAGTGCATCTTCCTCGTCTTCAGGGTGAACTGAGGGTGAGGAAGATGCACTTCTTCGAAACGTTGGTGTCAAGCCAAGTTTTTACCTGGCTAGAAGCCCGAGAAGATTTTGAATCAAATTTATAATTTGGTATCTTCCATGGATGGAAGATGGTAGTATTTTTAAGAAAATCAAAGTTTTCGAAAAAAATTCCATGTAAAGGGTAGTTGGGGGTGGGAGATTTTCTCGAAATATTTGTGTCGCATAACTGGAAGACACTAAACTTATATACCAAGTTTGGTATTTTACAGACTTTTCGTTTTTGAGTTATCGTGTTCACAGACAAATGAAAACGCGGACACACACACACCACACGGACCTTTTTTGAAGATACTTTTTTTTGGATACAGGTGACTATACAATATATATTTCCAATCAAATGTCGGTATCAAATTTTTGGGTGGAGTGCAATTACTCTTTCTATACACTATGTACATAGTACGTATATAGAAAGTAAAAACAGCAATTTGTCATTGAAAACTCCTTTATTGGTCCTCAAAATATTCTTCTTTATAATGAATACACTTTTGCATGTCTTCAAATCATTTGTCATTTTTTTCCAAACTGCTTGTGACACCTACAAAACATGCTTTTTGAACGCATCAACGGCTTCTTCTGCCGACGATAATCGCTCTCCTCGCATTTTATTTTTGATGTTCGGGAACACAAAGAAGTAATTTGAACTGCATGGTGGACGAGTTTGTGTTTTTGAGTGTTCAAATAGCCAATTCTTAGACGAGATGTGTGATCGCTTGCATTGCTTTCTTAAAGAACGATCTGACGGTACTTGCTTGATTTCTTTATTCCATCGAAGACTTCCGGCAACAGATGGTTGTATACCATTCAGAGTTGACCGTTGTACGTTCCTCTAAAGGCACTGTTGCCACATGATAAGGCGATCATTTGTTTCGAAGTGCTTGGAGTCTAACTTTTGTTGTATTTGGTTCATCTTGAAACATCCATGCAGTGGACTGCTGTTTACGTTCCTACTCTATGCATAGATCCATGATATGTCTTTTGAAGCCCCAGCTTTATTTTTCTTGAGCATTTGTGTGCACCAATCTACACGCGAATCCTTTTGAGATTGTGTCAAATTATGAGAAATTCAGTCAGAGCAAACCTTTTTCTCGGCTAAATAATCATGCAATATTTTATACGTGCTGGTGGAACTAATGTCTAAGGTTGTCTCACAGCAAGTGTCATGATGATTATGTTATTGCACAGCATTAACAACTGATTTTGGATAACCTTCTTCAGACGAATTTCGTTAGTGAGCGAACGGCGGCCAGGATTAAACTCGTTATACCAGCGTTTCACAGTGGCAAAGGATATTTATTGTATTCTTGTCTCGATAATCCACATCGAGCATCATAATACTTCATCACACGAACATTTTCATGAGTTAATTCAGTCTTTTCGCTAAGATACCATTTTAAAATCACCGTAAACAACACAAATACCGCTCTATTGACAAAACATCTGGTAGTTTAAGATAAATATCGTAAACTTTGTAGTGGAAACACCAGATGGCACCTACAGTAATCAGTATTGCCAAAGCTAAAAATATAAGTAGTGGCCTTCTTATATGCTGGTCGCCCTATTCTTCACAATTTTATGAGTCATAGCAGCAGTTTTATGACCTTGTTTCTGTAACCGCTGCAAAATTAAGCGAATTTTGCGTGCTTCTCGGATTATTGAACATATTTAACGACTACATAAAATACAATGACAGCATGCTTTCGATTTCCTTACCAGCTTATAGAACCATTGCAAATCAATACAAAATGGCATTAGTGAGCCTTGATTAGGGGAAATATAACTCTTTATAAAACTTTTATGCTGTTCATCCTGAAAATAAGCATTTGAAAGGAAATAAGTTTGAAGACATTTTCTCAGTTGGGCAGACAGGAGAGAAAGGATTGCCACATTGCCATTAAGAGATTTTAGGCTTGGGAAGATTGCATTTGGGAAATTTTACTGACAACCGTTTTTATTACTTTCTCTAGACGTACTATGTACAAAGTGTATAGAGAAGATATTGCATTCCACCTAAAAATTCAATACCGAAATTTCACCGGAAATTGAAGATTTAGGATCCCCTGTGTGTGTGTGTGTAAATACGATAACTCAAAAACGAAAAGACGCTAAAATATCAAACTTGGTATATAAGTTCAATATCTTCCAAGGATGCGACACGAAGATTTTAGGGACCCCCCCCCAGCCCAAACTACTCTTTACATGGAAAAAATTTCGAACATTTTGATTTTCTCAAAAATGGCTCTAACGATTTTTATTAAAACACCTTATATTAAAGATATTTACAGGACAAATAAAATGTATATCTTGAATTTTCTGTGAACATCCTCTAAAGACCTCTTTACTCTGGATGAATTTTGCTGGATCTTGTATAGCTAATAAACCGTAAGCGATAGGCAAAAACTTACTACACAAAAATGTAGATCTCGTTGAAACACACAATTTATCTAATACCAATTTTTTTGTATAGTTGACCATTTTTAAGATATTTCTTCAGCTTTAGAATGCTTAAGTTTTCACGTCCGGGGATTTGTCAAATCCTGGCAATACAAAGAAATTGAATTCACCCACGTGGAAACCAGGTTTTCAAATATTTGACTATCGATTTAAACTATTGCGTGGATTCCTTTGTTTTCCTTATACTTGCAAAAGAGCATTCCTGCTTATGTTTATTTCGATTAGTATGAAGTAGAAGCACAAGTTTTTAACAATAATTTGTTACTGAGATGTGGAGAAAATCATGTGAGTGGAACACATCAGATTTTTCTTTCTCTGCTGTTCGGACTTAACATTAGTAAGTAAAGAAAACGTTTTTATTCCACCCCAAACATCGACACTGAATATATGGGAGAGAGAGAGAGAGAGAGAGAGAGAGAGAGAGAGAGAGAGAGAGAGAGAGAGAGAGAGAGAGAGAGAACCGCATAAAACAAAATCGAAAAGACAATCAGTGCGCGCGCGCTTTTTCTTGGGCGCTGGGCTGCCTATTCTTCATTCGGTAGGTTTCAGTAGTTTCAAAAACAGAGCAGACCGACAACATTTAGATGTGAAGTATGCTATACACCCTGGCATGTAGGGCTTTAATACTAAGGTTTCAACCTGTCTGTAGATCCCATGGCTCCCGCACGTGCACGTGCGCTGTGTTTCGATTAATAATTCAGCCAGTTTGCAGTAAATTAAATAACATATTCACCATAACGGCTGAGAGTTTCAAAGAAAGAAACTTTCATTGGTTGACAACACTGCGGAAAGACAGGCGGTCCCCGTATGTGCTCGTAGGTATAAAACAGCTTATTTCAAGGATGCGACACGAAGGTTTTTAAGAAAATCTCCCCACGTCATTACTCTATATATAGAAATATTCTCGTTATCTTTAGGTTCCTCACAAATAGCTATGATATTGTTTAAATACCAGATATTTAAGACACTTGTATTCCAAATAAAACGTATATGTTAAAGTTTATGAAAATAGACTACAAAGTTCTCTTGATTCGGAAGACATTTTGTATACTTTTACATTTGTGTTAAACCATAAGAGGAAGAGACAAAGTACTACACAACAATGTAGATGTATTTAAGATACACAATTTATTTCAAATCACTTTTTGATGGTTTCAACTTTTTCCGATATATACAAACTTATTATTTTTAAGTCTTGAATTCCTCTTTTTCTGAAGTGCTAAATCATTATTCATCTGTTTCTCACTGTCATGTAAAGAGTATGGAATACTAAAATCTTCATTTTTAGTTATGGTTTTAGCCAACATCACCCTTGTATCTATAGCGAAATTTTGAATGGAATAATTTATGCAAATGTTTTTTCCATGAATTAAAATGCATAACGTATCAAGCTAAGCAAAAGTATGTATCTTCATAAGATAGATAGAAAAATAAAATTTTGTAGAAGAGGTATTAAACGTTTAAAGAAAGTCATGTGAAGGTAGCGAATTTGATTTTTGGGTCTGTTTTGTCTAACGACCTGTTATGAGATTGGTCACCTTGTTCCAATAGCTCCTTCCTGCAGACACCCTCCTGTTATCTTTTTGCTTGTTAAGCTTTTGATACATGGCCATGGTCGTCTTTCACTAGCATTCATCTTATTTTAATTTAAGTTAACATTGGTACACCTTTTTGGTACAATATTGTGTGCGTTGACTCGCCTGAGGCAATATATGCTTAGTTGGCCTTACTTTGTAGCTGCATTCTTCTATAACTGTGCTATCTATTATTGTTAGTGAGCTTTATCAGAATTGATATCATGGAACTGCTTGATGTTTTTGAATTTGAATTAGCTACACTTGGTGTTAACTTTTTGAGTTATACATTTAGTTAATGTGATACTGGACAAAATACCTATACATAGATTTTATTTCAATTAGCCAAAAGAATCCAAATCTATGTCGTCGCACAGCAACAGCTTTTATGATTTGAATATCGTTTTGGGCTAGTATATTCTCTTATTTATCTTCTACATATTTACAAGCAACTGAGTAATGACAACTTTTGTTAATGCTTATCTCGATTAGCATGAAGTACAGCGTAGAACAAGCTTTTGCAAGACTAATTTGCAAAGTCATGTGAAGGGAGACATCAGATTTTTTTAAGTAGAAGCAAGTACTTATCATCGAAATAAATTCACCAGCTATGTATGTAAATGAGAACTATTAAAACATTTTCGCTTTGGTGTGCAGTTTAGTAGAAAGAGTTGAAAGTATGGATCTGCACAAGATCGTGCAAGACAGATAGCTCTTGCATACAATAAACTTGTTAGAAATGTTGATACAAACGATCTCTTAGTACTAAAATGTCAATATTTTTCTAGAATAATAATTGGTGACTCTCTGCAGTTGAATATGAAAACGAACAAAAAGAGTGTCACAGTCGGGAGGTCCCAAGTTCGATTCCCGCCACTGACTATGGGGTTTTCCGGTTTCACATGCGGATATGTGATTTCTGGGGTGATCTTTCTTCTACAATGAATTTCCTATCCATCATGTCCTGCTATCACCATTTTCTTTCATATACTTCATTGTTTTAGGATCAGGCGAAGACGGTTGGTATTTTGCGGCAGGACTGTTGAAAAATTCCTTCCTGGCGCATGATGGCACTGCTGGAGTCTAACTCCTTCGTGGGGTAAACCGTCTACTCCCGGGTCCCCATGTTTCGGGTGACTTAGGCAGGGCTATACATCAACCAGAGTTTGTATCATATTAGATTGCTAAGAACTCCAGAGCACATCGATACGCGGATCTAACCATCCTTCGGGGACTCCCCTTCATCCCAGGGGTCACTTTGGAAGCACAAAGGAACTAATTGCATGCTGCAGTATACTTTTTTTTAACTTATTTAGATTCATTTAGCATTATTTATGCTATATAGAATTGGAATAAAATACATTATAGCTAAAAGTAACAAAGAACATTATAATTTGTAAGGTCAGCCACATGAGGCCCCTCTGGCACTTTACAGTCACAGATGATTTCACACATTCATTCAGTAAGTCTTCTTTCTCTGAATCACTTCCTGAATAAGGAGAAGACTCTTTATCCGAGGAACTGCATCAGATCTTTGTCCCAACGAGAAGTGCCCTGGTGCTAAGTGAAGAGGCTAGTTGATGTCTGACTACTTATAACAATTCAACTTGTACTATTATTGTGTGCAATCGGAATGTAAATTTCGTTACGAAATACCTTTTCATTCTTAAAAAAAATCTGATGTGTTCCATTCACATGAGTTTCTCTACGTAATTATTGTTAAAAAGCTTATTCTTCTGTTTACTTCATGCTAATTGAGAAAGAATAGCAGAAATAGTCGTATTAGTTGCTTCCATGTAAATAGAAGAGAAATAAGGAAGTACCATAGACCAAAGTAATAGTCAAAAGCTGGTTGCTATGTGATTGAAGTTCCTTTGTTTGTATGGACAGAATTCACAAATTTCTGAATGAGAAAAGTATGAGTATTTTATTGCTGAAACCAATAACAAGGAATATCTAAAAGCGATTAACTCAATGAAAAAAATGTATTTAAGATAAATTGTGTGTTTTAACGAGTTCTACATTTTCTATTAAGTAAGTTTTTGTTTATATCTTACGGTATACCAGTTAAGCAAAATTCCGCAAAATTCATCCGGAATAAAAATGTCTTCAGAGGCTATTCCCAAGAAATTCAAGATATACATTTTATTTCTATCTTTAATATACGACATTTTAATTAAAATCGTTAGAGCCACTTTTGAGAAAATCATAATTTTCGAAAATGTTTCTATGTAAGTGGTAGTTGGGCTTCGTGTCGCATCCTTGGAAGACACTCACACACACACACACACACACACACACACTCACACACACTCACTGTACATCGTACGTATAGAGAAAATAAAACTTTGTTCACTTGTCCATTGTGGTGCCATTTTGTTGATACGTAACGAAAGCATTAAGTAGGTGACGTCACCAAGGTTGTGTTTGCGATCCACATAACAACAAACTCGCGGATTAAAGTGAAACACCTGTTCCGTCCACATTTGCATAATGCCTTCCCATGTGAGGTGGCCTTGATCTTGGCCAAATGGTGATTTGTGGTTCAACACCTGCACATGGAAAACATTTCAGTTACCGCGCTCCAGTGGGATGGCTTCTTACCCAGGAGCGACAATGACGTAATGGTAGGTTGATTCTGCATGCTTTCATCACTTTCCAACACATTCGACAGAAAGTGTATCAATCCTTTTAAACGGTCAAAATTAATGTTCTGAAATCTCTGTTTTACTGTCTCTACTAAGCGTAAGGAAAATAGTATACCGATCTATTCAAAACTATAATAATAATAATAATAATAATAATAATAATAATAATGGTAATAATACTAATAACAATAATTAATGTATGTATTTATTCTCTGCAATTGGGTGCTGCCCAGTGGCAGAGCTAAATGTATAAAATTCACTTACAATAATAATCTTACAGTTAAATTAAGAATAGTAATATAACTACATATATACATGTTTTTTTTAAAATACCTAACTACTTATTATCCAGTGTAGCAATACTATGTCAATTACCAGCATGTTTTTAAACAGTTACTATGAAGCCTCAACATTAATACTATAGATCACAATATTTACTTTAATATCTAACATTTGAAAAATATTCCCTAGTTCGTCTAAAAACAACTGAATTACTTTTCCTAGCATTAATTGTCATTTTGTTTGCCGCGGCCCAGCTATTTATTTCATTTAGGTCATCCTGAAGAGTGGTCTCATGGATGGTATTTCGAATCTTATTAATAATACAATCGTCAGCGAATAATCTTATCTGACATTTAATATTTATAGATAACAAAAAGTAACGGACCTAGTACTGAGCCTTGGGGCACGCCCGGAGTTACAAAACCCCTTTCACACAGTTCTTTACCTACTCTTATTCTCTGTGTCCTTCCTTTCAAAAAATGTTGTATCCACGATACTACGCGATTGTCGATTCCTGTTTTCGCTAGCTTTCGGATGAGTAAATCTTGCGGCAGTACGTCAAAAGCTTTAGAAAAGTCTGTCACCACTACATCAATCCTTCCTTTTGCATCCACCTCATCTGCCAAATCCTGAAATAATGAGGTTAATTGACCATGTTACGCTTCTTTGTACCAATTCTTGTTTTCTAACTCCTCCCGTATGTATTCTGTAACTAAATGTTCCGTTAAATAATAATAATAATAATAATAATAATAATAATAATAATAAAAGGATGCTAACAGGTGTTGTGTATGCGTTCACACTAAACTGAAGGAAAGTTACAAAAAACGTAATGCTGTGGTATCGTAACTACGAGTGAACCTCTTTAGTATCAGAAACTCTCAAGATATTCGATAATACAGGACATAACTCCACAACTACTGGCGATATCATAAACCCTCTCTGATGGTGACTAAACTCATTTTACATAGACTTGTTTGAATTAAATTGCAATAAATAAATACAAATCTGCTATACCATACCCCCGCATCTAATTTATTAAATAGGGATAAATATTGTTATTCCAAAACTTTATAATTTATTCAAGTTTAAAAATTACATTTAGTTACATCTATGATTTACAAATATTTAAAAATAAAACTACACTAAAATATTTTATATATAACAATTACTTACTACTTTTATGTATTTGTAACGAAGGTTTTAAAGTATATTTAATACGCTCCTTTTAATTAGTATTTTATTTATAAAACATATATATTTTTGTTTACATAATTGTAATTATTAATTATAATCAGATATTTAAATAATAAATTCAGTATGTTTGTGCAAAAACGTGAAAGGATGTAATACCGCTAGTAATCGCGAATATCACTCCTGCAGCTCAATTATTACTTCGCGGCTAGTTTCAGCGTACATTCTCGGGGGATCATTAACCACCTTCAGACGCGCATTATCTCGCTCCCCTGCGATATAATTCGTACGGTTGTCATTTCTGTAATTCCACAAACTATAGAAGAAAACTACTTTTACTTTCTCTACACGTACTATGTACATATAGAGAAGATATTGTACTCCACCCAAAACTTCGATACCGAGATTTCACCGGAAATATATGTTTCATGGTCCCCTGTATCCAAAAAAAGTATTTTCAGAAAAAGGTCCGTGTGTGTGTCCGTGTGTCTGTGAACACGATAGCTCAAAAACCAAAAGTCGGTAAAATACTAAACTTGGTATTGAAGTTTAATATCTTCCAGGGATGCAACACGAAGATTTTGAGAAAAATTCCCCCCAACCTAAACTACCCTTTACATGGAAAAAAGTTCGAAAACTTTTTCTCAAAAATGACTCTTAACGATTTTGATTAAAATTTCGTATATTAAAGATATTTACCTGCCAAATAAAATGTATATTTTGAATTTTCTGCGAATATCCTCTGAAGATTACTTCATTCTGGATCAATTTTACGGAATTTTGCATAACTGCTAAACCATAAGAGATGGACAAAAACTTACCACACAAAAAATGTAGAGCACATTAAAACACACCAGTTATGTTATATACATTTTGATCGTGAAATTGATCGTTTTAAAGATATTCCTTGTTTTTTGTTTCAGCTTTGAAAAACTTAGTTTTCTCATGCAGGAATTTGTCAACTCCTGTCTATACAAACAAAGGAACTTCAGGCATGCGAATGGATGACATCAGATTTTTTTTTCAATTAGTTTATCGAAGTTTTCTGGTCGAAAGGATGAGCTGTCTGTTCTTTCCAATCGGCATATTAGCATTTAAGATTATGGTTTACTCTAGAGATTTTGTGAAGTTATATTGCATATAAAATAGGATTTGCTGTTAGGAACAAGGTTTTATCAGCTAAACTGTCAGATTATTAAAGCATCTAAAGTAAACGATAACTGCTACTTTTAAGTTTGAATCAGTGATTCAAACTTGGTATAAAGTTATTACATTGGTATTCCTTATCTAATCTTGTCCATGCTTAACGTCAAGCAGTTTCTTAAATGTGACCAGTTATTTGAAACAGTTACTGCAGTCATAGTAGTTTCGCAACCAGTTTGTTAGTGTGTGAGGTACATTTACGATAAAAAGTGGAAAGCTACGGTTGGTAGTAAACAGCCGTAGTTACTTAACTTAAATAGTAGTTCTTTACTTATAACTGGTACAACGGAGATACCTATTACCAAGTTTTATTTCCTTTAAAGTAGTCACTAGCACTGTGTACAGCCTATTGCCAAGTGAAGAAAAACTAAATGCTATTTACATCGATTTCGTATAATAGACGACCCTACGTGGCATGCAACACAGCTCAACACTTAACCGTCTAATCTACGACTGCAAAAACTTAGAACATCAGAGATCAATATTAATCAAAGAAATTATCCTGGCCTGTCAGTAATCAACAACTAATATTCCTGTAATTACCAAGTTTTTGTAAATATATTAGATCAATAGATGTATAAATAAATTGTATAATTCTGAGCACAGAGTAATTCTAAAAACAATCTTATGTGTTCCATTCACATGACTTTCTCTACATCTCTGCAACAAATTATTGTTAAGAAGCTTATGCTTCTATTTACTTCATATTGAGAAAAAAAATAGCAGAAATAGTTTTATTACTTGCTTCCTTGTGAGTAGAAGCGAAATGAGGGAGTACCAAAGGTTAAAGTGAAGTCAAAAGCTGGTTGCTCTGTGTCTGAAGTTCTTTTGTTTGTATGGACAGGAGTTGACAAATTCCTGTATGAGAAAAGTATAAGCCTTTTTAAAGCTGAAACCAAAAACAAGGAATATTTAAAAAACGATCAACTCCACGAAAAAATGTATATAACATAAATTGTGTGTTTTATCATACTCTACATTTTTTGTGTTGTAAGTTTTTGTCTATCTCATACGGTTTACCTGTTATGTAAAATTCAATTAAAGTCATCCAGAATAAAGAGGTCTTTAGAGGATATTTCCAGAAAATTCAAGAATATACATTTTATTTGGCATGTAAATATTTTAAATATAATAGATTTTAATCAAAGTCGTTGGATCTGTTTTTGAGAAAATCAAAATTTTCGAAAAATGTTCCATGTAAAGGGTATTTTGGGGTGCAGGGATTGTTTTGAAATCTTCCTATCGCATCCTTGGAGGATACCAAACCTAAATACCAAGTTGGTATTTAACGGTCTTCTCGTTTTTGAGCTATGCTGTCCAGACACACAAAACACAAAAACACACACATACACGGATCTTTTTCCAAAAAATTTTGGGTGGAATGCAATACCTTCTCTATACGCTATGTGCATAGTATGTGTAGAGAAAGTAACTAGTGTGTTGATGTACTAACGTTATCATTGCAACGGGGCATGCAGATGAATGCTTAATAAATTCAAGATCGTTTTAGCCTAGTGTATTCTCTTTTCTTCTACTTGCAAGGAAACACGTAATAAAGAAAATTTCTGCTGTTTATCTCGATTATCATAAAGTAGATAGAAGAATATGCTCTTTAACATTTATTTGTTATAGAGAAAGTCATATAAATGGAACACATCAGATTTTGTATCAAACTTTATACTTTTATTTATAAAAACACAAGGCGTTTTTACTCACTAATCATATTATGAAATAATTATTTAATTGTATTACTTTATGAATTAGGGTGATGCATATAATGTCAATACATGTAATATGATACTTTTGGAGCAGACAACCTGTGCATGATTTGGTCATAAACCCTTCCTCACTACTTTGTGTGTTCAAAATATTTAATTTATATTATATAGGCTATTTAATATACAAGTATACAGAAATAGGCAGATATTTCGCTCAAGATTTATTTACATTATTCGTATAAATTAACATCCTTATTTATTCAAAGGTAAACTGTGTGTGCTTCGGAACCCAAAAGCGAGTTCTAGTCATAAGCCGTTATACTACCTTCTAAAGCATTTTCCACTAATATCTCAAAATTTGTGTTATTTTCACAATTTTTTGGGAGACATATGTTTTCCTAGATAGAGATATTGCATCTGTAAGGAGTTTCTCGAAGTTTGATGATAAAACGTTAGGATTTGGGTAAAGCAGTGTTAAGATATAGTTTTTATTGCAACAAAGTACATTTCTTACGCCAATGTTACATCTCACAGTGAAGTTTCACGCTAGCCTAGAATTCTCTGTCTAAATATACCTATTAATTTTGGATAAACGTTCGAGTCTGTCTTACATCATCAACATGCCCCTCTTTTCTCCTTGGAAAGCTTGAGGAAGTTACATTGGGATGGTCAAAAACCTCATAGCGTGGTGCACATTTATGCATCTTTAAATGGAGCAGGCAACATACATTTCTTTATTCTGACCATTTTCTTTTGTATCCCTCCAAAACGTTTATGAATAACATCGGATATAACGTTTACAGTGTTTGTGATTACAGGGCATAGTAAGATAGCTTATATCAATCAAACACCCTGGGCGTCTCCGACAACGGTTTAGTGAGGGTTAGTAAAGCCAGGTTGAGAAAGAGAGAGAAAACATGTGAGTTCCCTCACTGGGAACACCCTGCTTCTCCTCTACAATGCTTGACTGAAGGATTTTGACAACTCACTTAGAGAATGGCAAAAAAAGCAACACATATCACATCCTACTCTACCAGTAAAAGGATTGATTTTACAAACTTTATAACATCCTTTCTACAATTATCCTGTACTTATATGTACAACCAAGACGTCATCAAAGGCTATGCCTACTTTAGTCACTATAGAATTTCCGGGAAAGTTTAATACGGCTTTAATCATTTCCGTATTCAAACACAAGATAGCTCAAGTCAAATGTTGCAATTAACTATCAGTTTTTCTTAAATTTTGGATGAAAAATTTTCTTTTAAAGATTTAGTAAGCAGTATAAAATTAATAAGGGATTTTAATCCATTCACATGACTAAAGTCTATGTACCATGATTCCTGTGAGAATAATTAACTTCTATATTCCGAGATTTTGGAAGTCCTATGCTACGGAGAACTAAGAATATATCTGAACTTTTTCAAAATATCTTGTCTAAACAATAATAACACACATTCAAAAACAGTTTTCAAATTTCCGACACTAGGTACCAGAGGTGGTTATTTTTTCAAAGTGGAGAATTTGAGGAATGCTAACTTACATCCTTTATAAGTTGCAAAAGCTTCCACACAAGGGTTTCAAAAGTCTGAAAAATAGTCATGAATATCTCTAAAGAAAACCTTCACTTGCTTTCTAGTTTTAGAAAATTACTCTCCTCCAGTGATAGTCATTTTAGCATTAAGACATTTATTGAGAAAACCTGTGAAATCAGTTTAGAAGCACTTATTGTATTCATGGAAATACACTATGAGAAATTATGACTAAAAATTGCTATCTTAGACATTTAGTTGCAACTGTTAATTGCCTCTATGGAAGAATAATAACCAGCTTATATATGCTAAAATCTTAAGGAAGGGAGACAAAGTCTAATTTTAGGTATAACCATTAGTCTAAATGAATACATATAAAAAAATCTGATGTGTTACACTCGCATGACTTTCTCTAGCTGTTCTACAAACTTCTTATATAAGATTATTATTCTTTCTGCACCTTGCTAATCGAGGTACTCATTAGCACAATGTTCTTATTCCTTAGTTCCTTATAAGTAGGAAGAAAATAAGGGAATACACTAGGCTAAACCGATAGCCAAATGTTTTGAAAGCTGTCGTTATGCGATTATCATTACAAATCGCTTCTTTTCTTGGCCAGGAGTAGAACAAAAGAAAAACGGACATTCCCGTCTGAGAAAAGTATAAGTACTTCACAACTGAAACTAATAACAATGAATATCACGAAAACGGTAAGCTCCACGAAATAAAATTATATGACATAACTTGTGTATTTTAACAAGACCTACATATTTTGTATAGTAAAGTTTTGTCTATCTCTTACGCTTTACTAGTTATGCCAAATTAAGCAAAATTCATCCGGAATAAACAGGTCTTCAGAAGCTATTCCCAGAAAATTCAAGATATACATTTTATTTTTCAGATAAACATCATTAATATACGGTATTTTAATCAAAATCGTTAGAGCCATTTTTAAGAAAATCAAAACGTTCGAAAAAAGTTCCATGTAAAGGATAGTTTGGGGTGGGGGGATTTTTCTCAAAATCTTGGTGTCGCATCCCTGGAAGATACTAAACTTAAATACCAAGTTTGGTATTTTAGCTACTTTTCGTTTTTGAGTTATCGTGTTCACAGACACACGGACACACACGGACCTTTTTCTGAAAATGCTTTTTTTATACAGGGGGTCCTAAAACATGTATTTCCGGTGAAATCTCGGTATCGAATTTTTGGGTGGAATACAATACTTCTCTATCCCTATGTTCATTGTACATACGGGGCTAGAGAAGGTAAATATACATGTGACAATATTTATAGAGATGATATAGCAATAATATAGAATAACTAAGTTATATACAACCTAAGCTAAGGCAAACGTATATAACTTGAGCATATATACAAGAAAAACAAAAGTCAGTTGGATAAATACGCTGTGTGTTCCTAACTATTAATGGAAAATGAAGTACTGGAAAAGTAATTTGTTTTTGTTTTTGTAGCTTAATACCCTTAACCTGGTTGGTCACATTGGACGATGAATGAACTCGGTGAAATGATGCTCAAATGATCCCGGGGTGCATGAGTTTAAAGTTATTCGACATTCGTCTTCTTAGGTCAGAGAAACTCCGAGAAAAAGCTTCATCCGGGTAATTCAGCCTAAGCTTGATTCGAATTAACGATATTTTGAATGTAAAGTAACCGATTTTGATTATACTTACTTTACTTTTATAGATTTTCCCACTATCAGCGGCTGCCCTTAATTGTCTCTTGACATCATTCTCGATCTTTGCAATCATCCGCCTGCATACATCGATTCCTGATCATTTGATTTACACTAATATTTCCTTTTCCTTGCCACGCACGTTGCCTTACAGAGACCCCTCCTTGGCCATCTTTTTTCCTTAATGTTTATCACGTGACCATACCATTTAAAGATTCTCTGCTCAGCTCTTTCTATCATCGACTATTCCATTTCCCTAAATTGTCTTACATTCTCATTGCTTTTCCTTTCCAATCTAGAGATGTGGCTGTTATTCTTATCCCATCTATTTCTGTTGCTTGTATCTACCTTTCTGACTTTCACAAACATCCTACCCTATATGTTAATATTGATTCACGTAAATTTTGAAGTACCCTTTCCTTCCTTCCCTAGAAGTGGTTCAATTCCACAAAACTCCATTGAAGCTCTATTTCCTCCTAGTCTATCGTATTCTATGGTTCACATACGCTTCAGATCTTCCGCTTTAATGGATAATGGATTCCAAATAATTAAATTCAAACACAGATTTAATTTCCTCACTACTACACATCACCAATATTCAGTATTGACGAAGTTGATTCGAACGCTTTCACCAGCTTTCTCATCATAACACATTTCTCATCTTCACGAACTGAACAGTTAGCACCTGGTCATCTGCAAACAAAAGATAGTCTTATACTTTATCCATCTAACGCTCCCATATTTGAGGTTCCGGGACACTTACTCTTAATGATATTTCCGCGGATATCTCAATTTCTTTTTTGTTTTCAGGTACCACAGTTCAACTGAATATATTTTCCTCTCTTCTCCACTTTCAGTCCATGTGATAGAGGCAGAGAATGGGCGTGGTAATGTGTTTTCTGTTGAGGTAGGTATTTAATTTGGCCTTTAAAATAAAATCTAAACTATGTAGTGGAATAAAAAGGTAACTTTTTCTAAGTAATCGTTGTTTATAAGTCATTGAAAATGGAGACCTGCAACTTCTGAAACGCGGCCTTTGTGTATTTGTGTTTTATAATGTTATAATCCACAAATGTTTGGAATTATTACTATGAAACTCAATATTCACCATGAATTTGGTTTTGTAAATTTCACACTTTAACATCATATTTCAATTGTCTCTGAGAGTTAACATAAAAGCACAGTAAATAGATGCAAACATGTGATGAAAAGTGAGTTTTTGAAAAAACTAACTACTGAAGCGTACGTTTTTCGCGTTTTATTCTTTACCAGCTTAATAGAACATATTGCTTTCATATTTGTCTGTATACTTACTTTTTCTCTATACACTATGTACATATAGAGAAGGTAAAATTCGATACCGAAATTTCACTGGAAATATATGTTTTGGGTCCCCTTGAATTAAAAAAAAAATTCTGGAAAAAGGTCCGTGTGTGTGTGCGTGCGCGCGCGCGTGTATGTCTGTTAACAGCGTAGCTCAAATACGAAAGGACCGTTAAATACCGAACTTGGTATTTAAGTTTGGTGTCTCGAAAATTTTGATTTTCTCAAAAATGGCTAACGATTTGGCCCTCAGCCTGCCAACTGCTCTGGTCTGGTCATCAGGGATCTGTTTGCTCTCTGTTTGCTGTCGGTTGTCATGCTGAACGTCACATAAGTTATATCTTCGCACAGTCAAACATTGAAACTCTTAACGATACTTAGTAGTTAACAGCGCTCTAAATCAAGAATATTCAGTCAGTGACGTGCATTAAAATTAAATTGTTTAAAGCGGAATCAAGGAAGAAGTATAAACAAGTACGTGTGAATAATCAAGTATCCAAGTTCCTAGTTAATAAGCGAGTTAACAGAATTGTGAAGCAAAGTGCTTGTCTCGCGCCTCATAAGATCACCCCCTAAGCTATCCCCATTAGCTGTACCAATCCGAGAGAGTGAGCGAAGCCGAGGCACCTCACCCGTAGTAGATTTACATCAACAGGTACGTGGGTCTACTCATTGGTAGTGGAGTGAGTCTTAGAGCACCGCCGTCATCATAAATCTGGGCACGAAGCCAAGGACGCCGCATCAGGTGCTCCGAACCTGGTGATTAGTAGAATAAACCACAACATAAGTCCGCAACAATCTGAAGAACGTAATAAAGCTTGCAATGAACACGATACAATCATCATTGAAATAACTATTTGAAATATTTGTCTAATGTATAACAATTTATTTTATATTGTAACATAAATTATTCATACACAAGCGTATTCTATCTACTTGCACATAAATCGCGCACATATTCGACACCAATAGTTTGAAGACACCGTGTCATACAGGAGGCTAATGCTATAGTCAACTGTTTGAAAACGCAGTATGCAAAAATAATCTGGTGTGCTCCATTTACATGACTTTCTCTACATCGTAACAAGTTATTGTTAATAAGCTTATTCTTTCATCTATTTAATGCTAAAACTTTAGCAAAATGGGTCTTATTACTTGCTTTCTTGTAAGTAGAAGCGAAATAAGGGACTACCATAGGTTAAAGTGATAGACAAAAGCTGGTTGCTAAGTGACTGAAGTTCCTTTGTTTGTATGGACAGAAGTTGACAAATTCCGGTATGAGAAACGTATAAGTATTTTAAAGCTGAAACTAATAATAAGGATTATCTCAAAAACGTTAACCTCACCAAAAACGAGTTTTAACGAGCTCTACATTTTTTTGTGTTGTAAGTTTTTGTCTCTCTCTTACGGTTTACCAGTTATGCAAAATTCCGTAAAATTCATCCAGAATAAACATGACTTCAGAGGCTATTCCCAAAAAAATAAAGATTTACATTTATTTGTCCTATAAATATCTTAAATGTAAGAGATTTTAATCAAAATGAAAATTTTCGAAGAATGTTCCATGTAAAGGGTAGTTGGGGATGGGGAATTTTCTTGAAAATCTTCGAGTTTGGATACCAAGATACCAAGTTTGGTTTCTAACGGTCTTTTCATTTTTGAGCTATGCTGCCCCCCTCACACACACGCACAGACACACGCGGACCTTTTTCCAAAAATGCTTTTTTGGGATTCAGGGGAACCCAAAACATGCATTTCTGATGAAATCTCGGTATCGAATTTTTGGTGCATTACAATACGTTCTCTATACACTAAGTATACATAGTACGTGTAGAAAAAGTAATAAATAAATAAATTGTATGTTAACGAGGTGTCAATTGTCAAGATTATATCAGCACTTGCCGGACTTTCTTCCCGATGGAATATTTTACACGTCAGTAAATCTAATAATTTGAATTGATAGAATTTGTATTTGCATATGTTAATTTTTTTTAACACAACGTAAGCTGTTTTTATATGGCTTGACAGAGAGAAAGCTTGCCGATTATGAATTTAAATCGGCATGGATTTATTTTCTTTTAATTTTCTATATTTTTACGGATTCATTTCTGTGTTTAGGACCTGAGATTATGCATGGTCAGTTACTTTATTTAATTGCGTGTTTAACAAAACTTTTAAAAACGAATAGCACGGACATTTCTATTAAATCATGTTGATGTCATAAAATAGGAACTCATTTAGGTGATGAGATACATACAAAAACAGCAGAAAAAAATTTATAGAATGACTCTGTTCAAATGACTCTGTGAGTAGCAATAAAACTTGTAACTAGATGGGTACGTACATACACTAGTGCAGGCACAGGATCAAAAAAGCAACTTTACCAACGGAGAAGGACGATGATTTGACCATGAAGCCAAATTAGCATCTAGGAATAATTTCGCCATTTTCAAAGCTATATGTGGAAAAACGTTGAATTATATCGACGAGTTGTGCAAATATATTACGTAGCTTTATTATTTTCCTTCAAAGTTTTGGTAGTATAAGGAAAATGGTGCGACAGGCACCAAATTTATGGAAGGAAAATCCCAAAGTACACGCTGTTTGGTTAGTTGCAGTTGCACATGCGATGCGTTATTATTCTGCAAATTAGCTGTTAATAAAATCAACAGCTGTGTTTGTTTACTTTGTATATATTTGCTTCTTCAGATATAAACACAGTTTTTAGATTTTAATAAAACAGTGGTCAGTTATAAACTTGGCAAAGATTATATGAAATATTCTAAATAAATTTAGCAGACTCTAGATTAACAACTGAGTTATTTGCACAAGAACATGGGACTGATAAGCGTTTGTTTAAATATGCAGTAACTGTCGAATATTTAAAGTGTAGTGCTGTATTTGAGGATATTGATTTTAATAATAATAACAATAAGAACAATAATTATTATTAGATGCTATTATTGTTCTTCTTATTGTTCTTCTTCTTCTTATTATTACTATTTTAGTTGATATAGTGGCTGATGAACGACTAAATGTACTGCTGTATTTGCAATAATAATATTAATAATCATAATTTTAGTTGATAAAGTAACTTGTGAACGATTTAAATGTATTGCTGTAATTCAGGATATTGATCTGCAATAATAATATTAATACTAATTTTAGTTGATATAGTAACTGACTGTTTGTTATTGGTGTTTCAGTTTTAAAATACTTAAGTTTTTCCCTTCTACTTACAAGGAACTAAGTAATAATACCATTTTTGCTAGTGTTTTTCTCGATTAGCATAACGTGGGTAGAAGAATAATTTGTTACAGAAATTAATGAAAGTCATGTGATTGGAACACATCAGATTTTTTAATTCAGAAGCCTGTAAACATATATTTCCTGTGAAATTTCAGTATCCAATCTTTGGATTGAATGCAATATGGTACGTACATAGTATTTAGTGGAGAAAGTAAAAAATAAAAAATAAAATAAAAGGATTGACTTGCTTTTCATACAGAAGTTAGGTTATTTAGCCTTAACACGAAACCTATAATATTATGTTCTTTCTTTATAGTTTAACTAAGTAGCTCTGTATTTCTAATGAAGGACAATGGGTTATTGCACTAAATTTTCTCTGTGTAGATCATTTTCTGGGTTTATTACGACCAATAATTCATTCCGTTTCCTACGCGGAACTTCGCATTTTAAGATTATAGAGAGGTTGTGCCTTCCTCTATATATGAGGGCGTGCTGCAAAGTAATGCCTTTCCGGTAACACCCTTAAAACGTTTGGAATAAAACAAACTGTGTTACTATTCTACATCTTTATGCTTCAGATCTACATATTAATTTCTGAATATAATCACTCTAGCTATGAACACATTTCTCCCAAGAGACCAGTTTGTGTATACCGTCACTGTAGAATGTTTGACGGAGCTATATCCTCACTTCTGCTTGCAGCGCTTCATCAGTACCGAAGTGAACACTCGAAGGTGTTCTTTAAGTCTAGGAAACAGATGAAACATCGGGTGGGGCCAAGTCAGGACTGTATGAAGGATGATCGATGACAATGAACCCAAGGCGTTGCAGATGTTGCAGCGGCACTTGTCGATGCACTTGTACACAGCTTTCATTCTTCTATGCATTTCAATTGGAGGCACGTTTTCGCAGTTAGAAACTCGATTACAGCACGCTGTTTCTGTCGTACACAGAGCACAAATAGTATTAGACATCGAATTCTGATTGTCTGTAGGGCATTTATAGGGCGTGTCTTCTTATATCCGCTGGCCCCACCGTAACTCTAATTGGGGAAGGAGGAGGGGTAACTACTTATGGCACCGCAGCGCCGCTTTGTCCACGGAGGTGTTGTAACTTACTGTTGTAGTACATGTTACCTAATCTCACTTCCAGTTGAGGGAGGTGGCTATTCCTATTAGCGAATGAGTTGATAGCGGCATAGGTATGCTCTAGTGGTTCGATATAGAACACTCACCTGCAAGGTGACAGTATCAGGCAATAAAATAAAAACATTATGTAATAAAGTACTCTCCAGACGGTAAGGAATGCGGTGTTCCTTGTGTACCGACATTGTCGCGTTGAGCACCGCTATGTTTCACGCTACAAATCGGAGCCCTATAGCGCCAGAGGGTTCTACCTGTGTTGGTGAAGCGGGAAGGACATGTATTACCTCCACCGATATTGCAATAGAATAAAACATTTGGAGGCATTACTTTTCAGCACGCCCTCGTAGGTTCTTCCTTGAAGATTCCTAATTATGCTGTTTCCCTAATCTACACTGCCTCGTCAATAGCCATTTTATCAGGTTTATTTCGGATCTATTGAGTTTAAGTACGTCTTCAGTAAATAAGGAAAATGTCCTATCATCATTCTCCTTCTGTGCTGCATCTTTCTGTTTGCTGCCATTTTTGTTGTGATAGTATTTAATCTCCTCATCAAAGGTTTTTCGAACAGAATTTATAAGGATCCCAAAAACTGGTTCGGTACCAGCGAATAATTTTTGTGCAGTTTTTTTTTTCTTGCTAAAGGTTTTCTTACCGGCACAATCATAGGCTCGTAATACAGTGTATGTTTTAATGTGGAGAAAGAAAAAAAAATGCAACCTGTTTATTTCGAAAACAAATAATTTAAACATTCTGTTATAAAATAAGAACTATAGCTTTCCTGGCGACGTGTTAATTCAAAATCTTCTCGGGCTTCTAGCCAGGTAATAACTTGGCTTGACACCAACGTTTCGAAGAAGTGCATCTTCCTCGTCTTCAGGGTGAACTGATGGTTTGAGCTTGCGGAGACTGGTATTTATAAGAGCTGGGATGAAGCGAACCAATCAGATGTTAGCTTCATCCCAGCTCTTATAAATACCAGTCTCCGCAAGCTCAAACCATCAGTTCACCCTGAAGACGAGGAAGATGCACTTCTTCGAAACGTTGGTGTCAAGCCAAGTTATTACCTGGCTAGAAGCCCGAGAAGATTTTGAATTATTCTGTTATAAGTTTAGTTTGCGTTTAGGCCGTAACCCAATAGCTTAATTTTGGCTTTGTATCTCTGGACATGACATGTGCAAAACAATGAACAATAAAATACGGTTTTAAGGCTACTTCCGCTACTTTAAAACCTGCGTTTGTTAGCAACGTATATCCATGCGCTTTTTATATAAATCAGTTGCATTATATTTTATGTTCCACATACTTAGCAACCTTGAACGATAATTACGCAGAGCAATGAATAATGAATATCTGCTGACACGTTGTGTCATTTTCTACCCTGTTGTCTTCCATAAATGGTACGTTTGTCTTCTCAAACTGTCTGCAGAATTCATCAGAGATTTATGTTCCTTACGAACGAAATAATATCCTTGAAGCTTTCACTTTGTATTGCTTAGTGACTATAGAGTGATAGACATGCATTTGTGGCGGTGAACGTTTCTTGTTGATAAATAACAACCCATTTACTGCACGTTACTTTAAACCAGACAAGACGCGTTAGCTATTCATAAAAAACCACACCGCCGGGAACATACTTCGACAGTTTCACTCATTTATTTTACTCCGTTTCTCCTCTCTCACTAGAGTGTGGGATGTGAATAAATGCATTTGCATGATCGTTTGCGGATGATATGGTCATCCAGTATTTGCAGTTTTTTTCGCTATTTTCTAAAGGAAAGATTCACCATGTTTTTAGGTTGGCTATTATTTTATAGCTCAGATATTCAGTGATTTATGTAACAGATCAAACATCGAGCGCAATGGAACTTCAACCTACGTAATCATACTTCTTAGTTTCTCTAGCCGTATGTACAATGTACATAGGGAATAAAGAAGCATTGTATATCACTCAAACATTCGATGCCCAGATTTCACCGTATATACATATGTTTGGGGTCCCCTGATTCCAGAAAAAGCATTTTTAGAAAAAGGTCCGTGTGTGTCTGTGGACAAAATAGCTCAAAGCGAAATGAAAGTTAAATACAAACTTGGTATTTAGGCTTAGTAATTTCCAAGGATGTGACACGAAGTTTTTGAAGAAAATCTCCCCTCCACGAACTACCTTTAACATGGCAAAATTTTCGAAAATGTTGATTTTCTTAAAAATGGCTGTAATGATTTTGATTAAAATCCCATACTTAAAGCTATTTACGTCTCAAATAAAATGTATATTTTGAATTTCCTGGGCATAGCCTCTCAAGTCCTCTTTATTCTGGATGAATTATGCCGAATTTTCCTTAACTGATAAACCGTAAGAAATAGAAAAAACTTACTACACAAAAATATAGATCTTGTCCGAACACACAATTTGTGTCCTATATCTTTTTGTTGTGCCAGTGACCGTTTCCAAGATGTTCCTTTTTATTGGCATCAATTGTGAAGTAATTATACTTTTCTCAGACATGAAGCGTCCGTTTTTCTTTTGTTCTACTCCTGACCAAGCAAAGAAGCGATTTGCAATGGCAATCGCATAACGATAGCTTTTAAAACATTTGACTATCACTTTAGCCTAGTGCATTCCCTTAGTTCCCTTCTACTTATAAGGAACTAAGCAATAAGAACATTCTGCTAATGTTTATCTCAACTAGCATTGTGTAGAAAGAAGAATAATCTTTGTAGAGCAGCTGGAGAAAGATATGTGAGTGTAACACATCAGATTCTTTTGGATAGTGATAAGTGCCCGCTTTTACTACAAACGGCATCGAAGGCGGTGACACTGATGCTTTATGAGAAAATCTGCCCCTACACCGCTTTGTCCACCACAAATCCCACATTACATAATCATACTTTTTTGTTTTTGTTTATATACAAGATTATTTGACTTGGATAATAATGTATTCAGAGTTGTATTTAAAATATTGAAGGCATTGACTCTATTATGCTTTATTTAAATTTGGTTTATTGAAAAAATACATAACTTAAGACAACATCCGTTCTTTAAATGACAAAATTGCTCCTAAAAAGTGAGAAATTAAAATTAAATTTAAACACTTCAAAAATCTTCAAATCAGGAATTAAGAGAACCTGAATCACAGATGCTTCAATACTCTACAATTAAGTTCATCTAATAAAGTCTGCTAATTCAGCATACGTAAAGCCATTCATCGTGTAAAGGAATGTTCCTTCGCTTCTTCAATGTGAGTCGCGTGAATGCAGGTCGGCGGTATGCGAGTTGTACTAACAACAGCCGTTACGCGATGTATGTAAACACGAGAGAGAGAGAGAGAGAGAGAGAGAGAGAGAGAGAGAGAGAGAGAGATCGCAGGGCCGTTCAAAACATATTAGACCCAGAAATTTGTGTTTCATTTATGATAATAAACTTGTATAAGGTAAGTAGAGGAAGTGTTAATTCCACCCAAATTTAATATCGACTTAACACATATCAGTTTTGACACTACCTGGATCCCATTTCCGAAACACACGCGTGTATATGTCGACAGCATAACTAAAAAATCTGATGTGTTCCATTCACATGACTTTTTCTACGTCTCCGCAATAAATTATTGTTAAAAAGCTTGTGCTTCTATTTACTTCATGCTATCGAGAAAAAAACTAGTAGAAGTACTTTTATTTGCTTCCTTGTAAGTAGAAGCGAAATAAGGGAGTACTATAGGTTAAAGTGATAGTTAAAAGCTGGTTGCTATATGACTGTACTTCCTTTGTTTGTATGGACAGGAGTCGACAATTCCTGCATGAGAAAAGTATAAGGTTTACAAAGCGAAAATCAAAACAAGGAATATCTGAAAAACGACCAACTTCACGAGAAAAAGATATATAACATAAATTGTCTGATTTAACATGCTCTACATTTTTAATTCGGTAAGGTTTTGTCAATCTCTTACGGTTTAGCAGTTATGCAAACTTTCTTAAAATTTATCCAGAATAAGGTCTTCAGATGCTATTCCCAGAAAGTTCAAGATATACATTTTATTTGTCAGGAAAATATCTTTAATATACGATATAATCAAAATCGTTGGAGCCATTTTTGAGAAAATCAAAATTTTAGAAAGTACCATATAAACGGTAGTTTGGAGTGGGGGATTTTCTTGAAAATATTCGTGTCGTATCCTTGAAAGATACCAAACTTAAATACTAAAAACCTTGGTGGATTTTCCAAAAATGTTTTTTTTGGATTGAGGTGGATCCAAAGCAGTACTTCCGGTGAAATCTCGGTATCGAATTTTTGGGATCATTACAATACCTTCTCTTTACACTATGTAAATAGTACGCGTAGAGGAAGTAAAAATCTGATGTGTTTCATTCACATGGCTTTCTCAATCTGTTCTGCAAACAAACTATTATTATAAAAGATTATTCTTTTATTTATATCATGCTAATCGAGATAAACATTTACAGAAATTGTCTTATTACACTAGGCTAAAGTGACAGACAAATCACATAAAAGCTGGTCGGCATGAGAAGAATTAAGTTCGGTTCGCTTTGTATTGCCAATAAAACAAAAGAGAGAGGACACGAAAGGTGACTTCGTTTAGGAAAATTTGCATAGTTTAAAATTGAAACCGATAACGAGGAATATCTCGGAAACAGCTCTACAATGAATCTGTTCCATTCACGTGACTTTCTGTACATCTTTATAAAAAGTTAGGGTTAAAAAGCTTATTTTCTATCTACTTCATAATAATCGAGATAAACATTAGCAGAAATTGTTCTTATTAGTTGGTTCCTTGTAAATAGAACGGAAAAAATCTAATGTGTTCAATTCACTTGATTCAAAACATTAATCTATTATCAAGATAAACACTACGCAGAATGAGTCTTATTACTAGATTTCTTGTTAATAGAAAGAAAACAAGAAAATGCATAGTATATATAGTCGCGTCGCCGGTCAATATGTGAAACAATTGAGGTTTGGTAAACAAACGAGAAACGGGAAAAAGATGTCTTCCTGTTTGAGGAAAGTTTGTGACTTAAAATTAAAAAAATCTAGAATATCTGAAAATGGTTAACTCCAAATAAAAAAGAAAAAGTATATGACATAAATTGTGTTTATAATGAGATCTACATTTTTTTTGTGCAATAAGTTTTGGTATATCACTAACGGTTTGCCAGTTATATTAAAGTCATTCAGAATGAAGAGATCTTCAGAAGATATTACCAAACAATTCAAGTTACACATTTGGTTTGACATAAAGGCATTTTAATCAAAATCGTTAGAGCCATTTTTGAGAAAATCAACATTTTCGAAAAATGTTCCATGTAAAGGGTTGTTTGTGGTGAGGGGTATTCTTGAAAATTTTCGTGTTGCATCCTTGGAAGATGCCAAATTAAAATCACACACTTGCCCACACACACACGGACATTTTTCTAATTTTTTTTTTTTTTTGGATTCAGGAGATCCCAAAACATATTTTTTTCGGTGGAATCTCGATATCAATTTTTTGTGCGCAACACAATACCCTCTCTATAAATTATATGCATAGTATATGTAGAGAAATTAAACATGTATATGACAGAAATTGTGTGTTTTAACGAGATTTGCTTTTTTTTTTTTTTTTTTTTTTTTTTGTGCAGTAGGTTTTTGTCTATTTCTTACGGTTTATCAGTTCTCTAAAATTCAGCGCTAACATTGAAAGTGAAACTAAGCTTTATTTATGGCTGCTTTTTTTCTTGTTGTTCTCTTTTTTAATTGTTTCATTTGTATAGACCCCTTCAACTACATATCGGGGGCACTGACTTGTGAAAAACTTGTAGTACTGTAGGTGTAAAACTTTAGGTTAATCATTTTTATTACTTTCTCTATACGTGCTATGTACATAGTGTATAGAGAAGGTATTGCACTCCACCAAAAAATTCCATACCGAGATTTCACCGGAAATATGTTTTAGGGTCCCCTGTATCCAAAAAAAGTATTTTCAGAAAAAGGTCCGTGTGTCCGTGTGTCAGTGTGTCCGTGTGTATGTGAACACGATAACGCAAAAACGAAAAGTAGCTAAAATACCAAACTTGGTATTTAAGTTCAGTATCTTCCAGGGATGCGACACGAAGATTTTGAGAAAAATCCCCCCACCCCAAACTACCATTTGCATGGAACTTTTTTCGATAATTTTGATTTTCTTAAAAATGGCTCTAACGATTTTGATTCAAATATCGTATATTAAAGATATTTACCTGGCAAATAAAATGTATATCTTGAATTTTCTGGGAATAGCTTCTAAAGATCTGTTTAATCTGGATGAATTTTGCTTAATTTGGCATAGCTAATAAACCGTAAGAGATAGACAAATACTTTACAAAAAATGTAGGCCTTGTTAAAATACACAATTTACGTCATATACATTTTTTTTCGTGTTGCTTACCGTTTTCGAGGTATTCATTGTTATTAGTTACAGTTGTTAAGTACCTATACTTTTCTCAGACGGGAGTATCCGTTTTTCTTTTGTTCTACTCCTGGCCAAACAAAGAAGCGATTTGTAATGACAATCGCATAACGACAGCTTTTAAAACATTTGACTATCGATTTAGCCTAGCGTATTCCCATATTTTCTTCCTACTTATAAAGAGCTAAGTAATAAGAACATTGTGATAAATACTACGATTAGCAAGGTGCAGAAAGCAGAATAATCTTATGTAAGAAGTTTGTAGAACGGCTAGAGAAAGTCATGTGAGTGTAACACATCAGATTTTTATATTACTAAACACACGCACGCACACTCACTCTCACATTCATACTTCCAGACTCTGTGAGGGATAGCGAATATTTCTGCTTAAAGATATATTCCCCGCCCCAGCCGGAAATCGAATCCTTATTATTCTTATTGGGCGTGGACGACCGGAAATTTAACTCAGTGGGTTTTTCAGGCTTGAGATTTTTTTTACGTGCCTAAATCTACGGCACGGGATCCCGGATTCACTTTCTTTCCGAAGAAGCCGATCCCCTTGGCCACGTTCGCTAAGGCGTCTTGCTTTGGTGCTTCATGGGCAGGGGATCGTGGGTTCGAGTTCCGCCTTGGGAATGGGTGTTATATGTTTGTGCAATGTGTATATGCTTGTGTAAAGGAACAGTAAAACCAGTAATCACGCAGTAAATTTATGGGGGGGGGAAATGTAAACAGGGGATATAGCGCCGGAGTCCTGACCAGACTCCGGTAATGTTTAAAAAAAAAAAAAATAATAATATGAACCCACAACTTTGGCTAACTGTTTTTTGTATTTCTGTTTCCTCTTTTTTCCCCTAAGTTTCCTTTGCTTACCGTTTTCTGTTTTATGACAAATACACACACAAACCCATGCCCAAGACGGGACTCGAACGCACGATCCCCTGCGCCACGAAGCACCAAGGCGAGGCGCTTTAGCGAGCGTGGCCATGGGGGACCGGCAACTTTGAGCTGTACTGTTGTCTTTGAGTGCTCGAGAAGAAAAGAGAGTCGAAAAAAAAAAAGAAAAAAAAAAAGGAAAAGAGCCTAATATTCTTCTTATGGATTTTTTTTCTGGAGTATTGCATTCACAAGCCTTTCTCACTCACTCTTATATTTTTTTATGTAATTTTTATTAATCGAGACAAGCTTGCATTACTCATTGAAACACTTCATTATAGGCATGAGAAGCATACAGTAAGCCCAAGCGATGTTCAATTCTCTTAAAAGTGGGTCGCTAATTGATGGCTTTGAAACTCCATTTTGTTTGGAACAACACGAAAGAAATAAGAGAGAGAGAGAGAGAGAGAGAGAGAGAGAGAGAGAGAGAGAGAGAGAGAGAGAGAGAGAGAAGGAGTAGCAGCGCAGGTGATAAGGCATAACATATTTGAACATTCAAACCAGTAACAAATAATCTAACACAAATGGCCAACACAACAAAAAAGCAATATAATTTGTGTGATTTAAATACTTTTGTGTAACAAAATGTTCTCTGTCTCTTACAGTTTACCAATTATAATACTGAACTTTTAAATATTTCGGCATTTATCCGAGATTTCGTTTTTGAATTGAGTGTCTCACTGGTCTCTCTCCCTCCTTCCTCCCCCCCTCTCTCTCTCTCTCACACACACACAAGAATGCACACATGCAATACACAAAGGCATGTTTAAAGATACTAGTTAGGTTTCTGAAAGTCTCAAAACTTGTATTTCAGGTGAAATTTACTAATCGACTTTTGTAACGAAATTCAGAAATTCTGCGCAGAAGAAATCCAAGAGGAATCAGTTGAAAGAAAGAAGAGAAATGATATTTAGAAGAAAAAAATTGAAATAGTGAAAGAATTTGACTATTTGGGGGCATGATTAAGCTTTAATGTAGCTCTTGGTAAAAAGATATAAGCAAAAGGTAAAGCGGCAATGACAATGCTTAGGGTATGTAAATAAGTTGAACAGTGATTGGTTCGAGACAGTTAACGAGGCAACAATAGAAATAAAATGTTACACGCGGCAGAAATCTGAGGGTGTCAAATATAGGACAAAACTAGTCCATATATACGGAATGTTCTGTAAAGAAATTCTATAGCTAAGCAGGGCAACATCAAAAGGGATAGCAATCCTTGAATTTGGAAGACCAGGAAGAGGTGGAGTGATCCTAGAAAGGATATTGAAAGTCGAGAGTCTGCTTAAAAATAGAAGTATGAAACAGTTCAAGATAATTAAAAATAAGAAGAGCTGGTGGGAGCTGCTAGGGGAAATCTTGATGAAAATAGGTATGGGAAATATGTGGAGGCAGGGAGGAGAAAATTAAAAAGGATTCTGGAAGTCGATGAGAAATGGGATAGCATGTATAGACGTAGATATATGTAATAAACAAGAGAGTGATAGCTTATCTTCGACAAAAACCAGAGCATTACCTTTGAAAGGGATAGAGTGCAATGAACTAGAACGTTGTATTTTCTGTGCAGAATTTTTTTTTCAATAGTGTAACTGCTGCTTTTACTACATACGGCACCACAGGGAGGGCACTGATGATGCAGAAATGGAGATGAGCACCAGTGGTATGCGATGGTGGAGGAAATCGGAGAAAAATTCTTCTTTTGATAGGGAAGGCCTTTTTGGATTTTTTACTCAAATCATCCTTCTCAAGAATCCGGAGAAAATCCATTCCTGCGCCGTTTGGTCCACCACAAATCCCACATGCGGCAGCCTGGGATCAAACCCGGACCGTGTTGGTGAGAGGCGAGTGGTCAATGCTTTCTCCCCTAAATGTAGGGAGAAAGTATTGTTCAGTGTTTAACATAATGTAAAGAGGTAAGAAATTCGAAGAAAGATATTTGTGAACCCAAATAGAATGGTACAACATTCAAAATTCCCGTTAAAAATTTTAAAATTCATAGATTTACATATAGATTATATATATGATGAACAACTATAAGCAAAAATAACACTAGTTTTGGTTGATGAGGAGTGTATTTGTTTGGTTTCAGAAGAGATGGTAGAAATGAAAATACTGAATATCAAGGGAAAGAGAAGAACTAAAGAAATCGGGAATGTGTGAGAAAAAAATCTGATGTGTACTATTCACATGACTTTCTCTGTATTCCTGCAACAAATTATTGTTGAAAAGCTTATACTTATATTTACTTCATGCTAATCAGAAAAAATTAGCAGGAATAGTCTTATTACTTGAGTCCTTGTAAGTAGAAGTGAAATAAGGGACTACCATAGGTTAAAGTGATAGTCAAAAGCTGGTTGCTAGGTCAATGAAGTTCCTTTGTTTGTGTGGACAGCATTTGATAAATCCCTGTTTTTCAAAGCAGAAACCAAAAACAAGGAATGTCTCAAAAACGATGAACTCCACGAAAAAATGTATGTAACATAAATTGTGTGTTTTAACGTGCTCTACATTTTTCTCTAACGGTTTAGCAGTTATTCAAAATTCCGTAAAATTCATCCAAAATAAAGCACTCTTCAGAGGCAATTCCCAGAAAATTCGAAATATACATTTTATTTGTCAGGTAAATATCTTTAATATACGATATTTTAATCAAAATCGTTACAGCCATTTTTGAAAAAATCAAAATTTTCGAATAAAGTTCCACGTAAAGGGTAGTTAAAGGTGGGGGGATTGTACTCAAAATCTTCGTGTCGCATCCCTAGAAGATACTAAACTGAAATACCAAGTTTGGTATTTTACCAACTTGAGTTTTTGAGTTATCGTGTTCGCGGACACACACACATACGGACCTTTTTCCAAAAAATGCTTTTTTTTTTAGTTAAAGGGGACCCTAAAACATATATTTCCGGTGAAATCTCGGTATCGAATTTTTGGCTCGTATAATACATCATAAATAATTGTAAAACAACCCAAGTACCATAAATGTTAATTATGTATTAATACTGCAGGTAAGTAGCAGAGAAAATAAAAACATCCCTTAGCTGCAATTAACAATGTACGATGACTTAATGCCTAAAGTTGGACTCCTGTCTCGACTTTTTCAGGATAACCTGAACATTCACTTTTCTAAAACAACATTATAACAACTAAACCAGTTCATAACACTCGAAGAATACAGCATTGGTAAACAGTTTTTAATTTGACTGTCTTTATATTTCGCCCATTCTTGCTTTGTCCCCGAAATATTCGCAGCTATGCATTTTTTGAACATGTTGATTTTCTATTATCCATTTGTTTCTAATCATTTGGAAATATATTTTTGCGAGTAGGTATTTCTGTATGGTGTTCTACAACGTTATTAAAAGCAAATTACTTTAAGTATGTGACTTGTTATGAATAAGTAAGAGGTATATGTCCAGAAATGCAGTTTTTCAATAAGCAATATCGTACAGTTCTCACATTTGAGTAATTAAATTGGCACCAAGGTTTATGTCAACTATCAGTCTGTAATTATATTGAAATAAAAAGTTAACCTTGAACAAAATATATATTGGTATTGGTTTAAATGTTTTTTCACACAAGGATAGTATAGGATAGTAGAGTCAGACTGAAAAATTCAATGCCATAGCCGGAATTTGAACCACGGATCTCCCGATCTCTAGCCGGTTGCTCTACCACTGAGCTACCATGGCAACGTGCCGGTATAGCATTGAATTTCTCTACTGACTCGTGTGTTTCCAGGTAAACCACAAGGTGATCTCAAATTATTTTTGAGATGACAACCCCAATGGCGACTTTCAATGTTGTAAGTACTTAAAGTCTTGGATTCATAGTATAGCCAACTATTATGGTCAATTTGTATTGATTTAATTATTTTTTCACACAAGGATAGGTGTTGGATAGGTAGAGTCAGATTGAAAAATTCAATGCCATAGCCGGGATTTCAACCACGGATCTCCTGGTCTCTAGGCGGTTGCTCTACCACTCAGCTACCATGGCAACATACCGATATAGCATTTGTTTCACTTAAAGCGATGCATAATTATTTTAAACATGTTGATATTCATTATCAATTTGTTTCTAATCATTTGCAAATATATTTTTTGAGTAGATATTTTCGTATAGTGTTTTACAACTATTGAAAGGAAATGACTTTAAATACCTAACTTGTTATTATGAGCAGATAAGAAGTATATGTCCAGATGCAGTTTCAAACAGTTCTCACATTTGATTAACTTAATTTGCACCAAGGTTTAGGTCAACTTCAGTCTGGTAATTGTATTGAAATATAAATTTGACCTTGAACAAAACTGTTATAGACTACATCCATGGTTGAGTGGTCAGCGTACTGACTTTTCACTCGGAGGTCCTGCGTTCGATTTCCTGCTAGGGCAGGGAATGTTTCTTTAGCCAGAATTATTCCTATCCCCCATAGAGTCTGGAAGTGTGTATGTGAGAGTGATTGTGTGTGTATGTGTGTGTGTGTTTGAGGAAAATAAAATTATTTAAACCAAATGTAAAAGAAACTATAGACGAGTTGTTGCAAATGCAAAGCTCCTGTATATGACCTTAGATATGAAACGGGGATATATAAATGTAAACAATAAACAAATCTGATGCGTTCCATTCACATGACTTTCTCTATATCTCTGTAACAAATTATAATAAGCTTAATCTTTTATTTATTTCATGCTATTCGAGAAAAATTAGCAAATTCCTGTATGAGAAAAGTATGTTTTTCAAAGCTGAAACCAAAAACAAGGAATATCTCAAAAATGATCAACTCCACGAAAAAATGTACATAACATAAATTGAGTGTTTTAACGTGTTCTACATTTTTTGTGGGTTAAGTTTTTTTCCATCTCTTACGGATTAGTAGTTATGCAAAATTCCTCCAGAATAAAGTTGTCTTGAGAGGCTATTCCACGAAAATTCAAGGTACACATATTATTTGTCAGGTAACTATCTTTAATATACTATATTTTAATCAAAATCGTTCGAGCCATTTTTGATAAAATCAAAATTTTTGAAAAAACTTCCGTGTAAAGGTTAGTTGGGGTGGGGGGATTTTCTTGCAAATCTTCGTGTCGCATCCTTGGAAGATAACAAACTTAAGTTTTTTTGTTTTTGAGCTATGCTGTTCACACACACATACACATACACACATGCGCACACACACGAAGCTTTTTCCAAAAATGCTTTTTTTGGATTCAGGGGAACCCAAAACGTGAAATCTCGCTATAGAATTTTTGGGTGGAATACCGTGCCTTCTCTATACACTATATACAATTGTTATTATATAATTAATGACAACTAATTTATGTTGCATATATTTCTTGGCTAAACTGGAAGCGCTTTCCATATCCAGTCTCGTCCAGCATGGACCACGATTTATTATCGTCTATGAGTCGCACGCAGATTTTATGGTGTCATTCATCATCAGGGTGATGTTTCCAAACACGTTTTTACAATACTGACGTTAGGAGTGATATTTCAAAAAAGTTTTTATCAACTTGCTATGACGCTTTTAAGCAGTTTTGTCGCGGGAGTGCACCGTTTATTTTGCTGAGATTGTGTTTACATTACCGCCCTTCCGCTTGGGGTTACCGAGAAAACTGTGCCTGTGACGTATTCGTAATGACGTAACAGCAAGTTCAGGGTTATGTGCACCAGCTGGTAGATATCCGGCACAGGAGTTCACTGATACCAAAATATTTCTAAATTTACCCCACTCCCACGGTTCCCTATGTTTTGAAGCAAATGAGTCAATTTTATTGGTGTTGGCTTCGTTCCATTAAGGAAAAGCTGGTTGATCTGCTCTTGAAACGTATAAAAAACTGACGAAATTACGAGAAAGACTTTTTACGACTTTAGTACTGTAAAGTTAAGGTATTTGCTGAATGAAGTCATCACTTTTATAGGGAAATGCCACACACATCACGTTGGTAATCGTCCAAAATAAGAAAGTGCTTCTTCGCTTTACCGTATTACTTTCTCTACACGTACTATGTACTTAGTGTATAGAGAAGGTATTGCATTCCACCCAAAAATACGATACCAAGATTTCACCGAAAACAGACGTTTTAGGTACCCTGTATGCAAAAAAATATATTTTCAGAAAAGCCCCGTGTGTGTGCGTCCATATGTCTGTGAACACGATAACTCAAAAATGAAAAGTCGGTAAAATTCTAAACTTGGTATTTAAGTTTAATATCTTCCAGGAATGCGGAGGTTTTGAGAAAAATCCCCCCATCCAAACTATCCCTTACATGGAAAAATTTTCAAACATTTTGTTTTTTCAAAAATGGCTCTAACGATTTTGATTAAATTACCGTATACTAAAGATATTTATGTGGCAAACAAAATGTATATCTTCTTCAGTCAGTATAGACTTTCCGCTTTTTCACATTTTAACAGCATCAATACGTGACCTCATCGCCTAGAGCATGTTTCCATTGGCCTTGCAGAAAACATTCAAACTCAGTTCCGATACAACATTGCTAATGTCGAGGCCCGCCCACTCAAAGTTGCGCCTTCTATTCGTGGTCTCAGGATTAATAAACACGAATCTCTTCTGCATACCATGCCTACTAAAGACTACTTTATTCTGGATGAGTTTTACGGAATTTTACATATCTGCTAAACCGTAAGAGATGGACAAAAATTTGCCACAAAAAAAAATGTAGAGCACGTTAAAACACACAATTTATATTGTATACACTTTTTCGTGGAGTTGATCGTTTTTTGAGATATCCCTTGTTATTTGTTTCAGCTTCAAAAAACGTATACTTTTCTCATACAGAAATTTGCCAACTCCTGTCCATACAATTAAAGGAACTTCAGTTACATAGCAGCTTTTGAGTACCACCTTAGCCTATGCCACTTCTACTTAAAAGGAAGCAAGTAATGAGACTATTTCTGCTAATATTGTCTCGATTAGCATGAAGAAAATAGAAGCATAAGCTTTCTAACAATAATTTGTTGCAGAGATGTAGAGAAAGTCATGTAATTGGAGCACATCAGATTTTTTAAAGGTAAGATGCTTATGTATGTATAAATTGCTTGTCAAGAAACACGTTTGCAATGGTACCTTAGTTTCTGTTCAAGGCCAGAAAGCTTTGCCAAACGATTCTGGATTATGATGACATGCCATCTTTTAATTCTTGCATCAGCTATTGTTCATCTGTTTGACTCGACTATCGCTTTAGCCCATGCACTTTATTTCCCTTCTACTTACAAGGAACCAAGTAATAAGGAAAATTTCTACTGATGTTTATCTCAATTATCATGATATAGATAGTAAGCTTTTTAACAATAATTTGTTACAGAGACGTAGAGAAAGTCGCGTGAATGAAGCACATCAGATGTTCTTAAAAACACTTCCCTGCGTGTACTTGCGTGTGCGTGAGCAGTTCTATCTGTGAACAGCTTCTCTTAAAAACGAGAATTTTGTTAGTTACAAGACCTGATAGTTTCGTCATCTTCCATGGATACGATACAAATATTCTCAACCTAAAATATCCTGTGCATTGAAAATAACTTGTTATTTTTGATTGTCTCAGAAATAATTATCGATTTTTATTTACTCTAGCCCCGTATGTACAATGTAAATAGTGGATAGAGAAGGTATTATATTCCACCCAAAATTCGATACCGAGATTTTACCTGAAATACATGTTTTAGGAACCCCTGAATCAAAAAAGAAAAATATTTTCAGAAAAAAGGTCTGTGTGCGTGTGTGATTTTCAAGAAAATCTCCCAACCCCTAACTACCTTTACATTTTTCTTAAAAATGGCTCCAACGATTTGGATTAAAATATCATATGTTAAAGCCATTTCCATCACAAAGAAACTGGGAATAGCTTCTAAGGATTATTTATTCTGAATTTTGCATAATTATTAAACCGTTAGAGATAGTAAAAAATTAGAACCAAAAATATGTAGACCTCGTTATAATACACAATTTGTCATACACATTTTTTTTTCGTGAAGGTAACCATTTTCGAAATTTCAATTGTAAAGTACTTATACTTTTCTCAGTCAGGATGTGTACGTTTTTCTTTTGTTCTACTCCTTGCCAAGCAAAGAAACGATTTGCAATGACGATCGCATAACGATAGCATTTAAAACATTTGACTATCACTTTAGAATATCGCATTCCTTTAGTTGCCTTCTACTTATAAGGAACTAAGCAATAAGAACATTCTGCTATTGTTTATCTCGAAAAGCATTGTGTAGAAAGAAGAATAATCTTTTGTAAGAAGTTCATTTGTGGAGCAGCTAGAGAAAATCATGTGAGTGTAACACATCAGATTTTTTTAAATACTATAAGTTTTAGTATTTTTCGTTAGAAAAATTTTTCGTTGGTCACTCGCCTTTGACCTAAATGGTCCCGATTCGATCCCAGGATGACTAATGTGAGATTTGTGGTGGACGAAGCGGCGTCTGAGTGGGTTTTCTCTGGGTTATCCGGTTTACCCCGTCAATCATCCCCCAATTGCTCCATAGTCTTCTTTTATTTCATCCATTTCACCATCTTTTCATATTATATACTTCCTCACTTGCATAACAGACACATCTATCCAGGCTTCTCTCTGACTCCAGGCGCTGAATTGTAAGTCCTACATATGAGAAAGGTAAATGGAGAAAGAAAAAACAAAGAAGAAAGAAAGAAAATGCATAATCTGAAATATGTGAAAGTAACCTGTGAATGCTTCTTCATTCTGAATGTCACTTAATAGATAGCTAGACAAAAATCTTCTAAAAATGTAAAACCCATGTAAAATAATACTTTTGGTGGCGTTAACCATTTTCAAGACATTTTTGGTTATATACCTTTTATTGTAATTAAAGAAGTCAACACATTGTGATAATTTTAATTGCTTTCTCACAGAAATGGTGTGTTGGACAGGAGTTGGATAGGTAGAGTCAGACTGAAAATTCAATGCCATAGTCGGGATTTGAACCACGGATCTTCCGGTCTCTAGCAGATTGCTCTACCACTGAGTTACCATGATAACATGCCGGTATAGCATTGAATTTCTCAACTGACTCACGTTTCCCGGTAAACCACAAGGTGATCTGGGACTTAAAGTACTTACAACATAGTAAGTCACCATTGGGGTTGTCATCTCAAAATAATTTTGAGATCTCTTTGTGGTTTACCGGGAAACATAAGAGTCAGTTGAGAAACTCAATGCTATACCGGCATGTTGTCATGGTAGCTCAGTGGTAGAGCAACCGACTAGAGCCCGGAAGATCCGTGGTGCAAGTCCCGGCTATGACATTGAATTTTTCAGTCTGACTCTATATATCCAACCTTTTTTTTTTTTTACCCTTTTTATCACAAAATTACGGACTTCCTCGTAAAAGTTGCTTACTGGTAAATGGAGGAATGTACCTCATTGGAAAAGGTTGATACTCTCCTTCAGTAGCATAGAAATATTATAACATTCCCTTCAGTTTATTATTATTATTAATAATAATAAAAATAATAATATTAATATTTCCTGGAGAATGTTATATGTAAATGTATGAGGCAATTAAAATAGTTTGTAATGCATTTATCCTTTAAACTAACTGAGACGCTCTTAGATAAATAATAATTAAACTTTCCTTGAGGAAGAATTCCCACCAATATCGTTGCGGTTTTCTCATTTCTGAAATCAAAATTTTAACCCCTCAAAAGTAAAGCGGAAGTTTGACTTGCAAAATACTTGCTAATGCCCACGTTCGGTAAACAGGAAATGATGCTTATCATCAAAGCAGCCATTTTGTCAGTGGTCTCTACGTGTAGCGTCAAAACGCCGGCGCTAGTATGAGCTCATACAGCTGATAACACTCCATGTTGGAGTGCATTATCGCGAGGAAGTTGGCAGAGCAGTTTCCTGTTCGTTACATCACAAGAACGAATGAAGACAGGTAGATCGGGATCCACGTGAGAGAGAGAGAGTGTTGCAGAACACCTGGTGCTACGCCCGCTGTGACGTCTACAATTGTTTACACTCTTCCACATAACAGTCAAACACAAATGGTGTCGTTTCCGCTAGAAAAGCCTTATACGGTCCATAATTTCCTCATACGTGTTGCATTCTATTTCTGTGTCTGTGTCCTTCTGATAGAATATTGGGTCTGCTTATGCAAATAACAATGCTAATTGAGATAAACATTAGCAGAATGTTCTTATTACTTAGTTCCTTATAAGTAGGAGGAAAATAAGGGAATACACTAGACTAAACTGATAGTCAAATGTTTTAAAAGTTATCGTTATGCGATTGTCATCACAACTGAAACCAATAATATCTCGGAAACAATTACCTCCACAACGAAAATGCAAAGGGCATAAATTGCGTGTTTTGACGAGATCTACATTTTCTGTGTTGTAAGTTTGTGTCTTTCTCTTACGGTTTAGCAGTTAAACAAAATTCGGCAAAATCCATCCACAATAAAGAGGTCTTCAGAGGCTATTCCCAAAAAAATTCAAGATATACATTTTATTTGGGATGTAAATAGCTTTAATATACGGGATTTTAATCAAAATCATTAGAGCCATTTTTTAGAAAATCAAAAATTTCAAAACTTTTTCCGTGTAAAGGGTAGTTGGGTGGAGGCTTTTCTTGAATATCTCAGTGTAGCATCCTTGAAAGATACCAAATCTAAATACCACATTTGGTATTTAACGGTCTTTGAGCTATGTTGCCCACAGACACACACACGGACCTTTTTCTGAATGTGCTTTTTTGGATTCAGGGGGTCCTTAAAACATGTATTTTCGCTGAAATCTTGGTATAGAACTCTTGAGTGGATTACACAACTTCCTCTATACACTATGCACTTAGTACGTGTAGAGAAAGTAAATATTATCTTCCAAGAGCGACATTTTGGCACTGTGGATTTCACCTTCACATTTTGTTGAAATAACTACAAAATATCAGGAACTGAAGAAGTGAATTATGTTTCAGTATCAGAAATGGCATCTCGAATGAATCATCTTAATTGCCATCGAGGTTATTTCTGAAGCAAAGCTGCAGTTCATGCTCTGTTTTCAAAGAACTGAAACTCAGACAAGGAATCACAAATACAGCCCACACAAAGATTTTAGTAATTTCCCCATACACTACAACATAAATGACCTCCGTGGTCCAATGGTCAGCCAACTGACTTCTTACCCGGAGTTCCCGGGTTCTGTTCCCGGCTGGGGTGGGAAATCTTTGTTTAATCAGAATTATACCCTATCCCCAACAGAGTTTAGAAGTGTGAATGTGTCTGTTTGTATGTGTGTGCACGTTTATGGAGAATGAAACGATTAAAGAGCCATTCACATTGAAAATTAACCGTAAACACTTCTATTTAATACATCGTGTTAGATTTTTACGTTACGGTGTATCAGACTGAGTTATGTGAAGTTAACGGTATTGTGGCATTAGGTGCCATGAAATTGGATCCAACAAGCCCACTTCATGCTAATGGAATAATTATTTTTTCACACAAGCCGTGTATAGGACAGGAGTTGGATAGGTAGTCAGACTGAAAAATTCAATACCACAGCCAGGATTTGAACCACGTATCCCCCGATCTATAACCGGTTCCTTGCCACTGAGCTTACGGCTGGAGATCCGTGGCTCAGATGCCGGATGTGGCATTGAATTCTTCAGTCTGGCTCTATCTATGCAACTCCTGTCCTACACACGGCTTGTGTGAAAAAATAATTATTCCATTCTCGTACTATGAATCCTGGGTCTAAAGTACTTACAACATTGTAAGTCACCTTTTGGGGTTGTCATTTCAAAATAATTTGAGATGACTTTGTGTTTTACCGGGAAACATACGAGTCAGTTGAGTTCGGTGATATGCCGGCATGTTGACATGGTAGCTCAGTGGCAGAGCAACCGGCTAGAGATCAGGGGATCCGTGGTTCAAATCCCGGCTATGGCATTGACTTTTTCAGTCTGACTCTACCTATCTATCCAGGCCTACTTCATATTCAATGCTTAATCTATTCCATCACTAAAATAACTAGTATAAGTTGTCATTTGCGGAAAATGCCAAGAAGTTAACACCCTGAGCAATCTGAGAAGGAAAACGTTTAACATAATTGAATCATTTTACTAAATCATTTAGCAAGCTTTATACAAGGCAATATTAATTCAAAATATAAATATGAAGAACGATAAATTGTCACAATATAAAGAGTAATCTAACTGAATCATAGCTGCTATTCAATACTTTAAGGCTCCAAAATATTTCATTACAATCTGAGTTTTATTTTAGTTCCCCTCTAAAATGATTTCTGATTCAATTTTAATATAACCAACATAACAAACCAAACCCGGCGGAGGTCGTTGGATTTTTTCGGGTATAAAAATCCTTAGCATGGCTTCCTTCAGAAGGGAACTAAAGCCGTTGGTCCCATGTCGTAAATTTTCGTCACGTAAAAGAACCTCAAGCTTGATACAGAGGCCTCTGAGCAAAATTAAGCGGTCTTTCACGCCCAATTTCGAATGGGACGCTGAGAACCACAGTAGTTAAAGAGTGTCCATAAATAACACGCCATTTACATTTTAACATAACAAACATGTGTTGAAATGGACAGATCAGTTTACTTAATATTTATTTGCCAGGGAAACGGATACGAAACACTAGCAAAGATCCATGGCGCACGCGCTTAGTCTATCAGACGGGCCTACCATTTGCGAGGAGGAAGAGTCGTGGACCCATATCTTAGTAAAATGTAGTAGATGTACGGTGGAATGGAGGGAAAAATATTTACCGCAATCCTTTAGCACCGCGAACGTAGAGCAAGCGGCATGTTGGACGCTACTGGCAGGCATGGAAAACATGGACGGGCTAGGTAAATTCATACTTAAGGCAAGACAGAGAAGAGTGGGGGGATAAGAATAGCTAAACAAAAGAGATTACAATGTTTACATACTTATATTTTGTCATACTTATGTCATTGTTGTGTTGCGGTTTTATAGGTGATGTGTATTGTATGTATGTTATGTATGTTATGTATGTTATGTATGTAATGTATGTAATGTATGTAATGTATGTAATGTATGTAATGTATGTAATGTATGTATGTTATGTATGTGTACTTACTATTTTGTGTATTACAAAAGCACGTACGGTCTGTGGACCCTTGTGATTGATGAAACTCGATGTATGATACTATTATGTCAGTAAATACACTTTTTCATTCATTCATCCATGAGACGGACCTATTATGGTCTCTGGGATGAAGGGATGAGTTGGAAGGCGCTAAGTGCAGAAGACGATGTCGCTAAGGATTTCAGAGAGTGTCTAATGCGACTTTGCTGGCTAACATAAAGGAAATTGCGCTAGAGAACGCCCAAGCGGTTGCCCTCACCAGATGGGACACCTCTTTCGAAAATCACACACAGTGGTCCAAATAAGCGCAAACTGAACCTTTTCAAAGAGCAAGTTCCAACGCCCCACGTAACACACCAACCCTACGTGGGTATAAAATTTCTTTCGTATAAAAAAAGGGACATTTTTGACTGTAAATTATAATAAAATAGGTAGAGTCAGACTGAAACATGCTTGTCGGTTGAAAAATTCAATGCAATGTCGACATGTTGCCATGTGGTAGAGCAACCGGCCAGAGACCAGGAGATCCATGGTTCAAATCCGGCTATGGCATTGCATTTTTCCGTCTGACTCTACCTATCCAAATCCTTTCCTACACACGGTTTCTATGAAAAAACAATTAAAATTATCACAATTGTCCATAATATTTGGCTATACTATGAATCCTGGGACTTAAAGTACTCACAACATTGTAAGTTGCCATTGGAGCTGTCATCTCAAAACAATTTGAGATCACCTTGTGGTTTACCGGGAAACATCCGAGTCAGTTTGAGAAACTCGATGCTATTCCGGCATATTGCCATGAAGCTCAGTGGTAGAGCAACCGTACGTGTTAGATACGTTATGGACCATCCCGAAAGCTGATTTCAAGATATTTTTAATATTTCCACATCGTGCCTTTATGCTATTTTCTGTAAAACACAATGGCTCACATAAATTGTGTTACAGACTTGAAATTGGCAACTTTAAAGATCATTGCGAAATGTCCTCTGTCTTGAATGCTTCATTTGCATGATATTGTACATCTACTCTGACATAGTGTACTGTCTTAAATTTGTGATATTCCCCATTTTTAGTTTAGATTAATTGCTTATAAATGTCAATCACTCATTTGAACAAACGGGTAGAGAGAGTAAAGTCAAGAGTATTCCTGTCTATGACAGTAACGTTTTATATTATATACTACTGTTAAGTTAGATTTTAATACCCGAATTGAATTTTCCCCGCTGTCACATGACACGCACTTTGGCATGTCATATGGTCCGGAATTATAGACTTTCAACAATTATACATAAGTAGCTTATTGGTATAAGACATATCATCGGAATTATAAACTTCTATGGATATATACAAATTCTTGAATATAGTATACAACCCAGAATTATAAACTTCTATGGATATATAGAAATTATTGAATATAGTACATCACCCAGAATTATAAACTTCTATGGATATATACAAATTCTTGAATATAGTATATCACCCAGAATTATAAACTTCTATGGATATATACAAATTCTTGAATATAGTACATCACCCAGAATTATAAACTTCTGTAAACTATATAAATTCTTCAATATAGTATATCACCCAGAATTATAAACTTCTATGGATATATACAAATTCTTGAATATAGTACAACACCCAGAATTATAAACTTCTATGGATATATACAAATTCTTGAATATAGTACATCACCCAGAATTATAAACTTCTGTAAAGGTGTATAAACTCTTAAATATAGTATATCACCCAGAATAATGAACTGCTGTAAACATACACAAAATCTTGAATATAGTATATCACCTGAATTATAAACTTTTGTGAACATATAAACATTCTTTAATACGGTATATCACCCGGAATAATTAATTTGGTAACAATTACAAATGTTGCACATGAAAAAGCTTCTTGGCATACGTATATCACGTTAAGCTATAAAATTTCACAGCAAATACACAAAAAACCTTGGTACAATCGTAATTAAAAACTCTGATAACTCTTCTTGCAGGGAACTGCTGTAAACAGAAACTGTTTATTATAAATCTGACAAATCCATTTACAATCCCTATAAAATGCGATATATTTGTAAAATGTTAATAATTTTCAAGCAGATTATTGTCAAGTGTGTAGTATCAAAATATGAACGACTTGAAGTTGGTGTATCGATAAGATACCTGTATCTTGAGGATCTCTTTGCTCTGCAGGACGATGAAGAATAAGCTGCCACCAATGTACTTGTTTTTGTGTAGTCGTTTGTTTGACGTCAGCGCAACATTTGGTAGTGTAGTGATGCGGAACGCCGCTAATATTTACCTGCTAGTGGAGCGACAAAGAAAGTCAATTTGAGAACTATGTAGAGGTAGAGTTGTCGGATTTACACACACAACTGTATACCTAAACCTATAAAATAAGTCGTTGATAGCACTTTTGTTTACGTGAGCATGCTAAGCTAGAATATAGTGTTTTAACACCCTCTTTTACGATGACACTGATGATACATGGAATTTAGATGGAGCACCAGTGGATTTTGATGGCTGGAGATACCGAGAACCCGGAGAAAACCCGCTCCTGCGCCCACAAATCTCACATACGGTCCCTTGGGATCGAACTCTGGCCGTCTAGGTGAGAGGAGAGTGGTCTAACGTATTTTAATGACATACTCCAACGTATTTTAATGACATACTAGGTTTGCCTGATGAGTCCCGGGCCTCTCAATGAAAACAACATTAAACAATTTTTTTTTTGCTTTATTTCACAACATAATTTCCAGAAAGGATAATATATTTGTGATATTGGTGTTGTAATTTAATTAATTAGGAGATCAAAATTTTCGAAAAATTTTCCATGTAAAGGGCAGTTGAAGGCGGGAGGATTTTCTTGAAAATCTTAGTGTCGTATCCTTGGAAGATACCAAATCTAAATACCAAGTTTGGTATTTAACGGCCCTTTCGTTTTTGAGCTATGCTGTCCACACACACACACACACATACACACACGTGGACCTTTTTGAAAGTGCTTTTTTTTTTTTTTTTTTTTTGTCAGGGGGTCCTAAAACATATATTTCCGGTGAAATCTCGCTTACGAATTTTTGGGTGGAATACAGAACTTCCTCTAAACACAATGTACATACATAATACGTGTAGAGAAAGTAAAAATCGGTTAAATTCTATTTAATACTGAAGTTTATATCTTCCAAACATGCGACACGAATATTTTCAGGAAAATGTTCCACCCCAAACTAATGTTTACATGAAAAATCTTTCAAAATTTTCAATTTTCAAAATATGGTTAACGATTTTGATTAAAATGTCGTGCATAAAACATATTTACATGGTAAATAACTTGCATATCCTGAATTTCTATGGAATAGCCCCTAAAGCCCTCTTTGTTCTGAATAACATTTGAATAACTGGTAAACCGTAAGAGATCGACAAAAAAACGTAATACAAAATATTTAGAACTCGCTGAAACACATTTTATATCATATACAGTTTTTATAGAGCTTCCATTTCCAAGTTATTCGCTGTTATTGGCTTCAATTTTAAAATTCTTAAACTTTTCTCTAACGGGAAGTCCTTATCTCTCTCATATCTTTTTTTTATTATTTTTTTTTCTATTTTAGTCATGGTTAGAAAACCAAATTTCAATGACAATCGCTTGCACTGGCATTTAAAATTTCTGTTTTACTTATAAGGAACTAGGTAGCAAAACCATTTTGGCAATATTTATCTTGATTAGCTTGATATAATACAAGAATAATCTTGTTGAAATCTGGACATCTATTTCAGACATATGCTCCACTAACATGGTGTTGGTACTCTGGACGCGTTTCGACAACCATCGTTGTCATTAACCTTTTGCAGGTTCGCAGACGTCTGAGGTGGTTCACGCTCACGACAGTTGGCAGGCTGAGGGCAGCCCGAGGAGTGTTAGTCGTGTTCCTGTTCTCGGAGAGAACTTAACCTCGTTCTGACGGGATTGTGGGTTTGCAGGATGGCGAGTGGGAGATGGGATTGTTGAGTGATAGGAGGAGGCAAGTATTGCTCCTCAACGGTGAGGTGGTTGGGCAACTTCGACATCTAATATAGGTGTCGGACCGATAGCAGTGCCATCAGGTGGTAGAAGCCGAATTCTTTGACTTCTGCCTTTTTCTGGTGGAACGTTTCGGAACTGTTTGCTAGTTTTGAGTCTTTAACTTGACTTTCAGTTTTTTGTACAAGTTTTAAAATGACATCTGCTGGTGGTGTTTCAAAGTTGACTATATTACTGCTATTACTATGAATGAAAAATTTCCCCAGATATCCAATTCTGAAGGAGTGTTAATAGCTTTTAATAATTTGATTTCCTGTCCCATTTTGTGGTTAGTATTCCAGAAATGATTGGCTACTGCTGATTTGTCCAACAGTTTCAATTTCATATTTCTTTGATGTTCCTTAAGACGATTTTTTCGGCTTCTCTTTGTTCTGCCTACGTAAATTTTTTCACAATCGTCACCAAATTTGTTTAAATTATTCACTGTTTTGTCAAGTGGTTTATTTAACATCTTTTTCAAATTGAATCTGCTGCAAGGGGCAAGTTTTGTATTATAAAAACAATTTTTAAACTCTGGAAACAGTTTTGGATGATAATTAAATCTTTTATACTTCAAATTGTCTTTTACTGATTTTAATAAGCTAACTTCTTTCTTCTTTTTTGTTTTTCTTGTTTATTAAAATATTGTAAATTAATTGTCTATCAAATCCATTATTTTGTGCAACATTGATAATATAATTGAATTCTTTTTTTGTGTTCTTCCTTTGTTAATAGTGCATTAATTAGCCTGTGTATCAAGCTTTGAAAAACAGCATGTTGATGGCTTTTAGTTCTGCATGTGTTATTTTTATGTAATTATCTACAAGAATAGTTTGTTATTAACACGCAGAAAGAGTCATGTGATTGGAGTACATCACATTAAAAAACAAGAATGCGGGGGGAAAAGTAGTGTGCATACTTGGTTGCCACATTTTTTATTTTTTCAATCTACTTATAATAACGCGAAAATATGCACAGACTGATTTCTATATCTGTGTTGCTATTCTTTTATTCTTCTTTGAAGTTTGCTCTCGGATGTATTAAGTCTATGACTGATAACTTTTCATTCTAAGCACTACTCTGGTTGTGGATTTTTCATTTTGCGGAAAAGATCATCAGCTGGACCTGTGTCCTTACTCTAAACTGGATGAACATCAGTCAACATGTAAGTCATTAGAAATGAGAGGTTATTCGTCATTGGCAATTTATTAAAGATTTGAAACTTTCTCGTTGTTGTTTATTACAAATAACTTCACGGGATTGCAACCGAGTTAGATTGGAATCAATGAAATCCAAGGTCTCGACCATCTTGATTTTGTATGGTCTTCGTCAGGGAACTGGGAAGAAAACCAATCAGACATGACTTCTGGCACGAGATCTGCGACAGATAGATGGAATAGACAGATAGAAGGATGGAATGGATGGATGAAATAGATAGAACGCTGGAATGGATGGATAGCATAGACAGATCTCGTGCCAGAAGTCATGACTGGTTGCGGCTGAACACAACTAACGGTATACCTCCAAGCTATAAATATTCGCTATTTATGCCTTTTGCCAGTTCCCACAGAGTCAAGATGGTCGAAAGCTTGGGTCTCTTTGATTCCAATCTAACTCGGTTGCCATCCCGTGAAGTCATCTGTAATTATCAGTTTAGTTTACCTAATTTAGAATATAACATTTATGCCTTTTGCCAGTTCCCACAGAGTCAAGATGGTCGAAAGCTTGATTCCAATCTAACTCGGTTGCCATCCCGTGAAGTCATCTGTAATTATCAGTTTAGTTTAGAATATAACATTTATATTTTGTTGGTCTGCTAACTGAAATTAAGAAATTGATATGTATTTGAAATTGTGATGATGTCACATCCGTCAGCTTGTTTGTGTCATAGATGACTTGTTATCTTCCTCTCAGATAATCTAGATAAGCTGAACATCGATAACCAGTTACCAGCTCTCAGGTTAAACTACCACACTCTTGAGATTGTGTTGGATTAAGAATGCGGAATTGTGCTTCTTAAAACGCGTATCGCCACATTAATGTCTGGTCATTTTTACTAAACATCACTGCATGCAATGCTATTACTTTATATTTGTCATTGAGTTTTAAACGTAAGATAACCGCAGGTTATTTACTCTCTCTATCACCAATGTACAATGTTCTAGAAAGTAGAAAAGGTATTGTATTCCACCCAAAAATTAGACACCCAGATGTTACCGGATTTTTGAGGACTCTTGCATACAAAAAAAACCACATCTGTTTAGAAAAAGGCCAGCATGAATGAGGTCATGTGTATGTTTGTATGCTTGTGTCTGTGAACAGCATAAGTGAACAATGAAACGTTCCTTAAATCCCAAACCAAGGAGTGACACGAGATTTTCAGAAACATCCTCGCACTAAACTCCTTTTACATGGAACAATTTTACAAATATCGATTTTCTGAAAAAAATGGCTCTAACGATTTTGATTAAAATGCCAAATATTAAATATGTTCAAATATAATGTATATCCTGAATTTCTTGGGATAGATGCTGAAGTTCCCTTGTTTCTGGATGACTTTTGCATATCTGGTAAACCGCAAGAGTTGACAAAAGCATGCTACACAAGAAAATGTTGATATTATTACAACATATAATTTATGTTATATGCAGTTTTGAAGAGCTAACCTTTCAGAGACATTCCCTGTTATTGGTTTTAATTTTAAAATGCTCAAACGTTTCTCAAACGGGAAGCTCTGGTGCATTTCATGCTTCAATTGGTTTACTCCTGGTCATGGTTAGAAAACCGAAATTCAATGATAATCGCATAGCAACAGATTTTAAAATATTTGACTATCGCTTTAGTTTAGTTTATTCCTTCGTTTTCCTTCTAGTTATCAGGAATCAAATAATAAGAGCATTTTGCTTATGTTTATTTAGATTAGCATGAAAAAGATAAAGGGATAGCCTTTTGTAAGAATTAGTTTGGAGAACAGATAGAATGAGATGTTTCCTCTCGCAAGGGTCAGAGTAGGATTGAAGTACTGCAGCCAGAGACCTGTTGTGTCTTGTGCAACGTCCAGGAGGAAGGAATGAGACGAAATAGCCAAAGGATTTGTGTTCGGAATGAGCATCGGCAGGTGCGAATATTGCCGAGTCCCTAAAGTTAACAGCTATTTCTGTAAGCGTCTCCTGGGTTCCTTCTGACGAACAGTCCAGACTGCCCTGAATCCATACCAGATGAAATGGAAACTGTTACATAGCGCCTATAGGTGTACCACACACCACCAAACTACCCAGTCAAGCACCGTATTCCGAAACGAGATATGAAATTAAAGGATGTGGAATGAGGCATCGGAAAAGTTCGTGGCATTAGAAAAACCAACCTGATTCGCCTGGCGACAAGAGAGTACCATGAAAAACCTAATGGAAGCCGCAGTCTCCCAAATGTGGGCCACAGCCACTTGAATCATCCCGCTCGGTATATCTACAAGGGCGTGCTGAGAAGTAATGCCATCATATTTTTTGTTCTGTTTTCAATATCGGTGGAGGTAATACATGTCATGCATATTACTTGGTCATCCTTCCCGCTTCACCAACACAAGTATAACCCTCTGGCGCTAGAGGGCTCCGATTTGTAGCGTGAAACATGGCGGTGCTCAACGCGACTATGTCGGTACGTCAGAAACAGCTGCTATAATCGTGTTTCTAACTGCAGAAAACGTGCCTCTAAATGAAATGCATAGAAGAATAAAAGCAGTGTATAGTGACGAGTGCATCGATATCAGTAATGTGCGTCGCTGCAACATCTACAAGAATTGAACGCCATCCTCGATCATCCTCCGTATAGTTCGGACTTGGCCCTGTCCGATTTTCATTTGTTTCCTAGATTTAAAGAACACCAACGAGGTGTTCACTTTGGTACTGATGAAGCGCCGCAAGCAGAGGTGAGGATATTGCCCGTCAAACATTCTACAGTGACGGTATACACAAACTGGTCTCTCGTTGGGAGAAATGTGTTCATCGCCAGGGTGATTATGTTTAGAAGTAAATATGTAGACATCAACAATAAAAACGTAGAATGGTAGGACAGTTTGTTTTACTCCAAAAGTTTTAAGAGTGTTACCGGAAAAAATAATCGGAAGCACTACTCTTCAGCACGCCCTCATAATTAGTTATGTGTAGTCGATTCCTTACGATGAATGTGCTCTTGAAAGCTTTATGCAGTAATAATTGGAAGCACGCTGAAGTTCATTTAACCAATATTCTCCATAAACTACAATCTCATGTTAAAATAATTAAACATAAGGGAGGGGAAGCTCTACAGAAAGTTTTGCGAAAGGAGACTTATGACCTAAGAAGCTGTTTGAACCTTGAAGCTAGTGCTTCTTGATCTCGGGTGCGCAGTTCAATAATTGACTAAAGTACTGAATATAATTGGCTAGGACTGCAGTGTCGGAGGTTAACTAGGTTTAAGCTGTTACTGCGATCTTAACAACTCTGTGGTAAAAGACTGCGTAGCCTATGGCAATCGAAGGTTGCTGAAAACATATTTTACCATTCAAGTTTTGTTAGTATAGTTTCAAAAGTGCGTATGTCAATACTTTTCCCCCCTCTGTCTTCCAATCAACTATGCGTAACTTTATCATTCTTGTATTATGTTTCCATCTTCCAAGTTTACACATTTGGGCCAGTATTTCTCTACTTAATCTACTCTATCTTTCTACCCCTCTCAGCTCTGCCAGTACCATTACCTCGGTGAGGTAATCCAAAAGTTTCTCTTCAGGACACTATATCAATTTTTATCCCCTTGATACATTTATCAAGTAGACAGTCACTAAATGTGTACTCCATTCATTAACTATCCCTTCATAGAATATTTCCAGCTATTTAATTGCCAACGAGCTGTTTTATCAGTTTGTAATACATATATATTTGTGACGTTTTACGTTAGTAACGCTGGTATATATTTTTTTCCAAATTATGATTTTTTTTAAAATAAAGGTTTAAAGTTCTTATAAATACCCTCCAAATAGATATACAATTTTGAACGTTCACAATGAAATTCAACATTAAGACATGAATAAATTACTAAAGAAATATAATATAAACACTTTACATGTTTTGATTTATTTTCGGAATTCTCACATTCTTAAAACTCGTGTGTAGATATTTGGGTCTAACAAGTGAACATAAGATGATTGATTATCTTCTCAGAACAAAAATACAGAAAATTTGTTCATCAAACGCATCGTAAGGAGCATTTTAGGTGTTTGCATTTGAGTAAAATGTATTAATGCGAGAGATTGATTTAAACTTTAAGCGCACAAGTAAAAATGGTTTCTTTTGGATGCTTTTTCGAACTCTAGAAATTTTAATCGGTTGTTGTGTTATGTCAGGACAGATTTTGTCATGTCTCCTACAGGGCTGTAATTTATTAGTGTTTGGGACTTTACATAGGTCGTTGGTTTTTCAGGGTATTAATAGTATTTGTGAAATGATGAGTGGCGCAATATGATAGAAGAAAGTCCAATGAAGCATGTCCGAAAACTAAATATAAACCATAAACTTAGTGTTATTAATTGCTTTTGTTTTTTCCACACAAGCCATGCGCAGGACAAAAGATGGATAGGTAGAGTCAGACTGCAAAATTCAATATCAAAGTCTCTCAATCTCCGTCCGGTTGCTCTAATTCATCTATTTCGAAAACGGCCAACTTCACGAAAAAAACGCATATAATAAATTGTGTTTTAACGAGATCTGCGCTTTTTGTGTGGGTAATTTTTTTTAACCTATGGTTTATCTTTATGCAAAATTTCGCAAAATTCATTCTGAATAAAGAGCTCTTTAGAGGCTATTCCCAGAAAATTGAAGATATATATTTTATTTGTCACATAAATATCTTAAATATAAGAGATTTTAATAAAAAACCTTAGAGCTATTTTTGAGAAAAACAAAATATTCGAAATTTTCTCCATATAACGGGTAATTTGGGGTGGGGGATATTTTTCTCAAAAGCTTCGTGTTGCATCCCTGGAGGATAATAAACTTAATTACCAAGTTTGCCATTTAACGGTCTTTCCGTTTTTGAACTATACTGCTCTCAGACATTTTTCAAAAAATGTTTTTTTTTTGTGATTCAGGGCGTCTCAATACAGTATTCCCGGTGAAATCACGGTATCGAATTTTTGGGTGCAATACAATACATAGTACATATAGAGAAAGTAAAAATTATGTTCATATTTACAAAATGTGCAACTGTTAGACAACATATATATTTCTCTGTCTTTAGGCTAGATTCATAGAAATATACCGATGTATCTGTTACTATTCATTTGAAATAAATGAATGTCAAAAAGCGTGATTAATTTGGCGCCTTGCCTAAGGACCCTCTTAACACAAAGTGCTAGTGCTAAACTTTTTGGACCCAGAGCGCTGCAGTTTGTATTGTTAAGGATTATTACTAACTTTAAAGCTATAAAGGACATATGAAAATCCATTTAGAGGTTTTACATATTAGCTGACTCTTGAACCACCTTTAAATGAAAGCATTCTAAATCTCTCCATCATATCTATCAAACTTCGAAATAATCGACACGACAGGCAGTAGGAATTTCCCCTCTCGAAGCCACAAGAGCCACTTTCAAGTGCATGATAAGTTTAACGCAGACTCTGCTGAATCCAGGAAAGTCACAGGCAATCATTATGGGACACAAGCGGTTGTTGGGAATTTTAAATTTGGATAACATACAATACATTACATTAAATAATTCTGAAATACTATTTTGTTATACAGTAAAAAATTTTGGTGTTTATGTGGATCAAAATTTAAACTGGAACACGCAAATTACACATATATGTAAAAATTATTCCCAATAGTCTACCATTTAAAACGCATAAATGACTTTCTACCGACTTCAATTAAGAAAATATTAATACAAACGCTTGTGGTGCCCCATTTTCACTATTGCCACTCTCTTTTTACTAACCTAACTAAGACTTCAACGGGATCAGAATACGTGTGTACGTTTTGTATGCAATCTCCGTCAATTTGATCATGTTACACCTTCGCTAAAAACACTTAAATGGCTCCAGCTTAGCAACAAAATAAAATTGCATTCTTTATCATTTTCCTATCAACTCCTTCATTCTCGCATTCCAAACTATCCGCTTCAAATATCTTTGTGACTGTCATAATCTGTAAACTCGCTCTCGACACTTTCCTTCTTGCTATACCTGCCCATCATACAACCTTCTATTCATCATCATTTAGCTCGTCTTTGGAATTCCCTCCCTGAAGACGTAAGGGACTGTCGGAACACTATACATTTTGTAATCAAACCTAATCTGCTGCTGTAATGTGATAAATACATCACTACTAGCATTTATTGTTATTAATATTATATGTGCTGGCAAGTAATACATTTCAATTGTAAATACCACTAATATGTGTTTCAACCTACATGAATATTTCACTTAAAATAATCTTATTTAAAGTTTTTTTACTTTCTCTACATGTACTATGCACGTAGTGTATAGAGAAGGTATTGTACTGCACCCAAAAATTCGATATCGAGATTTCACTGGAAATACATGTTTTGGGTCCCCTTGAATCCAAAAAAGAGTATTCTTGGTAAAAAATCCTTGAAGGTGTGTGTGTCTGTCAGTCTGTCTTCCAGCCAGTCTCTCTGTCTGTCTGCCGCGTGTCTGTGGACAACATAGCTCAAAAACGAAAAGACCGTTGAATAACAAACTTGGTATTTAAGTTTGGTATCTTCCAAGGATGCAATCCGAAGATTTTCAAGGAAAAAAAAACCCCACCCCAAACTACCCTTTACATGGAACTTGATTTTCTCAAAAATGGCTCTGAAGATTTTGATTAAAATGTCGTATATTAAAGATATTTACCTGATAAATAAAATGTATATCTTGAATTTTCTGGGAATAGCCTCTGTAAAGTACTTTATTCTGGATAAATTTTACGGAATTTTGTTAAACTGTAAGAGATGGACAAAACCTTTCCACAGAAAAATGTAGAACACGTTCAGACACAATTTATGTTATATACATTTTTTTTTTTCGTGGAGTTGATCGTTGTTGAGATATTCCTTGTTTTTGTTTTCAGCTTTGAAGAACGTATACTTTTCTCATACGGAAATTGGTCAACTCCTATCCATACATACTAAGGAACCAGCATTTTACCCTCAGTTTAACCTGTGCTACTCCCTTATTTCGCTTCCACTTACAAGGGAGCAAGTTATAAGACCATTTATTTTAATTTTTTACTCGATTAGCATGCAGTAAGGAGAAGCATAGCTTTTTAACAATATTTTGTTGCAGATATGTAGAGAAAGTCATGATTTTTTTCTGTTCTTTTCAGTTTACTTGTTGCACCATTTATATATGTTTTTATTAAGTTGTATAGAATTGTATTTTTCGTTATTCATTGCATCATTCCTGTATTGAATTTATTGTAGAGCCTGATAAAGTGGAAGAGAAGGCCTTCTGGCCTTAACTCCAAGCAGGATAAATAAATAAATAAATAAATAAATGCATTGTTTCCACGCATCCAAGTCAAAGCCTCAGCATAGTCTACGCTCTTCATGAAATCGTAAAGTAAAATTCACATGGGCTCAGCTCAGACAATGCTAGAATCACCTGTACTGACCAATCATTCAGAGAAATTGCGGTTCTGAAGAATAGTAATGTCGGCTCCATTATGTTCTTGCTAGCATGTCTAATACCATGATGATGATATGGAAGACAGGATGTCATCTATCGTATACACGCACCACTTCGACACGAACATGTTTTCTAAAACGAAAGTTCTGCAAATGTATGTATCTTCTTAGCTTAAGATGGACAAGTACGTACTAACAGACATTTCCGAACTAGTTCTCATAATCTGCTTACAGACTGTTTATCGTCTCTTCTACTAAGTGTTGGCTGTTTACGTATAATTACTATCTGTTTTGGGTGAATCTAGCGTTGCTTTGCAATGTTTTGATATATTACAATTATTATCCTCTGAATACATCTTAGTTTAAGAAGACAGATAGACATGAAGATAGAGAGAGATGGATAGAGAGAGAGAGACAGAGAGAGAGAGAAAAGTTGGGACGAGGGTGAGCAGAAAGAGAGTGAATGAGTGAGTGTGAGTTAGTGTGAGTGAGAATGAGTGTAAGAGTGTGAGAAGGCGAGTGTGAGTGAGAGAATGGGGGAGGTTTAGAGAGGGAGAGCGAGAAACAAGGAACAAGAAGGAGGAAAGGATAGAGAGATAAAGAGGTATAGAAAGAATTATATAGGAAGAGATATAGTAAATAGATATAGAGAGGGAGAGAGATGGAGAGAACGAGACAGAGAGGTGGAGAGAGCGAGACAGAAAGATAGAGAGACTGAGAGAGAGATAACAAGGTGACAGAGAGAGAGAGAGAGCGAGTGGGATTGAGAGAGATAAATAGGTAGAGATTGCGTGAGATGGATAGAGAAGGATAGAGACAGAGTGAGAAGGAGGGTGGGAGAGATTGTGTGGGGAGATAGATAAAGATATAGATAAGGAGATAGATAGAGGGACCTTGCCCAGCATTTTTTGGAGATTCCACATTTTCTATTGGGATAAATTACGGACGATATCGCCTATAACGAGCATAAATATATACATTATTCTGTTGTAGTCCCACTTAAGCGAGTGCGATAACGTATACGAGTCCCATTCGGGAGGTTCCGAATTCGATTCTAGGCGAACACCCACTCTGACCCTGAGTTTTTCGTGGTTTTCCCAAGGTTGGTTGGCGAATATTGAGGTGATTTCTCATCTACCACAATTTTGTTTCCATGGACTCCCTTCATTCCGTTTACCTCTCAACTTTGAGGTGAACTTTTAGGTTTGTGGTGCCGGAAAGATGGTGCGGAAGTACGTTTCCATGAAAAAGTACTCACTGTGGGCACTAGAGATCTGCCTGGTCGACGGGTCGTTGATCACCCTCTCTGGGCAGCTCCAGGTAGCAGGACGAGTCCTCGAGTCTGGAAATATTCGGGACTTCTATGCGTCTCTGTTGCTTATCTGTCTGCGACCTGTACCCTCCTGTGGATCCCGCACTTTATTCCTTCCTCTGGGAGATCAATGCAGTGGCGAGGTTTCCCCTCCGTTATCTAACCCTAAACCTAGTCCCACTTTTATTACATCTCGTATACTTTCATTAGACGAGATTTATAATGGTAAAAGTAAGGTTCAAAATGTCTGTCTTATTATTGAAGTTTGCGAAGTAAGTATTTTTTTGAATGCAAGCATATATTTTTATATTTCCAAAATATATTTATTGTTGTAATTTTTTGTTTCATTTATTGTTAACTAAGCGTATAAATAAACTTGAAATTTCACTCTTTTCAACTTTTTAATGTTTGTGTGATATATTTGCTAATAGGTAACGTGCGAATGGTAATAAACTTGAGCGAAACGCTTCTGGGAGAATGAGGGCCTCAAAGAAAAACCATTGTGAGAAAATCGGTAGATATTAAAACTGTTAGCAAAAAAGATCTGATTTATCACCCTCGCAAGGCTTTCCTTGCCTGTTTTGCAATAAACTATTATTACAAAACTTAATCTTATCTATTACGTGCAAATCGAGATCAACATTAGCGGAAAACGTTTTACGTTTTCCTGCAGGTACGTGAGAATTATAGAAATGTGTTAAGCTAAATCGATAGTCAATTCTTTTAAGAGTTGCTCATATGTAATGGTTTGAAATTCTGTTCCTTTGCATGACCTGTAGTAAAAACAATAAAAACAGTTGAGAAAAGTATAAGTATATGAAAATGTAAACGATTGTTAGTTTTAAAGAGATCTTCATTTTTGTACAAAAGATTTTGTTTATCCCCTACAGTTTACTAGTTCAGTCAAAGTCATCCAGAATGAAGAGGTCTTCAGAAGCTATTGCTGGAAAATTCAAGAAATACGTATATATTTTATTAAAAACCGTTAGAACCATTTTTGAGAAAATCAACGTTCTTAAAAGATGTTCTATGTAAAGCGCAGTTGTAATAGAGGATATCCTTGAAAGTCTTTGTGCAGCATCCTTGGAAGAGGCTGAACTTAAAATACCAAGTTTGATATGAAGCGGTTTTAAGTTACGCTGTTCACACACACACACACACACACACACACACACACACACACACACACACACACTATCTCCGTACTTTAATTGCTTTTTTATCTCACCCACGTGCATTTGTTTTCTCTCTGAACTAATGTTCGTCTCATAATAATATATCAGTGTGCAGTGATATTCCCGTACATAATGGCGGAAGTTCCAAAACGTTTTGGGGAAAGGTCTATTGCTGAAATGGACATATTAATTGAAAATTCAAAGCCGCAGAATGCTAAAAACTATAGAGAAAGTGTGTGGAACCAGTTCAACGAATTTATGGCCACACACACACACACACACACACACACACACACACACACACACACACACACACACACACACACACACACGTGAACTTTTTTCTAAATTGCTTTTTGTGGTTTCACGGGATCTCAAAACACGATTCCAGTGAATTCTTAGTATTGAATTTTTGTGTGAAATATGTTCTCTACCTACTATGATGCACATTGTACGTGCATGGCAAAGTAAAAAAAAAAAAAAAAAAAAAAAACATTTATAAGATATTTAAAAAGCTGATGTGTTCCATTCACATACCTTTCCCTACTTCTGTGTAACAAATTATTGTTAATAAGCTTATTCTTCTATTTACTTCATGCTAATCGAGAAAAAAATTAGCAGAAATAGTCGTATTACTTACTTCCAGAAGCGAAATATGGGAGTATCATAGGTTAAAGTGAAGTCAAAAGCTGGTTGCTATGGACTAACGTTCCTTTGTATGGACACGAGTTGACGCATTCCTGTATGAGAAAAGTACAAGTTTTTCAAAACTGAAACAGAAAACAGGGAATATCTCAAAAAACGATCAACTCCTCGAAAAAATTTATATAACATAAATTGTGTGTTTTAATGTGCTCTATATTTTTTGTGTGGCAAGTTTTTGTCCATTTCTTACGGTTTAGCAGTTATGCAAAATTCATCCAGAATAAAGTAGTCTTCAGAGGCTATTCCCAGAAAATTCAAGATGTACATATTATTTGTCAGGTAAATGTCTTTAGTATACGACATTTTAATCGAAATCGTTACAGCTATTTTTGAGAAAATCACAATTTTCGAAAAAACTTCCATGTAAAGGGTAGTTGGGGGTGGGGGATTTTCTTGTAAATCTTCGTGTCGCATCCTTGGAAGATATCAAACTTAAATACAAGTTTAGTATTTAACGGTCTTTTCGTTTTTGAGTTATGCTGTCCACACACACACACACACACACATGGACTTTTTTCCAAAAATTTTGTTTTTTGAATTCAGGGGGACGCAAAACACACATTTCCAGTAAAATCTCGTATGGAATTTTTGGGTGCAATAAAATACCTTCTCTATACACTATGTACATAGTATGTATAGAGAAAGTAAAAATGAATGAAAGAGGTGAAATAGAAGCTACCAAGCACTTGAAGATCAACTGCCACTTGACTGCCTAAGGCAGTTCTTGACCTATCACGCGCCCTATGTAAATACATTACCAGCATTATAGTAATTATGTTCCTTGTTTTCGGTAACGGATATACGCTAGCGCTACCTTTCAGAGTGGAGATGAGTCATTTTCTGAGCACCAGTCATTTGATGCTTTTAGGAATAACTCTTCCTTCCCATTCTTGACTTCCAATTGGAAAACACCATATCGATAGCAGTAATCAAAACAGCGGGCAGTAACCTTATAACTTCAATGTTGCGAGATGTTATTGGTTTGACATTTTTACTTTCTCTACACTTACTATGCAAATAGTGTATATAGAAGGTATTGCATTCCACCCAAATATCGATACCGAGATTTCACCAGAAATAAATGTTTTAGGGTCCACTGTATCCAAAAAGTATTTTCAGAAAAAGTCCGTGTGTCCGTGTGTCAGAGAACACGATAACTTAAAAATGAAAAGTCAGTAAAACACCAAACTTGGTATTTAAGTTCCGTATCTTCCAAGAATGCGACACAAAGATTTTCAAGAAAATCCCCCACCCCACCAGTTACGTGGAAAAAATCTCGAAAATTCTTATTTTCTGAAAAATGGCTATAACGATTTTGATCAAGATATTTACCTGACAAATAAAATGTTCATCTTCAGTTTTCTAGGAGTATCCTCTAAAGACCTCTTTATTCTAAATGAATTTTGCTGATTTTTGTGCATCTGGAAAACCGTAAGAGATGGACAAAAACTTACTACACAAAAAATGTAGAGTACGATAAAACGCACAATTTATTACATATACATTATTTTCGTGGAGTTGATCGTTTTTGAGATATTCTTTGTTGTTGGTTTCAGCTTTGAAAACCTTATTTCTCAATAACAATCAGTTTCAAATAAAATATAAAAGAATTTAAATCAGAATCAAGAAAAATCACTCATTAATATTCTTATAAATAACATTCTAGAGTATTCTCTTAAAAAAATCAATATTTTATTTTATAAAAAATAGAACATGAAATAATTTTATTATAATTCCCCTTTTAATAAAAATTGCTTGTGCGTCTTTTCATTGATGGCTACATATGTCAACTCCTGCCCATTCAAAGGATCTTCAGTCACATAACCTGCTTTTGACTAATACTTTAGTCCATGTTACTTCCTTATTTCCTTACTTTCATGGAAGCAAGTAATAAGACTATTTCTGCCAATTTTTTCTCGATTAGCATGAGTAAAAATAAGCATAAGCGATGTAGAGAAAGTCATGTGAATGGAACATCAGATTTTTTATTGGCATGTTGTTTCCTTTTTCATTTTGCCTACTCAGCGCCGGGACTGCTTTGTTTAAGAACTGGTGCCTGCAGCAGCGGCTGCCATTTTGTTGGTGGCATTTTAGATACTTGTTAAAAAAGAAAGACACAAAACAACGCTAAGTAATAAAGGTAAAGAGTGAAGCGTAGGCTACTTACAAATTTTGCCTCTGTCTAAACGTCACAATAGACAGCTGCCAACCCCTTTATAATGTTTTTCACTGAAGTAATTAATTTCTCTAACGAGGTTTAGTCGCAGCAAAATGCACACCAGAGGCAACTCAACACTAGAGAGTACCTCGTAATAGTTTACGTCGGTTACATTCCCCCCAGGGGCCTACTGCGGTAGGTACGGGTTAGGCGCACCCGGGGTCCCGAGCCACCTTGACTCCCTCTGTGGGCAACCTCAGAGTGGTGAGGGAGCCAGAAGGTCAAAATGCCCACCCACGTGTAGGCCGTGCGTGGAGACCCGTGTCGGTGAAGAGGAATATCCTGGTTGGTTGAGGGTTGCGTACCTGAGCCTGGGCTTCTGTCTTTCAGTAACTGGGGAGGGTGCGCAACCTAATACACCGCTTTGGTTTCTGATTTGCCTAAACGGGAGGCTAGGGACTAACCCACCCCTAGTCAATCGGCCAGGACTAGGTATTACACCGAACTCCAGGGTGAGTGGGACGGCGAGCCCGCTATATCCCCTGTGTAGCCCTGTCACCCCAGTGGGGTGACCCCTCGTTGGGCTCCGTGGTGGGTGGGGAGCACTGGGGGATGAATTTATAACATTTTTTTTATGGCACCAAAACCAAAACCCCTTATTTTAAATGCAAACGTTGGAAAGGAAGTAGTCGAGTCATGTGGTCCTCGCTACTTGGTTATTCATAGGACAGAGGAAGGTAAGAAGTTCCTTACGGTGAGCCCTTTTACTATCCAAAAGGGTCTCGATGCCATTGCTGGTCCGGTCAAATCTTGCGTTCGAGCTCGCAACGGTACACTTCTTGTAGAAGCCAACTCCGCCTCGCAAGCTGCAAGGATACTTAAAGCCACCACGTTAGCCAGCTATCCAGTGAAGGTCGAGGTGCACAAGTCGCTGAACTCCTCCCGCGGTGTAGTAACAACCCGCGCGTTGGACGGTTTGTCCATTGAGGAGATCCAAGAAAATCTTGCGACTCAGGGTGTCTCAGCTGTTTATCGGGTACAACGTAAGATCAACGGTGAATTCCTGCCTACTCGTACCCTGTTTCTTACTTTTGATCGGGTTGATCTGCCTCAAAAGATTAGAGCAGGGTACGAAGCCATCGAAGTTAGGCCTTATATACCCAATCCGCTGAGGTGCTTTAAATGCCAACGTTTTGGTCACACTAGTGATTTGTGTACCGGCAAGTCCACCTGCGTCCACTGCGGTGACACCTCCCACGATGGGGCTTGTGCTTCAGCTCCATCGTGTGTGAACTGTAACGGGGAACACCCATCTAGTTCCCGAGACTGCCCCCGTTTTGCAGAGGAACGAGCGATCCAGGAGATACGGGTGAAAGAGAAGGTGTCCTTCTTGGAAGCCCGGAAGCTCCTGCGACTCCGCCAACCCTCTGCCCCGAGGTCCGGTACCTATAGCTCAGTTGCAGCTAAACCGGTACCGCGTCGGGAAATCGCAACACAGACCGGCGATATGAACGGGGCTACAATTGCGGAAAAGGTTATTTTAGCCCAAGCGCTGCCAAAGCCTTCGGCACCTACACCCAAGTTGGTATCAACATCTGCCAAATCCGCCAGCTTACAGAATAGTCCTGCACACTTGTCACCGAAAGCCTCGACCTCCGGAACTAAAGCTATTAAATTCACGACGTCTTCTGCCCCGGAAAAACAGTTTAAGACCAAGTATGTCCGACAAGACTTTTTGAAAGAGAATGTGCAATCTATTACCAAGTCATCTAAAGGTAAGAAAAGTACACGCAACTCCACACGTGTATCCTCCTCTGAAGGGTCATCTGGGGAGGAGGGCGTGAATCGGCGACGGCCGTCTTCGCCGATCAGCACATCCAATCGGTTCGAACTACTTGGACCGAAAACTGCTCTTGAAAAAGGGACCTCCCTTGTGGAGGAGATGGACCAGGAGGATTCTGCCGCCACTGCCAGAGGGACAGTGCGGAAACGGCAGGATCGTGCTCCTGAAAATAGTACTAGCCCAACGCCTAAGAAGAACAAATTGAACCGACCAGCTAATCCCAATCTGCAGAAGCGTCTTTCGATTTGAAACTTATCCCATAATATACTCAATGGCTATCCTCCATTGGAACATACGCGGAATTCGACCACATCGACCAGAGCTTGACTTGTTGCTGCGCCAGCATGAACCCTTGGCTGTATGTTTACAAGAGACGAAGCTCCGTCCACAGGACACCGTTACCATCAGGCAGTACTCCTCCGTACGATGTGATTTATCCCCGGAGGACGGTGTCCCGGCACATGGGGGCACTATGATGCTTATTCGAGATGATATTTTTGCCAACTCCGTACCCATACAATCTGCAATCCAGTCCGTTGCTGTCAGCATTAAGCTACCCTCCGCTTCATTCACCATTTGCAGTATCTATTTGCCTCCATCTGCGGACCTCTCGCACAGCGACTTAGAACACCTCATTTCGCAGTTGCCACCACCCTTTTTATTGGTAGGCGACGTGAATGCCCATCACCCTCTTTGGGGCTCTCCTCGGGCTTGTGCAAGAGGTACGCTACTTAAAGACTTCTTGGATAGTCAGAATCTTGCTCTCTTGAACACCGGAGAGCCCACCTTTCTTTCTGACGCATTTCATAGTTTTTCACACATTGACATTGCAATTTGTTCCCCTCAGCTGGCAGTCACCTTATGCTGGAATATCATCTCGGATTTACATTCTAGTGACCACTTTCCTTGTCGTATTAGTGTATTGACACCCGTTGTATGTTCCACCCGTTTACCTAGTTGGCGCCTAGACCACGCCAGCTGGGAACTGTACTCCCACTTGGCTGAATTTAACTACGAAGAGCACGACTCTGTGAACCACTTGGTCGAACATCTCACAGGGACCATTCTTTCTGCTGCTGAGCAATCCATTCCGCGTTCGACTGGCTACAGCCGTCGATTTCCGGTACCTTGGTGGACCGATGACTGTCGGGATGCTATTCGCGCTCGCAGACGAGCTCTACGGGTTTTCCAGCGTTTTCCTACACTGGATAACCTGATACACTATAAACGGATGCGTGCACATTCAAGGCGGGTTATTAAGGATAGCAAAAAGATGTCATGGAATAAATTCGTGGGTTCCTTTAATCGACATACACCTTCCTCTGTCGTATGGGATAAGTTAAGACGTGTGGCTGGGAAACCGAACCATATGCCCATCGCCGGTCTCAAAACACCTACCGGAGCTGTTGTTGATACATTTGATGTGGCGAATACTTTAGGCAGTGCTTTCTCTCAGGTGTCTAGCTCAGGAAATTATTCCCCTGAGTTTCTTACAGTTAAGAATCAGGTGGAATCTCAAGAATTCTCGTTTCTTTCTGGCAACCTTGAGGATTATAATCGCCTTTTCACCCTGGCAGAGCTAGACAATGCACTCTCCTCTTCACGACACTCAGCACCAGGTCCAGATGGTATCCACGTCCAAATGTTGCAACATCTCTCTCCTGATGGCAAAGATTTCCTACTCGAGGTCTATAATCGTGTCTGGGTTGATGGCATTTTTCCAGACAAGTGGCGGGAGGCCACCATCATACCCATTCTTAAACCTGGAAAGGACCGCCATCTTCCTTCCAGTTACCGTCCTATTTCCCTCACCAGTTGCGTGTGCAAGGTGATGGAACGCATGATCAATGGACGGTTGGTGTGGTGGCTGGAATCCCACAATCTTCTGACGAACATCCAGTGTGGCTTTCGACGACGACGTTCAACTGCTGACCACCTTGTTTCTCTGTCAACTCAGATTATGGACGGGTTTCTTAAGAACAGCCCCACAGTTGGGATTTTTTTTGACCTCGAGAAGGCCTACGACACGTGTTGGCGGGCGGGAATATTGCGTTCTCTGCACAACTGGAACATACGTGGACGCCTACCGTTGGTCATTCAGGAGTTTATGCGGGACCGCGTTTTTCGAGTGAGGGTGGGCTCGGTTTTTTCTAACCATTTTATTCAAGAGAACGGAGTGCCGCAGGGCTCGGTACTCAGCGTGACTCTATTTGCTATTGCGATAAATTCCATATCACTATGTGTGCCTCAAGGTGTCTCTTCCTGTTTATTCGTGGACGACTTTGCCATCTTCTGTACTTCTCAGCGTACACCGTTTTTGGAACGCCGTCTCCAGCGGTGTTTGGACAATCTCTATGCTTGGAGCTCGAAACACGGTTTTCGTTTCTCCGCTGAGAAGACAGTCTGCGTTAACTTCTGGCGCCGTAACTGGCAAATGCCGCCGTCTCTTCGACTCGGGCCAGATTTACTTCCTTTCGCAGACGAGGCGAGATTCCTTGGTTTGATCTTCGATCGGAAACTTTGTTGGGCACCACAAATAGCACAGCTTAGAGCACGATGTGACCGTTCTCTAAATCTTTTACGGATACTAAGTGGCAAATCTTGGGGTGCGGATCGGACGGTATTGCTCCGTCTTTATCGTGCTGTGATTCGTTCGAAGTTGGACTATGGCAGCATTGTGTATTCTTCAGCTCGACCTTCAGTGCTCAGAAGGTTAGACACAGTCCATAACCAGGGCATCCGTGTGGCCGTTGGAGCTTTTCCAACGAGCCCAGTTGTTAGCCTCTACGCCGAATCGGGAGAACCTCCTCTGCGTTGTCGGCGTGATGTCCTGCTTGCTAATTATGGCTGTGGGCTGAAGTGTATGCCTGGGCATCCAACTTATCACGCGTTTTTCTCCCCTGAGCTGCACGAGCGATACCGCCTCCGCTCTCTGAGCCCCAGGCCAGCAGGTTTTCGTTTCCGTGAGCTTCTACGCCAGCACCATGTTGACATTCCTCGGCTGTTATCCAAGGGAGAGAGTATACACCCCCCTTGGTTACGCGCTACCTCCCATGTCGATCTCGGGATGACGCTCTACGGGAAATCTGTTACGCCCCTTGATAGTATTCGTCGTTGCTTTTTAGAATTTTTATCCAAATACAGTGGCCGTATTTGCATTTACACCGATGGTAGTAAGAGCCCCGACGGTGTTGGATGTGCCTTTGTCACTGGCACCGCAACTTCTACTTACGGTTTGCCTAGTTGCACATCTATATATTCTGCCGAGCTATATGCTATTTATCAAGCCCTTCTGTATATTCGACGTCGAAAATTAGGTGACTGCCTTATTCTTAGTGATTCCCTTAGTGCCCTTCAGAGCATTCGTGAGCTGTACAATTACCATCCTTTGGTGCAGCGCATCCAGGACGTTCTGCACATTTTGCACGCTTCTGGTTTTAATGTGGAGTGCGCATGGATTCCTGGACACGTTGGCTTGCCAGGGAATGACACGGCGGATTTGGCAGCGAAATCGGCAGTCACAGCGCCCAGTGTTACGATTACCCATTCAACAGCAGAAGATTTTAGAGTGGCTGTACGGAGAGCCGTTTTTTCGACTTGGCATGCGGAGTGGTCGGCTCTCCGTGGTAATAAGCTGCGAGAGGTGAAGGACCTCCCTGTCAACTGGGTAACCTCCTCTCGTTTATTCCGCCGGGAGGAGGTAGTACTAGCTCGGCTAAGAATTGGCCACTGTATTTTTACTCACAGTTACCTTTTTAAACGTGAACCTGCTCCTGTCTGTGCGCTCTGTGGGGAGGCACAGACAGTTCGTCATGTGTTGCTGGAGTGTGGTCACCTGGCACACATTCGGTCATCTATGGGCATGCCGGCCTCTCTTGCTGAGGTCCTGGCAGATGACTCAAGAGCAGTGGATAGGGTTTTTAAATTTTTAGCAAAACTTTCTTTTACCTTGACGTTTTAGTGTGATAGCAGTTTTTTAACTCTTTTAATTTTAATGTGTTGATTTTAGATGGAGTTTTATATCCAGCTCTGTTTAGAGGGCTGGACCGTTCTGTTACTTCAGTTTCAACTGTGTTTGCTCTTTTACTTGTGTTTTTTTTTTTTCCCTTTCTTTTGGTATTTTTCTTACTGCCTATTGCCAAGTTTTAATCGTAAGGGCGCTTATGACCTCGGCAGTTGAGCGCCCTTAAACACCATTATCATCATCATCATCGGTTACATTAGCTAATATAATTTATTTAAAAAGTTGGACTGTCTTTATTTTCAAGAGCGGATCGTCAGAAGCCACCGTAAGTTTTGAAACGGATTCATTTTAAAAGTACTCCGAAGAGCTGGTTTTGCACCTGAAAGGTATGCATTTGATGTATTAATTTTTATATCACTTTCTCTACACGTACTAAGTACATAGTGCATAGAGAAGGTATTGTATTGCACCCAAGAATTCGATACTGAGATACATGTTTTGAGACTCCCTGAATAAATAAAAATTTAGAAAAAATGTCCATGTCTATCTGTCTGTCCGTCTGACTCTGTGTTTGACTGTGGGCAGCATAACTCAAAAACGAAAAGACCGTTAAATACAAAACTTGGTATTTAAGTTTGGTATCTTCCAAGGATGCAACAAGAAGATTTTCAAATAAATCCCCCCACCTACAACTACCCTTTACATGGAACGTTTTTCGAAAATTGTGACTTTCTCAAAAATGATTCAAACGGTTTTGATTAAAATCCCTTATACTTAATATTTTCATGTGACAAATAAAATGTATATCTTCAATTTTCTGGGAATAGACTCTGAAGCCATGTTTATTCTGGATGAATTTTGCAGAATTTTACATAACTTATAAGCCGTAAGACATAGACAAGAACTTGTCACATAAAAATATACATCTCGATAAAACACATAATTTATATATCATACATTTTTTTCGTGGAGTTGGCCGTTTTCGAGATATTCCTTGTTATTGATTTCAGTTTTAAGATACAACCTTTCTCATACGGGAAGTTTTTAACGTTTGGCCACGCAAAGAAACGGATTTCATTCCCATAGCAACCACATTTTAAAACATTTGACTGACGGTTAGCCAAGCGAATCCCCTTAGTTCTCTTCTATGTATAAGGAACTAAGCAATTAGACCGTTTCTGCTAATATTTTGGCATTAAATAGATATATGGATAAGCATATTAACAATAATTTTTACAGATATGTAGAGAAAGTCATACAAATGGACCATATCTTTTTTTTTTTGTATTATATTTTAAATATATAAGATGTTTCAAAACGACACCAAAGGAGGATGTGGACCTTGTTGGTCATACCGTACCTAGGTGATAAGTGAATATAATTTTTAGCTCTAAATTCAGCACATACAAAAACTGCCATAGAATTACCACGGATTAGGCAGTTGTACATAACCAGAATGCACGTGCCTGGCCCACTCCAAAAGAGATGTTGGTTGGTAACGAAGGTTCCAGTCGCGTGGTGTAGACGTGGTTTGATAGACACCCCGGCGCGGGTCAGGTCACCTTAGTAATGGAAAACGTAGCATGTGGGTGTGGCGTATGAAAACCGCTGTTCCTTTGCTGCCTAATCCCAAATGTGTGCTATTTTTAAACACACATAAAACTTTAAATAGAACAGTTTGAAAGTTGCGACATCAAGTTTCTGACAAGTCAAAATGTAAAGTAATGCAATCTTCGTTTGATGTTGTTTTCAAACGGCTTGTATAATGTTTTGCACTTAAGCAATACAATCTGGTGGTCACAATACGAGATAAAACTCGACATGCTGTAATGTATAAAGTATAACTGGCCATGCGAAGGAATTGCACCGGCAAGTGGTGTTAAATTTGAAATATAATGATTAATTTGTACTGTACCTTAAAACATTATGGATTATTCATATCGGTTTTACCTTCTATACACGTACTATATACATAGTGTATAGAGAAGGTATGCATTCCACCCAAAATTTTGAAACTGAGATTTTATCAAAAATGCATGTTTTAGGGTCCCTTGTACCCAAAAAAGTATTTTCATAAAAGGATCCGTGTGTGTGTCCGTGTGTCTGTGAACACGATAACCCTAAAACGAAAAATCTGCAAAATACCAAACTTGGTATTTAAGTTTAGTATCTTTCCCACTAAAACTGCCCTTTAAATGGAAAAAATCGAAAATCTTTATTTTCTCAAAGATAACTCTAGCGATTTTGATTAAAATACCGTATATTAAATTTATTTATATGGCAAATAAAATGTATATCTTAATTTTTTTTGGAATAGCCTCTAAATATCTCTTTATTCTGAATGAATTTGGCTGAAATTTCCGTAGCTAGTAAACCATAAAAGACATACCAAAACCTACTAAACAAAAAATAAAGGTCACATTAAAACACACAATTTATGTTATACACGTTTTTTCGTTGAATTTATTATTTCTGAGAAATTCCTTATTATTTGATGTAGATTTAAATTTTTTTTTCACATGGGAATTTGTAAGCTCCTTGCCCCGCATAGAAACGGATTTCAACCACACGGCAACTAGCTTTTAAAAGATTTGACAATCGTTTTAGCCTAATGTATTCCATTATTTTCCTTCTACTTACAAGGAAGCAAGTAATTAAGACGATTTCTGCTAATGTTTATCTCGATTATCATGAAGTAGATAGAAGAATATGTTTTTTAACAATAATTTGTTACAGCAATGTAGAGAAAGTTATGTAATGGAACACATCATATTTTTTTGACAGAGAATAAACCGAATTTCTTTGCACTGTTGTATATCCGGACTGTTGTACATAATTTGAGTTTTTAAGCTATTAAGCGTTTTCTGGTCATTCTGGTGGTAATAAAACAAACCTAAACAAATACAAATTTTGTTTGGCAACATGTAACAGCCGAAACCTAATAAGAAAACAGTATAACCAACCGTATTCACATACCATCTTCTGAAAAATTATGTGCTGCTTTTCTCATTTATTTATTTTGTGTTTATTTTGAGCTTTTTAGTAATTTTGTCGAACTGCCGAGTAAAGAATATTTCGAATTAGACATCTGCTGTAATTTTCTCAAAAGAAACTTCGCTGAAAGGGGAATTTTTTGAGATTCGCATCGAGAACAAACTGAAATAAAACGCGTCTCTGAAAGAATAAATTATTCTCACAAAAATTGACAATAAAATGAAACCTGGCGTCCATACTTCACCGTTTAACTTTCTGCATTCATAATAGTTTGTTGCGCTGCAAGTATATCTTTACAGAACGGGATGAAGTTGTAATTCCAATTTTCTTCAAAGCACTTACAGTGTATTGGATAAAAATTCTTTCTTGGACGATGTGACTAATCATTAACATATTGTTATTACTGGACGTAAGTTAATATTCCCACATCTAACCTGGTTGCTATAGAAACAAAAGAGATTGCAATGCTGTTATGGACTCGAAAGCCACGTATGGTAAGTAACATTTTGTCAATGTATTGCATACTAACTCATACCTTTGTTTAGACTTCTCCGGAATTAATGCAGAACATCAACCCTCCAGGTTTCTTCTATTTCCTAGTCCTCTACCATCACTTTATCCAAAGCAATATTGTCAAATCTATTCTAAATAGGAAACTGAAAATAAAAAATTTGATGTGTTACACTCACATGACTTTCTCTAGCTGTTCTACAAACTTCATACATAAGATTCTTCTTTCTGCACCTTGCTAATCGTGGTACTCATTAGCACAATGTTCTTATTATTTAGTTCCGTATAAGTAGAAAGAGAATAAGGAAATACACTAGGCTAAACCAATAGTCAAATGTTTTAAAAGCTGTCTTTATGCGATTGTAATTACAAATCGCTTCTTTTCTTGGCCAGGAGTAGAACAAAAGAAAAACGGACACTCCTACCTGTAAAAGTATATGTGCTTCACAACTGAAACTAATAACAATGAATACCTCGAAAACGGTAAGCTCCACGAGAAAAATGTATATGACATAACTTGTGTATTGTAACAAGACCTAAATTTTTTGTATTGTAAGTTTTTGTCTATCTCTTACGGTTTACTAGTTATGCCAAATTAAGCTAAATTCATCCAGAATAAACAGGTCTTCAGAAGCTATTCCCAGAAAATTCAAGATATACATTTTAATTGTCAGGTAAATATCTTTAGTATACTATATTTTAATCAAAATCGTTAGAGCCATTTTTAAGAAAATCAAAATTTTCGAAAAAAGTTCCATGTAAAGGGTAGTTTGGTGTGGGGGGATTTTTCTCAAAATCTTCGTGTCGCATCCCTGGAAGACACTGAACTTAAATATCAAGTATAATATAAAATATCTTCATCAAAGGCAAATAAAATGTACCTAAATCTTGAAATTTCAGGGAATATCCTCTGAAGACGTTTATTTTGAATGAATTTTACGGAATTTTACATATCTGGTAAATTGTAAACAAAAACTTACTCAACTTGTTAAAACATGCAATTTATGTTATATTCATCTTTTTTGTGTAGTTGATCGTTTTTTAAATATTCCTTGTTATTAGTTTGTTTTCAAATAATTACACTTTTTCTTTTTTTTTTTTGCTTCGTTTGTATAGCCCTCTTTAACATCAATGGTCATATCGGGGGCTTTGACTTGTGAAACTGTAGGTTCAGAACATTAGGTTAAACTTTATATTACTAAACACACGCACATTCACACTTCCAGACTCTATGGGGGATAGGGAATAATTCCGGTTAAAGAAAAATTCCCCGCCCCAGCCGGGAATCGAACCCGGGACCTCCGGGTGAGAAGTCAGCAGTCTGACCACTCGACCACTTACACTTACACTTACACTTTTCTCGTACTGGAAGTTGTCAACTTTTGTCCAGATAAACAAAGGAACTTCAATCACATATTAACCAGCTTTTGACTATTACTTCTACTCCTTTATGTCCCTTCTAATTACATGGAAACAAGTAGAAGAATGAGTTTTTTAACAATAATTAGTTTCAGAGATGTAGAGAAAGTCATGTGAATGTCAGATTCTTTTATGGTGTAAATGACCTCTCAAAATCTATTGAAGTTGGATAAATACCCAGCTCCCAAATGCTGTTGTAAATCTTCCATAGTTTATTAATGTGTTTAGCTATTTAAAGAAATCTGATGTGTTCTATTCACATGACTTTCTCTACATCCCTAAAACAAACTATTGTTAAAAGCTTATGCTTCTATTTACTTTATGCTAATCGGAAAAAATAGCAGAAATAGTCTTATTACTTGCTTCCTTGTAAGTAGAATCGAAATAAAGGAGTACCATAGGTTAAAGTGATAGTCAAAAGCTGGTTGCTATGTGATTGAAATTCCTTTGTTTAGATGGATAGGAGTTCACAAATTCCTGTATGAGAAAAAATGGTGTGTTTTATCATGATCTACATTTTTTGTATAGTAATTTGTGTATTTCTTACGGTTTACTAGTTATGCAAAATTCCGCAAAATTCATCCGAAATAAACATATCTTGAGAGGCTATTCCTAGAATATTATATATATATATTATTTGTCTTGTAAATATCCTTAATATACGATAATCAAAACCGTTAGCCATTTTTTGGAATATAAAATTTTTCGAATATTTGTCCATGTAAAGGGTAGTTTGTGGTGGGAGGATTTTCTTGAAAATCTTCGTGTCACATCTTTTTAATGTACCAAACCTAAATGCCAAGTTTGGTATTTAACGGTCTTTTCGTTTTTGAGCTATGCTATACACACACACCCCCACATGGGCGTTTTTCTAAAAATGATTTTATCGGTCTCAGGCGACCCCAAAACATATTTCCGGTGAAATATCGACATCAAAGTTTTGGGTGGAATTCAATACATTCTCTGTCCTTTATGTGCTTTGTACATGTGAGCGAGATAAAGTAAAAATAATGAAGGTTTTAATAAAAATACGGTATAATTAAGCAAAAATTCTATCTTCCATAAATAGCATAATTATTGGATAAAGCTAGATGAATGAGCTTATTGGGTATATGCGGCTCCGTCACTAGGGCGAAAGTTTAGTTTTCTATTGATGGATTTATTTTGTCCCGTCCTGTGTAGGGGATTCCCTTCTATCAGAACTGAGATCGCGGTCTATTAACAGCTACAACAAATTATCTCTATCGACATAGCCGACAACTCATTTACCATAATCATGATGGTCATACTGTTGTCTTTACGTCATGCCTCACTGATTTATATTCAAGACTGTGTATGTTGACTGATAAATATCTGCAATCAAAGCCTCTTCACGCTGAAGAGTTGGAGTAGGCGATAGACCGGATGCGTGTTCCATAGTAACAAATGCTTCCGAACAAATTGGTTTTATAATAACTTCGACAGATGCTAAGGTGATGTTGAGGCAATCAATCGGTAAAAACATTAAAATGCGCAATTCATGGTCTTTTAACATCAAATTTTATGCATAATTGAATTGTGATCTACAAATAAAACATCAAGTTCGGAACTTCTTACTTAAGCCACTAATAAGAAATTGTTTACCAAAATATTTGGTTCTAATTGTGAAGTTTCTTTACGAAGATTCAAGTTTCTAGCTCAGATTTAAGTTCTAACGCCCTATTTCATAATAAATAACTGTTTTTTGAGCTTTTGAGAAATACTGTTAGTTTGGTTAGAAGACATGCTAATACGATAACACAATGGCTGTGATAATTGGGCATAACGAATATGTATTGTATAAAAATAAATTAATTTCTTTGTTAAACAGATTTCCACCAGTGCTAAAAAAATGCACGAAATGCGATTTGCGTTCTGTGAACAACATGAATATTGTAAGTTGTAAAATATGCAAGAAAACTACATTCAAAGCTCTATCAGACAAAATACACACAGAGTAATTTTTACGTTTGGGAATTACTTCAAGAATACAATAGATATATGAATGCTGAAAGTGAAACTAGAACGTAGAAAATTTCACAAATGGGGTAACATAAGAATTTTAAGTTTTTAAATATATGGGCACTGTTCAACTCTTGTGATTACAGCGTCCCATTCTATAATAGGTGTGAAGGACGCTTACTTTTGTTCAAAGACCTCTTAAGGTTCTTTAACGTGCCGTAAATCTACGACAGAACACAAATGGCTTTACTTTTCTTCCGAAGGAAGCCGTAGTAAAGATTTTTACACTCATCGACCTCCGCTGGATTTGAACCCCCAACCTTGGGAACAACAGATTAGCATGGCTATGGGGTAATAGGATTATTATTAGGCTAGCATGAAGTCAAGAATCACATTTTAATTTTTTTTTATTTGTAGACTTATGCTGTCCGTCCCGTTAGCACAGTCATATCGCATCTGCCCCTGGCGTGTGTTTTCCCCGCTGACACGTTTAAACTTGAAATGTACCCTTTGAGTTCTGCAACTCCTTTAACGCACCAAGGAATATCTGCACGCTTCAACTGCGGGTCATTTGGACCACCTGGTATAATATAATGAGGCAATATTTGCTTTGCTCTGGTTGTCGCACTTCCAAATGTGTGTCGCTCTACGTGGTGTAATGGTTACCATGCTAACTTCATATACCTAAGGTCGCGGGTTCAAACCCGGGGGAGGAGATGGCTTTTTTCGGGCGTAAAAATCCTTAGCATGGCTTCCTTCGGAAGGGAAATAAAGCCGATGGTCCCGTGTCGTAGATTTACGGAACGTAAAAGAACCTCAAGTCTGATAAGAGAGTAAAATTAAGCGGTATTTCACGCCCAGTATAGAATGGGACGCTGAAAACATAGCAGTTAGAGAGCGTCCAAAAATAAAACGCCATTTATATTACTTCCAAACGCGATTCAAAGATTTAAGGTAGTTAATACAAATTACAGGCACTCTTTTTAAAACAAACACTGAATTGGCAACAGAGATTTTATATTTTTAATTGTTTTCTCACAGAAACCATGTGTAAAAATAACTAATGACAATTAAAATTTTCACAATTGAGGGGCTCAGTGCCAGAGGGAGCTATCCCACACATTGTGAAAAAATGAGATTTTTTTGTTTTTAGACAGCTTCTGCGGTCTCTCATGTCTGTAGAAATCTTGGTAATATTAACTGTTTTAGAGTGCCATCTACAGTAACTTACAGAAACTCTGTCATTTTCTAAAGTGAGAAAGTTTGTGCCAGATGGAGATATCCCACTATGAAGTTGCCTGCTATTTAAAGAACAATGCCACTAACTTTAAGAACTTTAACTATCTTAATAGTATTGTTTATTGTTTAAACTATAGGCCAAGAAATAATGATTTTAGACCTTAATACGTGAAACAGAATAATATGTAAGATTATTATTAAACATTAAGAATTGTGTAAATAGTTGAAATTTTAGGCATTATACTATGCTGCAGATTATTCTGTTTTTCAAAATGGAGGTAAATAGTATAGCTAGTGAAGGAAAGAAACGAATATGCAAGCAAAACATATAGAAAAAAGTTGTTGCTAAACGAAAAAGAAACAATGGTGAGGAATGTGAATAATATCATGTTTAGTTTCTCTCTCTGCATAAGTACATTTTTAGTAAACAATACGGTTTGCAGCGCTAAATAAATAAAAATAAACTGTTAAATATAACTTTTTTGTATTTTCTAGGATATTTCAAAAAGTGGATCAAATACTGGATTTAAAAAAGTTGTACCTTAATATTACATTTTTCACCAAATCAACAACTCTAATAAAACTCCTTTTTTCTCAAATTTATCTATTTCTGGGATAGCTCCCTCTGGTGCTGAGCTCCTCAATTATCCACACTAGTTGGCTTTACTATGAATCCTGGGACTTAAAGTACTTGCAACATTATAAGTCACCATTGGGGTTGTCATCTCAAAATAATTTGCGATCACCTTGTGGTTTACCGGGAAACATGCGAGTCAGTTGAGAAATTCAATGCTATGCCGGCATATTACCATGGTAGCTCAGTGGTAGAGCAACCAGCTGGAGACCGGGAGATCCGTGGTTCAGATCCCGGCTATGGCATTGAATTTTTCAATCTGACTCTACCTATTTATACATTTTATGTTATGTTAAGAGAAGTTTATACACTAAAGGCTTATGACCACTTGCCATTGGCAACCTTCACATTGAAAGGGTAAGTTCCACATGATATTTGATCCGTGAGAATATAAGTTCTTGGCGCTGATAGCTTTCGCAGAAAACTTAGAAGTAGCTGTATGTTTCAGGATACGTGAAGTTTCTCGTAGCGAAGTGGCGAGTGTAAATATGGCAGCAAAGGCAAACGAGCTTGACATTAGCTGGCCACTAACTGTCTAAGCAGTAGTTCATTTGATTGGACATGAAGACCATTGACGTTCTTGACGCACTAGGGACCAATTACCAGCGTGTGTCCTTCAATAGAACAGACGTCTCTTTTCCATTGACCCCATGTGTTATGCATTAATGTTTTTACAAACCTCTGTTGCGTAGTGGTACATGACAATACAAGTGCTCTTTGCAGAAGGAAAAAGTTTTAAAATACGAGACGAAGTTTAGTATTTTGATCCGAGTAAACCATTAACGCATATGTAAATATTACATACTAATTTTATTTTCTCTAGCCCGCATGTACAATGCACATAGTGAATAGAGAAGGTATTCCATTCCACCCAAAATTTTGATGTCGAGATTTAGGGTCCTCTGAGTCCGAAAAAAGCATTTTTATAAAAAGACCCGTATGAGTGTGTCTGTGGATGGCGTAACTCAAAAGCGATAATACCGTTAAATATCAAACTTGGTACTTAGATTTAGTATCTTTCAAGGATGCCACACAAAGATTTTCAAGAAAATCCAACAACCACAAAATAAACTTTACTTGGAAAAATGTTCGAAAATTTTGATTTTATCAAAAATGGCTCTAGCAATTTGATTAAAATTCCGTATGTTAAATATATTTACATCCTAAAAAAATATATATCTAGGATTTTTGGGGATAGCCTCTGAAGACCTCTTTATTTGGATGAATTTTTCCGAATTTTGCTTAAATGCTAAACCGTAAGAGATAGACAAAACCCAACTGCACAAAAAATTACGATCTCAGCAGAACACACAATTTATGTCCTTCACGTTTTTGTTGTGGATGTAACCATTTTGTGTGTTTTGTGCAGTGAGTTTTTTTCTATCTCTTACAGTTTAGCAGATAAGCAAAATTCATCCAGAATAAAGAGGTCTTAAGAGGCTATTCCCCAAAAATTCGAGATAGTTTTATTTCGGACATAAATGGTTTACGGGATTTTAATCAAAATCGTTAGAGGCTTTTTTAAGAAAATCAAAATTTCGAAATTTTGTCCATGTAAAGGGTAGTTTCAAGTAGGGGGATTTTTTTGAAAATCTTCGTGTCTCATCCTTGGAAGATACTAAACCTAAATACCAAGTTTGGTATTTAACGGTCTTTTCGTTTTGGGGCTAAGCTGTACACAGACAGACAGACAGACAGACATACATACAAGGGCCTTTTTTTAAAAATGCTTTTTTCGGACTCGGGGGACCCGAAAACATATATTTCCGGTGAAATCTCAGTATCGAATTTTTGGGTGCAAAACAATACCTTCTCTAGTCCCATATGTACATTGTACATTTGGGACTAGAGAAAGTAAAAAAGGTTATAACATCTTACTTTCAGAAGCTGGTACCGAACTTAAGAGGAAGAAACTGAGATTTTCCTACAATCACGCCAACAGACAATAGTTCCAGATTTTAAAAAAGGATGCATTTTCGTTCATTCAATAAATTTCACATTGATAGGATGCAACTAGTTTGTCGTTTCTGAAAATGCCCTAAAGAAAAGAACAGCAAACGATATGTATTAAATCAGTAAGTGAGAATTTTCAGCAGAGTGAACAGTAATGTATTGCAACATTTGCTTGAGAAAATAAAACATGGGAAGAAACTTCAACTTGAACAACATACAAAAACTGCTGCGCACATTTCAGCAAAACAGAGGAAGAAGAATAGCATATCTCAATCTCTTCTTACGCAGGTCCTCTAACAGTTTTTCAGCCGAGCTTTGTATGGCTTTAATATGCAGCAGCATTCCGTGGAATAACTTAAAGGGAAAAGGCAGTCTAAACATACAGAAATTACACCTTAAGTGAGTTTAATTACTACTACTCTTAAAGTATTCAATTGCTTTTCCAGAAACTTATATCAATTATTATATAAATTATGCCAATTATTTCAGGTGGTTGTTTACATTAATAGCTTATGTTGTTGAGTCTATAAGAAGTATTTCATTCAGCAGAAAAGTAATAAAAGTTAGTCTTAAAAAATTTGATGTTTACCATTCACATGACTTTCTCTACATCTCTGCAACAAATTATTCGTAAAAAGCTTATACTTTCAATTACTTCATGCCAATCAGACAAAATTAGCAGAAATAAAATTATTACTTGCTTCCTTGTAAGTAGAAGCGAAATAAGGGAATATCATAGTTTAAAGTGATAGTCAAAAGCTGGTTGCTATGTCACTAAAGTTTCTTTGTTTGTATGGACAGCAGTTGACAAATTCCTGTATGAGAAAAGTATAAGTTTTTCATAGCAGAAACCAAAAACAAGGAATGTCTCAAGAACGATGAACTCCACGAAAAAAATGTATATAGCATAAATTGTGTGTTTTAACGTGCTCTACATTTTTTGTGTAGTAAGTTATTGTCTATCTCTTAGGGTTTAGCAGTTATTTAAATTCCGTAAAATTCATCCAGAATAAACTACTCTTTAGAGGCTATTCCCAAAAAATTCAGATATACATTTTATTTGTCAGGTAAAAGTCTTTAATATACGATATTTTAATCAAAACTGTTAGAGCCATTTTTGAAAAAATCGAAATTTTATAAAAAGTTCCACGTAAAGGGTACTTTGGGGTGGGGGGATTTTCTCAAAATCTTCATGTCACATCCCTGGAAGATACTAAACTTAAATATCAAGTTTGGTATTTTACCGACTTTTCGTTTTTGAGTTATTGTGTTCACAGACACACACACAGACACACACACACACAGACCTTTTTGTGAAAATGCTTTTTTTTTTGGATATTGGGGACCCTAAAACATATTTCCGGTGAAATCTCGGTGTCAAATTTTTGGTGGAATGCAATACCTTCTCTATACACTATGTACATAGTAAGTGTAGAGAAAGTAACAAGTGAATTCATATTCCTTTTTCTCTGAATCTACTTGAAATACATTATCACACTTCTGTATGCTTATTCTTAGTATTATCAACTATCTTTTGAACCTCAATTATTTAGTTATGATACAATTTCAGTAGAAATTAAATATATATATTTATTTGCGAACTCAGAAAAATAAAAATATGAAACATTTGCAATGTTGTTTTTTTAATGCGATCAATATAAACACTATAACATCCCGATTGTGGTTCCGAAAGTTCAGCTATGTGTTATATATGTGCTAAAAATTTCAGCTTTCCAGCTCTCATTGTTTCCGAGAAAACGTACATATGTATCCAAAAACTGAAAACTGAATTTTGAGAAAACTGAATTTAAAGATACAAATGTTCTAAAAAGGGGCATTGCATAACAGGGTTAAATAAATGCAGACTAGCATTTAAATTATATTCAAATTGATTAAAATCCTCTTAACCCCTTAAAAGTATACATTTTCTGAAAATAGTAATAATAGAAGTTTTAGTAGTGTCTAAAAATGTTACTTCTTACCATTTCAGAGCACCGTGTGTCCTTAAAAAATCCAACTGTGTGATAGTTTGTTGTTGTTTTTTTGTTTTTTTGTTTTGTATCTTAACGTCTTTAACCTGGTTGGTCATATCGGACGATGGATGAAATTGGTGAAATAATGCTCAAATGATCTCGGGGTCCATGGAGTTTAATGTTACTAGACATTTGTCTTCTCAGTATAAAGGAAAACCTCGATAAAAGAACCTTATCCGGGTAACTCACCCTAAGCGAGATTCGAACTCACGACCTGTTGAATGTGTGGCCGACATGCTACCACCAGGCGGGTGGGAAAATATTTTCTAAATCAAAATATTCCAGAAGTATCAACTATTAGGAAAAAAATCGACCTTCTTTTGACTATCTGGGAGTATTGTCTGTTTGTTTGGGGCAATGAAAGAATTGTACTGACAACTATGAGAATTCAGAATTCTCTTTGGATGAGACTTGGGTAAGCTACATCCAGACGTCCTGACAAACCTCGTCTTCTTGCGTGCAAGGTACTAGCCATCATACCATAGTACTGATACTACAGCAAGATTTGTTAATGATTCTCTGAGACTACTGTGGCCGCCTGAAATTGTGAATAATTGTTTCAAGAGCTTGTTCAGCGCCTTTTCGAAAAGTCACCGCAATTATATCTTGAAAAATCTGATGTGTACCATTCACATGACTTTCTCTATATCCCTTCAACAAATTATTCTTGAAAAGCTTATACTTCTATTTACTTTATGCTAATCAGAAAAACTTAACAGAAATAGTCTTATTACTTGCTTCCTTGTAAGTAAAAGCGAAATAAAGGACTACCATAGGTTAAAATGATAGTCAAAAGCTGGTTGATATGTCAATGAAGTTCCTTTGTTTATATGGATCGGAGTTGACACGTTCCTGTATGAGAAAAGTATAAACTTTTCATAGCAGAAACCAAAAATAAGGAATATCTCAAAAACGATGAACTCACGAAAAAAATGTATTTAATATAAATTGTGTGTTTTAACGTGCTCTACATTTTTTGTATAATAAATTTTTGTCCATCTTTTACGGTTTAGCAGGTATTTAAAAATCAGTAAAATTCATCCAGAATAAACCACTCTTCAGAGGCTATTCCCAGAAAATTCAAGATATACATTTTGTCAGGTAAATATCTTTAATATACGAAATTTTAATAAAAATCGTTAGAGCCATTTTTGAGAAAATCAAAATTTTCGAAAAAAGTTCCATATAAAGGGTAGTTGGGGATGGGGGCATTTTTCTCAAAATCTTCGTGTTCACAGACACACGGACACACACACACACATGGACCTTTTTGTGAAAATGCTTTTTTTGGATATTGGGGACCCTAAAACATATATTTCCGGTGAAATCTCGGTATCGAATTTTTGGGTGGAGTGCAATACCTTCTCTGTACACTATGCACGTAGTGCATATAGAGAAAGTAAAAATTGTCTTTAGAGTATTTTACTGAATGAGTTGGCAAGTCTTGTAACCTTGGGAGCAGTTTGGTATTGCCTTTAGATCAGTGCAGCTGTTGGGTTGCTCGGAGTAAGACTTTGAATCCTAATCGGAGGTAATAGCGTGTAACAATTCTGGAAGCGAGATTGCAGATTCTAGTTCAGTTTTAGACTAAGGCTCTTTCCTGAGCCTTTCCTATTGGTTACGGAGTAAATGTGGCTACGAGACAGGTGAACGACAGGTTTCGTTGAGGTTTAGCTACGTTAGGTTAGGTGTTTGTAAATGAACTGGATCGAAATAAGGGTAAAAATGGACTTTCTGAAAGGCGGTTCTCCTTTCCAATGCAAAATGAACAAATCTTCCGTTCGTTCTGTCTGCTTGCACATGGGCAGCCATATTGGTCAATCGACCAATGTTAGAGTCATATCTAAAACTGAACAAGAATCTGTAATGTCACATCTGGAAGCATAGATGGGAAGATTTTGTTGAAAATCTTCGTGCTGTATCCCCGGAAGATACGTAACATAAATACCAAATTTTCGAGCTATTATGTCTGCTGACGCATACTGACACACCCGGAAAATTTTTTAAAAATGTGTAACTATATTTCCGATGAAATCTCGGTATCGAATTTTTCGGTGGAATAAAATATCTTCTGTATACACTATGTACAGTGTGCGTGTAGAGAAAGTTATCATTTTTAAGTATTTTAATCTGACACATGGTCGAGTATAAGTAGTCTTATGAAACTTGACATTAATGCCAATTAAGATGCTCGTATGAACGTTATTAAACTCGGGTCGCTTGTTTCACTAACGTACTCGCATTTAATTACTACAATTAAAGTCTCATTGAGTCCGTAATAAAATGCAAACCGCACGAGTGCAGGATTTAACTTCTGAGGTGGTAAGCTGGTTATAGGGGTCCCTGATTCGTATCCCGTGTAAAGGTTTGGCTATTTAGGAATGGTATAGAGAGGTGGATGCCCTAGCAAAAGATTTTGTTAACATGGAATCTCTTTTCAGGTGTAGTAAAACACAAGTGATGTTCTTGAGTTCCAGATCATTATTGAACTCATTTATTTGGCCTTTTGTGCCGTCGAACACACACGCATTCCTCCTAAATTTTCCTCTTTTAAACTACGCTTTACGCTACCGAAGCTTATTACTTTGGACAGTCTGTTGGTGCATCAAATAAACACGTTTATTTCTACCGCGGACTCAGCTTACCTCTGCATATGTTTTAGGGCTTGTGATTTCGCACGTATTAAATTAACACTCTTTCCGTCGAGCCCGTATGTAGCCCGATCAACTTCCCCGCGGACTCAAATGTCACATCTTACCTGTGCCACTCTTCCATAGCTAGTGCAAAAGTGTCGCTCGACCAGCAAGGAAATTGTGTATCTTTCTTGCTATGTCCAACTTGGAGCAGGGTAACCTCACCCCTTCAGTTCAATGTCCTTCCCTTAACGGTACTATCCTACCTGGTTCGCTTGTCAGCTCTTGACAACTGTTTGTCCTTGCCTCTTAGACGTGTTTAAAATATTTCTTCCCTAGCCATTTTCAATGTAGATTTGTCACCTCTTAGTATAATTTATATTATATTGGCTATAATAGCTTTTAACCCCGTGATAAATGTAGTCTTTCACTTCCCAAGCACAGAGCATAATACCATTAAAACACTATCGTAAAAATACACAATTAAAACAACTAATAGCAACCTTGTTGACTGAAAATTTGGATACTTCCAAATAAAAAAAAAATGAATTATTATACACAGGACATTATTATATACGTATCACAGCAAAAGCTTTGCAGTAACACATAGCATTTAATAAATACACATGATCTGCGTCGGAAGTTTTAACAACGTTTTCCCCAAATGCAAAGCTAAAGTTTAAGACTCAAATTATCGACATTACATTAAATATTACTTATAAATGTATATATATATATATTCTTTGGTCAGAGCTTTTTAAGACACTGTAAGGGGGAGATCAAGACATCACGAGCTGCACACTTAACCGACCTGGAAATGAGAAATTGTTTCCTGCCTTTGCCCTTTGAACTGTCTCGAAAGACTGACAAAAGAATATAATGTATGCCACGTAGGTACAATATGTGAGGTTTATGTTAAAACATAACATTTTTAGTTTCTCTACACGTACTATGTACATAATGTATAGAGAAGGTATTGTAATGCACCCAAAAATTCGATACCGAAATTTCACCGGAAATGCATGTTTTGAGACTCCCTTATACCAAAAAAGGAGCATTTTTAGAAACTTGTCCGTGTGTGTGTGTGTGTGTGTAAACATTTTTTATTTTCTCAAAAATACCTCTAACGGTTTTGATTAAAATATTTTGTTTAGTATATTTTATGACAAATGAAACGCCTATCTTAAATTTTCTGGTAACAGCCTTTGAAAACCTCTTCATTCTAGATTTCTTTTGTTTAATTGGAAAACCACAAGAGATATACAACATCTTACTACGCAAAAAATGTAGACATCATTAAACCACACAATTAGTATTGTATACACTTTTTTTGTAGAGTTAGCCATTTTCGAGATATTGCGGATTATTGGTATCAATTTTAAGACACTTAAACCTTTTAGCCTGAGATTCCCCTATTTATCTTCTACTTAACAAGGAAACAAGCAATAGATTAATTCTGCTTATGTTTATCTTGATTAGCATGATGTAGCTAAAATATTAATCTTTTGAATAAAAGGTTTTGTTTGCGGAACAGGTAGAGAAAATCATGTGAATGGAGCACATCAGTCTTTTTTTCTGCTACCTGATCGGCCTGGAAAACCCTTCACAGCCTTCCTTCACTGCCTATTACTCTTAGTATCGGTTGTAATTCATCGTCCTTGCTTCGCTGGCTTTCGTATTGTTCCAAGGCGGTGTTGGGAAACGAGAGAACTGCATATTCTCTTTCTAAATTTCATTTTGAGGTTTTGAGATTTCGCAGTTAAGGATTGCCAACTACCGTATGGAATAAGTTGCTATCGCTTTCCACTTACCATGCTTCAAGTTAAAGCAAATATACAATAGATGAGTCCATTCTGAAATTGGGGACCGCTGATTGGAAAAGTCTACTTCAAGTTCTGAGCGATTTAAGGGAACAAGGCAGTCTGAACAACGGAAATTACACCTTAAGTGAGTTGAATTACCACTGCTCTTAAAGCATTCAATTGTTTTACAGAAATTTGTATGAATTATTATATAAATTATGACAATTGTTTCAAGTGATTGTATTAATAGCTTATGTGGTTGAGTCTATAAAAAGTATTTCATTCAGCAGAAAAGTAATAACACTTGGTCTTACGACATCTGAATTCATGTACCTTTTTTTCTGATACTACTTGCAATACAAGCCTGTTCTTAGTATAATCAGCTATCTTCCAAACGTTAATTATTTAGCTATGATATAATTTCTATAGAAATTAAAGAAACATATTATTTGCAAATTCAAAAAAGTAAAAATGCGGAAAATTTGCAACGATGCTGCTTTCTTAATTTGATCAATATGTACTATAACATCACGATTGTGGTTCAGAAATTCAACTATGTGTTGTATATATGTGCTGAAAATTTCAGCTTTCCAGCCCTCATAGTTTCTGAGAAGAAGTTAAATAAATATCCAATAATGATGCTTTGAGATAACTGAATTTAAAGATACATATATTCTTAAAAGTGGCATTGCTTTAAAGGAATGCAGACTAACATTTAAATTAATTAAAATCCTTTAAACCCCCTGAAAGTGTACATTTTCTGAAACCAGAAATAACAGACTGCGACGCTTTTCTGCACCACGTTGAAGATCCAAGTATGTGGATGTTTCTCATTGGCCCCACGTGATGGTAGCCAAGTTGTAACTGTTTTAGTCCACGTTGAGGACCAAGTATGTGGCGGTGCTTCCAGATTCATTTGGCTACCAAATGATTAGATCTACGTATCTTTTGTTGAGACGATCTACTAACGTTGATGTGCCTGAGCTTTAGCTCAGCCAGCATCTGATTTGACTCTCTCGGGGTGGTAGCAAAGGAGGGTAGATTGGGGAGTGATCTTATAAAATTAGGTGAACACACGTTACTTTCTACTTCAGTTTATTGCAGACTAGAAGATTTACGACAAGCACTTTGCTTTACAATCTGAGAAGCTAAAGGACTACTAGGAGCTTTCCTTACTTGAGGACACACACGTATTTTATTTAATAAACTTGTTTCTTTATGTTGTGTTTAATGGCGCCTCGGTGTGCATCACTGACTTTAACTATTCATCACTGAGAGCGCCGATATTTAACTGAGTGCCGCGATGTTTACTGAGAGTGACTCTCGACGTTTAACTGAAAGGTTCCTGAGATTGTCCCAATGTATAACTGAGAGTAGGGTTCCTGAGATTGTCCCGATGTATAACTGAGAGTAAGGTTCCTGAGATTGTCACCATGTTTAACCGAGAGTAAGGTTCCTGAGATTGTCCCAATGTATAACTGAGAGTAGGGTTCCTGAGATTGTCCCAATGTATAACTGAGAGTAAGGTTCCTGAGATTGTCCCGATGTTTAACTGAGAGTAAGGTTCCTGAGATTGTCCCAATGTTTAACTGAGAGTAGGGTTCCTGAGATTGTCCCAATGTATAACTGAGAGTAAGGTTCCTGAGATTGTCACCATGTTTAACTGAGAGTAAGGTTCCTGTGATTGTCACCATGTTTAACTGAGAGTAAGGTTCCTGAGATTGTCACCATGTTTAACCGAGAGTAAGGTTCCTGAGATTGTCCCAATGTTTAACTGAGAGTAGGGTTCCTGAGATTGTCCCAATGTATAACTGAGAGTAAGGTTCCTGAGATTGTCCCGACGTTTAACTGAGAGTAAGGTTCCTGTGATTGTCACCATGTTTAACTGAGAGTAAGGTTCCTGAGATTGTCACCATGTTTAACTGAGAGTAAGGTTCCTGTGATTGTCACCATGTTTAACTGAGAGTAAGGTTCCTGAGATTGTCACCATGTTTAACTGAGAGTAAGGTTCCTGTGATTGTCACCATGTTTAACTGAGAGTAAGGTTCCTGAGATTGTCACCATGTTTAACTGAGAGTAAGGTTCCTGAGATTGTCCCGATGTTTAACCGAGAGTAAGGTTCCTGAGATTGTCACCATGTTTAACTCAGAGTAAGGTTCCTGAGATCTTCCCGATGTTTAACTCAGAGTAAGCTTCTTGAGATTGTCCCGATGTTTAACTCAGAGTAAGCTTCTTGAGATTGTCCCGATGTTTAACTCAGAGTAGGGTTCCTGAGATTGTCCCAATGTATAACTGAGAGTAAGCTTCCTGAGATTGTCCCGATGTTTAACTGATAGTAAGGTTCCTTAGATTGTCCCGATGTTTAAGGGAGAGTAAAATTCCTGAGATTGTCCAGACGTTTATCTGAGAGTAAAATTCCTGAGATTGTCCAGACGTTTAACCAAGAGTAAGCTTCCTGAATTGTCCCGATGTTTAACACAGAGTAAGATTCCTGAGATTGTCCCGACGTTTAACTGAGAGTAAGGTTCCTGAGATTGTTCCGATGTTTAACTCAGAGTAAGCTTCCTGAGATTGTCCCGATGTTTAATTGAGAGTAAGGTTCCTGAGATTGTTCCGATGTTTAACTCAGAGTAAGCTTCCTGAGATCTTCCCGATGTTTAACGGAGAGTAAGATTCCTGAGATTGTCCCGACGTTTAACTGAGAGTAAGGTTCCTGAGATTGTTCCGATGTTTAACTCAGAGTAAGCTTCCTGAGATTGTCCCGATGTTTAACCGAGAGTAAGGGTCCTGAGATTGTCCCGATGTTTAACTGAGAGTAAGGGTCCTGAGATTGTCCCGATGTTTAACCGAGAGTAAGGGTCCTGAGATTGTCCCGATGTTTAACTGAGAGTAAGGTTCCTGAGATTGTCCCGACGTTTAACTGAGAGTAAGGTTCCTGAGATTGTTCCGATGTTTAACTCAGAGTAAGCTTCCTGAGATTGTCCCGATGTTTAACCGAGAGTAAGGGTCCTGAGATTGTCCCGATGTTTAACTGAGAGTAAGGTTCCTGAGATTGTGCCGATGTTTAACTGAGAGTAAGGTTCCTGAGATTGTCCCGATGTTTAACCGAGAGTAAGGGTCCTGAGATTGTCCCGATGTTTAACTGAGAGTAAGGTTCCTGAGATTGTGCCGATGTGCTATGATCAAAATCACTGTCATGGCGGCTTCTTTCTGATTAATCAGAAAGACCGCGAACCTGGAGTTGATGTAGAACATAATGCATCATTTCCTACCCAGGATACATCATAACACCCACGTGACAAACCTTACACAATGGAAAAAGGCTCGTTTCGCTACTAGATGGGCCTTAACCATTAGTTGGTTCTCTATTGCACTCACACGCTCCTCGTACGTGGTTGGACAAAGAGTGATTTCCTGACAAAGACAGTTCCCCTTTCTAATTTCCAAGTTTGTTGTAAACAACTCTGAACTGCTTTGGTTATAAGCTAGAGTTACACTCTTAAATACTTGAGATGATTCACTGATACGCGATTGTTAGAAATGACAATAGTTATCATAGCGAGGCCAAGTAACGGTCTCAAGAGATTGTATTAGCGTCCAAAAATAGTTTTTACCATTTCAGAGTACCTTGTTAAGCTATTTTATATATTTATGCGTGAGATGAACTTAAACTGAGTTCAACGCTGAAATTGAAGGGCTCAACCCCTACATTAGTACTCGCAGTATTTCTCCAATAAAAACGAAACACCACAGGTAGAAATGTGGCAGCTTGTCCTTCCTCAGTTTCTACTAGAGTTTCGCCCAAGAACATTGTGTTGCTAATTGGGGGAGAGAGAGGGGATTCAAGTGAGCATTTACTCTTTAGTAGTAGCGAGTCCATGTTCGAATAGATTACAGATATTTTGGTCCATATATATTTCCATTCAAAGCATTTGTATTTGAAAATTGTATTTTATATCGATGTTATCTAAGAAGCTTGCAGCATGCTGTATGGTAAACTTAATTTTAGTCTACCCATCGCAAAGTTTTCAGAGCTATACTTTCGACACATAAGATTAATAAGTTTTATATACGTATTATATCTCAGAAGTCGGAAGAAAATGTATTTATATCTTTGAATTGAATACAAGTAAATACGATTTCCGGCAAATTTTGCTCAACCTACCATTTGCACAATGCGAAAATAGCTTTAAAATAATGCATTTTCTTTTTCTTCTTTCTGTGCATGTAATATATTAGTAAAGATATCTCTCACCACGGAAACACCGAAAACAGAAAAATATGAATGTGCTCCATTTACATGACTTTCTCTACATCGCTGAAACAAATTATTATTAAAAACATATTTTTCTGTCTACTTTATGATAATCGAGATAAACATTGTCTTAATTACTTGCTTCCTTGTAAGTATAAGAAAATAAGGGAATACACGGCTAAAACAATTGTCAAATCCTTTAAAAGCTGGTTGCTATGTGGATAAAATACGTTTCCATGCAGGACCTGGAGTTCACAACTTTCCGTGTGAGAAAAATTGTAAGTGTTTTGAATATGAAACTAATAACAAGGAACATCTCAGAAATGAAAATTGAATGAAAAGAAAAGTATGACCTAAATTGCGTGTTTTAACGTGATCTACATTTTTGTGTAGTAAGTTTTTGCCTATTACATACGGTTTACCAGTTAGGCAAAATTCATCAAAATTCATTCAGAATAAAGAGGTCTTCAAAGGCTATGCCCAGAAAATTCAAGATATACATTTTATTTGCCTATAGATATTAATATTCGGTATGTTAATGAAAATTGTTAGTGCCATTTTTGAAAAAAAAAAACAACCAACTTTCGAACCTTTTTCCATGTAAAGCTTAGTTTGCGTTGAGGGGATTGTTCTCAATAACTTCTTGTCGCATTCTTGGAAGATGCTAAAACTTAAATGCCAAGTTTGGTATTTTACCGACTTTTCGTGGTTTAGTAATCGGGTTTACACACACACACACACACACACACACACACTCGCGGACCTTTTTCCACAAATGCTTTTTATGGATACAGGGGAGCCTAAAACATATACTTCCGGTGAAATCTCGATATCGAATTTTTGGATGGAGTGCAATATCTTCTCTATGCACTATGTACATAGTATCTACGTGTAGAGAAAAAAAAACAGCTGATAAACGAAATGCCAATTCTTTCTTTTCCTCTTCTTTTTTGTTGTATTGAAATAAGCTAATACAGAGCATCCAAAATTACCAAATGCTTTACTTCTAAGTGTATAAATCAGTCAATTGAACACAAATACTAGTACAATAAGAGAAATAAGTAACGTAAATTAATGCCTACTCACTCGGCAATATTTCAATGTACAGATACCACCTGCAGATTTTCCATAAAGTGTAGCATACTATTGAATCTTTTTTGTTTGTATTTTTACTTTCTCTTGCCCCATATGTAGAGAGAGAAGTATTGCATTCCACCCAAAAATTCGATGTCGAGATTTCACCGGAAATACATATTTTAGGACCCCCTGAATCCAAAAAAGCATTTCCAGAAAAAGGTCCGTGTATGTGTCCGTGTGACTTTGAACAGGATAACTCAAAAACGAAAAGTAGCTAAAATACCAAACTTTTTTCCAAAATTTTGTTTTTCTTAAAAATGGCTCTAAAGATTTTGATTAAAATATCATATATTAAATATATTTACCTGACAAATAAAATGTATATTTTGAATTTTCTGGGAATAGCCTCTGAAGACAACTTTATTCTGGGTAAATTTTACGGCATTTTGCATAACTGCTAAACCGTAAGAAATGGACAAAAACTTACCACACAACAAAGTAGAGCACCTTAAAACACACATTTTATGATACATACTTTTTTCGTGGAGTTGATTGTTTATGAGATATTCCTTGTTTTTGGTTTCAGCTATAAGAAACTTATACTTTTCTCATACAGGACTTTGTGAACTCGTGTCCATACATACAAAGGAACTTCAGTCACAGAGCAATCAGCTTTTGACTATCACTTTAATCTATGGCACCCCCTTATTTCACTTCCACTAACACGGAAGCAAGTAATAAGCCTATTTCTGCTAATTTTTGCTCCATTAGATGAAGTAAATAGGATACTTTGTTGCAGTGATACACAGAAAGTCATGTGAATGGAACACATCAGATTTTTATACAACGTTCCTCCCTTTCTCTCTCTCTTCACACACACGCACATACATGCACGCATACAGACCTGAATTAAGCTAACAGTTAAACAAAACAGGTAGCTTTGAAATGAAAACATATAAAATTCCAGGAAACAATTTTATTACCGGTTACCTAACATCATGGCATGTGAGTTGTACAGAAAAAGGGAAATGGAGCATAAGGGAATGCGTGGAAAAAGACAGCGAAAGAGAAAATGCAGACGTAGGTAGAGGGGAAAGGGAAACCAAGGGAGGAAGTGTGTGTATGTATGTGAGAGAGAGAGAGAGAGAGAGAGAGAGAGAGAGAGAGAGAGAGAGAGAGAGAGAGAGAGAGAGAGAACGAGAACGTAACGCAACCAAAACTGATGTAAAAGGAAAATATAGGTAAAATGACTAAATTCAACAATGTTTATAAAGCTTCAAAGTGAAATATGCCGTCTTGAGAATATTTTCACAGCATTCGATGATAAGATTGTTAATCTAAATCCGCTTTGGAGTTTAAAGAACTGTAGACTGTGCACTTTACTGCAGTATTTTCCATTTCCATATTTCTACAAATTTGTGCGTTCAAACTGCAGGAAGTTAAAGCTGTGAGCAGACAAACCAACGTTGCTTTAAGCAACAAATATGGCTAGATTATAGAGATAAAGGATATCCCAAAAGTACATTTTAACATGTGGCCTGCGTTTGCAAACCCTTTTTACTTTCTCCATATGTACTATGTACATAGTGTATAGAGAAAGTATTGCATTCCACCAAAAATTCGTTACCGAGATTTCACCGGAAATATATGTTTTAGGGTCCCCAATATCTAAAAAAAATCTGATGTGTACCATTCTCATGACTTTCTCCATATCCCTGCAACAAATAATTCTTAAAAAGCTTATACTTCTATTTACTTTATGCTAATCAGAAAAAATAGCAGAAATAGTCTAATTACTCGCTTCCTTGTAAGTAGAAGCGAAATAAGGGACAACCGTAGGTTAAAGTGATAGTCAAAAGCTGGTTGCTATGTCAATGAAGTTCCTTTGTTTATATGGATATGAGTTGACAAGTTCCTGTATGAGAAAGGTATACGTTTTTCTTAGCAGAAACCAAAAATAAGGAATGTCACAAAAACGACGAACTCCACGAAAAAAAATTATATAACATAAATTGTGTGTTTTAATGTGCCCTACATTTTTTGTGTAGTAAGTCTTTGTCCATCTCTTACGGTTTAGCAGTTATTCAAAATTCAGTAAAATTCATCCAGAATAAACTACTCTTCAGAGGCTATTCCCAGAAATTCTAGATATACATTTCATTTGTCAGGTAAATATGTTTAACATACGAAATTTTAACCAAAATCGTTAGCCATTTATGAAAAAATAAAAAATTTCGAAAAAAGTGCCATGTAAAGGGTAGTTGGGGGTGGGGCGATTTTTCTCAAAATCTTCGTGTCGCATCCCTGGAAGATACTTAACTTAAACACCAAACTTGGTATTTTACCGACTTTTCGTTTTTGAGTTATCGTGTTCACATATACACGGACACACACGCACACACACACGGCCCTTTTTGTGAAAATGCTTTTTTTGGATATTGGGGACCCTAAAACATATATTTCCGGTGAAATCTCGGTATCGAATTTTTTGGTGGAGTGCGACACTTTCTCTATACACTATGTACATAGTGCGTATGGAGAAAGTAAAAAGCATTTTCACAAAAAGGTCCGTGTCCGTGTGCCTGGGAACACGATAACTCAAAAACGAAAAGTCGGTAAAATACCAAACTTGGTATTTAAGTTTAGTATCTTCCAGGCATGCGACACGAAGATTTTGAGAAAAATCCCCTCACCCCAAACTATCCTTTACATGGAAATTTTTTCAAAAATTTTGATTTTCTAAAAGATGGTTCTAACGATTTTGATTAAAATATCATATATTAAAGATATTCACCTGAAATATAAAATTCATATTTTGAATTTTCTGGGAATTGCCTCTAAAGACTACTTTATTCTGGATGAATTTTGCATAACTACTAAACCGTAAGAGATGGAAAAAAGCTCAACACACAAAAACTGTAGATCACGTTAAAACACACAATTTAGGTTATATTCATTCTTTTCGAGGAGTAAATCGTTTTTGAGATATTCCTTTTTCTTGATTTCAGCTTTGAAAAACTTATACTTTACTCATACAGGAATTTGTCAACTCCTGTGCATATAAACAAAGGAACATCAGTCACATAGGAACCAGCTTTTGGCGTTCACTTTAACCTATGATACTCCCTTATTTCGCTTCTACTTACAATAAAGCAAGAAATAAGATTATTTCTGCTAATTTTTCTCGATTAGCATGAAATAAATAAAAGATAAGCTTATTAACAATAATAGTTTACAGAGAAATAGAGAAAGTCATGTGAGTGTAACACATCAGATTTTTACTTTCTCTATACGCACTATGTACATTGTGTATAGAGAATGTATTGCACTCCACCAAAAAATTCGATACCGAGATTTCACCGGAAATATATGTTTTAGGGTCACCTGTATCCAAAAAAATTTTTTCAGAAGAAGGTCCGTGCGTGTGTATGTGTGCGTGTGTGTGTGCGTTTGTCCGTGTGTCAGTATGTCTGTGAACACGATAACTCAAAAACGAATAGTCGCTAAAATACCAAACTTGGTATTTAAATTTAGTATCTTCCAGGGATGCGACACGAAGATTTTGAGAAAAATCCCCTCACCCCAAACTACCCTTTACAGGCAATTTTTTTTCAAAAATTTTGATTTTCTAAAAGATGGTTCTACCGATTTTGATTAATATATGTATATTAAAGATATTCACCTGGCAAATAAAATGCATATTTGGATTTTCTGGGAATATCCTCTAAAGACTACTAAACCGTAAGAGCTGGACAAAAACTCAACACACAAAAAAATGTAGATCACGTTAAAACACACAATTTAGGTTATATACATTTTTTTCGTGGAGTTTATCGTTTTTGAGATATTCTTTTTTCTTGATTTCTGCTTTGAAAAACACACTTTTCTCATACAGGAATTTGTCAATTCCTATCCATATAATCAAAGGAACATCAGTCACATAGCAACCAGCTTTTGGCTTTCACTTTAACCTATGGTACTCCCTTATTTCGCTTCTACTTACAATAAAGCAAGGAATAAGACTATTTCTGCTAATTTTTCTCAACAGAGTTATAGAGAAAGTCATGTGAATGGCACACATCAGATTTTTACTTTCTCCATACGCACTATGTACATAGTGTATACAGAAAGTATTGCACTCCACCCAAAAATTCGATACCGAGATTTCACCGGAAATATATGTTTTAGGGTCCCCAATATCCAAAAAAAGCATTTTCACAAAAAGGGCCGTGTGTGTGTGTGTCCGTGTGTCCGTGTGTCTGTGAACACGATAACTCAAAAATGAAAAGTCGGTAAAATACCAAACTTGGTATTTAAGTTTAGTATCTTTCAGGGATGCGACACGAAGATTTTGAGAAAAATCTCCCCCACCCACAGCTACCCTTTACATGGAAATTTTTTCGAAAATTTTGATTTTCTCAAAAATGGCTCTAACGATTTTGATTAAAATTTCGTATATTAAACATATTTACCTGACAAATGAAATGTATATCTAGAATTTTCTGGGAATAGCCTCTGAAGAGTAGTTTATTCTGGATGAATTTTACTAAATTTTGAATAACTGCTAAACCGTAAGAGATGGACAAAAACTTACTGCACAAAAAATGTAGAGCACATTAAAACACATAATTTATGTTATATACATTTTTTTCGTGGAGTTCGTCGTTTTTGTGACATTCCTTATTTTTGGTTTCTGCTATGAAAAACATACTTTTCTCATACAGGAACTTGTCAACTCCTATCCATATAAACAAAGGAGCTTTATTGACATAGCAGCCAGCTTTTGACTATCACTTTAACCTACGGTTGTCCTTTATTTGGCTTCCTCTTACAAGGAAGCGAGTAATTAGACTATTTCTGCTATTTTTTTCTGATTAGCATAAAGTAAATAGAAGTATAAGCTTTTTAAGAATTATTTGTTGCAGGGATATGGAGAAAGTCATGTGAAAGTCACATAAGATTTTTTTACTAATACACATTTACAAACACACAACACCCATGCCCAGAACGGGATCCACTGCGCCACGAATCACTAAAGTTAGGAACTTTAGCAAACGCGGCCATGGAGACCGGCGCCTTAGAGCTCCGTTTTCTGAAACACTTTTTTCTACATTGTTAAAAATTATTACAGAGGAAATAATCAAAATTCCTACATTTAATTAGGAAAGGCTTACAATTAATAATACTTATATTTAACATTTTCTTTAAAATAAATAATATATATTATGAACATAAGTCTGCAGAAATTTTTTACCTATTATGTAGAGAAACAATGCGCAAATTTTCCCTTCAATATTTTGTAATCGTGTTTGCTTAAATGTTCTTTATCTTCAGTAATGCAGGGTTAGGTTATAACAATTTATACCTTGGTACATACTGTGCTTAGCCATTCATGTAACCAACATTTGGAGGAAATTTAATATGTTCAGTCACTTTGACCAGTGTATAGCCTTAGAGGAATAAATCAGACTCTAAAGTGAAGTTGAGTTAATAACACTTAAGGGGACATTTACCCAGAGAATTGTGGTATTTGAAATTTGCAGGAAAACATTTATTATGGCCATAAAAGGAGTGAATAACACTAACGGAGGGAAGAATGCAAATGAAAAGCAGGAGAAGTTTATAAAATAAGTAGACAATAAAAAGCAAAGAGAGATAGCGGTAAACCATTTTATGCCTGCAGTAAACGTTAAATAAAGGAGTTAACCATCACGCTCTCTGGTGGAATGTCCCGTTTAGACAAATCACAGACATTAAAAACCCATATGTACAGAGATTCTTGTATTCGTCTTTAAGTGCATATTCTTTGTAATGCTACTTTCTTAATAACACACCTAATATCTTTGGTACAAGCTATACCAGTTCATTACAAGTAATTGCATACCTACGCGACAGAACGTAATGTCTGGGTCTCGAGTGAAAGGAAATGGTAGTCATTATTCCGTGCTTCAAAACGGTCATTTATTTAATGCTGTATTAACGCTTACAGAAGTTTTGTTTTACATTACGCCTCTTTTTACATGTACAGAAAACTACTTCATTATGAGGGACACTGTTTAGGACGTGATCAAGGATGAAGATAAAAAAAAATATCTAATGTGTTCCATTCACATGACTTTCTCTACATCTCCGCCACAAATTATTTTTAAAAAGCGTATGCTTCTATTTACTTCATGCTAATCGAGAAAAAATTAGCAGAAATAGTCTTATTACTTGCTTCCTTGTAAGTGGAAGCGAAATAAAGGAGTAACATAGGTTAAAGTGATAGTCAAAAGTTGGTTGCTATGTGACCGAAGTTCCTTTGTTTATATGGACAGGACTTGACAAATTCCTGTATGAGAAAAATGTAAGTTTTTAAAGGTGAAACCAATAACAAGGAATATCTGAAAAACAATCCACTCCACGAAAAAAATGTGTGTAACAAATTGTGTGTTTTAACGAGCTGTAAATTTTGTTATGTGAGTTTTTGCTTATTTATTACGGTTTGTCACTTATACAAAACTTAGTAAAATTCATCCAGAATAAAGTATTCTTCAGAGACTATTCCCAGAAAATTCAAGTTATACATTTTATTTGTCTGGTCAATATCTTTAATAAGCGATATTTATATGAAAATCATTAGAGGCGTTTTTTGAGAAATCAAAATGTTCGAAATTTTTTCCATGTAGAGGTTCGATTTTTCTCAAAAGCTTCGTGTTGCATCCCTGAGAGATATCAAACATAAATACCAAGTTTAGTATTCAACGGTATTTTCGTTTTTGAGCTACGCTGTCCTCAGACACACGCACACACACACACTGACACACAAACACGGAGAGTTAATTAAAAAATTGGATGTGTTTCACTTGCATGACTGTCTCTAGCTACTCCACAAAAAAACTTCTTACGAAAGATTATTCTTCTTTCTACAACATGCTAATCGAGATAAACATTAGCAGAATGTTCTTATTACTTAGTTCCTTATAAGTAAAAGGGTACTAAGAAAATGCACTAAGCTAAAGCGATAATCAAATGTTTTAAAAACCGTCGTTATGCAACTTTCACTGCAAATCACTTCTTTGCTTGTTCAGGGGTAGAGCAAAAGAAAAACGAGCCCGCCTGGGTAACATGGTGGTAGCGTCTCTGCCTCACATTCAACAGGTCGTGAGTTCGAATTTCACTTAGGGTGAGCTACCCGAATAATTTTTTTTCTCGGGGTTTTCCCTTATCCTGAGAAGAGGATGAGAACACTATAAGCACTTTGCAGTTGAAACAAATAACAAGAAATATCTCGGAAACTGTTACCTCCACAACAAAAACGTGAATGACATAAATTGTGTGTTTTTTTACGAGATCTGCAATTTTTGTGTGGTAAATTTTTGTCCATCTCTTACGGTTTAGCAGTTATGCAAAATTTCATAAAACTCATCCAGAATAAAGTGGTCTTCAGAGGCTATTCATAGGAAATACAAGATATACATTTTATTTTCAGGTAAATATCCTTAATATACGATATTTTAATCAAAATCGTTACAGCCATTTTTTTCATGTAAAAGTTAGTTTGTGGTGCGGGAATTTTCCTGAAAAGCTTTGGGTCGTATCCTTGGAAGATACTCAACTTAAATATCAAGTTTAGTATTTTACTGATCCAACAGCTTTTTTGATTTATGGACACACACACGTACGGACCTTATTCCAAAATTCTTTCTTTGAATTCAGGGGACCCAAAACATGTATTTCCGGTGAAATTTTGGTATCGAATTTTTGGGTGGAATGCAATACCTTCTCTATACAGTATGAACATAGTACTTGTAGAGAGAGTAAAAATAGGATGCGTGTATTTGTTCCTTGATCTAACCGATAAGTCATTACGCCATTGATGATTACGTATGACATGCTGTAGTCACCACCTACACTTTTCTAAGCTCAAGTGTGCATCTCTAACTCATGAGAATGATAAGATTACTGTTCACATATTTTGTTCACGGATTCCATTTCGCAAGGTCAAATAGTCTTGTACCACATTCAGATATGGATAGTTAAGGGTGGAGGAAGGGGTTGTAACAAGACAAATCCAACAAGTGAAAGGCCTTAGACAAGGATGTAAGTTAAGTCCAGTCCTACTCAATTTATATATAGATGATGTATTAACAGAAATTGGCAGAAATAATAACTCTATGCCAGTAATTAATAATATTCGGATTCCAGGACTACTGTTTGCAGATGATCTAGTTATAGGTGCAATTACAGTGAATGGCTTGAAACAATCCTTGCAAGCATTAAATAATTACTGTAAAGAGTGGAGTTTAAAAGTGAACCAGGACAAGACGCAGATTGTAGTGTTCAAACAAAGGGGGGGGGGGGGAAGTTGAGCAAGTATGAAAAATGGAAGAATGAGAATGAAAATGTGTACAGGGTAGAGAGAGAATGTATTTATCTAGGAGATAAAATTGAGAGTGGTGGCAATTGGGAAAAACAAAAGAAATTTACATTGGCAAAAGGAAAAGGAGCTTTATCAGCTATTAGAATTTGCAAATACAAAGCACCTAATGTAAATATTAGATGGTTAGAAAAAGTGTACAATACGGTGGTTGAGGCAAAAGTGCTATATGGGATAGAAGTCTGGGGATTAGAAGGAGGATGGGAAGTCATAGATGAGGTGCATAGGGCATTTTGCAAAGAAATACTTGGGTCATCAAATGCAACTGTTAGGCAGGTAGCACAAATAGAGCTGGGTAGAGTGGCAAGTAAGGGTAAGATTATGGAAAGGGCATTGAAATTTGGGTATAGAATATTGAAATTGGAAGAAAGGAATTTGTTAAAGCAGAATCAAGAGAAAAGTTTAAAGAACAAGGGATGGGTAGACTGTCTCAGAAATAACCTGGAAAGTAGTGGGTTAGGGGAAATGTGGAGAAGAGGAGAGAATAATGTGAATAACTTCTGGAAGTTGGCAAGGAAAAGATTTGAGGATATAGAAATACAAAAAATGTTTAGTGAGATAACTGAAAAGAGATCTTTAAGTTTTCTATATACCAATGAAAGTCTCATGGAGAAGGGAAGAGTACATAGATGTGACAAATAAAGAGGAGCGAGAAGGTATTGCATGGCTGAAAGCAGGAGTATGGAGATTAAAAGGTTTAAGGAAAGGTATTCCACAAAACCAAAGTCCTATATGTGGCGGAAATGAAGATATAGAACACATTTTATTTAAATGTAAAGGGACTGAAATTTGGAGAAAAGAGTATATTAATAAGAAATGGTTTAAAATATATAGAACTGTAGCAGTAGTTGGAATGTTTCAAAAAGATAGTAAGAAGATTGGACAATTCTTATACAAAGTGAAAAATAAATGGGTATGGACAGTATATAGACAAAATGATGTAATAAACTATAATTAATAAACTATTGTAAAATATGAGTATGATCGGTAAAGAGCCAGGGCTGAACACCGGTCATATTCACCTGTATAAAGCTTAGCATAAATAAATAAACAAATAATAAATAAACAAATAAATATGGATAGTTGGAGTCAGACTGAAAAATTCAATACCATAGCCAGGATTTGACCACGGAGCTCCCGGTCTCGTCGGTTGCTCTTCCACTGAGTTACCATGGCAACATACCGGCAGAGCATTGAATTTCTCAACTGACTCGCATGTCTCCAGGTAAACCACAAGGTGATCTCAAATTATTTTTGAGATGAGAACCCCAATGGTGACTTTTAATGTTGTAAGTAGTTTAGGTCCTCATGGCCGCGCTCGCTCAAGTGTCTCCTTTGGTGCTTCGTGGCGCAGGGGTTCGAGTTCCACCTTTGGCATGGGTGTTTATATATTTATGCATTGTGTATATGTGTGAATCGGAAAAAAAAAAACCCAGCAAAAGAGACGGTAATCAAATAGCAAACATAGTAAAAAGTTTAGGAAAATTGGATAAAGGGTGTAAAGCGCCGGAGTCCCAACCAAGCGGGAGACCTGGGTTCAATTCCCAGTACCGGCGAGGGGCTATTTCCCCCGCTGGGAGACCTGGATCGGGGTGCACTCAGCTTCGTGAGGCCCCTGGGGGGGGGGGGCAATTGAGGAGCTACTTGATCGAGAAGTAGCAGCAACCGGCCGGGGTGGTTCGAAGCGCTGACCACGTCTCACCCTCCAATACTGCACTCCATCCATGATGTCTGTCTTGGACCGAGAAGGGGGACGCAGCGGTAGGCCAAAGCTTTTTGTGAGCTGTGCCATAGAGTTGGTTGGCTGTCCTACACAAGCAAAATTAAACTATTGCATTAAGATTTATTCGTTTAGTGATGAGCATTGAATCGTTTTATTTTTTTGGCTTTGATATTCGTATTATCAATAATTTTGATGATTTTGACCTACATTGAGAGAAGTCATGTACCAGGTGATCCAACTGATCAACAGAATTTGCAAAACTGTTCCCAACGCAGATGCGTACAGAACTATATAGCCTCTTTCTCCAGTTGCAATCTAGTGGCGCAAAATATGAATTTCTACAAATATGGTTTGCCATGGGGTACCAGTATTTTGTTTTTACAGAGACCAATAAGAACGTCGTCACTGAGAAAAGAGCGACTACACTTAGCCAAATTAACGTCTCCGAAACGGTGCGCGGCACAGATTGCATGTCTCTGTGTGTGACGAGGAGCGAGATTCTATGACTTGCTTACAGGTAGCTTGCGATTACTGCTTTGTGCTTCTATTCTGTACAGAAAAGGAGAATCCAGATCACCTAGCCCTAACGGTAATACAATCACCAGACTCCCAGGGCCGTTGTTTCTACCACTAGGATGGAGCATCCAAACCAGGGAAAGATGGAGGGAACGTGACCAATTTAGCATCTGTGTCACCAGTAAACTCGGCGAAATTACCATGGTTGTGTGAGTCAATTTATTGTTCAAATTTATATCCTTGTTTTTATACTAAAAATGTTGTAATTTTATTTATAAATGTAAATAAAAAAAGAAGAAAGAACTGTCCCGGATTTTATTAGCCGCATGCTCTATTGCAACGAGTAATACGTGATGATTATGTCCTATGTGGGGCCTGTAGAGTGTTTAGGTTTAAGGCTTTAGCGAATTTCTGAAAGTATTTTGTGTATTTATTCACAAAATCACATTTGTTTGTGGGCCATTGGCCGCCTGACCTAACTATTTTACTTTCTCCACATGTACTATGTACATGGTGCATAGAGATGATATTGCATTCCACCCAAAAATTCGATACCGAGATTTCACCGGAAATACACGTTTTAGGGTCCCTGTATCCAGAAAGAGTATTTTCAGAAAAAAGTACCGTGTGTGTCCGTGTGCCTTGGAACACACCAACTCAAAAATGAAAAGCCTGTAAAATACCATACTTGGCATATAAGTTTAGTATGTTACAGAGATGCGACATGAAACTAACCCTTACATGGAAAAGATTTCGAAAGTTTTGAATTTCTCAAAAATGGCTGTAACGAATTTTAATTAAAGTACCGTATATTAAAGATATGTATATGGCAAATAAACTGTATGTCTTGAATTTTCTGGGAATAGCCTCTAAAGACCTCTTTATTCTGAATTGAATTTTGCTGAATTTTGTGTAACTGGTAAACGTAAGAGATAGACAAAAACTTACTACACAAAAAATGTGGATCATGTTAAAACACACAATTTATGTCTTGTACGATATTTTCGTTGAATTGACCATTTCTGAGATATTCCTGGATATTTGTTTCAGATTTAAAGTACTTTTAGATCTTATTTTCCTTCTACTTACAAGGAAGGAAGTAATTAGGACAATTTCTGGTAATGATATCGATTATCATAAAACATGTAGATAGAAGAATATGCTTTTCAACAATAAATTGTTACAATGATGTAGTGAAGTCAAGTGTATGGAACACATCAGATTTATATTAACACTTCACATTAGTATATGATGTGCACTGTAGTTTGTATGTTCTTGTTTCAGATACATGTGGGGTCTTCAACTATTTTGAACCGCTGTAGGTATGCGCTGATCTTGTCTTTTTTCTTAGGAGCACTGTTATGTGTTGGGATAAATTTAACTTGTCATTGTTTAATGGTAGGAAACCATGATTTTATTATTTGCCACTCTATTTCCCACTTTTCCGGGCTGTTCGCGTGTGTCTCTTTTTTACCGGGCACACTGGTGTCTTGTCGAAACCAACTTCGGCGTCAGCGCTGCATGCAGCCTCTAGAAGACCCCTTGGTGCGTTTAGAGTTACTGAACTCAAGCAAACAATATTGTACAACCTTTCCTTTCTCTTTCTCTCTCTTAAAAGGTTCCTCTGTGCAGTCTGAATATTTTGTTACCTTTTTGTTATTCACCAGGCCCATTCACATGCCTTTCTCTGCATCTCTGCAACAAATTATTGTTAAAAAATGTAATCCTCTACTTTATGATACTGGAGAAAAAATTAGTAGAAATAGTCTTATTACTTGCTTCCTTGTAAGTAAAAGCGAAATAAGGGAGTACCATAGGTTAAAGTGATAGTCAAAAGCTGGCTGCTATGTGATTGAAGTTCCTTTGTTTGTATGGGCAGGAGTTGACAAATTCCTGTAAGAGAAAAGTTATGTTTTTTAAAGGTGAAATCAAAAACAAGTAATAACTCAAAAACGATCAACTCCACGAAAAAAATGTATGTAACATAAATTGCGTGTTTTAGCGTGCTCTATATTTTTTGTGGGGTAAGTTTTTGTCCATCTCTTACGGTTTAGTAGTTATGAAAAATTCTGTAAAATTCATCCAGAATAAAGTGGTCTTCAGAGGCTATTCCCAGAAAACTCAACATATACATTTTATTTGCCAGGAAAATCTGTTTAATATATGCTATTTTAGCCAAAATCGTTACATCCATTTTTGAGAACATCAAAGTTTTTGAAAAAAGTTCCATGTAAAGGGTAGTTTGGAGTGGGGAGATTTTTCTCAAAGTCCTCGTGTCGCATCCCTGGAAGATATTATACTTAAATACCAACTTTGGTATTTTACCAACTTTTCGTTTTTGAGTTTTCGTGTTCAGACACTCACACGCGGACCTTTTTCTCAAAATACTTTTTTTTGGATACAGGGAACCCTAAAACATATATTCCAGGTGAAATCTCGGTATAGAATTTTTGGGTGGAATGCAATACCTTCTCTATATACTATGCACATAGTATGTGTAGAGAAAATAAAAATGAATTAGCCTTTAGTTACCTTATAACTAGAGCGCGGTTTTGGGCTCCGAAGCGCACACAGTTATGAACAGTCAGCGGTATAATGAGAAGGTAGTGGGGAGGTTTTTGTAGCGTAAACATGCACACGTTGAGATATAATATGTTCCAAAAGTACCTCATTACAAGTTTTGACATATGCATCGTCCGAATTCATTGAGAAATTATTTCATAGTATGATTAGTAAATAAAAACGCCTTGCACTTTAATAAATAAAAGCATAAAGCTTAATACAAAACATTCATCTTAATAATGTGCAGAACTTTGAAAAGACAATGAACATAAATCATCCAAACTTGCTCAGAATTCATTGGAGTGAACTGCAAGATACATCTTTACTGTATCGAGAAAAAAAAAAAAGGCTCTCCTCTTGTCACTCAAAATATGTTTGAATAATCCGCAAATTTGTTCCGTGTCATATTTTCGACATTTTTCAATCTGAACTCTTTTTCAGTGTTCACTGGTGTATCTACTAGCAGGAACTGAATGAGCCCAGGCAGTGAGCAATGCTAGATAGTGTAACACGTTTCAAAACGGACTACAGAGACCACGCCTCCTCCATCATGCCATAGTTATGTTCCGTGTGCACCGAACCTCAATCCGGCAATTTCGTGATCCCGGACCAAGCTCTACTCATAACATTTTAATGCTTTCTTTTGCCTTGTTTTGTTTTAGAGTTCTTTGAATTGTGGTCTCAATCACTTGAAATGTATTAAGTTAGCTGTTTATATAATTTTCTCTTTAATATTTATTTCTCAGCCTTAAATGTAAAATCAGATGTTTGTTCAAGTATATTAGTATTTATAATCTTACAGCCTACAAGGTATTTTCTTCTCAATAACATAGCTTTAGCTTTTTGTATGATATATATATGGAAATTATGTTTGTCACATAATTTGTTTAAACAATATATTGCTTCTGTAGATAGTAAAATGTGATACAATTTTGAACTTGACACAAACAATTTAAATTTGCACTTAATGGATCATTAGCGAAGAAAACGGAAAACTAGCCTTTTGGCTACTTTACCAATACACTATAAATATCGTGAGAATCTATATCTCACTATAATCATTATAAGCGATTTGCAATTCTGTAGAATGTTTAAAGCCCGTTTGTTAATCATAACTCAATGAACCAAATTGCACCAGACAGTATACAATACATTCTACAACATGGCTATGCCAGAAAAGAAAAATCGCAGCATTTTTGACGTGACTGTACAACGTTGTTGGCTAATCCGTTGTTGCATATTCAAATATTTTTAGGTATATTAATTTTACTGTGTGATAATTCATGAATAGGAGTATGGATGGGTTTAGATTAATTTACTTTCTTGGTTACTTTGCTTTCTACCAGCAAGAGCCTCACTAAAATATTTTAATTCAAACTATTTCATTGAGCCCGAACCGCTCGTCGCCTCCACTGATAGCAAGAGGAGTAAAATGAAGCTCGCTCTCGCGAGGTCTACACTGGCCGGTTTTAACTTGAAATAGCTCCGTTGAGTTCTGCAACTCTTTTAACGCACGAAGGGATATCTGCAGATGTCAAACAAGAGCCAGGTATGTGTGATGCATTATTTGTTTATTTAGTTGCCTGATTAGTTTATATTATGCTACATGAAATTTATTACAGAGAAAATAGTACCTGAAAACTACACATAAATAACAAAAGTAGTAGTTATGCTCCTTTTAAAATATACTTTGTATATACTTTCTTTAAAGGACAAAAATAAGCTTATAATTTATTTATTTGTTTAAACTATAAAAAACACTAAAACGTATACAACGCATGTGTGACATGCACGATATAATGTTTCTATAGCATTTCTGTTATATCGCAGTTCCTTCATTTCAAGTGCTACGTTCGTATTTTATTGCTTGCTTAAATAAATGTATTAGTTTCTCTTAGGTTTTAGAACGCTTTATTGAATAGGTGTGCAAATAAAATAAGATTTTGTTTTATTGGTTTATTTTTGAACAGTATTTAATTTAATTTGTTTCGTTGAATTCTTAGGTCTGTATGCGAACACTTCTTGTATTTGATTAAAATATCTAGTTTGTTGCTTACTCTGCGTTTAAATAATCTTTGAAGTTAAAGGGTGCGCTTTATTTCTTCTTTTCTTTCACAGTTAAAAACATATATCTTGGTTTTATGTGGTTTAGTTCAATATTAAGATATTTGTACTAAGAACAGTAAAGAACTACCTTGAGAATAAAATGTCCGTAATGCAGGAATAAAATCGTGTGTGGTTTCGTAAGTTCAGCGTATAGTTCTGTCGTAAGGCAGCATTTCATTTGTCAAGCATATCCATGTTATCAACTTTTTCTTATAAGTCTATGAAACACTTAAGAACAGAAATGTGTTTTAAGTTTCTATGTTTTAAATCTATCTCTAGGATAGCATCTATGCCCATTTCACTCAGCATAACACACTAAGTCTTACAAGGCTTTTTTCACTAAGACATCTCAGAACATTAAACAACCGCGAGTAGCGGTAGGTTGGGCAATCCGAAGAATTATTTGAACATCCGCCAACAACCCAATTATTTGATATTTTCTATCAGTATTCAATAAACGAGTTACAAAGCGACGGTAGTTTTTATTCGGTTGTATCCCCACCTAATAAAGTTGGAGGGATACAAAGCATTGCCATCTACAGGCTGCATCTGCAACTATGAATAATGTACTTTTCCTTGCTCCTAACTTGAGGGGAGTCGTTATGCCTATCTTGCCAATGTTAAAGTTTGACCCATTATCTCAACAACTAAGTAACATAATGAGCTAAAACTTACAAGATATAATCAGCAATAGCTTTACTGTCGATTGATGAAAAATAGAATAATTCTATTGGTTAGAAGGAATGATATGATTTATTTTTTAAAATAAACATCTTTAAATTTTATCGAATAAGTATGATTTTTTAATTTTAAAAAAATAACTAATCCATATATAAAAAACATTTTCGTTCAAATAAAATCTATATAATACAAATTACTGGTAAGCATTTCAGCTCTTAGTGTCAATTAGTTCATGAGATAATGGGACACTTCTATAGACAATTTTCCTTCTCCAGAAATTCCTTTAAGACATAACTATTAAAACATCTGATGTATTCCATTCACATGACCTACAACAAATAATTGTTTAAAGCTTATTCTTCTATTTAATTCGTGATAATTAGCAGAAATCATCTTATTATTCGCTTCCTTGTAAGTTGAAGGGAAATAAGGGAGTAGCATTGATAAATAGTGTTTATTGCCAACAACTATTACAGTATAGCAACGTCGTTAATTAAAAGTCACTAAGCTAAATTATAAAAATCTGATGTGTTCCATTCACATGACTTTCTCTATATCCCTGTAAATTATTATTGTTAATCAGCTTATCTTTTATTTATTTCATGTTAATTGAGAAAATTTAGCAGAAAAAGTCTTATTTCTTGCTTTATATTAAGTAGAAGCGAAATAAGGGAGAACCATAGGTTAAAGTGAAAGCCAAAAGCTGGTTGCTATGTGACTGATGTTCCTTTGTTTGTATGGACAGGAGTTGACAAATTCCTGTATGAGAAAAGTATTAAGTTTTTCAAAGCTGAAACCAAGAAAAAGGAATATCTCAAAAACGATCAACTCCACGAAAAAAATGTATATGACATAAATTGTGTGTCTTAACGTGCTCTACATTTTTTGTGGGTTAAGTTTTTGCCCGTCTCTTACGGTTTAGTAGTTATGAAAAATTCATCCAGAATAAAGTAGTCTTCAGAGGCTATTCCCAGAAAATTCAGAATATACATTTTATTTGTCAGGTAAATAACTTTAATATACGATATTTTAATCAAAATCGTTAAGAGCCATTTTTTAGAAAATCAAAATTTTCGAAAAAAGTTCCATGTAAAGGGTAGTTTGGGGTGGGGGGATTTTTCTCAAAATCTTCATGTCGCATCCCTGGAAGATACTAAACTTAAATACCAAGATTGGTACTTTTCGTTTTTGAGTTATCGTGTTCACAGACACACGGACACACACACACACACACACACGGACCTTTTTTTGAAAATAATTTTTTTGGGTACAGGGGACCCTAAAACATATATTTCCGGTGAAATCTCGGTATCGAATTTTTTGGTGGAGTGCAATACATTCTCTACGCACTATGTACATAATGAGTATAGAGAAAGTAAAAATCAGTCGCAGAATACAATGGATTAGCCACCAATGTATGGCGTATGGTCCTTTTAGCTCTCTTAATCTTTGGAGTAAAATATTATAAAGTTTAATAGAAACAGCTATAAAGGTGCTTTGAATTTTCGTTTGTTTAAATGTGTTTATATACAAGTTCTGACAATTTTGTGTTGTATAGTTATGGATTTTCGAGCAAACTGTAAAACTGCTAAAATTTTCTCTAACATATAAGAGACGGTTCGGCACATACATTGATGGCAAAGTTAAGATATTTAAATCAATAAAAAGTGGTTTTCAATGCTCTTTTGTATGAACTCCACAAATTAATATAATAGCCCTTTTTTGTAATAAAAATTTTTCGTGATTGTCAAAAGCTGGTTGCTATGTGACTGAAGTTCCTTTGTTTGTATGTTTGTATGGAAAGGTGTTGACAAATGCTTGTATGAGAAAAATATACATTTTTTAAAACTGAAACCAGAAATTAGGAATATCTCAAAAACGATCAACTCCACGAAAAAGTTGTATACAATATAAATTACGTTTTTTAACGTGCTCTACATTTTTTGTGGTTTAAGTTTTTGTCCATCTCTTACGGTTTAGCAGTTTTGTCAAATTCCGTAAAATTCATCCAGAATAAAGCAGTCTTAAGAGGCTATTCCCGGAAAATTCAAGATATATACGTTATTTTCCAGGAAAATGTCTTTAATATATGATATTTTAATTAAAATTGTTAAAGCCATTTTTGAGAAAATAACATTTTTCGAAAAAAGTCCAATTTTCTTGAAAATCTTCGTGGGGCATCATCGAAAGATACCAAACTTAAATACCAAATTTGGTATTTAACGGTCTTATCGTATTTGAGCTACGCTGTCCACAGACCGCATGCGCACACACATACACAGGCACACACAGACCTTTTTTGAAAAATTCTTTTTGGATTCAGGGGGGCCCAAAACGTGTATTTCCAGAGAAATCTCGGTACACTATGTACATAGTACGTGTAGAGAAAGTAAAAATGAACCTAACTTTCCAAACACAACTTCGCATTACTGAAACTCTCACATAAAGTAAAGGTGAAAGAAATGCCAATACTGTAAATAGCTAAAGTAAAACTTTCCGATCACAATAAAAGAGAGATCTATTCTCTAACTCTTAATATTTACATAGTTATTCATGTTTTATTAAGTGAGTACCAAAACGTTCTAAAAGGCTACCATGCAGAATTATTTTCAACAATATTTTAAAACTATTTACATATAGCGTACCTCTATGAAAGTTGTACCAAAATGGGCGAGAGATTCGAAGTATTGTTATGCAATTAAAACATGAAAATGGAAACAAATATTAAAAATCCCATTACAACTCCCTTTAAGGACCATTCACCAATAATACATATTAACTTGCAAATATGCTTGCATCTGATGAAAGATTTTCAAACCATACCCTCTCCCCTCTGAGAATACCAAATCAACAGTATGTTGTACAGATTAATATGATGGATTAGAATATATTCAGCAAACATGCAATTATAGTAATGAAGCAATGAGTTTCAATTGCAGGGCGGAGGGAAAAAATTAAAGGGTAGAAAATTGCTTGTCATCTTATTGCTGCAATAACTCGGCGCAATTTACAAGGATACCAAGGTACTCATAAATTTTCACTTATTTTACCCTATATTATTTAAATTTAAAAAATCTCACATGACTTTCTCTACACCTCTGTAACAAATTATTGTTAAAAGGCTTATTCTCCCATCTACTTAATGCTAATTGAGGGACTTAGCGCCAGAGGGAGCTATCCCACAAATAGCTAAATTTGATAAAAAATTAGAGTTGTTGATTTGGTGAAAAATGTAATATTAAGGTACAACTTTTTTAAATCCAGTATTTGATCCACATTTTGAAATGTCCTAGAAAATACAAAAAAGTGATATTTAACAGTTTCTTTTATTTATTTAGCACCGCAAACCGTATTATTTACTAAAAATTTACTTATGCAGAGAGAGAAACTAAACATGATATTATTCATATTCCTCACCATTGTTTCTTTTTCGTTTAGCAACAACTTTTTACCATATATTTGCTTGCATATTCGTTTCTTTCCTTCACTAGCTATACTATTTACCTCCATTTTGAAAAACAGAATAATCTGCAGCATAGTATAATGCCTAAAATTTCAACTATTTACACAATATTCTTAATGTTTAATAATAATCTTGCATATTATTCTGTTTCACGTATTAAGGTCTAAAATCATTATTTCTTGGCCTATAGTTTAAACAATAAACAATACTATTAAGATAGTAAAAGTTCTTAAGGTTGGTGGCATTGTTCTTTAAATAGCAGGCAACTTCATAGTGGGATATCCCCATCTGGCACAAACTTTCTCACTTCGGAAAATGACACAGTTTCTGTAAGTTACTGTAGATGGCACTCTAAAACAGTTAATATTACCAAGATTTCTACAGACATGAGAGACGGCAGAAGCTGTCTAAAAATAAAAAAAATCTCATTTTTTCTCAATGTGAGGGATAGCTCCCTCTGGCACTGAGCCCCTCAATTGATTTAAAGTTTGGCAGAAATGTTTCTGTTACTTAGTGCCTTATAAGAAGTAGGGAAATAAGGAAATACACTAGGCTAAACCGACAGTCAAATGCTTTACAATGTAGTTGCTATGGGATTGAAATCCTTTCTTTGCGTGGCCAGGAATTAACAAGCTCCCGTATGAGAAAAGTTTAAAACTTAAAACCTATAACAAGGAATATTTTGGAAACGCTCAACTCCAGGAAAATAATGAGTATGAAATAAATTGTGTGTTTTAAGGAGATCTAAATTTTATGTGGAGTAAGTTTTTGTCTATCTCTTACGATTTAGTAGTTATGCAAAATTCAGAAACATCCATCCAGAATTTGTTTAGAGGTTATTACCAGATAATTCAAGATATACATTTTATTTGTCATGTAATTTTATTAAATATAACAGATTTTAATCAAAATCGTTAAACCCATTTTTGAGAAAATAAAAATTTTCGGAATTTTTTCCATGCAAAGGGTATTTGGGAGATGGAGGATTTTTTTGAAAATCTTCATGTCGCATCCTTTGAAGATACTAAACTTAAATATAAAGTTTGGTATTTAACGGACTTTTCATTTTTGAGCTATGCTGCCCACAGACGGATTTCAATCCCTTAGCAACTGCATTTTAAAACATTTGACTGTCGGTTTAGGCTAGTGTATTCTCTCATCTCCCTTCTACTTATGAGGAAATAAGTAATTTCTGCTAGTGTTCTACCATTAAATAGATAGAAGAATAATCTTATTAACAATAATTTGTTACAGAGATGTAGACAAAATGTGAATGGAGCACATCAGATCTTTCTTTTTTTATATTGATCGGAAAGCTTCACTTGAGCTATTCACATCCCGCTCACATGTATTTTATGTGAGAGTTTCTAAATATTGCGGAGTTAAGTTTGGAAAGTTAGGTTACTTTTTTTTATTCATGTTATGTTTGGGAGCAATTTCTGAAGAAGTAAAATTGACTATGCAAATGACACCTCATCTCGGAAACAAATTGACACTAACGCATGACGTTTTACCACATACTTGAACCTAAATAGGCTTTATTTTAACGATAAAGCATTTATGTATATGGATTAGTTAGTTTTTGAAAATTTAAAAATCATCGTCTTTCAATAACACTTTAAGAGCTTTATTTAAAAAGGTCAAACTTTTCCTTTTAAAATAACATAAATATTCCATTTTTACTATCTCTACATATAATATATACATAGTGTATAGAGAAGGTCCGTGTGTCTGTGAACACGATAACTCGAAAACGAAAAGTTATTAAAATACCATACTTGGTATATAAGTTTAGTATCTTCCAGAAATGCGACACGCAGTTTTTGAGAAAATTTCCCTCCCCCCCAAACTACCCGTTACATGGAACTTTTTTTCTGAAATTTTTAATTTTCTGAAAAGTGGTTCTAACAGTTTTTATTAAAATATCGTATATTAAAGATATTTACCAGACAAATAAAATGTATATTTTTAATTTCCCGGAATTTTGCATAACTTCTAAACCGTAAGAGATGGACAAAAACTTGGCACACAAAAAATGTAAAGCACGTTAAAACACCCAATTTATGCTATGTACATATTTTTCGTGGAATTGACCATTTCTGAGATATTCCTTGTTTTTGGTTTCACTTTTAAGAAACTTGTACTTTTCTCATACAGGATTTTATCAACTCCTAACCATACAAAAAACTTCAGTGACATAGCCACCAAATTTTAACTATCAGTTTAACCTATGGTATTCCCTTATTTCGCTTCTACTTACAAGGAAGCAAGTAATAAGACTATTTCTGCTAATTTTGTTTCTCGATTAGCATGAAGTAAATAGAAGCATAAGGTTTTTAACAATAATTTGTTGCAGAGATGTAGATAAAGTTATATTAATGGAACACATTAGATTTTTCATCAATAGACAGTATTTATGTTGCTGAATATACCATCAAAAATGTATCTCATTATGTTAAATAGTAGTTGAGATATTGGATCAAACTTTAACATTGCTAAGATAGGGCTTTTCGACTCCTTGCCTTATGATTCACAAGTCTTCGTCCGCTTTGATGTCTAAGGAGATGTTGTAGAAATACTTAATGGTGAAAGCGTACTTCTCTTGTTTGTGATTACTGAGTACTAGGCTCTATTAACTAACTATTGTGTTAATTTGAATTATGCCATAAACTACTAAAGCCGGGGAAACAAAACCATCTGCTACTTATGTTTCTGTAGAAGAGATCATGTTGACCTAAGGTTCAACTATCCTGAGAAATCTCTTAAGAACAACAAAACAAGCCTTGAAGGTGTGATGAAAAACTGAATGTAATTAAGAGCCGGTGTTTTCTTTAATATACGTTTATTGCCAGTGGTTACTCTGATGTCCGTAACCCTTAGCATCAGCACGAATCTATTACTTCCACACAATAATGCTTTATTCTCTGTAAATGCAATGCCGAGGTGTAATTACTTTGTGTAATAGCTTCTTTACACAAAGAAAACCCAGCTCTTTCTGGGTTTGTAGCTTTAGTTTACGAGTAGCATAAAATGAGGAATCTGTCTTTGATAAAAATGATTTGCATAGCTTGACGTCAGACATGGTTTTAAATGTATGAAAACATGAGGCAACATATTTATGTCTGATCCTGGATTGTAGTCTAGGGTATTTTACTGATGCGGGCAGCAGAACACAAATATATGTCGAGGTTAAGCTCAAAATAAGATGAAAATACTCGACATAAAGTTGTAGTCTTTGATATTCGTTATTCCAGATTTAGTATGTTTTTATTTACAATAGAAAAAATTTAAGAGATTTATGCTCCACGGTCACTTCACCTCGATGGACAAAGGAAATAAAAATGGGAGTAGGTTGAATGACTTTTAGAGCTGTAAAATATTTCGAAGTAGTATTTTAAGCGCTTTATGACTACTCAATGCGTAGAGTCTTGACAATACGAGGTCCTAAATCAAAAAGTAACGTTACTGAAATTATCACTCCACTGCTACTATTGTTAAAAGATGGAAAATACACATATACTGTTAAATTTCGTGGCGTTCACAAAATTGTGTCTTGCGTTCTGATGTTCAATGGTCATTTTGAAAACAGAATGAAATCTTAAACTTTTAGAAGGCTCTACCTACTCCTAAGTTTGCAGATTTCAAACAAATTTGCATTTTTACTTTCTCTGCACGTACTATGTACATAGTGTATGAGAAGGTATTGCACTCCACCCAAAAATTCGATACCGAGATTTCACCGGAAATACCCGTATTAGGGTCCCCTGTAAGCAAAAAAAGTATTTTCAGAAAAAGGTCCGTATGTGTCTGTCCGTGTATTCGTGGTCAGTATGTTCATGTGCAAGCCGTGTGTCCGTGTGTCTGCAAACACGATAACTCAAAAACGAAAAGTCGGTAAAATACCAAACTTGGTTATATGGTAAATAAAATGAATATCTTGAATTTTCTCTGAATAGCCTCTAAAGACCCCTTATTCTGAATGAATTTTGCCTAACTGGTAAACTGTAAGAAATAGACAGAAACTTACTTCACAAAAAATGTAGATCACGTTAAAACACACAATTGATGTCATACACGGTTTTTCGTTGAACTGCCATTTCTGAGATATTCCTTGTTATTTGTTTCAGATGTAAAATAATTAAACTTTTCTCACAACTTTCATCTACATGGCAACCCGCTTTTAAATTATTTGACTATCGTTTTAGCCCAGTGTAGTCCCTTATTTTCCTTGTAATTATAAGGAAGCAAGTAATTAAGACATTTTCAAGTAAATGGAAGAATATGCTCTTTAACAATAATTTGTTACAGCGATATAGAGAAAGTCATGTAAATGAAAGACGTCAGATTATTTAACAAATGATCATAACTTACCTAACAATAGATTGTGTTAATCCGGAAAAATCACGAGCGACTACAAATCATGAATACTTTTGTTTAAGAAATAACATAACCTCACAATGGGTTTTGTTCGACTATTTTAGCCAATAGTACAAGAAACTAAAATAAATGTAAAATATAACTTTTTATGGAATATATTGCGTAAATAATTTAATTGTATATTTGTAATGCAAGGCTCTTGAAGTCTACCACATGATTGTAAATAAAATATCTTTACTGTTAAATTTCTTTAGAATTAAACAATGATGTTGGTGCACATTTAGTTTTTTATAGCTTCACATTTTCTATCATTTCATCTACCTTTTCATCTGAAGATTCACCAAATTGGTATATATTTGCCGCATTCTTACTATAATTTGTAGTGCACATTAATTGTACGCTTGTATACAGCATCGATAGTTTAGTCAAAGACGCTGGGATATTTTTCATTCGGAATTTTAATATTGAAACTGCAACTAAATTCTAATCGGAAGGAAGGCTTGGATTATCACCAGGAGATTAAAAGTTATCAGGACGTTCTGCCCGCCACTCTGGATGACTTTTGCAGATAGTTTACTAGGTATCCTCTTTCGTTTTATTCCTAGCCATGCAAAGAACCAAATTTCAAAGACAATCGCATAGCGACAGCTTTTAAAATAATTTACTATCGCTTTAGCATAGTGTATAGATTTTCTTAGTTACCTTCTACTTAACATAAACTAAGTAATAAGATTACTCTGTTAATGTTCATCTCAATTAGCATTAAATATTTAGAAAAATAATCTTTTGTAAGAACTTTATTTCAGGAACAGATGGAGAAAGTCATGAGAATGTAACTCATCAGATTTTTTTGTAGTAATATTGTCTCTCTTTTGGAATTTCAATAAATATTAGGAACAAAAAAGCAACGTAAAAGGTTACTTGGGATAAGGTAATTCCATACAATTTGGGTTTCTATTGAATGACTTCTTACACGAAATATAAGTTTCTACTTTCTCTAGCACGTATGTACAATATACATATTCGATAGAAAAGATATTATATTCTATCCAAAAGTTCGATGCAGAGATTTCGCCTGAAATACATGTTTTGAAATCCCTAATTAAAAAGGAGTACTTTGTAGAAACATATCTGTGTGTGTTGGTATTATACCAAAGTTGGTATTTAAGTTCAGCATCTTCCAAGGATGCGGCATACAATTTTCGAGAAAATTACCCCACTTTCAACAACCCTTATCATGGAACACTTTTCGAAAATTTTGACTTTCTCAAAAATGGCTAACAATTTTAATTAAAATGCCATATGTTTAAGATATTTTCATGACAAAATATATAGGTATCTTGAATTTTCTGGGAATAGCCTCTGAACAACTCTCCATTTTGGATATCTTTTGTATGACTCGTAAACCATGAGAGATAGACAAAAGCTTACTACTAATAAAATGCTGATCTCCTTAAATTACACAATTTTTTCATATGTATCGTTAAGGTTTCCAAGATTGTTATTGCTTTAAATTTTCAACTACTTACTCTTTTCTGAAGCAGGCAGTCAATTTTCGTTTCATCCCTTTTGTTTTACTCTCGGAAATGCAAGAGAGAACCCAAGTTCACATAGCGATAGCTTTTAAAAGAATTGACTTTTGTTTTAGCCTTGTATATTCCTTTATTTCTCTTCTGCTTACAAGGCAGAAAGTAATGAGACAATTTCTTCTAAATGTTTACCTTGATCAGCATGATAGATTAATTAGAAAATAAAAACTGGATGGGGTGAAGAAACATATATTTTAAAATAGGGTATGAAACAAAGATCGGGAATAGCGTGACTCAGGTTGGTAGGGTGGAAAATCTGTAAGGTAGTTGAAGCTGGTAAGCGGATTTGCCCATTATGCGGGGATCAGGAAGACTGGACGCATATTTTGGAAGATTGCGTGCAGATGGAGGATATTAGGAAAAAATTATTGCCGGAAGTATTGTTAGCTTCAAAAGAACAAGAACAGTATTCTGGGATTTGATTCTAAATAGGCCAAGCTTGGGCACATACTTAATGGAAGTACGTGCACTAGTAGATAAAATATTTGTGTTAATATTGTATACACTTATTTGGTGTTTGAGTAATCTACCTATATATGTATGAATACTTGATGTGGTTGCGAGTGCAAGTGTGTGTGTGTGTGTGTGTGTGTGTGTGTGTGTGTGTGTTTGTGTGTGGTGATATCAGAGTATTCCGTCTTTTATTGTTCTGTTGTCGTAGCGCACGAGCGTGTGTATGTATGTGTGTGTGTGTGTATTTATTACTTCCTCTACAGTACAATGTACATAGTCTATAGCGAAGGTATTGTAATGCAGCAAAAAATTCGATACCGAGATTTCACCGGAAATAGATGTTTTCAGAACCCTTTTTCCAAAAAAATTTTTTTTAGAAAAATGTCCGTGTGTGTGTCTGTCTCTGTCTGTGTGTATGTCTGTCTGTCTCTGTATGTGTGTCTGTGGGTAGCATAGCTCAAAAAGGAAAAGTCCCTTAAAAACCGAACTTGGTATTTTGGTTTGGTATCTTCCAAGGACGCAATACGAAGATTTTCAAGAAAATACCCCCACCCACAATTACACTTTACATGGAACTTTTTTCGAAAATTTTGAATTTCTCAAAAATGACTAACGATTTTGCTTAATATATCTTATATTATATTAACGAAATATACCTGACAAATAAAATGTATATCTTGAATTTTCTGGGAATAGCCTCTGAATGTTACTTTATTCTGGATGAATTTTACGGAATTTTGTATAACAGCTAAACCGTAAGAGATGAATAAAAACTTACCACATAAAAAATGTAGAGCACGTTAAAAGACACAATTTATGTCATATATTTTTTTCGTGGAGTTGATTGTTTTTGACATATTCCTTGTTACTGGTTTAACCGTTGAAAAACTTATACTTTTCTCATATGGGAATTTGTCAACTCCTGTCCATACAAACAAAGGAACTTCAATCACATAGCAACCAGCTTTTGAATATTACTTTAACCCATGGTATTCCTTTATTTCGCTTCTACTTACAAAGAAGCAAGTAATAGGACTATTTCTGCTAAATTTTTCTCGATTAACCTGAAATATATAGAAGCATAAGCGTTTTAATACTATTTCTTTGCAGAGATGTAGAGAAAGTCATGTGAATGGAACACATGATGTTTTGTTGTTCTGTTTTTGACATAATGTTGCAGCCTGTACAGCCGCACAGTGTTACTGATTTGAATTTCATCAGCTCGTGGACAATTTTCATTTTTGTAGAGGACTTAAATGTGTATTTCCAGTAAAATATCTATATGGAAATGCTGGGTAGAATATACTGTTTCTCCTAAGCCTGGGTAAATGCTAGAAAATATTTCTATAAATGACAAATGTTATTTTCAAGTAAGAACATTTATTTAACAAAGGTTAGGCGGTCCTAGAAGTACCCGACCTGACGTATAGATAGCGGGGGTTGTTTCAAACAACAATGTAAAAAGTACCATATCAACCTTAGAAAGCTTAAGTCTGAAGTTTGACGATTTTACATTGTTAAGCATTTGTTTGGCAGCATCTTTAATGAATGCTCTCTGCGAATTTGTAAACATGAATATAACTAATTCAAGATCTTCTCGGGCTTCTAGCCAGGTAAAAACTTGGCTTGACACCAACGTTTCGAAGAAGTGCATCTTCCTCGTCTTCAGGGTGAATCAGTTCACCCTGAAGACGAGGAAGATGCACTTCTTCGAAACGTTGGTGTCAAGCCAAGTTTTTACCTGGCTAGAAGCCCGAGAAGATCTTGAATTAACACGTCGCCAGGAAAGCTATAGTTCTTATTTTATGAATATAACTGTCTTTTTTATGTGATACAATACTTTCATTTGAAAGGTCTTAGTCCAACTAATATTAAATCTGAACTAGATTCTACTTTGGGGGAGTCTGCTCCTTCGTTTACAATAGTGAAATATTGGGTGAGAGTTTAAGCGCGGCTGTACGAGCTGCCAAGTCGAACATCGCAGTGGTCAAACAAATGAGGTTGCCAGTCCCGACATTGTAAAGAAAATCCACAAAATGGTAATGGAAGACCGTCAACTGAAAGTGCGCGAGCTGGCAGACATTGCAGGAATTTAAAAAAGCTGCATACATTGCATACTGACTGAAAATTTGGATATGAGAAAGTTTTGTGCAAGGTGGGTGCCGCGTTTGCTCACAATAGAAGAAAAGCAGCGTCGTGAAGAATGTTTCAGTTGAGTGTTTGGTAATGTTTCGCTGCAATAAAACTGATCCATCCATAACAATAGATGAAACCTAGTTCCATCACTTAACACTTGGGACAAAGGAATAATCAAAACAGTGGCTTGGAAGGGGAGAATCGGCTCTAAAGAAGGCGAAGACAGTTCCATCTGCAGACAGGTCCATAGCGTTTTATGGGACGTACGCGTGATAATTTTCATTGATTATCTCAATAAGGAAAATTAATAAATGCAAAATTGTTATAGTGATGAAATCGAGTAAAATGGCAGCATTTACCGAAAAAGAACTTTTGTTTCATCAAGACAGTGCACCAGTTTACGCGTCCATTATCGCCATGGCCAAAAGCAATGAGTTAAAGTTCGAATTGCTTCCTCATGCACCCTATTCCCCAGATTTAGCCCCTTCTGATTATTTTCTGTTTCCAAACTTGAAGACATGGCTTGCTGGTAGAAGATTTGCCAGCAATGAAGGGGTGGACTCTGCAATTGATAGCTATTTTGCAGACCTCGATAGTTCTCGTTATAAACAGCTTTGAACATCGCTGGGAATAGTGTATCGAGCTGAAAGGAGATTACGTAGAAAGATAAATATATTTTTCCTCACATTTTTGCACTTCCTTTGTTAGTTTGGGTACTTCTGGAAAAGCCCTCGTAAATATATATTTACAAATTATTAGCCTAAATTTAGCTATTGATTAGATTATGGCGTAAAGTATTTAAGTTTTTTTTTCGTGTTTCGAAACTCGCTTAGGGTTACCCGGGTAAGGTTTTTAAGGGGTTTTCCCTTATCCTGAGAAGACGAATGTCGAGCAACTTGAAGCTCCATGGACTCCAAGATCATTTGAGCAACATTTCACCAATTTCATTCATCGTCCGATATGACCAACCAGGTTAAAGGACGTTGCTACCACAAAAAAAAAAAAAGAAAAAAAAAGAGCATGGCGGTAGTCATCATCGGAAGTATTTCAAATCGTCGTTACAACGCAAACTGTGGAATTTCAAGGATTTTGTAATGCCATCATGGTGTGATATAGAGACTTTGGTAACGCAAGAGAATTAGGTTAATTTATCTGAATGTATGTGTAGGAGATTCCATTGGTTTTCATCATGGCGGCTGCTCTAACAAAAAGATATGCATACGCAGTAAACTCTACTTTCGAGCTCCTTATTAAAGAAGAGACACCGACTTCTTTTAATCTCAAGTGATGTAAATTTACACAATCAAATATCAAGGTCATCTTCATTTTACAGGAAGGGTTTTGTCCCATATATCTGGATTAGCACTGAATAACAGCTATATATGCTGCATGACACTAAGATGCACTGACTTAAGACTTCCTTTGCTGACTTTCAGCCTATCGTAAAGCAACCACTAGAACTTCATTATGTAGTGCCATGAGATTATAGTAGAGTATTTGGTTACAGTATGTGGATCTAATAGTTTGAGATCACCTTGTGGTTTGCTGGGAAACATACGAGTCAGTTGAGAAGTTTAATGCTGTGCCGGTATGTTGCAATGATAGCTCAATGGTAGAGTAACCGACGGGAGATCCGTGAATCAAATCCCGGCAATGGCATTGGATTTTTCAGTCTGACTCTACCTATCCAACTCCAGTCCTACACACGGTTTCTATGAGAAAACAATTAAAATTATCTCAATTGTCCATAATAGTTGGCTATACTACGAATCCTGGATCTTAAAGTACTTAAGACTTTGTAGGTCGCTATTGGGGTTGCCATCTCAAAATTATTTGGGATCATCTTGTGGTTTGCTGGGAAACATACGGGTCAGTTAAGCAATTTAATGCTCTGCCGGCATGTTGCCTTGGTAGCTCAGTGGTGCAACAGCCGGCTAGAGACCGGGAGATCCGTGGTTCAAATCCCGGGTATGGCATTGGATTTTTTAGTCTGACTCTGCCTATCCAACTCCTGTCATACACACGGTTTCTGTAAGAAAACAATTAAAATTATGAAAAATTAAATGTTTGCAACAATCGGTCATCTTCGAATGGCAACACAATCCTATATATTAATACCAATGTTCAGAATAATGTAGGCCAAAATGCTTCAGCTTGGCTTCGCACTGTAGAGCACTGTGTTACTCATTACGGTGTGATGGAGTATGCAATACACCTCTTCATTGAGGGCATCCTATCGCCATGACAGAATCAAGTGTTGGAATGCAGCACAAGCGTTGTACTGAGACATTCACCACGTGACGTATTCACTTATCATCTTCCTCTCTAGCCGTCCTCCGAGTTTTACGTTGAGTAAGTACAATACTCCGGCTCAGAAGGGTAGAGTTGGAACATCCTGAATTGTAGGGAATTCCGGAAGTAGCACTTACACTCCTGCTTGATGATAAACAAGAGGAATAGAAGAGAATTAAGCAAAGAGAATTTCAAAGTACCGTATTTTGCGTTATTTCTTCCATTTCATCACAAATTAAAACGTAATGATTCAGATATTGATGTTATTAATATCAAAATACGCAATGGTTGTTTATCGCTGCATATTTTATTACACGATAGTTGTAAGTAATTCATTCTAATGGAATCTTCTGTTATTCTTTATGTTTCTGTAGAAGTTAATATAATACGTTATATACTGCAGGGGCTTTCCTTTTTATTGTTTCAGAAGCATTACTTTCTCTACACGTACTATGTACATAATAGCGCTTGGGAATAATATTATAATATTAATTTTATTATTTTTAATTGTTCATTAATCGTTTACGGCTAGTTGTTGCAATGCCGCACAACCTCCACTCGCATGTTCCATAACTTCAGCAAACCATTTGCAGCAACTTTTGACGCTGCAAAGATAGGATTCCCTTACCGCATGACGAAATGATTCCATTTTTTGACATACCTATAAATAAAGGTGTTAATTGATACGAATACTGTTAATAAATCTTACTTGATGTTGAATCTTTATGACACCTTATAAGAATTATTCCCTTTAATGCTCTCCTAGGTACAAGACTTCCGTGAAAAAATGTTCAAAAGAATGATAGAAAGAAAACAAATCACATGACTTTCTCAACATCTCTGCAACAAATTGTTGTTAAAAAGCCTATGCTTCTGTTTACTTCATTCTAATTGAGAAAAAATTAGCAGAAATAGTCTTATTACTTGGTTTCTTGTAAGTAGAAGCAAATTAAGAAAGTACCTACCATAGGTTAAACTGACAGTCAAAAGCAGTTTGCTACGCGTCTGAAGTTCATTTGTTTGTATGGACAGGAGTTGACAAATTACTGTATGAGAAAAAGTGTAAGTTTTTCAAAGCTGAAACTAAAAACAAGGAATATCTAAAAACGATCAACTCCACGAAAAAAAATGTATATAACATAAATTGTGTATTTTAACATGCTCTACATTTTTGTTGTTGTAAGGTTTTGTCCATCTCTTACGGTTTAGCAGTTATGCAAAATTCCGTAAAATTCATCCAGAATAAAGTAGTCTTCAGAGGTTATTTGCAGAAAATTCAAGATATACATTTCATTTGTCAGGTAAATATATTTATTGCTGGATATTTTAATCGAAATTGTTAGGAATTTTTGAGAAAATCAGAATTTTCGAAAAAAATTTCCATGTAAAGGGTAGTTGTGGGTGGGGGGATTTTCTTGAATATCTTCATGTTGTATCCTTGGAACATATCAAAATTTAACGATTTTTTCGTTTTTGAGCTACGCTGTCCACAGACACACACACACACGCAGACACACATACCTTTTTCCAAAACTGCTTTTTCTGGATTCAGGGGGACCCAAAGCATATATTTCCGGTGGAATTTGAGTATCGAATTTTTGGGTGGAGTGCAATGCCTTCTCTATACACCATGTACATAGTACGTGAAGAGAAAGTAAAAATACTGAAGTCTCGATATACAGGTTGCACCGCAAATACATCTCTTGAGATCCCTGAATCCAAAAGACAACTTTAGGGTGTTTGTAAGAAGTTAATATAAAAGTTAAAGGGAAAATTAATCTGATGTGCTCCATTCACATGACTTTCTCTGCATCTGTATAACAAATCATTGTTAATATGCTTATTCATCTATTTCATGCTAAAACATTAGCAGAAACAGTTTTATTGCTTAGTTCCTTTATACATAAGTATAAGCGAAATATGGGAATACACTAGGTTAAACCGACAGTCAAATGTTTTGAAATGTAGTTGCTAGGGTTGAAATCCGTTTCTTTGCGTGACCATTTCCCGTATGAGAAGAGTTTAAGTATTTTAAAATTGTAATAAAAATCTCGAAAACGGTTAATTTCACGAAAAAAGATATATTACATACATTATTTGTTTTATAGTGACCTACATTTTTTGTGTAGTAAGTTTTTGTCTATTTTTTACAGGTTTGCCAGTAATTCAAAATTCAATAAAAATCATCCAGAATAAAAAGATTTTTAGAGGCTATTTTCAGAGAATTCAAGATATACGTTTTATTTGGCATGTAAATATCTTAAATATAATAAGAGATTTCAATCTAAATCGTTAGAGATATTTTTGATAAATTCAAAATTTTCGAAAACTTTTTCCAGTTTGGAGTGGGGGTATTTTCTTGAAAATCTTCGTGTCCCATCCTTGGAAGAAACCAATCGTATTTTCATTTTTGAGCTATGCTGTCCACAAACCACACACACATACATACACGGAACTTTTTTCTAAAAATGCTTTTTTGGGATTCAGAGGAATCATAAACCTGTATTTCCGGTTAAATCTCGGTATCGAATTTTTGATTGCATTACAATAATTTCTCTACACACTAAGTACATTACGTGTAGAGAAGGTAAAAATGAAACAACGAAAAACAAATGAATGATACTCCTTTGGATCTTCTGGAAGACACTTAGAATGGCATGAAAGAATTACTAACTTTCTCGTTCACAAATTTCGCGTCCTAGCGCTTGACAGTGCTATAAATAACGGCGCTGATTGGGTTGGGCTCCCCGCAACAAGTTGTAGAAGAGGTCAAAAGGTTTATTGTCTCTGTTTAACAGTAACTGCCGGGCGGTTCACCGAGATTTGTTCGGTGTAGCACCGGTGAAAACCTTCACGCTTGACTAGCGCTGTCTTTTGCGATTCCCTGGAATACATACCACGCGTTTCTAAATGTCGACAATAGCACTCATCTCAGAGTGGATGGCTATTCCAATTGAAGCAACAGAGTTAACATTTAGATATCTTACTGTGCTTGGGCCAATAACACATAATCATTGTCACATGCAGAATGTGGTACTACTGCGTTAGGATCCACATTCTAAGTGTGGCATGATTGACTAATTAATTTTATTGTTTTGGCTGTACTGTAGAAAAAAGGTTAGTTTAAAATAACGACGGGAGCGTGGTTTTTTGGCCTCTTTGCCAGCGGGACGACGTGGGGTGCGCATCGCACGTTTTTAGTAATCATGTAATTAATAATGGAGCTATAGTATTCACCCAGGTTTTGGCTACGCATCATCCAGCGTCAACATAACAGGTAAAAGTTTAATATATCAATTAGCTGGAATTACTCTTGAATTAACATGTTTTAATTTAGTAGTTTGATTTTGTTCCCACATTTCCTTGTTTTACTCCTGAGTTTGCTAATTGCCCATAAGTTAGCATGGGGGACACGTCCCTCATGTCGCATCCAGTTAGAATAGTTTTGTATTTGCCTTTCGCAGCCACAGCGAGATCCCCGAGTTATTAGTAGAAAAGGCGGTTGCGACATTTCTTTTTATTTTCTCTACACCTACTATATAATAGTATATAAAGAAGATATTGTAATGTATCCAAAATTTTGTCTATGAACAACATAACTCAAAAACGAAAAGGCCGTTAAATACCAAACCTTCTATTTAAGTTTGGTATGTTCCAAGAATGCGACATAAAGATTTTCAAACTACCCTTTACATGGAAAAATTTCGAAAATTTTCATTTTTTCAAACTTGGCTCTAACAATTTTGAATAAAATCTCTTATGTTTAAGATGTTTGTATGCCAAATAAATGTATATCTTGAATTTTCTGGAAATTGCCTCTGAAGACTACTTTATTCTGAATGAATTTTACAGAATTTTGTATAACTGGTAAACCGTAAGAGATAGACAAAAACTTATTACACAAAAATGTAGATCATAAAAAAAAAAAAAAAAAAAAAAAAAAAAAAATTATCTAATATACATTTTTTCGTGGAGTTGGCATTTTTTGAGATATTCCTTTTAAAATACTCAAACTTTTCTCATACGGGCACTTGTCAAGCTTAGCCCGCGAAGAAACGGATTTCAATCCCATAGCAACAACACTTTAAAACATTTCTTTATTTCCCTTCTATTTATAAAATAACTAGGTAATGCAATGTGTCTGCTAACGTTTTAGCATAAATAGAAGAATAAACGTATTAAAATAATTTGTTGCAGAGATGTAGAGAAAGTTTGTGAACAGACCATATCAGATTATTTCCTTATTTATTTTTCTGTGTCTTTTTAATTTATTTCTTTTTTCTTTATCTAACTTCGTGATCACTTAAAACTCGGTTTTAGGTTCCGAAGCGCACACAGTTACGAATACACAGAGCAGTCGGCGATATGAGTATAGGGAAGTGGGGAAGCGTTTGTAGTGGAAACATGCACAGGTTCAGATATGAATTGCTCCAAATGTAGGTCATTATATTTATTGGCATTATATAATCGTTCTAATTCATAAAGTAACCCAATAAAACAATTATTTCATAATATTATTAGTAAATATAAACGCCTTGATCTTTTACAAATACAATTCAGGATAATAATATGCAGGGCTTTGAAAAGGCAATGAATATAAATTAACCAAACTCAGAATTCATTGCAGTGAATTACAAACAGGTCTTTACTGTATCGAAAGAAAAGGCTCTGCTGCTAGTAATCAAAGTATGTTTGAATCATCCCCAAGTTTGTTCAGTATCGAACGCCTTCCCTTTCGTATTTTTGGCATTTTTCAATCTGCACTCTCTTTCGGTGTTCATTGGTGTATCCAATAATACCAATTTAACGAGGCCAGGCAGTGAGCAATGTTGGATAGTACAAAACGTTTTGAAATGGCCTATGGAAACCACGCCTACTCCATTACGTCATAGTTATACTCTGTGTACACCGAACCTCAATCCGGCAATTTCGTGACCCCGGACCGAGCTCTACTGATCATAATGAGACGGTTGTTAAAAGTTAAGTTTGCTGATTCTTTTGAGTTTGAGTCACTTAGATTTACAGAGATTGCATGCTGTGGTGTATTTCTTGCATTATAGTGTTCTCTTTTACTTTGGTGGTGTTCTGTTTGCTCACTTGACATCAGTACTAGCAATTATTTTGGTAATGTTTAACGCCCGCTTTTACTGTTCTGGCACCACAGGCGATGACACTGATGATATATGGGGCCCCGGGGGAATGAGATGGAGGGGGAAACGGGAACCCGGAGAATACCCACCCCTGCGCCGCTTTGTCCACCAAAATCTCACATGCGGTCACTTGGGTTCGAACACGGATGTTCTAGATGGGAGGCAAATGGTCTGATCACTCGACCACGGCGCGGCCCAGTACTAACAACTGCAACTGAAATATAAACATGGTAAAGATATGGCCATAGTTGGTGTTAATTTCAGCTGTTAGTTTGGCAATTAAGTCATTAACTTCAGAATGTCTCCATGCTGCTGTCTTCAAAACAAATATATAATCATTGTGTTCCACGTTAATTTGGAGCTGTTTTAGTGCTTGCGCTTTTCAATTGTTTTTAAAGCACACGTTCTTATTTAATGCAACACGATGTGTTATTTCGTCTGGTAATGATTATCCTCAACAAATAATAAAAACATTGAACATTATACGAGGTACGTCCAGAAAGTAAGTTCCGTTTCAATTTGTCTCCGCTGCAGCGCTGCGATCGCAGTTCCGCACATGCGCGGTAGACGCTCTGTATCAAGGAGAAGAAACGTGCGCCATTTTGAGATCGCTGTCAGCCACATACGCTTTGTTGTGCTTGTTTACAATGTCGGTGTTGATTGAAACTCCCGCCGCTTGTGAAATCAGATCTGTGATTCGTTTTCTGAATGCTAGGAAAGTGAAACCAATTGAAATTTTCGGCAATCAAAGCAGATGTTTATTGCGAGACACTTAGGAAATTGCGCCGCGCAATACAGAATAAGCGCCGAGGATTGCTGTCAAAAGGAGTTGTTTTTCTTCACGACAACGCACGACCACACACTGCAAATGTGATGAAAAGCCTCCTACAGGGATTTGGCTGGGACGTGTTTGACCATCCTCCGTACAGCCCTGACCTCGCTCCTAGCGACTTTCATCTGTTCTTACATCTCAAGTCTTTCCTTGGCGGTCAACACTTCAACAATGACGAAGAGCTGAAAGAAAATGTTTCCAACTTTTTGAAGACACAGGCGGCAAACTTCTATGAAGAAGGTATACAAAAACTTGTGCAACGCTATGACAAACGCCTGCAAACTTTCAGCAGTTATGTGGAAAAGCAGTTTAAGATTTGTAGAATTTTGTGCAATAAATAATTATTCTGTATCTGTACACAATTTAATTTTATTACAAAACGGAACTTACTTTCTGGACGTACCTCGTATTTTATCTTTAGTGCACGAGCAACTATATTGGGAACTTACTTAAGAATTCCAATGATTATAGAACTGTAAACATTTTTCAATCTTTATGAAATTGCAATTAAACCCACCTTCAAATTATACTAATTAACTTGCGTGTTACAAAAAAAAAAAAGAAAAAAAAAAAAAAAAAAAAAACTTGAATCTACTGTCTTGAAACAAGTAATTCCTATTTTAAGGTCGGCTTTTGTTTAGGGTAAAGTTAAAATCCTTGAAAACTGTCTCCTATATCCACGATTTGACATTTTGTTGCTATTGATTTAACAGATACTGCTGTTCAATCGTTGCTGCTCTGTTTATAATCCACTTTAGAATGTCTGTTTACAATCCTCTACCTCCACTTTACTTACTATTCAGTCATTGCTGCAGAAAGCTCTCTGTTTACAATCTGGTGTACCGTGACCGCGTCGTTTACTATTCAGTCGCTGCTGCAGAAACTTCTCTGTTTACAATCTGGTGCGCCGTGACATTCCCGTCATTTACTATTCAGTCGCTGCTGCAGATACCTCTCTGTTTACAACCTGATGTGCCGTGACCTCCGCGTCATTTACTATTCAGTCGCTGCTGCAGAAAGCTCTCTGTTTACGATCTGGTGTGCCGTGACCTCCGCGTCATTTACTATTCAGTCGCTGCTGCAGAAAGCTCTCTGTTTACAATCTGGTGTGCCGTGACCTCCGCGTCATTTACTATTCAGTCGCTGCTGCAGAAACTTCTCTGTTTACAATCTAGTGCACCGTGACATTCCCGTCATTTACTATTCAGTCGCTGCTGCAGAAAGCTCTCTGTTTACGATCTGGTGTGCCGTGACCTCCGCGTCATTTACTATTCAGTCGCTGCTGCAGAAAGCTCTCTGTTTACGATCTGGTGTGCCGTGACCTCCGCGTCATTTACTATTCAGTCGCTGCTGCAGAAAGCTCTCTGTTTACAATCTAGTGTGCCGTGACCTCCGCGTCATTTACTATTCAGTCGCTGCTGTAGAAACCTCTCTGTTTACAATCTGGTGTGCCGTGACCTCCGCGTCATTTCCTATTCAGTCGCTGCTGCAGAAAGCTCTCTGTTTACGATCTGGTGTGCCGTGACCTCCGCGTCATTTACTATTCAGTCGCTGCTGCAGAAAGCTCTCTGTTTACAATCTGGTGTGCCGTGACCTCCGCGTCATTTACTATTCAGTCGCTGCTGCAGAAACTTCTCTGTTTACAATCTAGTGCACCGTGACATTCCCGTCATTTACTATTCAGTCGCTGCTGCAGAAAGCTCTCTGTTTACGATCTGGTGTGCCGTGACCTCCGCGTCATTTACTATTCAGTCGCTGCTGCAGAAAGCTCTCTGTTTACGATCTGGTGTGCCGTGACCTCCGCGTCATTTACTATTCAGTCGCTGCTGCAGAAAGCTCTCTGTTTACAATCTAGTGTGCCGTGACCTCCGCGTCATTTACTATTCAGTCGCTGCTGTAGAAACCTCTCTGTTTACAATCTGGTGTGCCGTGACCTCCGCGTCATTTCCTATTCAGTCGCTGCTGCAGAAAGCTCTCTGTTTACGATCTGGTGTGCCGTGACCTCCGCGTCATTTACTATTCAGTCGCTGCTGCAGAAAGCTCTCTGTTTACGATCTGGTGTGCCGTGACCTCCGCGTCATTTACTATTCAGTCGCTGCTGCAGAAAGCTCTCTGTTTACAATCTGGTGTGCCGTGACATTCCCGTCATTTACTATTCAGTCGCTGCTGCAGAAAGCTCTCTGTTTACAATCTGGTGTGCCGTGACCTCCGCGTCATTTACTATTCAGTCGCTGCTGCAGAAACTTCTCTGTTTACAATCTGGTGCACCGCGACATTCCCGTCATTTACTATTCAGTCGCTGCTGCAGAAACTTCTCTGTTTACAATCTGGTGCACCGCGACATTCCCGTCATTTACTATTCAGTCGCTGCTGCAGAAAGCTCTCTGTTTACAATCTAGTGTGCCGTGACAACCGCGTCATTTACTATTCAGTCGCTGCTGCAGAAAGATCTCCGTTTACAATCTATGAACTTCACTTCACTTGCTATTCAAACCCTGCTGTTGAAATATTCCCATTTACAATTGTGGTGTTGAGCTTCATTTAATCGCAGTTGCAGACAGGCTCTCAGCTATGAGAGCAAATAGCTTCAGCAGAGCAAACTGGTACGTATATAAATAGAGAGATGAGAAACAGGAAGAAAAGAACCTCTATACATGAGAACCTAATTGTGAAAATACAACAATACAAAATTGTGACTATATTGAAAATAAAATCCAGAAGATAGAACCAAATAAATAATCCATCATTCAGAGGTCAAACGGTACAGATTGAAGAAATCAAACCGAGTCACAAATGACAACAATATGACAAATGTTCATTGTAAGAAGTGAAAGGCTTAAGAATAAACCTTATAGTACGTTTACTCTCCAAAAAATAACCATAAACTACCAATAACAATATTTCTTTTTTCAACCACTAATAGATATAAATTACTTAAGTGCGCGTTGGTTTCTGAAATGGAAACTTTAATTCAGACATCTGTTGCAATGTTCACGATTACGATGGTGAAGTTGTCAGGTGGTAATGTTTGTAATGGATAAACCGCAGTATCTTAAGGCATTGTAATTTGATATGTTTATTATATAACAACTTCCCATTTACATTCCGTGTATCTCGTAAAGAAACAGTCGTGTCCGAAGCTGACATCTGAAGCACCGCCAAAATGTATGTTCAGCAGTAAGATTAATAGGCTCCAAGCCCAGTCCTTGGATTCTCCTGCTGAGAATAGTAATTGCATCTTGTTGTTTAAACAGCGTTAAAATATTTTCTATTTTTACCCAAATATGTTTGTGAGGGAAGGATGCATTCTTTGGAAGCAGTAATGTCGAAGATTCAATGGTATTAAGTGGCTGCTTTAATACGAGGGCCGTTTATTTTTTTCAACATCCGATAGGCTATATATAAAAGACAAGTTCATAGAAAACAATTATTTTATTACTAAAAGTTTTGTACACTTATGGTTACTTTTCAATATAATCACCGAAAAGATTGAGACATTTATCGTACCTGTGCACAAGCTTTTCAATAACCGCTTCAAAAAATGTTGCCGCCAATGATGCAGCCCGGAAAAACTATCAATGCAGTTGTTTATTGCGAAACTTTACGACATTTGCGGCTAGCGATTCAAAACAATCGAAGAGGAACGCTGACTTCAGGAATTGTGTTGATCCATGACAACGCTCGTCCACACACTGCTAGCACAACCCATCGACTCTTTGAACAGCTTCAATGGGACATTTTCAATCATCCGCCGTACAGTCCTGACCTGGCACCCAGCGACTTTTACCTTTTTCCTGAACTGAAGACGTCGCTAGGAGGGCAGCACTTTCAAACCAACGAATATCTTTAAAACAATGGCAATGCTCATTTGAAATCATTGACGGCAACATTTTTTGAAGCGGGTATTGCAAAGCTTGTACACAGGCTACGATAAATGTCTCAATCTTTTCGATGATTATGTTGAAAGGTAACCATAAGTGCACAAAACTTTTAGTAATAAAATATTTTCTTCTTTGGACTTGTTTTTTATTTATAGCCTATCGGAGGTTGACAAAAAAAACAAAAAAAAAAAACCACCCTTGTAGAATTCTTGGGAATCAGTACTGAGCTTCTGCATCTAGGAAGATATTTTTGTTCGTAACTTGAGGATAATCAGTGTGCTGCAATTCTGTATATTATAACTCCAAAGAAAGCATTGCTTAATGTTTTCAGCAATTGTGTCCAACTATTAAACTTTTTTTCTCTACTTCGCACATAGATGTAGAAGTATTGCATTCCATCCACCAAGAATTTGATCGAAATTTCACTGAAAATGTATGTTTTGGGGTCCCCTGTATCCATAAAAGCATTCTTAGAAAAAACTCCATGTGGGTGTGCGCGCCCGCCTGTCCCTGTGTCTATGAACAGGATCACTGAGTTACATACCAAACTTGATATTTAAGTGCAGAATCCTCCAAGTATGAGACACTAATATGTCAAAGAAAATACCCCCAACTATCTTTTAAATGGAAAAGTTTTCGAAAACATGGTTCTAACGGGTTTGATTAAAATACCGCACATGTCAAATAAAATGTATATCTTGACTATCCTGAGAACGGGCTCTTCATCCATAATGACTTTTGCTAACTGGTAAACCGCAGGAGTTTGACAAAAACACACGTTTCATTAAAACACACAATTTCTCTCATTCCTTTTTTTGTATAGCTAACCCTTTTTAGGATATTTTTTGTTTCAATTCTAAAATACTTATACTTTTTAAGCAGTAAGAGCAATCCGTTTTTCTTTTGTTTTATCTCCTGGCCGTGCAAAACGAATCATCGCATAGCGTATCTTTTGAAAGATTTCACTATCGCTTTAACCAAGATATTCCCTTACTTACCTCTTACTTATAAGGAACTAAGCATCAAAGAGTGCTTCTGCTAATGATGAAATTAATATATTGCTGTTAATTTCTGAAAACACATATACAGTGACTCCAGAAAGTACTTTTCTCCATTTCAGAAACAAAAATCTGAGGGGTCAAAATCGCAACTGGAATAACGTAATATTCTCAGACTATATAACATTTTCTTCCACACGCAAGGGAAAGCTGATTGTCCAAAGGGATCCCGACACGATGCAAAATACTTGGCTTCACAATATTCCATCATGGTCGCGTACTGTATCGTGTTGGGGCTGGATATCAAAGGACGGACTAGGTTTGCTGTGGCAGCTTGACAATACACTGAATGGTGTACATACAGTACATGGTATATACTCGATAATATATTTATGAGATGAGATACTGTATTGGAATTGTTGAATTTGTGCAGGATAATCATCCTGTGCACACATTTCGAAAGGTTTCAAATTGATTTTCAGAGACGCAGAATATCACAATGGTAGAACGTGAAAGTGTGTGGGTTTTTGTAAACGGGGAGCAATTTACCTGTAGATGTGCTTCTAGGCACAAATTCAAGAAGCCTGGGATCTTGTAGCTTCTCGTTCACATTGCTGCAGTCATTTAATTTTGTCTGTGCCTCGAAGATTGAAGGCATACAGTTCATACACCCAATAGTAAATATATTTGTTTTTGGTGTTTTAGTTTTAGAAAATAATTAAGTTACTCCTTTTTCTTTTTTAAATTATTTAACACGAGTGTTGGTAGAATTGTGTTTTTGTGTGCATAGATAGGCCCATAACTTAAAATATTAGTTATATTAATTCAATATTATGTTCTACATATCCAGTCATAAAATTAACAAACATAAAAATTTACAAGCAGTGCAACGTTGTTTTGTGAACGTTTTCAATTCTCATAAGTTGAGCATTACGCTGTCAGTCACAGATCATTATACAGTTTTTCGTGTGCATTGTGAGCACAGCTTTTACACGAAGCTCTTCGATCGACACGTGGAACCTGGGGATGAATAATTTTTTATGCCCAGGAGTGTACATCCATACATCGCATTCACGAACTGTTTTTCAGCAGCGACAGGTAAATTGAACAAATTGCGAACCTGCACTCCGTATGTATGTGTTTGGTCAGCCATAATTAATAACATGAGCGTTGCGGTATATTGCGGTAAATAGTAATAAATCTGAGGTTTCACTTATACCATGGGTCAAAACACACCGCGTAGGCGCATGCACATATCTTACACCAAACTCTCTATGCCAGTGTGAAAGTTTTGTCATGCATACAAGGCTAATCAAGAGAATGTTACTTTGGAACCTTATGTAAGAAATGCAAGTATCAAAGTGGGGGTTCTACTGGACCATTGGAATTAATTGAAAGCCGCACAAGAGCTACAAGGACTTTAGGAGCCTACGTGTAGGCTTCAAAAAAGACCACTCATTTCTTGTTAATGACCATTACTCTCATCTTGACTAGTTTCGTTTTAATGTGAATAATAACGGAGCTAGGAAGTTCGTACCGTTCGCCATTCCTTATACAGGTTACGACCCCACAGTAAGTTGAGTATACGGTAGGTATCACGCGTATGTTTCTCTCTCGCACACGCTGGCCGTGACGTCATCAGGTGTAGCCACGGCGTGCTTACTGCTGTGGTCATTGTTAACAAATTAAAAGCTTTGGTGCTGTGTAAAGATACACATTCGGATTTTGCCCATCAAATTGTAAATAAAACAGATAACTTGTTCAACTCTAACCATTAGATTTAAATTATTGAAGCTAAGGGAACAATTGTTTAAAATATTAAATATAAAGGCTCACCACATGCGCCTATATGTTGGCCCCAGTTGTTTAGGTATCTTGCGTGAATACTTCTGTTTGATAACTGCATCCTTACAGATTTTAAAGCTAGATTAATAAATAACTCAACACATTAGTAAGTATTGCGGAAAAAACAGTAGGTATACAATAAAATATATTACCCGAAGTTGTGTTTCTTGCTTCATGTACATATACAACTATTTATTCAGTTGTAGCATACTTTTCTCATTTTCTTTCTCGCCAAATCAGTGCGTTTGTTTCCGGGTTTTTTCCGTTTTTCTGATTTTCTCTTATTCTTCAGCCTAATAAATGGCAGGACGAACTTTTTGGCTTTCAGTGCCTGTAAGTAACATGAGATTGTGGCGTAAGTCATAGCATTTCTTAGCATAAACATGCTTTTCAGAAACCTCTTTTGTGACTTTCTTACCATTATGTAAAACAAATCCTTCGTCCAATAAATGGTTTCTGAATAATTTCAACACGTGAGGAATGTCGCAGGAGCGATTTTAGCTTCTATTGCAGGATGCTAGAGTAGGATTTCTCTCTTATAATTCCAAGGTTGGAGAGTAATTTCCTATTTGATCCTCCCATATCACAGACTAAAGAACGGATTTTGAAACCTGCCTTTCGACCATTTGAACAATGTCTATTAGTAATTCTTTTGTTACTGTCTCATCAAAATTGTAGTATATCGGTGGTTTCCACTTTCCTGCTAAGCTACAGACCGCAACTTGTGTCTTCAGTGTTGTCATATTAAAAATCTGATTTCACTTTCATCTCATCAAAGCTCAGAACAAGATCCTTCTCATACTCAATAACTTTCTGTTGTAATAGGCACACATTTAATGTAATGATTCCTGTGATATGATGAATTGGGCCAAACGTCTTTTGATGGTTATAGAACTTGGTAGAGGATATTTAAGGCATTCTCTCACATGATCATATGCCTTCTTAGACATGCATCTCAAAGTGATTTCCTTTGAAATGTCATCAGAGTTCCAATTTTTATATATAGGTACCTGTAAGTAAAACTTGCTGCTGGCAAAATGAGAACATTTTCTGGAATGCACGTTCAACGCTTTTTTACTTACACATTTCGGATGTACTTCTTGCAGTTCATTTTCTAAACGTGTTACTTTCTTCTCTAATATTAAATTGTGACTTTTAAGTGCTTAAACTTCTGATTCAATGTTCTCTAAATTTGCAGTGCTGTGTTAAATGACGAGGGAGAGGTAACAGGATTTTTGTAGATACTGTATTTATTTCAGAATTGCTGTTTGTTTCTTCTAACACAGCGTTTACTTTTGTTTTGCATCTTTGTTTAGAAGCAGTTTTGTCTTCTTTTCTTAGGACTGTTAACTTTCTGATACAAGTCATTAGACAACTTTAAATTTAGATGTGGTAAAGCAATGATTTTTAATCTTTTTAGGAGCAAGTTTGAAGAGTTCCGCTTTTAAATCTCGTGCATAATCTTCCTCGTCAAAATGTATGGAACGAATACAGGGATTATCTGGAGAGAAACGATCATCCCTTCTACATAAGTGAATCCATCACGTACAACGCTCACTAGAAGCTTGAACAACCAAAATCCTCATAAGCAGTCATTATAATGAGAGCAACGAGCGACCGCTACACCAGCTGACGTCATCAGCACGGAAGTTTACTGCGCATCTAGCTGGTGATACCTACCGTATTACCATTACGAGCGACCATCTCGCCGCATCAATACAAACCATTGATAAACACGCGTAGCAGAGAGGTAAACAGATCAGTTGTCAAGTACACAGTACTGTTTCCAGAGAGCAAAAATGCCTTATAAGACATTCATAAAAGCAGATCGTTATGAACAACATACACATTGTTACATATATAACATGACTGACTGATTTCTTTCTCTAAATGTGTACATTATGAAAACACCCAAGCAATTATAACACGAATTGCAATGTTTACTGATCAAATATAAAATAATAAAATTAATTTCTTAAATATCATCAGAATCTTACCAGGTAAAAACGAAAGCAGGAATTAAACTTATCATCTTCAGCCGTGTTACTGAAAACTATATGTAGTTTTAAGCCTTTCAAATGAAAACCTCATTCTATAAGATTTGTAATGCGAAAAAGTTCGTACCACTTCGCATGATGTATCAGTATCACCAAAAAATAGCATTTGTTGGAATCTGAAAGTGCAGCTTGTGTGTGATACATCACACTGAATCCTGCATTCTTTTCAATTACACTTTTCATTTTCATCTTTATTTCAGACAGGATGGTCGTGAATTAGTAGATCCGTCTTAACAGTTCTTCTACATACCGCACAGATTCAGTTCAGCCCCACACCTCTGCACTATAACAGTGTGATAATTATGGGTAACTTTCTGAACAAATTTGCAATCAATAATATGTTTCTGTGAAGCTGTTCTGTTAGACGTTCGACAGTTTATTTCTGAATAAATACATGCGTAAGTGCCCTGTTTGAAAACTTACTATGGTTGTAAAACAAATTAATTTTGCTCACATTTGAGCAGAACAGATGCTATTCTAACGCCTTCCTTCCTACCGACGTGGTTCTGTGTTATGCAGTGATAGCTGTTTTGCAGTAATGGGTTGCACTCTGCGTTGACCTATGCTCGCGCAAGTAATTTGTCATCGTATTGCCAACCCTGGCCGCTCTTACTCTGCATAAGGAAATCAGCACGAACTTCCTAGCTCTGATAATAACGTACGTGTTATATTTGTTTGATGTGTGGCGAAATGCATATTAATTCCCATGGTGAGAGGCTTTAAATGTGGCACTAAATTCCTAGAGTATTTTAATGCTTTTAAAGCTTCTGCAATAGTAATTTTTATTTATTAATTTTCGTTTATTTTCTTTGAGTACCCTGCTAAACGAATATTTGGGAGGGGGGAAGCAGCAGTCATAGCGAAAAGAAACACATAAGAACAATTTTATTTTTTTAAAACTAAGAGCGTTTGTTTTGTTCATATGCCATAGGACCATCCAGGATAGAATTGTTTTGAATTTGTGTCAACCGCAGTTTATATTATGCCATTTTGAAACTATCAACTCAATGAGCAACTTTTTTTTCTGTTTTCTGTTACGTCGCATTTACTTCTTGGTAATATCACAATATATTTGTTAAGAGATATCACAGTGTGTTGAAGCGTTAGGCTTCTAGGTCCCATCCCTGTACCTCATCATCTATCTTCACACATGCCTTAGACTACCCGTATTCGTTATGGGGGTTAGATGGTTGCGCATTTGCTATTATCATCTATTTTAATGTGTTCTATAGTTTTGTTCTAGTGTTCTGCTTTCATTTGTACTATTGTTTTCGTCTTAAGTTGAAACTTCGGATCGTGGTAGCAAATATTAAATATGGCATTTACCTCAGCGCTCAAGGAATTTGAACTGAGGACCTCCAAAATGTGGTTCATAGACATTACCATCTGACCCATTTCATTCGTAATGTATAATTGTTTGATTCTTAGTGTAAATTAATATAATTACAGAAATTTCGATCGAAGATAAGAAAATTAAATCCCGATTTGGATTTATATAGTTTTATACTTTATGCACTTTATAGTACAACATTTTATGTTTATAATTTTTTACTTTTTCTACACGTATTATATACATAGTGTATAGAGAAGGTGTTGTAATGTACGTAAGAATTCGATACCCTGATTTCACCGGAAGTACATGTTTTCGGCCCTCCCTGAGTCCAAAAAAAGCATTTTTGTAAAAATGTGTATGTATGTGTGTGTGTGTGTGTCAGTCTGTCTGTCCGAAAAGACTGTTAAATACCAAACTTGGTGCTTAGGTTAGGTATCTTCCAAGGATGCGACACGAAGGTTTTCAAGAAAATCCCCCCACCACAAACTACCCTTTACATGGAAGAATATTCGAAAATGTTTATTTTCTTAAAAATGGCTCTAACGATTTTAATGAAAACCCCGTATTTTAAAACTATTTATATCCCAAATAAAATGTATGTCTTGAGTTTTCTGAGAATAGAAAAACTCTGTATTATGGATGAATTTTGCGAATTTTGCTTAACTGCTAAAGCATAAGAGACAGGCAAAAACTTACTACACAAAAAATGTAGATCTCGCCAACACGCAATTTATGTCCTTTTCGTTGTGAAGTACTTATACTTTTCTCAGACAAGAAGTGTCTTTGCTCTAATCTTGGCCAAGCAAAGAATCAATTTCCAATGACACTCGATTACCGATAACTTTTAAAACATTTGACTATCACTTTAGCATAACGCATTCGTTTAGTTCACTTCTACTTATAAGGAACTAAGTAATAACATTCTGCTAATGTTTATCTCGTTTAGCATTGTGTAGAAAGAAGAATAATCTTTTGTAAGAAGTTTGTTTATGTGATCAATAGTGAGGTGAGTTGCATATTATTTGAGGGCATATTCTGGAAGTTAATTATAATCACAAACAATTATTAGGTATATAATTAAAAGTACTACATACATGTGCATTATTCGCATATTTTCCTCTCGTATATGTTGAACAAGTTAGCAACTGACTAGTGAACTATAATCTTGGCACGTATATAAATAATTCCAGAACCAATGAGGAATGTTAGTTTTTACAAGAGCCATAGCTATGAGAATGTATGTACCTACCTTACATAGAACGAACCAATGGAATGCATTATATCTCGGAATGTGGAATATTTACAAGAATGTCAGAAAGGTACGTTACATCTTTTATTGTTGTTCTTCCAGTTGCTGCGACAGAAAGATTTAATGCATTTGCGTGGGAACATTTGTGCTTTATTCTTGGGTTTTACTGCTAAACTCGCCATAAACGCTCCAGGGGTTATTGTGTTCCGTCTTGTGCATTGGCAATAAGGCCATTTCTTTTTATTTTCTCATCACGCACACATCACACAGAAAAGGTATTGCATTTCACAGAAAATTCGATACCGAGACTTAACCATAGTTGTTTTGAGTAAAACGAATAAATAATAAAGCATTTTTAGAAAAATTTCCACGAGTGTGCAGAACTAAAAACACAAGCCGGTTAATTACCAAACTTAAATACCATAATACACGAGGATTTGCTAGAAAATCCCCACACCGCAAAAAATAACCTTTCCTTGAAGAAAATTTAGAAAATTCTGATGCCCTATATACTTTGGTCTCTAGCCGGTTGCTCAACCACTGAGCTACCAGGCAACATACCGACAGAGCATTCAATTTCTCAACTACTCTCATGTTTCCGGTAAACCATAAGGTGATCTCAAATAGCGACCTACAATGTTGCAAGTACTTTAAGTCCCAGGATTCATAGTATAGCCAACTATTATAGTTCAAATCCCGGCTATGGCATTAAATTCTTCAGTCTGACTCTACCTTTCCAACTCCGGTCCCACATACGGCTTGTGTGAAAAACAATCATATCAATACCAAAATGTAGATGACTGCCTCCTTGGTCGAGTGGTTACCGAGCTGACTTATCACCCGAATGTCCCGTGTTTGATTCCCGGCTGGGGCCAGAATTATTCCCTATCCCCCACAGTCTCGTAGTATGAATGTGTGTTTAGTGAAATAAAAACTGATGTGTACTATTCACATGACTTTCTCTACATCTCTGCAACAAATTATTCTTAAAAGCTTATACTTCTATTTACTTCATGCTAATCAGTAAAAAAATAGCAGAAATAGCCACATTACTTGCTTATTGTAAGCAGAAGCGAAATAAGGGAAAACCATAGGTTAAAGTGATAATCAAAAACTGGTTGCTATGTCACTGAAGTTCCTTTGTTTGTATGGACCGCAGTTGACAAATTCCTGTATGAGTTTTTCATAGCAGAAACAAAAAATAAGGAATGTCTCAAAAAACGACGAACTCCACGAAAAAAATATATATAACATAAATTGTGTGTTTTAACTTGCTCTACATTTTTTGTGCAGTAAGGTTTTGTCCATCTCTTACGGTTTAGCAGTTATTCAAAATTCAGTCAAATTCATCCAGAATAAACTACTCTTCAGAGGCTATTCCTAGAAAATTCAAGATATAAATTTTATTTGTCAGGTAAATATCTTTAATATACGAAATTTTAATCAAAATCGTTAAAGCCATTTTTGAGAAAATCAAAATTTTGAAAAAATTTCCATGTAAAGGGTAGTTAGGAGTGGGGAGATTTTTCTCAAAATCTTCGTGTCGCATCCCTGGAAGACACTAAACTTAAATACCAAGTTTGATATTTTACCGACCATTTGTTTTTGAGTAGTCTTGTTCACAGACACACGGACCTTTTTGTGAAAATGCTTTCTTTAGATAAAGGGGACCCTAAAACATATTTCCGGTGAAATCTCGGTATCGATTTTTTGAGTGGAGTGCAATACCTTCTCTATACACTATATACATACCTATGGTAGTCCCTTATTTCGCTTCTACTTACAAGGAAGCAAGTAATAAGACTATTTCTGCTCATATTTTCTGATTAGCATAAAGTAAATAGAAGTATAAGCTTTTTAAGAATAATTTGTTGCAGGGATATAGAGAAAGTCATGCGAATGGTACACATCAGATTTTTTCTAGTCTTACTGCGCGCCTATCGCAGCCAGGAGATGCAGCTGAGTGCATAGCTGGTATGAGAGAGCTTGACCAACTAGCGTACAAGAGTCTCGATAACTCGCAAGAGTCGTAAGTCTTGTTAATAGCAAGACTGCGGTGTAATGCGCAGAAAGATATATTATTTCATATTCTTAAATTACTTAAGATTTAAATATCCTACCGGAATAAGGATGGTATTTAAGTAACCCATGCTAGGCAAAGGTTTAAAGACGAAATGGGGTATCACAGAATTCTGTAGATATACACATACGTACATACGTACGTGGTCTCCACTTTTATTACAAATATGTGAGTAATATATATATATATTATTACTCCTAAGCCATTTATGTTGCAAGAAGTAATTCTATTTTCGGTTGTAATCTGAACATTTTTATATATAGTAAAACAAAGCATGGGTATGTCATTAACGATTAATATTGCTGATTCAAACCGTTTACTGCGAACGTTTTTGGACATATAAACTATTAAACGACGAGTTATCTTGAGTTATTACTATAAATAAAACAGACTTCAAGTTGCATCAGTTATGCAGAATATATTGAATGCTGCAACTAACTGCAGTTTCTAAGTCGGGAGAGTTAAAGAATGTGTCTTTCCTTGTTGAACATTTTAGCATTTTGGCTGACATATAATTGAAAATCGTCATAGCAAGATGACGTCACGAGTATTCATTTATTGCGGTTAATTAAGAAGCACTATTGTTACAATTACATGCAGCTTGCTAGCATTATTATATTAATCGCGAAATTTCATTCGCTTACTATTTATTTCCATATTTATTTCTCAATTTCCATATCTCCTTCCATAGCTCTCTCTACCTTTCCGTGTGTATCGTAAAATCATGTGACAATGTGAGATATCAGGTGACGTTTGCAAATATTCCTTTGTACGTTAAAAGAGATGCAACGGTTTTATTTGAAGTTAAAACAGTCAGGGAAGGTCCGAGCACACGACCGTCTGCGCTGATAAGCAAGAGTGCTAAAACGAAAGTCACTTTGAAATGTTGCCCTTGAGTTTTGCAACTCTTTTAACGCGCGAAGGGATATCTGTACACGTAAAATACGGGGCAGTTGGACCACTTGGTAGTAGAAAAAAAATATTTTCGACTGTTAATAAAAACTGAGGTTGAAATCAAAAGTTGAACAGTACACAAACTTGTGTAATTTTCTTAATATGTGTAAATATCGGAACAATTCTTTTTCCTGTGGTAACTCTGAGACGAATAACAGTGCACAATTCTGTTGAAATTAGTAATCAACCAAATTATCGGAAACTTCATGCTTATTTGTCATTTTTCTAAAATAATCAACTGATTATGGCATTTTAATTTTTTGATCCCATCTCCAGTAGACGGAAGGAAGTTGTTATGCTGTACTCTTATCTTATTCTCTAGATAGTGCATATACAATTTTAAATACTTGCGACCTTTAGCCTCGGTACACTTTAGTCTCAAAATAAAATATTACCATGAATAATTCGGTCTGATATAGTTATGTGTAACGTAAATATTTTACAATGCTAGTACAAATAAAATGGTTCCAAACTCGATTTAGTTATATTAATTCTTTCATTTATAAACTTACCATTCAAAGATTAGTAGAATTTTATATCCGCTCTATTCCGATATACAAATCAAAATACTTGTTTGACAAGTAGCTTTGATCCATTAAAAAAAAAAAAAAAAAAGTCATGCTTGAGTAACTTTTTCAAATTTTGTTTTGAATTAAAATATAGTTATTTATTTTTGTTATTCAAAAATCTTCTTAATCACGATTACATCACGAGTTCTATAGTCATGCAAGTTCTTGCTTTTCATCGGAATCTCAATCTCTGCTATTGAACATGTTCCAGAAGTGACTAACATTTGTTAATTATGTAAATTACTCTGGTATTCAAATTTGGTTACAATAGTATATTTCTCCTGTTTGTGTAAACGTTGAGACTTGCTACACATCAGCTATGGTAAGAGAGTATATAATAAATGAGTTTCATAACCTAACTTTTGGAAGCCAAATATGGCAATCGTTGCGAAATCAACAAACATGCGCATTTCTTTACTTGCAACTCAAGTGCCAATCGCATTATAATCAGTTACTCTAGGGCTCTTTTGAAATTGAAATATTAATATATTATTCCATAAGGTCCTATCTCCATTTCCAATAAAATTCACCATGCAACCTACCTTACTCAGCACGGTGAACGTTCTTGAGAATGGAGATAGGAGATGTGCCGGTGGACCATCCTGCCTCGCGACCGCAGTCCAGCCAACTGAAATGATACAAGTGTGATAAGCTCTACGTTATACGAGTAATACATTCAGCGAAGCTGACTTTGATCTTTGCTCTTTCTAACCTAGCAATTCATTATTGTTATCATCATCTCTGTGAAACTTATGGGTAAGTTTCAAAAATTGGCTGCTATACAGAATGTTTCAGGACCTCTGTAACAAAATTTTGAGGAACGTTGGATAGAACAGAACATTAATTTGTCTTGCAACCATCATCCTCCGAAGCCTTAGTTGGGAGTTATAAATCTTTGTTTGGTAACACTTGCTCACCGGTACATCATTCAAGAGGTCGCACAACAACCAATCGAGGACAATCGAGTATGGAAAGCATTCAAAGAGTCTATCCTAAACACGATTTTATTCATTGTACCGTCGGAGCAGTGATTGTCGGATATGTTCGAACCGTTCAGGTATGTGTCGAATTTCCTAAAAAAGCAAACATTCGCTCAATTAATTCCTCCTGTTTGCAACTGCTGTACATGACACTCTTGGCATACCCGAGAAAGAAATCTACTGGGTTTAAATGTGATTGATCTGACCATGCAACAGTTCCATTCCTTTCTATCCACTACTCCCAATAGTGTTGTTCAGGTGTCTTCGCAAAAACTTCTCTGAGTAGCGGAAGGTGTTTTTCAGTATACAACAAAAGTCGGCAGATGATCAGCAACCATTCCAGTCCAGATGTGTACGGAATGATTGCTAACGGCTGCCTATGACATGGGGTAGGAGAAGAGGAAGCTGACATCATGTACTTCAACATTGTTGGTAGAAAACACTGAGTCTCAAACCTACCAAACCTAACCAGACGTAAAGGACAAGTCAGAGACAATGCCATTTTATTCAGCAGTTGTAAACAAGCACACAACCAAAGTGTACTTGCTGGGCGTCGCAAATGTATTCCACTGGATAGGCTTCAAACAGGGGTGAACTCCGTAACGATGCATCAGAGGATGGCAGTTGCTTAACTAAATATTGTAACGAATACAAATAATCGGGCAACGAAGCCCTTTGTGTGTTTGCGTACAATATCTTTCGAACCTTCCTTCTCCACAGGCCGGGAACGTCATCTTCAAGAGTAATCTCTTACTAATGAACAAAACGTAATGTTTTCATAATTTCTAATGCCGGATTCACAACGGAGCGATATTGGCGACGCGGCACAAGCGGCAAAACGATTGACCAATAGGAATTCAGAATAGACGCGACGAAACCTGTGCAAAGAAAGTTGAATTACATTTAACTTTTACCACGCGGCATGTGCATCAACATCAAGGGAAGTTCATTCGTTTTCAGAAGAAATCCTTATTGAAATGGTGAGGCTGCATCCCGAAACTGTCTTGGACAACCAAAATTATACCTCCATTCCAGAATAATCTTGCCACCTAATTAAAAACCACGTCTATGCTGTTGAATGGATAATAAATAAGCCCATACTAACCTCAAAGTTACATAAAGGCGCTCTGCTGAAGATATTGGCTTTCGAATTGACTGTTTCTTTATATAATGATCAATGATGTGAAACAGATGGTCATTCGCATGCAATTGTAATATGATTGGAGATCCGTCATTATCGTATTCGGGATTAGATTATGAAAATTCCCAAATTGGCTATGCTCTTGTATATAGGAGTTTCTGCTGTCTTCTTTGTCGATTTTTTTTTTGTCGTTTCTTCTTTTTAGAAGATACAAAGCAAGAACTTGCTTTAAATCCGCAGCCATTGCTTCAAGTGTGTCAAATGTACCGCCCTATTGTGAACACTAGTTTCCATGACCCATGTCGCGTCGCCAGTATCGCTTCCATTGTGAATCATAAGACTGGAAGCTTTGGAGGCCGGGATGGACTATATAAGGGGACGACAAATGGGTAAATCCGCGAGAAAAGCGGATAGGTACCGTGGTGATTTGCCCCCGCCCGAGTACACTCGGGCGACTAGTTCCTGCTCCTGGCTCCTGAAGAGGTGATTTGGGACACGCTGCCCTGCGGCAGTTGTTTCCCATCTTCCGCTCCACCATGCCTACACACCTAAAACTACGGCTGTACCGCGCAGTCATCCCGCCCCTGATGCTGTACGGCTGTGAGGTCTGGGGTTCGGTGGCTCGTTCCACCATCCGCAGGCTGCAGGCCGTGCAGAACAGGGCATTGAGGATGATATACGGCACAGACCACAGATTCCCGTCCCACATTCTCCATTCCCACTCCGGAATCCCTTACATAGTGGACGTTGTGCGAGAAAGAGCTCGCACAATATACACTAAACTTGCTCCCCACCCAAATCCCCAGGTGAACACTCTCGGTCTTTACGACCACACGCTACCAAGGAGACGCGTAAGCTACCGCCTTCCCAAGGACGCCTTGGGATGGTAGTTTTCCGGCCGCCTCTCCCTTTATTGTTCTACCCGCCAAGTTAAGCAGCATCGGGCATGGTCACAACTCGGACGGGTGACCATCCAGTTGTACTCCGACCAGATCTGCAACACTGGCTTCCCCCACCCCGTACCTATATCCCTTCAGGTCTCCCCGCTAGCCGGCACTGCTTTCCTTGACAGCCCGCAAGCGGCTGGCCAAGGTAAGCAGCATCGGGCCTGGTCCCTCTCTGGGTGGGTGGCCACTCAGATAGGTAAGCCAGCCCGCGCCGGCTGCACAGAGGGAACACCCTGCCCAATCACTTTGACACAGACAAAAACGCTTGCATAAGACTACATCTTTTATATCACACGGGTAAATCCGCAAGAAAAGCGGATAGGTACCGTGGTGATTTGCCCCCGCCCGAGTACACTCGGGCGACTAGTTCCTGCTCCTGGCTCCTGAAGAGGTGAAAGGAAGTGAGTTAACGAAACTGTCGTGAACGCAGTGACTCAGCTATTTGTGTACCAAAAGTGAAAGTGTTATATTGGTGTAGTGTTCTAGTGACAATAAAGTGAATTTAACTGAAACCGGTGTTCTCATTAGTTACAATGGGTTGCCTTCTGCAAGATCTATTGCTCCTCAGGGTTTGTCGCAGAGATCCTGAAACACACTGCAGTACTGGTGAAATTGCGACATGTATTTATGAATTACGCTACTTGATAAATGATGACTTAGTTATCTCAAAACTCGTCTCCCAAAATTAGAAACCGTGTAATAAGCAACAACTAATCACACATTTTCACTATCTCAAATATTTAAAAAATAAAGAAAAAAACTAATGTTTCACACTCATACGGCTTTCTCCTACTTCTCTTATTACTATTTCACATAGTTACTTATATATTTTAGCGTTCATTCAAAATATGATCCTAATATTCACGTTACTCGTAATGAGTGTATTGCGTTATTCATTTCTTTTACAATGAAATATGTATTAAAAGCATTTATGGCGATATTTATCTAGATAACGTGATGTAGTTATATGAATATACGTTTTAGGAATAATTTGTTGCAGAATAGATAGAGAGTCATGTGCCTGTAACCTTCAGAAATGTATGCGATGGAAATGTTGTGCTGTACATAGCAAGAAGAGAACGTGCTGTATTCCTCTTGAAATTTTGATACCAAAGTTTCACTGGAAATACATGTTTTGAGGTCTTCTGAAGCCAAAAAGCATAAGTAGTAATTAGTTTTGGTTCTTCATTTTTGAGAGTGAATGTGAAGTTGTGCTTATAAATATTTTTTAAGCTTTTCTTTGTTTGTTTTTATTTTGGCTTAAATTTTGGTTTAAATGGGGTCAGGGTGCCTTGTCGTTTTTTGTAACTTAAGGTCCTTTAACATGTTATCCTGGTTGGTCATAACTCATGAAATGAAGCTCAAATGATCTCGGCGTCCATGGAGCTTAAAGTGACTCGTATTCATCTTCTCAGGATAAGGGAAAACCCTAAAGGAACCCTCGGATACTCGCCGTAAGCGAGTTTCAAACCCGCGACCTCTTGAATGTGAGGCAGTCAGGTACCTCACACTACCGAGGTGAGCGCTTGGTTGTCTCAGCATAAGAGAAAAACTTTTGTAGATTATTCACCTAACCGAGATATGGACTCGAGATATCTTGAATTAGACATGCTACCTCAAACTATGGAAATGAACCTAGTTTCAGCATGGTCTATGCAACAATTATTAATACAAATAATAAATTAGCCAAACATTAATATAAATATGAATTTAAATTGCAATATATTTCAAAACAATACTTCTGCTACTTTAAAAATCTGATGCGCACCATTCACATGACTTTCTCTACATCTCTGTAACAATTTTTTTTTTCATTTATATAGCCCATATATAGTCATATCGGGGGCTTCGAATTAGAAACAACTCGTTGCCTGTAAGTTTATTTCCTCAAACACGCATACATACTTCCAGACTGTGTGGGGGATAGGGAATAATTCTGGTTAAAGAAAAATTCCCCGCCCCAGCCGGGAATCGAACCCGGGACTTCCGGGTGAGAAGTCAGCTCGCTTACCACTCGACCACGGAGGCAGTCTAACAAACTATTGTTATGCTTTTATGCTAATCTGGACCAAGTGACGACCCAATTTTTGGAAGGAATTCTGGGTGTAGGGAGGGGTATGGTCAACTGGGGAATAATGAGGCAATTCGGGGATCATAGTGAAACGATAGAATGCAAAATCAGAACAGTTAAATGTTGGATGAGAATATTTCACAGAAATGAATCTCTAATTAGGGCAGTCTGCTACCGTGGACAGTTACGAATGGAAGGTAGTTCGATATGGGCTTCAAAATTAAAGAAAGGGTTGGAAACCATTGGGATGGGATACATTTGATTGGCGGGGTAGGGAAACAGACATGTATTTTGAGAAAGATTAAAAACCGGCTCTGTGATATTAACAGACAGCAAATAATTGGGCAATGCACGGAGATTTCATTGGAAATACAGTCTGAGCTAAAATCGGTGTGTGGTGTGGCGCAATACATCAAAACAAGTACCAAACTCATTAAAGAGGGGCTCGCGTGGATTAGACTAGGAGCATGGCGGAGCATAAAATTTACTGACGAGAATACTATGAGAATCTGTCCCATTTGTGTCGCCCTCCGTGGTGTAATGGTTACCATGCTAACTTCATATACCCAAGGTCGCGGGTTCAAACCTGGCGGAGAACGATGACTTTTTTGGGCGTAAAAATGCTTAGCATGACTTCCTTCGGAAGGGAAGTAAAGCCATTAGTCCCGTGTTGTAGATTTACGGCACGTAAAAGAACCTCAAGTCTGATAGAGAGGCCTCTGAGCAAAAGCGGTCTTTCACGCCCAGTAGAGAATGGGACGCTGAGAACCACAGCAGTTAAAGAGCGTTCATAAATAAAACGCCATTTCATTTTGGCAAATTTGCGAGGAGGAAGAGTCGTGGACCCATATCTTGGAAGATGTATGGGCACGGAGGAATGGAGGGAAACATATTTACCACGATCCTTTACCACCGCGAATGTAGAGCTAGAAGCATGTTGGACGCTACTGGCAGGCGGAAGACAATTGAGAAGAGGGGCGGGGGAGAGTAATAATAGTTAAAAAAAAAAAAGTGATTACAATGTTTTTACATACTTATATTTTATGGAATACTTATGTTATCGTTGTGTTGTGGTTGTATATATTGTTTATATATTATGGTATATATTTCTGTTAAGTGTATTTGTCTATTATAGTAGGGTACATTAATGCATCTGAATAAGGTGTACTCTGTGTTGTAAAGTTAAATTGCTGTATTTGCATATTTTTGTCTATTTTGTTTTCGAGTTTACTCCTTTAATTCCGTGTTGTTGTTATTGTTTTAATACTGCTTGCTATTTTGTGTATTACAAAATCACGTACGATTGATGAAGCTCAATGTATGATACTGTTATGTCAATAAATACACTTATTCGTTCATTCATTCGTGCTAATCGAAAAAAAATTGACAGAAATACTCTTATTACTTTCCTCCTTGTAAGTAGAAGCGAAATAAGGCAGTACCATAGGTTTAAGTGATCGTCAAAAGCTGGTTGCTATGTGACTGAAGTTCCGTTGTTTGTATGGACATGGGTTGGCAAGTTTCTGCATGAGAAAAGTATATGCTTTTTAAAGCTGAAACCAATACAAGGAATATCTCAAAATCGGTCAACCTCACGAAAAAACATAACATAAATGTTTTAACGTGTTCTAAATGTTTATGTAGGATAAGTTATTGTCCCAATCTTACGGTTTAAGAGTTGTGCAAAATTCACCCAGAATAGTCTTCAGAGGCTATTCCCAGAAAGTTCAAGATATACATTTTACTTGTGAGCTAAATTTCTTTAATATACGACACTTTAACCAAAATCGTTAGAGCCATTTTTGAGAAAGTTCCATGTAATGGGGAGTTGTGGATGGGGGCATTTTCTTGAAAATCTTCGTGTCGCATCCTTGGAAGATGCCAAACTTGGTATTTAATGGTCTTGTTGTTTTCGAACTATGCTGTTCACACACACACATACATATACATACACACCCACCAACCTTTTTCTGAAAATGCTTTTTTTGGATCCAGGGAGACCCAAAACATGTATTTCCGGTAAAAGCTCGGTATCGAATTAGGTGCATTACAATACCTTCTCTCTACGCAGTAAGTGTAGAGAAAGTAAAAAGAAAATGGTAATGGCAGTGTATTTATATCCAGTTCCTCTGATGTTAGTATCGACCACTGAAAAGAATACTATGGAAAATAAGATTTCGCGCAATGATGAAATTTTAAAATGTAATTTATTACAATACCACATGTTAAAAGTGCCTTCTTTTAAGTCGCATAAGGCTGAATACATTAAATTATAAATTTCTAGCTATTTAGCGTAACTTAGTGCTTTCATTTTCCAACACAAACTATGAACCAGGCTATACTAATATTTTTAGTATTCCGATGAAGAAAAAAAAAATCATATATGTTCCACTCTCATCAGTTGTTCTTCTCACTCTCAGAGAAACTGTTTTTGCAACAGATTCTTTCATCTACACCTTGCTACTCGAGATAAACATTAGCAGACATTGCCTTATTATTTGCTTCCTTGTAAGTAGAAAGGAAAGCGATAGTCAAACTTTTAAAAGTTGTCGCGATGTGAACAGTTGAAGTTCAGTTCTCTTTGCATGGTTTGTAAAACAAAAGAAAGATGAAACAAACAAGGACTTCTCATTTGATAAAAGAGTAAGTAGTTTAAACAATGACAAGGAATATCTCGGAAACGCTTAACTCTACAAAAAAGTTATACCTTTGGTATAGATTGTGTTTTAATGGGAATTTGTGCTATAAAACATTGTTCTAACGATATTTATTAAAATACTTAATTATAGATATTTACATGAAAAATAGAATGGGAATAGGTTCTGAAGATCACTTCATACTGGATGAATTTTGTATAACAGGTAAACCGTAAGAGATAGACAAAAACTTATTACAAAAAAATGTAGGTAATAACACAACTTGTCTAAAACGGCTTTTTTTGAACTCAGAGGATCTCAAAACATACATTTATAATGAAATCTTAACATAAACTTTTGGACGGAATACAATATCTTCTTTACTTACTATGTGCATGGTACGTGTAGAGAATTTAATAAATGTAACGCTTTTAATGCTGCCGCCGCTTTTGGACTACTTGTACATACTCTAAATGCATGTGACCATAGAAAAAATTTGAATAGATATAGGTATAGTTCACTCTTCTTTAATATAATTGCACGTTAAATTCTAGAGCATCTTTCAAAATATCTTCTTGATTTGACCAAAATTAATCAAATATTATATTATAATTTAAAAATAATAATTGCTTCCTTGTATTATTGAGCACTTTATTGATCTGAGTCTATGAGAAATGTCAACATTTATTGTTGTTGTTGTCGCTGCTGCTACTTTAGCAGTAGGTGTTCAGGTCTCGTAATAAGGATATTCTTTACTAGTTGATATCCCATACAAAATTTAGTATGGAAAGCAGTTTTTACTTTCTCTTGCCCCGTATGTACAATGTGCATAGGGATAGAGAAGTATTGCATTCCACCCAAAAATTCGATGTCGAGATTTCACCGGGAATACATTTCTTAGGACCCCATGAATCCAAAAAAAAAAAGCATTTCCAGAAAAACGTCCGTGTGTGTGTGTGTTTATCCGTGAATACGATAACTCAAAAACGAAAAGTAGCTAAAATACCAAACTTGGTATTTAAGTTCAGTATCTTCCAGGAATGCGACACGAAGATTTTGAAAAATCCCCCACCCCAAACTATTCTTTACATGGAACTCTTTTCGAAAATTTTGATTTTCTTAAAAATGGCTCTAACGATTTTGATTAACATATCGTATATTAAAGATATTTACCTGACAAATAAAATGTATATCTTGAATTTTCTGGGAATAGCTTCTAAAGACCTGTTTATTCTGGAAGAATTTTGCTTAATTTGCTATAACTAATAAACCGTAAGAGATAGACAAAAACTTACTATACAAAAAATGTAGGCCTGGTTAAAATACATAATTTACGTCATGTACATTTTTTCGTGGAGCTTACCGTTTTCGAGATAGTGAAGTTTGTTGTGAAGTACTTATACTTTTCTCAGACGGGAGTGTCCGTTTTTCTTTTGTTCTACTCCAGGCCAAGAAAAGAAGCGATTTGTAATGAAAGTCGCATAACGAAAGCTTTTAAAACATTTGACTATCGATTTAGCCTAGTGTATTCCCTTATTTTCTTCCTACTTATAAGGAACTAAGTAATAAGAACATTGTGCTGAATACCTCGATTAACAAGGTGCAGAAAGAAGAATAATCTTATGTAAGAAGTTTGTAGAACGGATCGAGAAAGACATGCGAGTGTAACACATAAGATTTTTTACAAATGGAGAATAAATATATAATGGTTTGTAAAATAATGATAAGGCTTCGCGATTGTTCTAAGACATCTCTTACTTCTACTTAGTTTAACCCCCCCCCCTAAAAGACCGTACTTTATTTTATCAGGAAGTTCCAAGCTTGGTGAATGAAGAAGCCAGAACCTTCTCCTCCTGCGAGGACGGCACAATATGTGATTACACAAAGTGGACATTATATAAATATTATTGTAAGAAATGAATGTGATCTTATTAGAAACCTTATGCAATTGTTTACCATTCAGCACATACAAGCCTAACTTTTCGCAAGTGCAAAGTTTATGGTTGTTTTATATATGTTCTAGATTTTATGTCTCAGCTGGGGTTGCCAGGTTTTCTAATACACTATTTGCGTCACACACTCGCATGGGTCGAGTATATGTCTTAACAACATTGGAAACGCGCGCGCGCGCACACACACTTGCACTCACAACTACACCACGTATTCACACCTAAAGATTACTCAAACAACAAACAAGTCTACACAATAGTTACGCAAATATTTTATCTCTTAGTGCACGTACTTCCATTAAGTATGTGCCCAGGCTTGGCCAGTTTTAGCTGTTTAGAATCAAATCCCATAATGCTGTCCTTCGTCTGTTTGAAGCTAAAAAGACTTCCGGCAATATTTTTTCCTAACATCCTCCATCTGCACGCCATCTGCCAAAATATGCACCCAGTCTTCCTGATACCCGTATAATGGGCAAATCCGCCTACCAGCTTCATCAATTACCTTACGATTTTTCCACCCGCCCAACCTGAGCCACGCTATTTCCGACCTTTGTTTCAAACCCAATTTTAAAATATATGTTTCTTTACCCCAGCCAATTTTTATTTCGTTTCATAACTGCATATGCTGATTGTTTTCTACAATTTGATTCTATTCCTTGCCTGTTTATATCGCATAATCGTATTTTTACTTTATTCACGAAGTTATATATATTTTCGTTACCCCTTTTCCAAATATCGTTTAAGCCAATCTTTGATAATCCCCGTTGTAGCCCCGCCCACCATTTTTTTACTTGCTTAATAGCACCACAAAGAAACAAAACACGTGATCCTCTCTTCAATTCAAAGACGTGCCATGCAAGTGAATGCGTGCTACCATTGCTACCAACAGCTAAATAAAATACTGCTGCCAACATTGGGAAGAAGGAATTACCACTTCGATGTATCGCATATTCCAAATATCCTTCTAAAACCCAAAATTCATGAAGTGTATGAAATGCGGGAGAAGTAGTCCAAATACGGGAGCCGGGAGATTCAATAAAATGCGGGAGTACCCGGGTAATACGGGACACATGGCAACCCAAGTCTCAACCTATGATGTTGAACCTAACTCCTTAGCAAAAGAAAAAGAAGAAAAAAAAAGTTGGTTTAATAAACAGCTATATGACAAGTTTGTTCTCATACTGACTGACTTTTCTATGTTAATGGCATGCTGCAAAAGAACACACCTTTTTACTTTCTCTACACGTACTATGCACATATGTATAGAGAAGGTATTGCATTCTACCCAAAAATTTGATAGAGATTTTTATCGAAAATAGATGTTTTAGAGGCACCTGTATCCAAAAAAAAAAAAAAAAAGTGGTTGTGGGTGGGTGTGAAAATTCGATAAAATACAAAACTTGGTATTTAAGGTTAATATCTTGCAGGGAAGCGACACGAAGATTTTGAGAAAAATCCCCCCAGCCCAAGCTACCTTTTACACACAAAAAAAAATCGAAAATTTTGATTTTCTCAAAAATGCGTATAAAGATTTTGATTAAAATACCACATATTAAAGATATCTATATGGCAAAAAAATGTTTATCTTGAAATGTCTGGGAAGAGCCTCTAAAGCCCCTTTATTCACAGTGAATTTTGCAGAATTTTGCATATCTAGTAAACCGTAAGAGATATAGAAAAGCTTACATAAAATATGTAGATCAGTTAAAACACACAATTTATGTTATATTCGTTATTTTCGTTCAATTGACCAATTCTGAGAAATTCCTTGTTATTTGTTTCAGGTTAAAAATACTTAAGCTTTTCAAGCACATGACAACCAGCTTTTAAAATATTTGACCATTGCTTTAGTCTAGTATTTTCTTATTTTCCTTCTACTTACAAGGAAGTAAGTAATTAGGAAAATTTCTGCTAATGTTTATCTCGACTATATAAAATAGGTAAGAGAATATGATTTTAACAATAATATGGTACAGCGATATAGAGAAAGTCATGTGAATGGAACATCAGATTTTTAAAAGACCAGAAGGATACCATTTCACAAATCCTGTGATGTATAGTTGGTAATAAAATATTAAACTGACTTAACACGCAGAGGTTGAGAGCATCTTTGCATCTTTGGTGAGTTAAGCTGGAGACAATCAGCTGACAAATTTATGACCTTTATAGGCTGTAGAATAAAGCACTGCTTAATGGTGGTTTTAATGTTAGAAGATAAAGCATAAGCAAATGTGATCAAAGCTAACTGGATTTTGAAATAATAGTTAATGTCTTTACATCTTTGGAGTCGAACCCTTCCTCCCAACTTCTGATAAGTGACGTTTTGATTACGTAATGAGATACCTGAATCCAATTTAGACGAACCTCGCCTTCCAGATGGAATCACTAAATGCCAAAGGGACATTATACCAAAATAAGTTCGCTTTCCTTGAATTCTTTTAAGTCAAACAGACGTTTGTTTCCACTGGATATAACCAACCAATCAACTTCCAGCTCACAATACGTTTTTGGGAATGACTCAAAAACCGGGGAAAAAATCGGTCATTATTTTCAATAAAACATTTCTCGATATTTCCTCAATTAGACTATTTTATTCAGGTGCGTTTGAGCGCGTATAATTTTATTTAATTTTCAAGTGGCCCAAAACTGCATTTCAGAATTAATGATAGGAAAAGGCCTGCTACAGGATTAAAAGAAATCTGATGTCTTCCATTCACATCTCTGCAACAAATCGTTAGAAAGCTTATTCTTCTTTTTTACTTAATTTTGATCGAGAATGAAATAGCATAAATGATCTTGTTACTCGTAGCTGCCATGCAAGTAAAAAGGAAATAAGAGAGTACCATAGGCTAAAGCATTAGTCAAAACTGGTTGCTATGTGACTGAAGCTCCTTGGTTTTTACGGACAGTAGTTGACAAATTCCCGTTTGAGAAAGGTATAAGTTTTTAAAAGCTGAAACCAATAACAAGTATTATTTAAAAAGTGATCCACTCCACGAAAAAACTGTATATAACATAAACTGTGTTTTAATATGCTCTACATTTTCTGTTAAGTAAGTTTTTCTCTATCTCTTACGGCTTTCCCAGTTATAGAAGATTCCGTAAAATCATCCAGAATAAAGTAGTCTTCAGAGGCTATTCCCAGAAAATTCAAGATAATCATTTTATTTTTCGATATTGGCCATCAGTAGAATAAAAGAAAAAACGGACACTTCATGTCTGAGTAAAGTATAAGTGCTTTACAATTAAAACCAATAACAAGGAATATCTCGGAAACGGTTAGCTCCACAACTTGAACGTAGAGTACATAAATTGTGTTTTTTGACGGGATTTACATTTTTTGTGTAGTACGTTTTTGTCTATCTCTTACGGTTTTGTAGTATAGCAAAATTCGGGAAAATTCATACATTTTATACAATCATACACGATATACATTTACTGAATATACATTTTATTTTTATTTTATTTAAATCAAAATCAAAATCGTTAGAGCCATATTTTAGAAAGTCAAAAATTTCCATGTAAAGGGTAGTTTGTTGTGGGGGACTTTTTTTTTGAAAATCTTCATGTTGCATCCTTGGAAGATAAAAAGTGTGGTATTTAACTGTCTTTTCGTTTTTGAGCTATGCTATCCCCAGTCACAGGCCTTTTTCTAAAAATATTTTTTTCGGACTCAGGGACTGATAACACATTATATTTCCGGTGAAATTTCGACATCGAATTTTTGGGTGGAATACTTTCTCTATCCCTATGTACATTGTACATACGGGGCTAGAGAAATTAAAAAAAAAAACAAAAGCAAAGGAAAGAGGACCAGTTAAAACAAGTTGTTCCAGCTTGGGTGTACACTAAAAGAGCTTAGCGACGTACAATTTAGCATCATAGTAGCGAATAAGATATTAGTCTGAATCTAGATGTGGAAATGAAGTATTAAGGTACGAACTTTGCTAAGTTACGTATCGGCCACCACGTTCTTCCTCCAGCTCTGCTCCGAGTTTTGTGATTGTGTACGCACGTATACTCTGGCTCAGACGAGTCAAGTTGGAATAGGCTGGGTAAAAAGATGGAAATGAGACCAGTGCAGGTCAATAGATCTAATATGTGAAAGGCAGACGAAGAAGAATGCGAAATTACATGAGGTAAAAAATTACCCAAATTTGGCTTATTATTTCTTAATTCGACGAGCCGTAAAAAGCAAACCTCTATATCCTGTATTGCGTAAAATTTCCATTGGGTTCACAATACTACAGATCCAATAAAAAAATCTGATGTGTTCCATTCACATGCCTTTCTCTACATCTCTGCTACAAATTAGTTTTAAAAAGCTCATGCTTCTATTTACTTCATGCTAATCACAAACATCAGCAAAAATAGTCTTATCACTTGCTTCCTTGTAAGTAGAAGGGAAATAAGGGAGTAGCATAGGTAAAAGCGACAGTAAAAAGCTGGTTGCTATATGACTGAAGTTCCTTTGTTGTATAGACAGGAGTTGACAAATTCCTGTATGAGAAAAGTTAAGTTTTTCGAACCTGAAAACAAAAACAAAGAATATCTCAAAAACGATCAACTCCACGAAAAAAGTATACAATATAAATTGTGTGTTTTAATCTGTCCTACATTTTTTTGTGGTAAGTTTTTGTCTATTTCTTACAGTTTAGCAGTTATGCAAAATTCCGTAAAATTCATCCAGAATAAAGTAGTCTTCAGAGACTATTCCCAGAAAATTCAAAATATACATTTTATTTGTCAGGTAAATATTTTTAATATACGATATTTTAATTAAAATCGTTAGCCATTTTTTAGAAAATAAAAATTTTTGAAAAAAGTTCCATGTAAAGGGTAGTTTGGGGTGGGGGGATTTTTCTCAAAATCTTCGTGTCGCATCTCTGGAAGATACTAAACTTAAATACCCAGTTTGGTATTTTACCGACTTTTCGTTTTTGAGTTATCGTGTTCACAGGCACACGGACAGACACACACACACGGACCTTTTTTGGAAGTACTTTTTTTGGGTACCAGGGCCCCTAAAACATATATTTCTCGTGAAATCTGGGTATCGAATTTTTTGGTGGAGTGCAATACCTTCTCTATACACGTAGTACGTGTAGAGAAAGTAATAAACTTAAAGTATACCTACCATAATAGGTTCCAAGACGATGATTCTGGAGCGACAGAATAGCATTTTAAATTCATAACGTTTTGCGTTCACCTGATTCAAGGTTAAGTAGTAATGAATCTTAGTGTGCTAGTAGGCCAATCAGATAAGACCCATTTTTACCCTTGTAAATAAATTCAGTTTCACTTTTTGTCCTTAGTAAAATAAGATGCTAATGCGCTTTTCAATAACATCGACTTTGGTAAATGTTCGAATTTCAAATTGCCTTAACAAATGCCATAAAATTTTATCGGGTAATTACTGAATCTTTTGAAGAAGATTATAACATTGGTTGCCCACTTTTATTGGTGGTTCGTTTTCAATTCAAGTTCGCCTGACCAGTTTTTATGAAACAAGCATTCCTGTACATAACCCCCAGCTGTGGACAAGCTCTCTTATTAGAAGCACAGATCGCTCTGAGACAGATATACGAACGTTCACACCCCTCATTTGATGACCACGTAAAAACTGGTTATATTGTTAAGCATATGCAAAAGTAAATACAGGATGACAAAATAAGAGAGTTAATTAGAGGCTAGAGTATGGCTGACAAGCCCTTCTCTCTTTCGTAATTTCTAAGTTTAATGCTGATCTCAGTGAATCCTAATAACATATTTTACCCTTGAAACTGATCATTAGAGGAAGACCGTTGTCGTTACGAAGAAGCGCTCACTTTCTCATTTCCAAAGAGCTGCAGTATACTTTTATGGTAATAACATGGAAACCGTACTATGTATATACGTTTTATTTATTTGTCAGGCTTCCAAACAAAATGCTGATAAATTATTTATCCTTTCTGTAAATTTAAATAACCAAATTGAACCAAATTCCACAAATATAAAGGACACAAAATGACTTAACGAGGTACCGAGTTCGATTCCCGGCTGGGGCGGGGAATTTTTCTTAACCAAAATTATTCCCTATTCCCCACAGAGTCTGGAAGTATGTATGTGAGGGTGAATGTGTGTGTGTGTGTGTGTTTGAGCAAACTAAAATGATTTAAACCACACGTAAAGAACCTACAGACAGGAGTTGTTAAAGGGGGCTACACAAATGATGCATTAAAGAGTGAGAGGGAGAGAGGAGGAGAAAAATCTGATGTGTTCCGTTTTTTTCTCTACCTCTCTGTAACAAAGTATTCTTAAAAAGCTTATTCTTCTATGCTAATCAAGGTAAACATTAGCAGAAATATCCTTATTACTTACTTCTTTATAAGTAGACGGGAAATGAGGGAACACACTAAACTAAGCGATATGCAAGTCTTTTTAAAGCTGTTTGTTATATGATCGAAATTTGGTTCTCTTTGCATGCTCAGGAGTAATACAAAAGAAACAAGAATGACAAATTACCTGTTGAGAAAATTTTTAAGAATTTATGGAAACCAATAACAAATTTTTGTCTTTCGTACGGTTTATCAGTTATGCAAAACCATCTAGACTAAAATGGGCTTCAGTAACTATTCCCAGAAAAATCAAGACATTTTGTTTTTCGTGAAAATTTCTTATAAATATGAGATTTTAATCAAAATCGTTAGAGCCATTTTTGAAAAAAAAATTTTTTAAAAAAAACCTTCCATTTAAAGGGTAGTTGGGGGTGGGGGAGTTTGTTGAAAATGTTTGGGTTCCATCCTTGGAAGATATTTAACCGATGTTTCGTTTTTGAGCTACGCTGCCCACATACATACATAGAGAGAGAGAGAGACACACACACACACACACACACACACACACACACACAGTTAGACAGACAGGTGGACATCTTTCTAAAAATGCAGTCATTTTGGAATCAGGGAGTCTCAGAGCACATTTTTCTGGGCGATATCACGGTATCAAATTTGTGAGTGGAATACAATATCTTCACTATTGACTGTGTACATTGTAAGTGCATACCTGAGAGGTGGTTGTTCGTCTCTACGATGGGTTCGCAACAAGGCAGCCCGGATTCAATTCCAAGTGATCACGTGTGAGATTTGTGGACCAGGGGGTTTCTTCCCGCCATTCAGTCATACAATAGCTCCATAACAATCTTTCAGGCACGCCTGGGCAGCTTGGTGGTAGCGTGTCTGCCTCACATTCAACAGGTCGCGAGTTCGAACCTCGCTTAGGGTGGTGAGTTAGCAGATAAGGTTTTATTCGGGGTTTTCCCTTATCCTGAGAAGACGAATGTCGAGTAACTTTAAACTCCATGGACCCCGAGATCATTTGAGCATCATTTCACCAATTTCATTCATCGTCCGATATGACCAACCAGGCTAAAGGACGTTAAACTACAAAAAAAAAAAAAAAAAAAAGAACTTTCCTGCTATCCATTTCACCGACATTTCATGTATTTCATATCATCCCCTTCCTCACTCGGGATGATTGCTCATCCTGGGTTCTCTCTAATCTTCAACAAGCGTCTGATGTCAGGCACTGGATTGTAAGTACGTCTTGGTGGGGGTGTAATTCCTATGTCCGAGGAGGGTGAACAGGGAAAGAAAGAAAGAAAGAAATATACGTAATGATTTGGTTGTCTTAAAACACTTGTTTTCTGCAAGAGCAGCACTAGAGGTTCTTAAAGTATGTCGCAAGTTCTCGATATATTTTGTTGAAATGGCTTCCTCCATTACAAACACTGCATCCAGGTCTCTAGAGAAAGATGGCTGACATGAGAACCTATCATGATCACCACAGGTCTAGCTGGAGGAATGTGTTTTAAAAGGTGAATCAATGGAGATGTATTTTTTTATTGTTTCATTTATATAGCCCCCTTTAACATCTAAAGTCATATCGAGGACATTGAAACTACTCGTTGTCTGCAGTTTTTTACATTTGGTTTAAATCACACACACACACATATATATTCACTCTCACATACATATTTCCAGTCTGTGGGGGATAGGGAATAATTCTGACTAAAGAAAAATTCCCCACCCCTGCCGAGAATCGAACCCGGAGGCAGTCAAAACGTATTTTGTATTGGGATCAAACCCATGATACTTTAAAATTGATATTTTTACTCTTGCTACTAGTCAACACTAAATGTAGTTAATTATATGGTGGTGACAATAAAATTTTCTTCTTCTTCTACTTTAAAAGATGAAGCCTTATTTGTTGCGGCTCCAATTATTAAAGCTGCCGTATCCAACTTTTTCCACTTCTCGGTTGATAGTTCAATCTTTTCCAAGTCATTCTTTTGGAATCCATTCTGCATACATGTTCATACCATTGTCTCCTATACTCATCTATTTTATCTGTAAGACTAAATATTTCCAGTTCATTACGAATATCTTCACTTCCTTTTTTGTCCATTAATGTCTCTCTCCATGGCATAGTTTACAGAGAGCCTTGGCCTACCGCCCAGCCCCTGCGTCCCCCATCTCCGTCCACGACAGACGTCATGGATGGGGTGCAGATTTGTGGGTTGAAACGTGGCCAGTTAATGCGGTCTTCATGACCTGGAGCTGCTACTTCTCCATCAATTAGCTCCTCAATTGGCCCCCCAGGGACCTCACAAGGCTGAGTGCACCCCAGTCCATGTCTCCCAGCGGGGGAAAAATCCCCTCACCGGTACTGGGAATCGAACCCAGGTCTCCCGCTTGGCAAACAGCTTCGCTACCAACGCCTAAGGAGACGACCCCTTTAATGTATATCCTGCCACAAATCGTAAACATTTCAATTCTGCAGGTTCTACTCTTTGAGTGTTTGTTTACTCAGAAGCCATATAATAATGGAATCATAACCAATAACTTCACGTTTTAGATGAATAGAATATTAATGATTTAAACATTAATACACTGGTTTTATTCATCGTTTTCGCTGAAAGCCGAATCTGAGACGTGTACCGAAAGAAATTATTTAAAGTTATTTGAAAGGACCAACCTTTGCTAAATATTACTGTCTAGGTCTGACTTCATCGATTTTAATTTAACTGGCACCACAACACTAGAGATTAAAATGAAAATAAATACCGTGACGATAATTCTAGAACATCCCTGGATATTTGTTATTTGTGAATCTGCTTTATCCAATATTCCACAAGAATGAACAAGTCCGTAATACCCTTGTAGCAAAGAATAGGAAACAAACAAGAAAACGGGCGTGGTATAACTGAACAAATCACTCTAAGAAATAATGCTTTCCTGGATTCGAGTCCCATAAATGTACAAGTACATAGGTACGTGCTCAGCATGTGAAAGCGACATTTCTCATAAGGTTCTCATACCACCTGATGCTCATTGGTCAACACATGCTGACAACAGCTTTAGTACTACCTCTAAAACAGCATTAGAAATGGACGAAGCGGTTCACGCCTCTGATCAGCATACAGGGTGCGAGTGTGTGTGTGTATGAGTGTGTGTGAGAGAGAGAGAGAGAGAGAGAGAGAGAGAGAGAGAGAGGGATTCTACACTTCAGTCAATATGTATGTCAGATCCCAGGAGGATATGATGAGGTAAGAGTAGTTACACCGGGCAGCCGAAACCGGATGGGGAGGGAGCCACCGTGGAGGATCCCTAACAGTTTCTAAGCAATTCTTCTCGGCGCGAGGAGCGGCAGTGGCAGTGGCAGTGGCGGTGGCGGTGGTGGTGGTGGTGGTTGTGGTGGTTGTGGTTGTGGTTGTGGTGGTTGCGGTGGTGGTTGTGGTGGTGGTGGTGCTGGTGGTGGTTGTGGTGCTGGTGGTGGTGCTGGTGGTGGTTGTGGTGGTGGTTGTGGTGCTGGTGGTGGTGGTGGTGCTGGTGGTGGTTGTGGTGGTTGTTGTGGTGGTGGTGGTGGTTGTGGTGGTTGTTGTGGTGGTGGTGGTTGTGGTGGTGATTGTTGTGGTGGTGGTTGTTGTGGTGGTGGTGGTTATGGTGGTTGTTGTGGTTGTTGTTGTGGTGGTGGTGGTTGTCGTGGTTGTGTGGTGGTGGTTGTTGAATTGTCAAACATTTTCAGTACACATTTACAAATCTGCTATACGAGTAATTGCATGGCCGTATGTTTTCCTGTCTTGGATATTTACAATACTATTTCTGTTAGGTATTAAAGATATACATTCAGTTATTGCAAAATATCAGCAGACAAGTGAGAAAAATCATACAAATGAATGAGAAAGAATTAAAATGAAATTCAACCATAAACTTAGCATTAATATAATATACGAGGGTTGGGGCAAAAGTCATGGCAACCAGTTTTTTTCTTGTAGATATGTGAATGGATCACAAATGTGTATGTGTCATATGGAAGTTCTGCAGCCATAGTGTGTATGCAGAACAACAGATGGCTCTGTGATAGCTGATAGTAATGCAGCGAGGGCTGTGGAGTCAGTCAGGTGGTGAGTGTCGTCCGAGATGGCAGTAACCTGTGTTGAGCAACGCGCTTACATTAAAATAGCCGTTCTCCGAGGGAGAAATGCGATGGAATGTCACAATGAATTAGTGGAAGCCCTTGGGAATAATGCCCTACCATACCGTACAGTAGCACGGTGGGTAAGAAGGTTTCAGCAAGGACGTGTGTCAACCAGTGATGATCAACGTACGGAACAGCCTGTCAGTGTGCGGACCGTCATCGATCAGCTCTTGGATGAAGACAGACGATGGACGTTACTGTAGTTGGAGAGGGCAAATGGCATCGAGAAACGCACCGTCCATAGGATATTGCGTAATGAGCTGCAACTACGCAAAATTGCATCGCGGTGGGTACCGCATGCGCTATGCAGTATGCTCCAACCACCTTGCAGGCTGGCAACAGGACGGCGATCAATTCTTGTCACGAATAATCGCCATCGATGAATTTTGGGCCAAGGAATTAAGAACCACGAACCGGATCACCAAGGAAACCTTCGAATTTCCATCCACGAATTTCAGACTCGGGCAACTCTCTTGCACAGCATTGTGGTTGACCATTTCGAAATCTTCAAACACTTACTTGAAGCTTAGCCCAAAAGAAGCACATTTGAGAATTATAGTTAATAGCATTTGTGTGTAAGACTCCTTACTTGTATTTGGCAGTAAGCAGAACAACGGCACGGAATTCTGGACATTAAAAGGGTGATCCAGATGGTTCACACGGGTAACGTGTCCAGGTGATGCAATTAGCTCATAAGAGCAGTTGTGGACCTAGGGTAAAGCGAATAAGCTGTCCATGGCACAGCTCGCTAAGAGCCTTGGCCTACCGCCTAGCCACTTTGTCCCCCATCTCGGTCCATTACAGACGTTATGGATGGGGTGTAGTATTGGGGGCGGGGGTGAGTCGTGGTCAGAGCTTCTAGCCCTCCGGCCAGTTAATGCGATCTTCACAACCTGGAGCCGCTACTTCTCCATCAATCGAACCCAGGTCTCCCGCTTGGCAAGCAGCAACGCTACCACCGCGCTAAGGTGACGACCGAATAAGGTATAAAATAAACGTTGCAAACGGTCTAGATGGGCCTTCCTCCTTCTTTCCTCACCTACCCTTCCTGTGCGAATTGTCCCGAGCCGAGCGAAGTTGGACTAATGTATGGTGCACAAGGTTCTACACTCGGTGCTCTTTTAGGCGTTTGAAGGAACTTGAATTAGACTAAAAGACATAACATAAACATAGCTAGAAAGATGTAAGGATGAAAATGAAATTATTTTTTTATTTATGGACGTTCTTTAACTACTAAGTTTCTCGACGTTCCATTCTATATTGGGCGTGAAAGAATGATTAATTTTGTTCAGAAGCCTCTCTTATCAGGCTTGAGGTTCTTTTACGTGCCCTATATCTAGGACATGGGAGCAACGGCTTTAATTCCCTTCCGAAGGAAGCCATGCTAAGGATTTTTATGCCCGTCCATCTTAAGGATGAATATGTTACACCGGTTCATATTAAATATTTAAATCTTATGAAACGGACACCTATAGATGAGATGAGAGATAAGAATAAAAGAGAATACGAAAACGAAGCACAAATGAAAAAGGAAAAAGGAGGATGAGGAAGTAGTGGTAGTGGTTTACAGGTTATGAACAGGTTACTTACCTGGAGGGCGCGCTGCGGAGGAGTACGTGGTCAGTACACCTACGTTACTTTAATTGTGGTTTCTTCACGGAACAATGCTATCTTTATATCGCAATATTCATTATGCTATGTTGATCTTGCTCTACACACTCCTATAGAGGGAGGATTCAAGAGACTGCCGGAAATCGAGTTCTGAATATTCTGATATGATTCAGTCACTCAAACCATTCTGCTTATTACAAATGACCTGTGTTATTGATGTATTTAAAAGTGATTATTCCATCAAAGTTGCAGTATTTACGACAAACGTTTGTTTAGAATTCAGCACTTCAGTTACATATTGCGTACACCTATCGGAATCTGAATTCATGAATGTTTAATCAACAACGTGAATAATTAATTTGAGATGTAACAAGGAGCTCATTTTCGTGATAATAAAATGAAATGAATAAAAAATCTGATGTAATACATTCACATGATTTTCTCTATATCTCTGCAACAAATTTTTGTTAAAAAGTTTATGCTTCTATTTACTTCATGCTAAGTGACAAAAAGGCAGCAAAAATAGAATTATTACTTGCTTCCCTGTAAGTAGAAGCGAAATAAGGGAGTAGCATAGGTTAAAGTGATAGTCAAAATGGTTGCTATGTGACTGAAGTTCCTTTGTTTGTATGGACAGGAGTTGACAAATTCCTATATAAGAAAAATATGCTTTTAAGGCTGAAACAAAAAACAAGGAATATTTATAAAACGATCAACTCCACGAAAAAATATATATAATATAAGTTGTGTGTTTTAATGTGCTCTACATTTTTAGTGGGGTAAGTTTCTGTCTATGTCTTACGGTTTACCAGTAACACAAAATTTCGTAAAATTCATCCAGAATAAAGTAGTCTTCAGAGGCTATTCCCAGAAAATTCAAGATATAGATATTATTTGCCAAGTATTTATCTTTAATATATGATATTTTAATCAAATCTTTACAGCCATTTTTTAGAAATTCAAAATTTTCGAAAATTTTTCCATGTTAAGTGTAGTTGAGGGTGGGGGAATTTTCTTGAAAATCTTCGTGTTGCATCCTTGGAAGGTACTGAACTTAAATACCAAGTTTGATATTTAACGGTATTTTCGTTTTTGAGCTATGCTGCCCACAGACACACCCATATACACACAGGGAGACAGACACACACACTCACGGACATTTTTCTAAAAATGCTTTTTTTGGATTCAGGTGGTCTCAAAACATGTATTTCCGGTGAAATCTCGGTATCGAATTTTTGGGTACAATGCAATACTATGTACATAATACGTATAGAGAAAGTAATAATAACTGCAAACCTTTAAATATCTCCCATTACCTACAGCTCAGATACATAATAATATGAACCGCGCCGTGGCAGAAAGGTTAGACCGCTCGCCTCTTGCCTTAATTGGAATAATATATTCAATTCTATCATTAACAGTGATATACCTCTAATTTGGTTTCAACTAAATAAGGATAATCATTTATCTTACTAGTGATATTTGTGGTGGACATAGCGGCGCAGGGGTGGGTTTTCTCCGGGGTCTCCGGTTTCCCCCACGAACACGTTCCACCAATGCTCCATGTATCATCAGTTCAGCAATAGTAGTAAACACTATCCAAAAATACATTACAGTATGGAATTTCCCAAATGTTGAAAAACCAACATTATGCACAATATATTAACGAGCTCTATATTTTATAAGTTTTCTGTTTATATGGTTTTCCAGTTCTACAAAATCTAGACAATCCAAATCAGAATGAAGGGTTTACAATGTATTCAAAGAAAACTCATCATTTTAACTTTATTCCTCATGCAAATATACAAAATCTTTCACAAACGCGTTAGAAGAGTATACCTTTTTCGCAATGTAAAAAGTTAATGGAGGTTGAGGGACATTCAGTTCATCGCCTGCGGTGCAATAGTAGTAAAAGCGGATGGTAAACACTCTAAAAAAAAAAAAAAAGAAAAAAAAAGAAAAAGAAAAGACCTGCATAATACAGCATGGAAAATCCCAACCGTTGAAAACTCGACATAAAATATATATATTATAACGAATAGAAAACTCAACATTAAGATAACATTTTTAATATTAAACCTCATTGTCTTAATGTAGATAAAGCAATACTTTTTTACTTTCTCTATACGAACTATGTACATATTGTATAGTGGAGGTATTGTATGAACCCAAAAATTGGATACCCAGATTTCACCGGAAATACGTGTTTTGAGATTCCCTGAATAAAAAAGCATTTTTAGAAAAATTTTCGTGTGTGTCGGTCTTTCTGTCTGTCTATCTGTCTGTGTGTATGTGGGCAGCATAGCGGACAAACGAAAGGAGCGTTAAAGTTGGTATTTAAGTTTGGTATCTTCCAAGGATGCGACACGAACATTTTCAAGAAAATCCGCCCCCCCCCTAAACTGCCCTTTACATAAAAAAAAATCGAAAATTTTGATTTTATTAAAAATGGCTCTAACGATTTTGATTAAAATATGTGTATTAAAGATATTTACCTGACAAATAAAATGTATATCTTGAATTTTCTGGGAATAGCCCTGAAGACTACTTTATTCTTGATGAGTTTTATGAAATTGGTCCTAATTGCTAAACCGTAAGACATGGACAAAAACGTACTCTACAGAAAATGTAGCTTGCGATAAAACACACAATTTATGTCATTTACATTTTTTTTCGTGGAGGTGATCATTTTTAAGATATTCTTGGTTTTTCGTTTCTGCTTTGAAAAACACTTTTCTCATACAGGAATTTAACTCCTGTCCATACAAAGGAACTTCAATTTATTAGCAACCAGCTTTTGGTTATCACTTTAACCTATGGTATTCCCTCATTTCGCTTCTACTTACAAGGAAGCAAGTAATAAGACTATTTCAGCTAACGTTTCTCGATTAGCATGAAGGAAATAGAAGCATAAGCTTTTTAATTAAAATTTGATGCAGAGCTGTAGAGAAAGTCGTGTGAATGGAACACATCAGCTTTTTTTAAGTCATACTCAAAATTAGCTCCTAATCCTGATATAAATATTGTTAAAACATAAATCACTAATAACATTTTCAATAATCATCTAGGAAAAGCTTTACTAAACCAATTAATAGGTAAACTCGTGCTGTACAAACACTTCCGAAGATTAATACCTTTTTTGTAATGTAAAAAGTTAATGGAGGTAGAAGGATATTCAGTTAGCTTCGTAGTTTATAAGATGCTGGACTAAAACACCAAATTGGAATTTGTCAAGCTTTTGGTGTCTGCTCACTCACTCACACACACACACACACTCACACACATACATACACACAATGTGTTTGTAACTGTCCCTCTGACTACAGATGACCTCAAAACATATACATGTGTGCCATAAATAATCGATCAGATAAACAGGATACATGCAGATAGAATTAAATTAATCTCAATAAACATGAGTTCGTAAGGGTACAACTTACAATATAATTCATAATGAGCCGTTATAAGTCCTCACTTTGCTTAAAACATATTTGTACTAAGTACAAAATTAATTTGAAATGTGGAGTTTTCGTTTAGCTTTCTTTCATGGATAAAGTACTTTAAGAAGAAATTACCTACATTATTACTTTGTTAAATTTTGGATTTATTGTAGATGTTAACAATTAAAGGAGGTGTTTAAAATGTCGCTTTATATTAAAATTAACTATATTCCATTGTTGTGGTTACTAATAGATGACCAGTCTTGGACCAGACATATGGATCACTGAATTCATTAGGGGTGGTAAGGGTAAATGAATTAGGCTATAACATTTTCAAAACACTTCTGTGGCATAGTACAGGCACTTGTCTATCAGCTGTTCTCGTTGAAGCTCAAATGGAGAGCTGTACTTCTTTTCTTTGTTTATTTTCTCTATACGTACTGTGTACATAGTGTATAGAGAAGATATTGTAATGCATCAAAATTTGGATACCGAGATTTCACCGGAAATACATGTTTTGGGTCCCTCTGAATCCGAAAAAAGCATTTTTGAAAAAAAAAAAAAAACGTGTGTGTCCGTGTCTGTGAACACGATAACTCAAAAAGGAAAAGCGGTAAAATACCAAACTTGGTATGTAAGTTTAGGATCATCCAGGGATGCAACACGAAGATTTTGAGAAAACTCTCCCCACCCTAAGCTACGCTTTACATAATCATTTTTCGAAAATTATGATTTTCTCAAAAATGGCTTTCACGATTTTGATTAAAATGTCGTATTAAAGACATTTACCTGACAGAATGCATATCTTGAATTTTCTGGGATGAGCCTCTAAAGTCTTCCTTATTCTAGATGATGTTTATTGAATTTTGCATAACTGGTAAACCGTAAGAGATGGAGAAAAACTTACCACACAAAAAATGTAGATCACGTTAAAACACACATTTTATTCCTTTACGTTTTTGTTGTGGAAGTAACCGTTTCCAAGATATTCCTTGTTATTGGTTTCAATTGTGAGGCACTTAACTTCTCTCAGACATCGTCCGTTTTTCTTTTGTTCTACTCCTGGTCAAGCAAAGAAGCGATTTGCAATGACAATCGCATAGCGATAGCTTTTAAAACATTGACATTTTGAACTTTAGCCTAATGCATTCCCTTAGTTGCCTTCTAATTATAAGTAACTAAGTAATAACATTCTGTTAATGTTTATCTCGATTAGCATTGTGTAGAAAGAAGAATATTTTGTAACAAGTTTGTAGAAAGTCATATGAGTGTAACACATCAGCATTTTTTTTATTGTTTCATTTATATAAACCCCCTTAACATCTAAGATCATATAGGGGACAACTTGTCTGTAGGTTTCCACGTTGGATTTAAATCGTTGTATTTTCCTCACACACACACACACACACACACACACACACACACACACACACACACACACACACACACACACACACAGACTCCGTGGGGGATAGGGAATCGAACCCGGGACCTCCGGGTGAGAAGTCAGCTCGCTGATTACTCGACTATGGAGGCAGTCTGTTTTTCTTTTGTTTTGATCGATGGCATTCATATTAGATTTGTGATGTGGTAGTGGATCGAAGAGACATGCCTTCTAGGTCCATGTGCATACGGCTGTATGCTTGTTTTCAAAATGTAACTGCTTTTCTTAGGACAAACAATTATTACATGGGTCGTCTAATTGCTTGATTTTTGTGTTCGTCACTGCACCTATTACCGTTTATTATGGGATACAAGCAGAGAATCGAAAATTAATATTAATGTGTTTATTGTAATTCTCTACTCAAGGTTACTTTTCAGTTTATGGGATTTTAATGTGTTCATTTCTCTGGTTTTCTAAGACATGTTATTGGTCTGCCAAGCGTGCTTTCAATTTCTAGTTGTCGATTCTAAATTTCGGTGCTGTGATTTATGAGGCCAGATACAGTAACTACCGTGGCGGACGGCGTGTGTATTACTTTGTTGGTTGACATTGCAAGCATATGTTTAAGCATCGATATGAAGTAATTGTGTGTACATACAGCCAGACAGACAAGACAGTTACAAGATTGAGGGCGGTGTCTTGATAGTAAGCACACGTTGACATTTCTTTTGTGGACTTTCTGTGGGTTTCCTTCCACTAGTTTTACCCAAAATGTAGGATGGAGGGAGGGATATAAAATGGGAACAGTGAAGTAAGAATTCACCTATCTGATGATGCTATTCTGAAGGCATGTAATGAAGATGACTGTAAAATTCTATACAAATTTCATCTTCGATGTCTATTCTTTAATCTGAAAATAGGTAAATACCGAGGCAGGTAATTCAGGCTGTTTAGTCTGTAACTGGCATTTGGAAGGTCCGGGTTCGCTTCCCGTTGACCGCGCACTCCAATCCTGGGTTTTTCCTGGGGCCGCTTAGGTGAATGCTGTATATCCACCACGGTTCCTTTCTCTTTATTCCATCATTTCATTTCTCTCCTTCATCTTTCAGATCGGCGGTAGGTGAGGCTCGAGCCTTTACAGGCAGATGGTACGGTTGCTTGCTATGGGTAATACTCTACTCCCCCGGTTGCACTAGGCTACTTGCCGTTGTAGTGGCATTCTCCCGGCGCTGTATAGCTTCCGTTTCTCCGTCATTTCCAGTGTGCTGGCTGTGGTTTCCGCTCCTCTCATTCCTTCCCCGAGGGAGTGGGAGGCCACAGGTGTCCCCCCGACGCTAATATGCTCATACTTCATACCAGCTACTATTACCCTTGTCATAAGACTTAGTTCATGGGCTCGGCTAACCCCGTAGCAGCGTAATGTTGCACGTTCATTTGGGAATACGCGAGCGCTAGGAGAGCATATCTAAACGTAAATGGCGTGTTATTTATGGACGCTCCTTAACTACTGTAGTTCCCAGCGTCCTATTCTATACTGAGCGTAAAAGATCGCTTAATTTTGCTCAGAGAATCAGACTTGAGGTTCTTTTACGTGCCGTAAATATAGGACACGGCTTTACTTCCCTTCCAAAGGAAGTCATGCTAAGGATTTACGCCCAAAAAAATCCATCGTCCTCCGCCGGGCTTGAACCCGCGACCTTGGGTATATGAAGTTAGAATGGTAACCATTACACCACGGAGGACGACTAGAGCGTATCTAAGACCTCTATTTATATATGGCGCAACAGACCTTGACATATGAAAATGTTAATGAGAGCTAAGAAGCGAGATCTATATATGTTGCTACCAGATAAGTAGTTAACCAGTCGACTGCATGCATCCTGTAGGAGTGCGCTTCACAGTCAATGTCAAATATCAGTCACAGCTTATGTAGTTCATCACACTGCGCTGCAATGATAAACCTATATATCTACAAATACCACTGTACAAATGGACTAACATAAAAACAATGCCAATCGCCTTCTACTCCGTCCTTGCTCACTGTACGAGAATAACAATAAAGAAGAGCGCATAATGAGCATAAATTTATGTATCAAGTTTCGTCCATTAAACAACTTTGGCAGTGTTTGCCTTTGTTTACAAAGCATCGCATGCTATCTGTCACATACTTCACCAAAATGTTTGCACACACATTCTGGTCCTGATGTGTGGTATTCTTTTCTTCTTCATTTTCTTGTTTATTTATTTTTAGTCCCTTTACCTTGTTAGGCATATTGGAAGATGAATGGAATTGGTCAAATGATCTCGGGGTACACGGAGCGAAAAAATATCCGAGTAACTCACCATAAGTGAGATTCGAACGCGCGACCTTTTCAATGTGGTATTCTGCTTTATGACATAACAGATTTTTTTTTTTTTTTTTTTTTTGGTAGTGTTTAACGCCCGCTTTAACTACTAATGGCATCGCAGGCGGTGACACTGATGATACATGAATGATGATGGAGCACCGGTGGAATGCGATGGCGGGGGAAACCGGAGTACCCGGAGAAAACCCGCCCAGCGCCGCTTTGTCCACCACAAATCTCACATGCGGTCGCTTGGGATCGAACCCCGGCCGTCTAGGTGAGAGGCTAGTGGTCTAACCACTCGGCCACGGCGCGGCCCTTGACATAACAGATAGTGAAAACATGAACACTGAACATTAGTTGTGATGTTACGAGAATAAACAATGCAATAGTGTCTTGATTTCTGAGAATCAGGCTTCTGAAGAACTTGGGTGAACACAACTTTTCTTCTCTCATCTCTGCCTCTTGTGTCATGAAGTCGAGAATGTTTGCAATTATTTTTCTGCTCTATGTAATACCTTGCCATTTACTTCGAAAACATAGGGGTCATGGTTATTAGTGTCACAAAAATAAAATAAATACTATTTACTGCGCTCAAATCCGGATCACTTTCAATGCAGATTGTACAATGTTTGCTCGCTGTAACTGTGAGTAAGCAGTCGCAAAGGTATCGAAGCGCAAACTCCGAGCAAGATAGGCTCCGCAGCTGGGCTGCCGGAAGGATTACGATTCCAAAAGTTTTGCGCTCGCTGTAATGAAGTAATTGATATCTAACATTTGCAGGTTCATATGAATCCTAACAGGGACAATGCAATTAGTTTCTCATGTGCTTTAGCATGTATATAGAACATTATAATAGGTACTTCAGAAAATGCTTTCAAACATAAAATTTAAAAAAAATGAAACCCAACTTTCCGAACAATACGAGCAAAAAAAAAAAAAAGAAAGAAATAGATAAATAAATAAAAAAAATAAAAAAATAATCTCTTCTCTAACACTCTATTTACAAATTTATTGATCTTATACCAAGAGAATGTACCAAATGTCCTAAAAAACTATTATTTTCAATTAGCGTACCTACCTCTATGAAAATTATACCACAATGAGCGAGATATTCGAAATATGTTTATGAAATTAAAATATGAAAATAGAAAAAAGTATGAAAATCTCATTGCGACTCCCCTTAGGTTAATTCTCTAGAGATGCATATGGTAACTCGAAGGAAGCAGGATTGGTAAGTCGTGTTTTTTACGATCCAGGAATTGGGATAGCAGTTGTGGATCATTACAAAATTATGATACATATCAAATAATAATAATAATAATAATAATAATAATAATAAAGTATTATTACAAAGTGTCATTCAAATATGTGTATTCGTTCTGAATATACTCATTTATTTATTTCAGTTAATTAGCTAAGATCAAAATCTATTTTCTCCTACAGATGTTGAGCGACATGGTTTATTTTCTAAAATTAAACTCCCCTTAATAGCTTTAAAATAAATTCTCTGGATCAACGTTTCCTATTCTGTATAGTGTTTTTTTTTTAAATCTTTTATATTATAAAGTGAAAAATACTGCGAAAAATAGCACACGATTACACTCATTTTATAAAATCTATATAAAAATACAGCCAGAGATTTTGTTACAAACATTCTGCACAGATTTGCGAAACATTTTCAAATTTCTTGTTGTACTTTTGTGAGAGAAGATAAGTATTGAATATGGAAAATAGCAAAAAACTGAACTTAGGAAAAAGTACTTAAAGTTTGACATAGACAGTCAGTTAACCAGTGCAAAACTTTAAAATTGCCCCATTACATGTTTACTCCTGGCCTAAAAGATTAAGAGATTGCAAATATACACTTTAAAGTATGGTACATTTTTACATTAAAATAAAAAATGGCGATTTTTTACCTAAATGGCTGTATTCAATCAATGTTTTTGACCTTTTATAGCCTTGATTTGGGTTGGAAATGTATTGTAATATAATATGTAATGTATACCTTAATATACGCAAGGGTGGTTTTAAACTACTTTTTACTTTCTCTACACGTACTATGTACATTATTGTATTGCACCCAAAAATTCGATACAGATTTAACCGACAATATGTGTTTTGAGATTTCCTGAATCCAAAAAATTAGAAAAAAAAGTACGTGTGTGTCTGGACAGCATAACTCAAAAACGAAAAGACCGTTAAATACCGAACTTGGTATGTAGGTATGTATCTTCCAAGAAATTCCCCCCGCCACAAACTACCCTTTACATTCTTTTTTTTTTTTTTAAATTTTAATTTTCTAAAGAATGCCTCTAACGATTTTGATTAGAATACTTATCTTCTATATTTAGATGCCAAATAAAATGTATATTTGTATTTTCGGGGAATGGCCTCTGAAGATCTTATTCTGGATGATTTCTATTGAATTTTAAATAACTGGTAAACCGTAAGACATAGAAAAAAAAAAACTTACTGCACGAAAAGTGTAGATCACGATGAAACATACAATTTATGACATATACAGTTCTTCGAAGTGTTGGCTGTTTTCGAGATATTCCTTGTTATTAATTTCAGTTTTAAAATACTTAAACTTTTGCCACACAGGAATTTGTCAACTCCTGTCCATACAAAGGAACTTCAGTTACATAGCAACCAGCTTTTGACTATCACTTTAACCTATGGTACTCCCTTATTTCCCTGCTACTTACAAGGAAGCAAGTAATTAGACCGTTTCTGCCAACCGTTTCTCGGTTAGCATTAGGTAAATGGAAGAATAAGTTTTTTATCAATAAAGAATAAATACATTACTTTCTATTTTAATTATATATCTTGCAGAGAGGAAGAAGACATTCCTCAAAGTGCCTGTACAATGAACCTGAGGTACCGCTGACCTGAATGCATCAGCAATATGCCTACTTATCTAGTTCTGTCATCTGCTCAATGTTTACACAATACGTGTGCACATATATTGTTTTAAGTGTCTGTTGTTGCAGTATTACAGTCGGCTCGATAATAACAGAAGTACTTGTCGGAATTGCTAAATAATGAAGGCCGGTGGGTGGTGATTTGTTTACTAGCGGCCCCGAGGGGAAAATACAGGCTGCGTGGGAGCCGTGAAATGAATTGTAAAACCAACAGGGCTCGTTTTCGCCTTATTGCTTATTCGTGTGCATTGTGCCAGCCGATGTGCGGCACACCTTTACTCCCTGGTAGCCAGTATCTCTCATCTGCGATCGTAATCTTCCGGCGACATGCCTACTCGATGAAACAAGTGAATAAAATGTGGAGATTACTTGGCATTCGCAAGCGATTCCTGCATAAGTGTAGCCAACTCTTTCCTTTTGAAGTCACGCATTACTCACACACCTCTCTAAATTAGCATTTCAGGCTGCAAAGCTCTACACACACCCTGTAAATCTTTCTTTTCGTCTTCTATGTCTGGGTCATCTCCTTAGCGCGGTGGTAGTGCAGCGGGAGGCGTGGGTTCGATTTCAGGTAACAGCGTGGGGAGACCTGGTCCGGGGTGCACTCAGCCTTGTGAAGTCCCTGGGGGGGGGGGGCAATTGAAGAGCTAATTGATGGAGAAGCAGCGGCATAAATAATATCATTGTTTTATTCGTGTTGCATATGCACAAGGGGTACACTTTACGTATGCGTGATATTCTTATGAGCTAACGACCTTCAAAATAATCCCCCAAGGCATCCACACATCTTTGACACTCATGAGCACGCAGAAATGCATTTTTATGTATGCTCGCTGTCCAACTTTAGTGGCCTTCACCTTGGAACACAGCCTCTGCCTAATTAAATGTATATTTAACATTTTCAGGGAATAGCCTCTGAAGACTACTTTATTCTGGATGAATTTTACGGAATTTTGCATAATCGGCAAACCATAACAGATAGACAAAAACTTACTCAACAGAAAATGTAGATCACGTTAAATCACACAATTTATGTTACATACATGTTTACTTTCGCTACACGTACTATGTACATAGTGTATAGAGAAGGTATTGCACTCCACCAAAAAGTTCGATACCGAGCTTTCACCGGAAATATATGTTTAAGGATCCCCTGTATCCAAAAAACGTATTTTCAGAAAAAGGTCCATGTGTCCGTGTGTGCGTGTGTCAGTGTGTACGTGTGTCTGTAAACACGATAACTATAAAACGAAAAGTCGGTAAGACACCAAATTAGGTATTTAAGTTTAGCATCTTCCAGGGATCCGACACGTACATTTTGAGAAAAATCCCCCCCCCACTCCAAACTAACCTTTACATGGAACTTTTTCGAAAATTTTTGTTTTCTTAAAAATGGCTCTAACGATTTTGATTAAAATATCGTATATTAAAGATATTTACCTGACAAATATGTAGGTATATCTTGACATTTCTGGGAAAGCATCTGAAGACTACTTTATTCTTCATGAATTTTAGGAAATTTTGCATAATTGCTAAACCGTAAAAGATGGACACAAAACTACCACACAAAAAATGAGGAGCACATTAAAACTCACAATTTATGTTATATACGTTTTGTATTGGAGTTAATAGTTTTTTAGGTATTCCTTGTTTTTGGTTTCAGCTTTGAAAAACTTTACACTTGTGTCATACAGGAATTAGTCAACTCCTGTCCACATAAACAAAGGCATTTCAGTCGCATAGTAACCAGCTTTTAAATATTACTTTGACCTATGATACTCTTTATTTCGCTTCTACTTATAAGCAAGCAAGTAATAAGACTATTTCTGCTAATTTGTTCTCGATTAGCATGAAGTTAAAAGAAACATAAGCATTTTAACAATAATTTGTTGCAGAGTTGTAGAGAAAGTCATGTGAATGTAACACATAAGATTTTTCTTATGTATAACCGAGCCAGGTGGCTCAGGGGTTTCGTCTGACCTTCGGGAGGTCGTGGGTTCGATTACTGCGGCCAACTTTTCTGATCCATGAATTCTTTCTGGGGGTTTCGCGGGTAAATATGCGAATGTTGGGAAGATTATTTAATTTCCCGAACTTCCTCCCTTTATTTCATTTGCATTCCATTCCAACAAATCTCTTTCAGGGTTGTAAATGTCAGCGAAAGGTGGCGCCTTTTCCTGGTGGTGAATGCGCTTCTAAAATAAGCTCTGGTTGGCTGGGACCTAGGGAGCGGGCTTTTCGTGCTCCTTGTCGAGATGGAGACTGTTTGAACAACATTAAGGCGGCTCTTACCCCGCGGTCGAGTATCGGGTTCCATTGTTGATAATACATCTCTTATCCTCCTATTCTCCTGAGATCTGACGTACAATAAGCCCAGGAACTAACCAACCATTTCTTATAAATAACTACATGGCACGACAGCACACAAGGAACTTTGGCCTGCCGCCCAGCAGCTGCGTCCTCCATCTCGGTCCATGACAGACGTCATGGATGGGGTGCAGTATTGGAGGGTGAGACGCGGTCAGCGCCTTGAACCCCCACGGTCGGTTAATGCGGTCCTCATGACCTGGAACCGCTATTTCTCCTTCAAGTAGCTCCTAAATTGCCCCCCAGGGACCTCACGAGGCTGAGTGTACCTCTAACCAGGTCTCCGAGGGGGGGGGGATCCCTAGGCCGGTTACCGAACCATTTCTCATATGCATATAAAAATATGTTTCTATACACATCCCTAATCTTATATTTTCTTCGTATACATATATAACTTTTGTGTTAATATATTAATTTTCTAGTCGTTATATTCTCCTCTTAGGGGGATAAAAATGTATTTCGTTATAATTTTCTTAGTCTTGCATTTTCCTTATACGCAAATAAAATGTGCTTTGGTATTATTTTAGTATTCTGATATTTTCCCTAAAAATGTGATGCGTTATTCTTTTCTTCGTACATAAATAAAATGTCTTTTGTATTATTTTACTAGCCATTTATTTTCCTCCTAGGCATATAAAATATATCTGTGTATTATTGTTTCATAGACTGATGGTTTCCTTGTAGGCATATAAATATTTATATATATATAGTCTTATATTTTCTTCATAGGGCTATAAACATTTGTTTAGGTATTATTTTCCTGGTCTCATATTTTCTTCGGAATTATTTTCCTACCTTTGTGTTTCCTCGTAGGTGTTTAAAACTTAGTTTACATATATTATTTTCCTGGTCTTGTATTTTCCTCGTAGACATAAAAATCTGTGCAGGCCATTATTTTGTTCAATTGTTTTAACTATAATCATATTTCAATACTGTGTAACATTTAAGGAAATATCCGTGTAGTTATGATGCATACAGGAAAAATATACCCTAACCTTGTATCGAGAGCTAAGACGTTCATCAGTGATATTAATGACTTAAAAGTGCTGTATCTAGGTTTTCCTTAAAGCTGACCCTGAGGTCAAGAATTCTTTTCCTCAATGTTCCTGAGAGATTTAATATCTAACATCGTCAATGACTGGAATGACGTAGAAGCTTTCCATGAGCAAAAGTTACTCTGAAACAGTACACTTTACTTTGAAAGAATTTCCAATCCTGTCGCTATTTCACTCACATCAGGCTGCTTGAGCTTAAATTTAAACTGATTGTCGAGAATAACGCCGAATAAGGAACATGAATGATAATGGAAGTATATAAGTTCTATTAAAGATGAAGCACAAAGTTTTCTTGTGTAGACATATTCCATAAATCTGATGTGCTCCATTCACATGACTTTCTCTATATCCCTGTAACAAATTATTGTTAAAAAGATTACGCTTCTATTTATTTAATATTAATCAAGAACAAATTAGCAGAAATAGTCTTATTACTTGCCTCCATGCGAGTAGAAAGGAAATAAGGGAGTACATAGGCTAAAGTGATAATCAAAAGCCGGTTGCTATGTGACTGAAGTTCCTTTGTTTGTATGAACAGGAGTCGACAAATTCCCGCATGAGAAAAGTATAAGTTTTTAAAGCTGAAACTAATAACAAGGAATATCTAAAAAACGATCAACACCACGAAAAACTGCATATAACATAAACTGTGTGCTTTAACGAGCTCTGCATTTTCTGTTTAGTAACTTTTTGTGCATCTCTTATGGTTTGCCAGTTATGCAAAATTCCATGAAACTCATCCAGAATAAAGTCTTCAGAGGCTATTCCCAGAAAATTGAACATATACATTTTATTTGTCAAGTAAATATCTTTAATATACGATATTTTAATCAAAATCGCTAGAGCCATTTTTGAGAAAATCACATTCTTTGAAAACATTTCCATGTAAAGGGTAGTTGGGGTGGAGATTTTCACGAAAATCTTCGTGTCGCATCCTTGGAAGGTACCAAACTTAAATACCAAGTTTGGCATTTAACGGACTTTTCGTTTTTGAGCAATGCTGTCCACACACATACACACACGCACGCACGCACGCACGTGCGCGCGGACCTTTTTCCAAAGGTACATAGCACGTGTAGAGAAAGTAAAGACAGTGTACATTTTTTGTGGAGATTAAGTCCACTGCATTGAATTTCTGTTCTTTTAGGAAATTTTGTTTTCATTGGAATACATTTAGATTTTTATGTTTTAATTATTAAATTAATTAGAATTAATTAAAAATGCACTCGTAATATAATAACGGAATGGAATATATTTATTTTATTTATATTAAGATCTTATCAAGTATGATTTATTTGCATTCTTTATATAAATTTTACATTAGTAGCTTCGTGAGATTTAAAAAGTATTCTGATATTTACTTATAGTATTAGATTATGGCAGTATGCTGCATTTGTCTATTTTTATGCAACAGTTGTTGTTTCCTAGAGACAGGAGCAAACATAGAAAGAAGCCTTGGGTCCTATGCATCACCTTGCCACATTCCTTATATGGTTCAAAAGAAGTTTTTTGTAAAACAGTACTACTACTCACTTTTCTTCTAATCTATTACATAATCAATTTCCTCAAATAAATTTAAAGATGATGGCTGCTATATTAAAAGAAGGAAGTAAAAATCGCTAAATTCTTGATATTAAATTTAATACATCTGTATTACTAAACCCTAACTGTTTTGAGTGTAGTAGTATATTCTTCAGTTTCTTGGTTGTATCTAAAACATTAGTATTTTAAATTTGAAAAAAATTATGCACACAACTGGTGGTTTTTACAACCAGCGGGAAAAGTTGTCTCGAGTCTTGGGTTGCTGACTTCGATAGAGGCTTGAGAAGAATAGGCATAGGGTCAATATAGCAAAACATGACAAAACTAGTGGAAAGGCAGAAAATTGAATCGGGTTGCAAAACTAAAACTCTCTAGCTTGAGATAAACCTTGGTTGGGTTAAAAAGGCATATACTTCACCAAGGAAGAAAAGAAATGTAAGGAATTACATGGTTTGGACTGGGAACTTGGAGAACACAGAAAATGACAGACAATTCTGGTAAGAGAATGTGCACAGTGCGAACATCTAAACTAAAAGATAAATGTTCAAGTCCTGCAAGAAGAAGATATGCATGACCAGACGAACTGGTAAAACATGAGGAATTTCTTGCTAAAGAGTGCGAAGGCAGATCAATTATGTTCAGTTAATCAAGTTATTTCTAAGCTTTTCTCTTTCATTTTCTTTACTTTACTATTTTGTTTGTTTTTGCCACCTCTAACTTGTACAGTGTGATTCTCTCGCTAGAGCCCCGAACTCCCGCCCATATTCCATTCACTTTTGTTATGAAAATCCGTGTGGACATGCCTTGAACAATGAAATGCAGTGCCCCACCCCTCCCAATAAGCTTGAATTGTTCCACTGACCTTGGCATATACACTTCTGAGTATTGTTTCAAACTTTTATTAATCAGAATCCTGGGATTTTGAATTGTACATGGTTCATGGATGAAGCGTCAGTGACTACATAAGCCCTCTGATTAGATTAGAAAACATTCTGTAGGTTCGTTTAGGCCAAGAAGCCACTTAACATAGAACTTATCAAGGCATATACATGTATACATATGTTTATATACTATGGGGGAAAAAAAACGCATAAAGCTCGTGCTAAAAGCATGGGTTACAAAAACAACAAAGAATCATAGTCAAACCATTTGCTTTTGAGGACTATACTTAGTCTCCTTTTTTTGCATGCATATAAAAGCAAAGAAAAGATATCAAAAATTAGTGTTAAAATGTATAAATAAATATAATTTCATTATATGTAACACTGAATGTAATGTAAGATGATAGTTTCAAATGCCAAAAGAAAAAGGTAAACGCAGCTCCACAAATAGCAGCACTCACTGTACTGATTAGTCTCAATTGGTGGAGTTTTATGTAAATATTGTTCACAAAATGGCACAAGGTATTTGGGCACAAACAAATCCTACATGTACAGAAAATTGAAGTGTAGTGCGCAGTGTCTCGTAGGCATATTATCGGCCCTATTTTTTTATGAGAATACGTAAACACTGAAAACTACATTAGAATATTCACTGACTTTGTCAATTATTTAAGATTTCCAGCAAGATGGTGCAATAAGTCACACGTCACGTGCAAGCATGAGGGAAATCGAAAGTTTTTTTGAAGTCGGAATCATCTCGAAGAATCTTTGGCCACCAATATCTTCTGATCTAACACTACCCGACTTCTTCCTGTAGGAAAGTCTGAAGGGAAAGATATACAGAAATAGACCACGTATAATTACAGAGTTGAAAGATGCTATACGTCAAGAGATTGAAGCCATTACGGAACAGACTTTAATAAAAGTATTCCAGAATTTGGAGCGACGTGTACAAACATGTCTGTATGTGGGATTGGACCATTTTCGGCATCGGTATGTGCACAGTGCACAGTTCAAGGTATGTGTACACAAATGTTCATCACAAAACTCACATTAATGGCCACATAAATATAGACAAAAGTTAGGGGCTTCTAGCGAGAGAATTACAGTGTACATGAAATATGATGCACGGTCAACGTTAAGCTGAAGGAGCGTAATAATTGCTTACATTATTGTACTTGTTGGAACCGCATTTAAACAAGGCTGACATAACAAGGCATTGCTGGAAACCGGCTGGAAACTATGGAATTAGTTTCTCTAAGCACATACTCACACTCACGTACACACACAGCATACACAAATACTTTGTCTTTAAACCATCCAAGGGCAATATTTTTGTAAGTATTCGAAAGGTATAGCAAATTATATCCCTCACAGTTAATGTGGTTACGAGTTAATTTTATAACACGAGTTACAACGTTATGCATTACAATTCATCTGTAAGTTCGCTTTTGCAACTGGGAACATTCTACACACTTCAAGGACAATATGGAGTGGCACAAGCAGAACTAGGAAGATTGGGAACTAGAGGGAAATTTGTGGAAAGAGTGTTAAATATTGGACGAGAATTAAAACACTAAAGGTACAAAGTGCTGTACATCAATGTTTGGCACTACAGAAAAGGTTAAATCAAAAAGATTCTTGGCTAAATAAGATAAAGAAATTAATGATATTGAAAATTGGGTTTGGAGATCTGTGCAAAACTATGGAATCATTAGTCTTAGGGAGAGAATACTTAAAAAGGAATTCAAGTGATAAAGTTAATGAATGTAAAAGCTGGTGGAATTTTAATTGAAATTGGGAACATTTTTTAGAATAAGTGCCAAATGGTTGAGGAAAATAAATAACCAGGACGATGACGTAAATTAAGCAATAGTAGGTACTATGTATTTGATCAACAATATAAATATGACCCAATAGCTTGGCAACCTCAGGGTTTGTGTCTATTGGGCCACATGGTACTCAGAAACTTAGTGGTGTGATAAAGTAAATGTATATGTACGAGGGCCGTTTTTTTCAACCTCCGATAGACTATAAATAAAAGACAAGTTCATAGAAAACAATTATTTTATTACTAAAAGTTTTGTACACTTAAGGTTACTTTTCAACATAGTCACCGAAAAGATTGAGATATTTATGTACCTTGCACAAGCTTTACAACGCCCGATTCAAAAACTGTTGCCGCCAATGATTTCAAATGAGCATTGGCGTTGTTTTGAAGATCTTCGTACTTTACGACGTTTGCGGAGAGCCATTCAAAACAAACGAAGAGAATTGTGTTGATCCATGACAACGCTCGTCCACACACTGCTGGCACAACCCGTCGGCTGCTTGAACAATTTCAATGGGACATTTTCGAACATCCGTCGTACAGTCCTGACTTGGCACCCAGCGACTTTCACCCTTTCCCTGAACTGAAGACGTGGCTAGGAGGGCAGCACTTTCAAACCAAAAAATGTCTTCAAAACATCGTCAATGCTGATTTGAAGTCATTGGCGGCAACATTTTTTGAAGCGGGTATTGCAAAACTTGTGCACAGGTACGATAAATATCTCGATTATCTTTTATTTATAGCCTATCGGAGGTTGAAAAAAAAAACGGCCCTCGTAATAGGGTTATATATGTTGGAAGTGAAATAAATTCATTCATTCAATCAAGGACAATATTCCACCGTCACACAAACATGTTATTATCAGCTCTTGACTGTATGAAGTAGGCTTTGACATGATCTTTTCAATCTTTAAAGGACTAAATTGATCAAAATTTAAAAGTCTCAGGTACCGATTATTTTCTCACAGTCAAACTGTGATGGTGATTGTCTAAGAAGTGCTGGGTGGTAGACAATGCCCCGAAATGGAAGCGTGCAGATAATAACGTCATCTCCTTGATATGCTCGAGGGCGGCAGACCAGAATCCCACACTCCCCCTACACGAGATCCAGACTATGAAAAGAGGCGTTGTACCGCAGACGGTTACGTTATTTCACTCATACATCATCCTCAACCATGCTTCAATACACTTCTTCTTCTTCACGGTGTTGTTACCTCGCAGTGACTCATGGGCAATTAGCCATAAGCGACGCTCTTCGTGACCTCAAGCACCTTGGTCTTCAATGTTTAGCTTCTCTGTTCTTTCTCGAGCACCAATACTGTATTCTAGATCATTTGCGTTCTCTCGTTTCCGTTTACGGCTTGTTTGTTACTATGAGCTGCAGATAAAGTGGCAGGAACTGAAAAGTAATTGCATTAGATCCAAAAGCTGGCCTTTGAGTTAAAACAGAGCTCAATGTAGTGATTCATAAAATGCAAAATTACTTTCCTTTTATATTACTAATAGAAAGAAATAATAGACTTAATTCTAAAACTCTAATTGTGAGATTTTTTTTTAGTTTATCAAGTATAAAGCATCTAAAACATTCTTGTTTTTGGCTTCTCAGCCAGATGTCTCAGGTTTGATTCTCGGTTGGGGTAGCAATTTTTCTTTAATGGAATCATTCTCTATTCCCCTCAGAGTCTGGAGGTATGCATATGTGTGTGTTTAATAGTTTACTATTGAAAAACTAACGCTAATAAATCCTTGGTATAGATCAACGAAAAAAAAAAAAACAGCAGCTGTTTCTAAAGCAAAAGCCCCAGTTAAGACCATAGAAATAAAAGGGGACTATATAAATGAAACAATAAATAATAAGGGTGCCTCCGTAGTCGAGTGGTCAGCAAGCTGACTTCTCACCTGGAGGTCTCGGGTTCGATTCTCGGCTGGGGCGGGGACTTTTTCTTCAATTGGAGTCTGGAAGTAAGTATGTGAGGGTGAATGTGTGTGTGTTTGAGGAAAATAAAACGATTTAAAGACAACGAAAAGAACCTACAGACAATGCATTATTTCTAATGTAAAGCCCCCGATAGGGCCTTAGATGTTAATGGAGCTATATAAACGAAAGGAACAAATAAATAAAAAAAATAAATAATAAATAAAGCCTTGTTGAGATTATATTTCTGCATATATACTAATTGTCTTCTGACACCTCTAGAGGAATAGAAGCTGTTTTAGAATGGAAGAGTGGATGGAAGAAGTATAATACACTGAAATTCATGAGCAAGAAGAAACACAATTTCTTGGGGTGAGAAAATTCTGCTCGCTTAGATAAGATATGAAGAAGCAATAAATAATTGACAATTAACATAAATGATTAATATACCACAAATGTAGGAAATCTTCCTCTGAGGTCTAGAGTTAGAAGTTAGCCCAGAGGTTCCAGGTTACATTCCCATTTGGGTTGGCACAATTGTTCTTTAATTGGTTAAAATCGTTCCCAACCCTGTCTGCAGTTGCTCAAAAAGCAAATTTAACTTTTAATTTAAATCCCTGTAGATGGTATAGCAAAAGAAGAGCCCGTGTGCAAGCCAACGAAAACATATACCTTGTAATCGAAATCCAAAGCGAGCAAACCAACTTAAACCATCTACAGGGATTTAAATTAAAAGTTAAAATTGCTTTTTGAGCAACTGCAGACATTTGATGCATGCCAATAATGGTATCTTGAAAATCTTGAAGGTGATCAAGCTCATCTTCTGCCAAATCTCACCGAGAATGAATAATATAAATGGTGCCAATAATTGCTCCCATCATTGTTGTTGATCTAAAGTCTATACGTAGCTTCCAACCAAGCAGTGTGCCGGAATCAGGCACTGTCCAAAGTTTAATACAGTGGTATCTATCAGTTTGCAAATTATTTTCAATTGCATGTATTATAGTATCGATATTGCGGCGTCTGCCATAATAACGTCTGCGTGCTGGAAGCATTGCTGCAGGAATGACGGATTTGAACTTGTATCTTATGCGAGCGGAAGCGCGACGCGATACGAGAGCTTAGAACACCTAGAGTCCTAGAGCTCTCGTACGCGATTTCGCCTGTACCAGGCTGAAATAAACTAAGTTCGCGTCCTTGAACATATTTCTGTGCTGAGCGTGGAAGTATGCATGCGCGAGTGAATGGTAAAATGATTAGAAAAATCTGATGTGATCAATTCACATGACTTAACCTACATTTCTGAATCAAAATATTATTAAAATACTTCTGCTTCATGATAATGGCCTTAATACTTGCTTCTTTGTAAATAGAAGGAAAATAAGGGAATACACTAGGCTAAAGCTATAGTCAACTCTTTTAAAACCTGATTGCTACGTCTGTGACTGAACTTTTTCTTTATTTTAATTGTTTCATTTAGCATCGAATTAGAAACAACTCGTCTGTAAGTTTACGTTGGCTTTAAACCGTTTTATTTCCTCAAATACACTCACATTCACTCTCACATATATACTTCCAGACTCTGTGGGGGGTAGGGAATAATTCTGGTTAAAGAAAAATTCCCCGCCCCAGCCAGGAATCGAACCCGGCACCTCCGGGTGAGAAATCAGCTCGCTGACCACTCGACCACAGAGGCACTCAAAGATTAGAAACAACTCATTCACTGTAGGTTGTTTACGTTGTTTTAATCATTTTATTTTCTTCACTCTCACAAGCATACCTCCAGGCTCTGTGTGGGATAGGGAATAATTCTGGTTAAAGAAAAATTCCCCGCCCAAGCCGGGGATCGAACCTGGGACCTACGGGTAAGAAGTCAGCTGGCTGACCACTCGACCACGGAGGCATTCTTGAAATTATTTTCTTTGCATGGCTAGGCGTTGACAAAAATAAGGATCTCGGGAATGGAAAAACATTGTATACGACATAAACTGTGTGTCTTAACGAAGTCTACGTTTTTGTGTATATATTTAGGTTCACCAGTTATTCAAATTCAGGATATATGTTTTCTTGGGCATGTAAATATCTTAAATATAAGAGATTTTATTCATATTATTTTTGAGAAAATAAAAATTTTCAATTTTTTTCCATGTAAAGGGTAGGTTGGGGTGGGGGGATTTTCTTGAAAATCTTCGTGTCGCATCCTTGGAAGATATCAAATTTAAATACCAAAGGTCTTTTCATTTTTGAGCTATGCTGTCCACACACATACACACACGGAACTTCTTCCAAAAATGCTATTTTTGGATTCAGCTGCACCCAAAACATGTATTTTCGGTGAAATCTCGGTATCGACTTTTTGGGTGGAGTACAATATCTTCTCTACAAACTATGTACATAGTACGTGTAGAGAAAGATAAGTGAATAAGCATTGTAAAAGTGAGTGTAAACATTTTAGTAATAAAATAATACATTTGTGATAGATATCGATTTATAGCTATTGCAAGATCGGGAGTTTATCCAGTTTTCTTGTAACTACTGATCTAAATCGATTTTAAGTATGTTTTTAAATAGCCTATCCTATAAATCAATCAGGATTAGCTGGTTCTATACTACCGAGATAAAACCATCCGTGGGTTGATCCATTCTAACAGTTATGGCATTTTTATAGTTTTGTTTTTGACTCTTATCTGTGCTAGCTTTCTCTGGCTCACTCTGTTGCTCTCTCTCTCTACTTCGAGATAGCCAAGAAATCAAAGATAAAGGATTGGTTCTCCACCTCCTGCTGGATCAAAGAAAAGATGTAGCTTATGTACCAAAAATAAAATATGTTCCTATGTCTTCTTTATTTGTTGAAGATAATCATATCCCTCCCTCTCTTTCTGTCTCTCTCTCTCTCTATCTATCTATCTCTCTCGGTCATTCAGAAGCTGTATAATAACCTGATGAACCAAATAACATTCCAATTTTATTTTTTTCTCTGTTTGATAGAGTTCAGAGTAGATTCGCTTACACAGTTACACAGTTTTATATACCACTTTCTAAAATAGTCAAATATTTACTTTCTAAACTACTTCCTCATAGTAAGGAGAGGAAGTATTGCATTCCAACCCAAAATTCAACCCCGAGATTTCACTTAAAATATAGTTTTATTAACTTGGAATTCACAAAACATTTTTAAATTGTCTGTATCTATTTCTGTTAATAGTAACAACCCAAGATTAAATATGAAACTTTATATATAAACATTTTCAAAACATTATGTCATCCCAAATTACTAAGAACATCCTTCTACTGATGATTAAATGCTATTACCAAAGGAATTTCTTATAAATTGTTATAATTCATTTCCTAATAGTATAGTCAGAAACAGTACATATTCGTCTGGGGACAACTTTGTGAACATCAACGAAGTTCTTATTTTAGCAAAAATAAAAGAAGAAGGAAACAAAGAGACAAAAAATATGTGTAACACTCACGTGACTTTGTCTAGCTTCTCTACAAACCTCATACAAAAGATTCTTCTTCTTTGTACACAATGCTAATCAAGATAAATTTAGCAGTATGTTCTTATTACTTAGTTCCTAATAAGTAGAAGGGAATAAGGGAATGCGCTATGCTAAAGTGATTGTCAAATGTTTTAAAAGCTATCGTTATGCGATTGTCATTGAAAATCACTTCTTTACTTGGCCAGGAGTAGAACAAAAGAAAAACGGACACTTCCTGTCTGAGAAAAGTTTAAGTACTTCACAATTGAAACCAATAACAAGGAATGTCTCGGAAACGGTTACCTCGACAACAAAACCGTAAAGGACATAGATTGTTGTGTATTGTCGTGATGTACATTTTTTGTGTGGTGAGTTTTTTTCTATCTCTTATGGTTTAGCAATTAAGCAAAATTCATCCAGAATAAAGAGGTCTTCAGAGACTATTCCCAAAATATTCGAGATACATATTTTATTTCGGACATAAATAACTTTAATATACGGGATTTTAACCAAAATCGTTAGTCATTTTTAAGAAAATCAAAAATTTCGAAATTTTTTCCATGTAAAGGGCAGTTTGTGGTGGGGGGATTTTTTTTGAAAATCTTCGTGTCGCATTCTTGGAAGATACTAAACCTAAATACCAAGTTTGGTATTTGACGGTCTTTTCGTTTTTGGGCTATACTGTTCACAGACACACACACGGACCTTTTTTTAAAAATGCTTTTTTCGGACTCAGGGGACCCCAAAACATATATTTCCGGTGAAATCTCGGTATCGAATTTTTTGGTGCATTACAATACCTTCTTTATCCCTATGTACATTGTACATATGGGGCTAGAGAAAGTAAAAAAGTCAATATGTACCTTATATTAACTGTAGGAGAGAATTATGCCCATAGCATTCATGTTTCATTGATATCTAAAATAATTTTAACTGTTATTAAGTTGTGTATATTTCAGTGTCTGATGAAACTGCAATACACGAGAATGAAGTTCGGGACATTTTTTTTTTTTCAGACTTGTTTCGGTCATAAATTTAAATAGTTGATAATAGTTGGCTACCTATGAATCCTGGGACTTAAAGTGCTTAAAACATTTTAAGTCCCGATTAGGGTTGTCATCTCGAAATAACTTGATGACCTTGTGGTACACTGGGAAATATGCGAGTCAGTTGAGAATTCAGTGCTATGCTGGCATGTTGCCATGTTAGCTCAGTGGAAGAGCAACCGGCTAGAGACCGGGAAATCCGTAGTTCAAATCCCGGGTATGTCATTGAATTTTTCAGTCTGACTCTGGCTATCCAACTCCTGTCCTTCGCACGGCTTGTGCGAAAAAAAAAGTATTAAAACCAATACTTCCTATTTTTCTTCTTAATGTGATCTGTTGTAGCTTGTAAATTTTGTGACAGGTTGTGTTAATGTTTTTATGTTATTCGAATTTTCACGAATGCCTGGCAAATCACTGAGAGAGATTTAATATGATTTATTCTGTAGCAGCATCTCTTCACGGAAACCAGCCGTAATATCAACGAAGTTTATTTGTGTGGTTGCGGACATTTACTGCAGCCATTTCTTGTCAACTCTCACGTGTAAAACGCTTGCTGGATTTTCGGGCTGGTATTGTGCAACCTTTAAGAGACAAGTGGACTCCTCATTTGCCTGAATATTCAAGGCGTTTAGTAAGAATCAGGAATGCTGCTGGGCTTGACAAACCTCATTCATTATTTCCGGGTGCGTGCTCTGAAGAAATTTCATAAAATGTTCTGATTTGTTTCACAAGTTCACGCTTTTGAGAATATTGATGAAGATTCAGTCACACATTTGTTCCTCTTTTCACTAAAATAGAAAAAGGGTTAGAAATAATAAATACATAAGATGTGTATTCCAATATTTTTTATTAATTCTAATAAGATATGTATATTAAACTCTTATTATATACTTTACAGTATATTTTTATACTCGTACATTCCATTTTTTAATAAACCAAGTTTTCCTTTCTCTACATGTTCAACGTCCATAGTGATACCGAGATTTCACCGGAAATAGACGTTTTAAGGTCCCCTGTATCCAAAAAAAGTATTTTCAGAAAAAGGTCCATGAGTCTTATCACGATAACTCAAAAACGAAGAGTCGGTAAAATACCAAACTTGGTATTTAAGTTTAGTGTCTTCCAGGGATGCGACACGATGAATATTAAAAAAAAAAAGTATCCCTCCGCTCTCCAAACTACCCTTTACATGGAAAACATTTCGAAAATTTTGATTTTCTTAAAAATGGTTCAAACAATTTTGATTAAAATGCATATATTAAAGATATATACCTGACAAATAATATGCACATCTTGAATTTTGAGGGAATAGCCTCTGAAGACTACTTTATTCTGGATGGATTTTACGGAATTTCGCATAACTGCTAAACCGTAAGAGGTGAATAAAAACTTACCACACACAAAATTTAGAGCACATTATAACACACAATTTATGTTATATACTTTTTTGTGGAGTTCATCGTTTTTGAGATATCCCATGTTTTGGTTTCAGCTTTAAAAAACTTATACTTCTCTCATACAGGAATTTGTCAACTCGTGTCCATTGATCCAGAATAAAGTAGTCTTCAGAGACTATCCCAGAAAATTCCAGATATACATTTTATTTGTCAGGTAAATATGTTTAATATTTGACTTCAGATTTGAAAAACTTGTATTTTTCTCATACAGGAACTTGTCAATTCCTGCCCATACAAAGAAAGGAACTTCAGTGACATAGCAACCAGCTTTTGACTATCACTTTAACCTATGGAACTCCCGTATTTTGCTTCTACATACAAGTATGCAACTAATGAGACTATTTCTGCTAATTTTTTCTCGATTAGCTTGAAGTAAATAGAAGCATAAGCTTTTTAACAATAATTTGTTATAGAAATGTAGAAAAAGTCATGTGAATGGAACATATCAGATTTTACTTGCTCTATACGTACTATGTACATAGTGTATAGAGAAGGTATTGTATTGCACCCAAAAATTTGATACCGAGATTTCACCGGAAATATACAATTTTAGGGTCCCTGTATCCAAAAAAAAAAAAAAGCATTTTTAGAAGAATGTCTGTGTCTGTGTGTGTGTGTGTGTGTGTGTGTGTGTGTGTGTGTGTGTGTGTGTGTGTGTGTGTGTGAGCAGCATAGCTGAAAAACGAAGAGACCGGTAAAAACTAAACTTGGTATTTAAGTTCAGTATCTTCCAAGGATGCGACACGAAGATTTTAAACAAAATTCCCCCCCACACCCGACTACCCTTCATATGGAAAATTTTCGAAAATTTTGATTTTCTAAAAAATGGCTCTAATTATTTTGATTAAAATATCGTATATTAAAGATATGTACCTGACAAATAATATGTATATCTTGAATTTTCTGGGAATAGCCTGGGAAGACTATTTTATTCTGGGTCAATTTTACGGAATTTTATATAACTGGTAAACCGTTAGAGACAGACAAAAACACCAAACAAGAAATGTAGAGCACATAAAACCACCAAATTTATGTTATATACATTTTTTTTCGTGGAGTGATCGTTTTTTAGATATTCCTTGTTTTTTGTTTCAGCCTTGAAAAACTTATACTTTTCTGATACAGGAATTTTCAACTCCTGTGCATTCAAACAAAGTAACTTTATTTACATAGTAACCAGTTTTTGACGGTCACTTTAACTTATGGTACTCCTTTTTTTCGCTTCTACTTACAAGGAAGCAAGTAATAAGTCTGTTTATGCTAATTTTTTCTCACTTACCATGAAGTAAATAGAAGCATACGCTTTTTAACAGTAATTGTTTGCAGAGATGTAGGGAAAGTCATGTGAATGGAACACATCAGATTTTATTTTGAGTCGATTTTTAATTTTGTTCTTTCTTTTCGTTTATATTGTGTAGTCGGGAAACGCAAGCACCATCACTACCACTACCACTAATACAAAAAACGAATGTCTTTGTGTATGTAGGGTAAACTCAAAAACTCATTTTGATAATATTTTCATCACGCAATAACCCAATTAGTTCTCTCAGACATGGGTTGTAAAATATCTATTTCATTTAGTATACTACCAAAATATTAAAATCAATTATCAAAGTCTTTGTGTACGAACATATCAATGGAGTTATAAAAAGTATATGCTTGTGAAGAAGGCATTGACTTTTATTTGAGCATGCCAAGAGTAGAAAATAGCTGTTACTCCACAGAATATAAATAGTTGCTGCATTCCACAGTGTATAAAAACTAAAGCCGTTTACGTTTTATTGCGTATACTAGATGGCCATGATGCAACACTTCAGCAAACAGAAGATAGTTAAAAAAATCTGATGTAATCCATTCACATGACTTTCTTTATATCTCTGCAACACAGTTTTGTTAAAAAGTTTATGCTTCCATTTACTTCATGCTAAGTGAGAAACAATTAGCAGAAATAATCTTATTATTTGCTTCCCTGTAAGTAGAAGCGAAATAAGGTAGTAACATAGGTTAAAGTGATAGCAAAAGATGGTTGCTATGTGACTGAAGTTCCTTTGTTTGTATAGACAGTAATTGTTAAATTCTTGTATGAAAAAACTAAAGCTGAATCCAAAAACAAGCAGTATCTCAAAAACGATCAACTCCACGGAAAAAATGTATATAACATACATCTTCTGTGTGATAAGTTTTTGTCTATCTCTTACGGTTTACCAGTTACACAAAATTCCGTAAAATTCATCCAGAATATAGTAGTCTTCAGAGGCTATTCCCAGAAAATTCAAGATATACATATTGTTTGTTAAGTATATATCTTTAATATGTGATATTTTAATCAAAATCGTTAAGAGCCATTTTTCCATGTGTAAGATAGTTGGGGGTGAGGGTTTTCTTGAAACTCTTCGGGTCGCATCCTTGGAAGATATGGGACTTAAATACCAAGTTTGGTATTTAACGGTATTTTCGTTTTTGAGCTATGCTACACCCTGACAAACAGACACACACATACATACACACAGATAGACAGATAGACACTCACACGGACATTTTTCTGAAAATGCTTTTTTTGGATTCAGGTGGTCTCAAAGCATGTATTTCCGGTGAAATCTCGGTATCGAATTTTTGGGTACCATGCTATACCTTCTCTATACACTATGTGCATAGTACGCATAGAAAAAGTAAAAATCTTATGTGTTTTACTCACATGAATTTCTCTTGTTACTCTACAAGCAAACGTCTTACAAAAGATAATTCTTCTTTCAACAATCAACATTCTTTCAATCGAGATAGTCATTAGCAGAATTTTATTACTTACTTCCTTATAAGTAAACTGAAATTAGGGGAATGCACTAGGCTAAAGTGACAGTCAAATGTTTCAATAGCTGTCGTTATGCGATTGTCATTGCAAATCGGTTCTTTGCTTGGCCAGTAGTAGAGCAAAAGAAAAACGGACACTCCGGTCTGAGAAAAGTATAAGCACTTCATTACTGAAACTAATAACAAGGAATACCTCGAAAACGGCAAGCTACACGAAAAAATGTATATGGCATAGCTTGTGTATTTTAACAAGATCTACATTTTTTTATGGTAAGTTTGTGTCTACCACTTACGGTTTACTAGTTATGCCAAATAAAGCAAAATTCATCCAGAATAAACAGGTCTTTAGAGCTATTCCCAGAAAATTCAAGTTATACATTTTATATGTGATAGAAATTACTTTAATAGGAGGTACTTTAATTAAAATCGTTACAGCCATTTTCAAGAAAAACGAAATTTTTGAACATTTTTCCATGTAAAGGGTAGTTAGGGTTAGGGGGATTTTCTTGAAAATCTTCGTGTCGCATCCTTGGAAGAAGCCAAACTTAAATACCAATTTTGGTTTTTAATCGTATTTTCGTTTTGAGCTATGCTGTCCACGTACACACACACACACGCGCGCGCGCGATCCTGTTTCTGAAAAGACTTTTTTTGACTCAGGGGGTCCTAAAATATGTATTTCTGGTGAAATCTTGACATCAAATTTTCTGGGTGGAATACAATACTTCTCTATCCCTATGTACATTGTACATACGGGGCTAGAGAAAGTAAAAAGCTACAGCCAATGATGTTTCTTTAATTGGCAGATGTGTATGCAATGAAACAGTGTCAAAACCTCTGAACCTTTGTTCTACTTCTATAAACATATACACTAAAGTTTTCGTATGCCTGGAAGCATTCTAATAATCTTGATGTAACAATTTTTTATTTAATGTCTTTTATATTTATGATTAAAGTTTGTTTGCAGGGAATGCTAAATGTTTTTAAATTGTTTTTTTTTTTTTTTTTTTTTTTTTTTTTTTTTTTTTTTTTTTTTTTTTTTTTTTTTTTGCATTGCACTATCATTAGACAGAAGCTCTCGTGATTTAGGTTTGGATGAAAGCGGATGCTGAGATTATTGATGCAAAGAATCTGAGAATTTGTTCTTTTGCGAGAGGAAGAGGAATTGAAGCATCCCTTGGCAAGATCTATGGGTATGTAGAGAGGAATGTATTTGTGATCCTTTGCCACCTGAATAGAAGGTTAATGGCATGTTGGGCGCTACTGGCAGGAAGAAAATAGCAGGTAAATTTCTGGTTAATGCGAGGCAGCTTAGGTTTGTGAAAGCTGACATTAGAACATGTTGTTACTTCAGCTTTTTACATTTTACTTTTCATGTAATTATTGCTACCGGTTACATTTACTGATCAAGTATTATGAATGCTTTTCTGACAATATAAATAGAACACAGCGACGTATCAATATAGCTTGTATTACTTTTGTACTTTGTTTTTATTTGCCATACCTAACTCTTGTTTATTATTTTTTTGTTGTAGTGGTGGTTTTTTCTAGTGCTGTGTTGGCATGTGCGATTGTCAAGGATTAATGTCATACTTAAAAGTATAAATAAATATCTTCCAAAGTCTTTACCATCCTGTTCGGGGCCAGACCAAAACTTACATTTGGCTCAAATGTTAACGACCTACGTTGTGGAAGAACGTTGAAAGAACATGTAAGCATATTGAAGTTCAAGGCAACACCTCAGAAAAATAAAAGTCAACTTATACGAATGGATATAGTGTTATTATTTTCATTCCGTGGTGTACGAATTTATCGATTTGTTTGCCGGAGTCTGTAATTTAGGCAGTGGCACGATGTTTGTTCTACATCCTTTAGGCGCGTGATCATTAAGTTTCACAATTCTGACCACCGACTCTTTGCGAATTATTGGTTTAATTATCCGGCATCCAAACCACAGTGATATATTGCAAAGGTGCGTGCTAATGTTGTTTGTTTTTTATGAACAAGGCCTTGAGCTGTTACGAAATGATGAGACGCTTGTAATTATTATCCTTTTTGCCGTGCGTTGGTAGAGCATTCCCCCCCCCCTTTTTTTTTTGTATTTGTTTAGTATCTTCCAAGGATGCGACGCAAACATTTAAAAAAAATCCACCCACCCCAACTACCCTTTACATGGAGCTTTTTAAAAACATTTTGATTTTATCGAAAATGGCTCTAGGGATTTTGATTAAAATATCGTAAATTAAGATATTTACCTGACAAATAAAATGCTCCTCTGAAGACTACTTTATTCTGGGTGAATTTTATGGAATTTAATTTTGTATAAATGCTAAACCGTAAGAGATGGACAACAACTTACAACACAAAAAATATAGATCAGGTTAAAGCACGTGATTTATGTTAAAAACATTTTTTCGTGGAACTGATCGTACTTGAGATAATCCTTTTTTTTTTTTTTTTGGACTCAGTTTTGAAAAGCTTATACTTTTGTCGTACAGGAATTTGTCAACTCCTGTCCATATAAACAAAAGACCTTCAGTCACTTGGAAACCAGCTTTTATTAACAGTTTTACATTTGGATGAATGGGGTTTGAAACATGTATTTCCATTGAAATCTCGGTTTCGAATTTTTGTGTGGAATACAATACTTCCTCTATACACTATGTACATGTAGAGAAAGTAATAATGGTACATACAGCACACATTGATTTCGGCTGTCGTATTTCTGATAGCATGGACCGCAGCAGGTGTGTGTTACGGGAACATTTTTACTTTCTCTATACGTACTATGTACATAGTGTATACAGAAGGTATTGCACTCCACCCAAAAATTGATACAGCGATTTCACCGAAATATATGTTTTGGAGTCCCCCGTATCCAAAAAATGTATTTTCAAACTCAAAAACGAAAATTCGGTAAAATACCAAATTTGGTATTTCAAGTTTAGTATCTTCCAAGAATGCGACACGAAGATTTTGAGGAAAATCCCCCCACCCAAAACTACCGTTTACATGGAACTTTTTTCGAAAATTTTTATTTTCTTAAAAATGACTACTAATTTTGATTAAAATATGTATATTAAAGATGTTTACCTGGCAAAAAATAAATGTATATCTTCAATTTTCTGGGAATAGCCTCTGAAGCTTACTTTATTCTGGATGAAGTTTACGGAATTTTGCATAGCTCCTAAACCGTAAGAGATGGACAAAAACTTACTCCACAAAAAATGTAGACCTCGTTAAAACACACAGTTTATGTTATATACATTTTTTTTCATGGGGTTGATCGTCGTTTAGATATTCCTTGTTTTTGGTTTCAGCTTTAACAAACAAACTTTTCTCATACAGGGATTTGTCAACTCCTGTCTTCACAAACAAAGGAACTTCAGTCACATAGCAACCAGATTTTGACTTTAATCTATGGTACTCCCTTATTTCGCTCCTACTTTTAAGGAAGCAAGTTATCAGAATATTTCTGCTAATTTTTTCTCGATTAACATTAAGTAAACAGAAGCGTAAAGTTTCTAACAATAATTTGTTGCAAAGAAAGTGATATGAATGGAACACATCAGATGTTTAATGCTAAGCAGTAGCCGATCGCTCCTGGGAAATACACTCAAGTTTCTCAGAAGTAAGATTACATCACCCGCGGGGATCTTCCCCAGACGTTCCGCGAGGTGAGGAGTGCGGGAGTAGAACTGGTCCAGCAGCCTCTCCATTGTTCTAGCTTCGCATCCCATTAGTAACGATTTTTGTTTCGCTTTTCGAATGACTAAATCACATTTTTAATTAGCTGATCACGTGGAATTTGTTTCATCCGGGTTGCAGAGATAATGAAAGAGCGTGGAAGATTGCTGCCAACGACTTCATTATGCCAAAACAGCGATAACACGTACTAGATAGTGTATAGAGAACGTATTGCACTCCACAAAATTCGATACCGAGATTTCACCGGAAATATATGTTTTAGGGTCTCCTGAATCTATTTTCTGCAAAAGGTTCGTGTGTGTCTGTGTCCGTGTGTCTATGAACACGATAACTTAAAAACGAAAAGTCGATAAAATACCAAACTTGTTATTTAAGTTTAGTATCTTCCAGGGATGCGACATGAAGATTTTGAGAAAAATCCCCCCACCCCCAACTACCCTTTACATGGAACTTTTTTCGAAAATTTTGATTTTCTCAAAAATGGCTCTAACAATTTTGATTAAAATTTCGGATATTAAACATATTTTCCTGACAAATGAAATGTATATCTTGAATTTTCTGGGAATAGCCTCTGAAGAGTAGTTTATTCTGGATGAATTTTACTAAATTTTGAATAACTGCTAAACCGTAAGAGATGGACAAAAACTTTTACACAAAAAATGAAGAGCACATTAAAGCACACAATTTATGCTATATACATTTTTTCGTGGAGTTAGTCGTTTTTATGACATTCCTTATTTTTGGTTTCTGCTATGAAAAACATACTTTTCTCATACTGGAACTTGTCAACTCCTATCCATATAAACTATGGAACTTCATTGACATAGCAACGAGCTTTTGACTATCACTTTAACCTACGGTTGTCCCTTATTTCGCTTCTACTTACAAGGATGCGAGTAATAAGACTAGTTCTGCTAATTTTTTCTGATTAGCATAAAGTAAATAGAAGTATAAGCTTTTTAAGAATTATTTGTTGCAGGGATATGGAGAAAGTCATGTGAATGGTACACATCAGATTTTTTCAGACAGGAGCTGTCCGTTTTTCTTTTGTTATACTCCTGGCTAAGCAAAGAAGGGATTTGCAATGGCAAGCGCGTAAAGACAGCCTTTTATCACTATAGCCTAGTGCACTTCTTTAGTTCCCTTCTACTTATAATGCTGTAATAAGAATATTCTGCAGGGGTTTATCTCGATTAGCATTGTGTAGAAATAAGAACAATCTTTTGCAATAAGATTTTTACCCATGCTTTACATCTGCACCTCAATGTTTGTACAGCTATTACTCTGTAAAGCTTTAAATCTGTTTGCTTTTTGTTTTTACTTTTTAAGATTCTTGCTAATGTTTAAGCATAAGTCTATATAAAGTAGAACTGCGCACTAACAGTAAAATAGTTCCTTGTATGAGAAAGAGTTTGGTTAAGAGAAAATAAAATCACTGCATACCGCACTGGACTACGTTCATGTATGGTACCACTTCTTGCGCGTTTTTTTCGTTTAATGTGGATGCATAGTAAACCAGTCTAATGGATTACACTTTCTCTCACGTGGCTTTTGGCTTTAATCTTGTCTTAAATTTATAATCATGACTTTCTCTACATCGATATAACAAATTATTTTTAAAAGGTATATTCTTCTATCAACTTTATGATAATTGAGATAAACTTTAGCAAAAATTGTCTTAATTATTTGCGTCCTTTAAAGTAGAAATAATGGAATACATTAATTTAAAACGATAGTCAAATCTTTTAAAAGCCGGTTGCCATGTGAATGAAATCCTTTCTATGCAGGAGTAGGATTTTACAACTCTCCGTGTGAAAAAAAAAAAAAAAAAAAGTTTAAGTATTTTATATCTGAAACAAATGACAAGGAATATCTCAGAAATGGCCAATGCAACGAAAAAAAAACGAATATCACATAAATTGTGTGATTTAATGTGCTGTAATTTTTGGGGTGGTAAGTTTTTTCTAACTATTAGGGTATACCAGTTACACAAAATTCAGTAAAATTCATTCAGACTAAAGAAGTCTTTTGGGGCTATTCTCAGAAAATTCGAGACATATGTTTTATTTGCCATATAAAATCTTTAATATGCGCTAATTTGATCAACGACCCACGGACACACCCGCACACACATTTACGGACAATACAAACACGGACCTTTTTCTGAAAATACTTTTTTTTGGATACAAGGTACTCGAAAACGTATATTTCCGGTGAAATCTCGGTATCGAACTTTTGGGTGGAATGCACTACCTTCTCTATACACTATGCACATAGTACGTGTAGCAAAAGTAAAAATATAATTGAGGAGTTTTGAGTTTAAAGTTCAACGCAGTGCTTTAGCTAAATCGTGCATGACCGTTTAAAATATCTATGTGTGGCTTTAAAGTTGTTGATACTTTAGGAAAAATTATAGATGCAAAAACAAAACTATAAAATGTTCACATTTGTAACCAACTTTTTTAACCTAACGTTAGAAGAATACTTCAACTGGAAGCCACTGCTCTGGAACATTCTACAAAATGAGCTCCACAAGCTTGTGCTGAAACTTAATATGCTTGTGGCAATCCTGTCGAGTTTTATTTGTATTTTTGAAAAGAACACGGATGTATCAATTCAGCTTGTAAGCCAAAATGTATAAATTTGATTCCACAGAGAGCGCCGTACAAATTCCTGCGTTAGAAGGCCTTCCATAAAAATCCTGATAGGAATGTATATAGTAAGATTATGCCAGATAATTTGCATACAACAGTGTTTTGAAATCCCGTCACAGAAATACTTGTTTGGAAGTCATTCTTGAGGTCGTTGTATATCTCACTTTACAGCTTAAAGGGAAGATTGGCTTCTCTGACGTCATTTCTCCCATCTTCCAGAATATTATAAACATATTCAGTAAATCAGTCGCAGCTGTTGAAAAATTTCCAGTGTTATTTACTAAACATTACAAATTTGTGACATTCTTGTATTTTTATCTGCGGCATTAACGTGCCAGTTACACTCCAGGGGTTCTAAATTATTCGTTAAGTTTTATGGGAACAGGTTCTGCTGGTTAAAATATGGTCATGTGATTTTAATTTGAAGTTTGGATGCTGGCGGAAAACTTGGGTATTTCTTCACTTTTCTGCTTCATGTTGAACATCTTCCACTATTTGAAAGAAATTCGACACAAATGAAAGTCGTAGAGAACTTAAACCTGGTATTTATGACATATTGAGAATATTTTTACAATAGGTATTGTTAAATTCATTGAAAAAATAAGCAAAAATAAATGAGCATGTCAAATAGTAGTGTCCTTAATTGCAAATATAATAATTATTTTGTAATTGTGTACGTATGTACACGTCAACTGTGTAGATTTTTTTTTGTACATAATGAAGAAGTCCCCTTTCTGTGTGAGCCTATTAGACTCCCTACGAATGCTGAAAACATCCATTTTTTATTTTCTCTATACGTACTATATACATAGTGTATAGAGGAGGTATTGTACTGCACCCAAAAATTCGATACCGAGATTTCACCGGAAATATATGTTTTGAGACCCCCTGAATCCAAAAGAAGCACATTTAGAAAAATGTCCGTGTGTGTGTCTGTCTGTCTGTCTGCCTGTCTGTCTGTGGGCAACATAGCTCAAAAACGAAAAGATCGTTAAATACCAAACTTGGTATCTAAGTTCGGTATCTTCCAAGGATGCGACGCAAAAGTTTTCAAGAAAATCCCCCCAACTACCCTTTACATAGAAAAAATTGCAAAAATTTTGATTTTCTCAAAAATGGCTCTAATGGTTTTGATTAAAATCTCTAATATATAAAATATGTAATGTACAAATAAAATGCATATCTTCAATTTTCTGAAGACGTTTATTCTGGATGAATTTTGCGGAATTTTGCATAACTGGTAAACCATAAAAGATAGGCAAAAACATATGCAACGAAAAATGCAGATCTCGTTAAAACACACAATTTATGTTATATACATTTTTTTTCGTGGAGTTGACTGTTTTTGAGATATCGCTGGTTAGTTTGTTTTAAAATACTTTCCTTTTCTCATACGGGACTTTTTCAAATCCCGTCCATACAAACAAAGGTACTTTAATCACATAGCAACCAGCTTTTAAAAGATTTGACAATCGATTTAGAATATGGCGCTCCCTTCTTTTCCTTTTACTTACAAGAAGCAAATTTTTCTCGATTAGCATTAAGTAAATTGAAGGATAAGATTTTTAAGAATAACTTATTGTTGAGATGCAGAGAAAGGCATGTGAATGGAAAACATTAGATCTTTTTAAATTACGTTGGCTTTCATTGTTCTGATAGAACAGATTTGAATATTTCATTTGAGACATTGCAAATTACGTACTTCTTTTGCTTAACCCTTTCAATAATTATTATATTCTGCTCGCGATGCTAAGATTTGTTAGACGCATTTAATATTTTATTTACGTTCATTTTATTACTGATGTTTATTTGAAAGAATATATTAATATAATTTCTATGTTTTCTACTATCAAGCCATTCATGTTCACAGTTGTTGCATTATTTAGCATATCCTATGTCACCTTATGTGTTTTAAAGCGCAGGATCTTTCAAAAGTTACTTAGAGTTTTAAACCGTTATACATATTATAATATTTGAGATAGGAAAGAAACAAAAGTGTCATTCGTACTTGGCAAATAATAGGGTTTCATAAAACAATATTAGCAATTTCTTGCTGTCGGTTTGTTGGATGTCTTAGGAAAACTCGTTCTTTAATGTAACCCCACAACCAGATGTCGGTCGGATTGAGATCTGGAGGTCACGACGGCCACTTTGTTGGAAAGTGTGAGTTGATGACACGATTGCCAAAAATCTGGGTAATTAATGTTTTTGCAGGGGTGCAGATATGTATGGGGCGGAGCGCCATCATGCATGAAAATAATGTTTTCCATATTGTGATTCCTCTAAATGTAAATGGCGTGTTAGACCGCTTAATTTTGCTCAGAGGCCTCGCTATCAGGTTTGAGGTTCTTTTACGTGCTTTACTTCTCGTCGGAAGGAAGCCATGCTAAGGATTTTTACACCCGAAAAAATCCATCGTCCTCCGCCGGGTTTGAACCCACGACCTTGGGTACTAGCATGATAACCACTCTAAAAACGACGAAGAGTTGTACCATGACATAGAAACGCTCGCATTTACAGTAACAGTCTGTCTTTTCTATTGTTGTTTTCTTCGAAGTAATAAGGGTCAATAATGAATTATGAGTTAAAATCACACCATTGAATAACTTTTAAATCATAAAGAAGTTCTTGAATTAAAATTCTAGAGTTATTTAGTGACCAAATTCTGAAATCATATGTGTTAACTACACATTAAGAGAGAAGCGTGCTTCGTTTGTCCAAAGCACGTTGTCCAACCAATAATTATGAATTTAAATCTCTGGTAGCACACATAAGGAAAATAATTTTCCCTTTTCACTTTCTTTGAGTGCAAACGTTGTATTCAGTTTATATGGATACAGTTAATGTGTTTTATTAGAACTCTCCAAAATGCAGTATTACTCATCTGAAGTTGCTTCGATATGTGTGCAACACTACTAATTCCATTATTAATATTTCTATTACTTTCTCTACACGTACTATGTACATGTGTATAGAGAAGGTATTGATTGCACTCTACCCAAAAATTTGATACCGAGATTTCATCGGAAATACGTTTTATTGTCTCCTGTATCCAAAAGTATTTTCAGAAAAAGGTCCATGTGTGTGTATATGTCCGTTTGTCTGTGAACACGACAACTCTAAAACGAAAATTCGGTGAAATACCAAACTTTAAGTTTGCTATCTTCCAGGGATGCGTCACGAAGATTTTGAGAAAAATCCCCCCACTCCAAACTACCCTTTACATGGAAAAAATTTCAAGTTTTTGATTTCTCAAAAATCAATTAAAATACTGTATGTTAAATATATTTATATTACCATATCTTGTATATCTGGTATTTTCTGAGAATAGCCTCTGGAGAATTAATTTTGCATAACTGCAGTTTTAAAGTACTGAAACTTTTCCAATATGGGAATTTGTCAACTTCTGGTCATACAGTGAAACTAAGTTCAATCACATAGCAACCACCTTTTAAAATATTTGACTATCACTTTAGCCTAGTATATTCCCTTGCTTCCCTTATACTTAATGGGAAATAAGACCATGGTTATCTCCAATAGCATGAAATAGAAAGTTTTTAAGAATATATTGTTACAGGGATGTAAAAAAAGGGCACGTGTATCAAATTGTTATTTTTTGTTTGTTTTAATGTTCTTAGTTAAGTAGCACAGATAAATTCAAATTTAGTAAACAAATTAAAATAATGGCTTAAATATAATTCGTATTTAAAATCTGTTAAATAAGTCATTGTTCGGTTAAGAAAAACTAAATTACTGGACTACGGTCTAATCACAGAAACTGAAAGTTTACACCATAGTTTTTTTTTTTCATTTGATCTGAATCGGTAAAAAAGAACTGTTAATTACTCAGTTGTTGATTTTCCGTAACAGGGAGATGCTGTTAACTATCTGAAGTTGAAACTTAATATGTATAATAATATTATAAAAATTCAGAAAAAAATTCTCACAGGGCATCAGACTCAATATGTTATTTTTGTGTAGACAGCACAGCTAGCAATCGAATAAGGTACTGAATGACGTCCCGGTTAGAATCGGAATGGGAAAATGCTGAATTATTTTTGGTAGAGCTGTATCAAATATCTGCGTTACTTATACCTCTGAGGTTAGTTTTCGTATTGTGATACAATTAATGTAACCATCTGCAATTCTTATATTAATTTTAAGGTTTTTAATTCTGCTAAATAAAGAAAGAAAGCAAAGACAATTAAAATAAGAACTGAAGCTTTCCAGAACACACAACATTTTACGATAGTTTTATCTATTTCTAGATAAATATACGGAAATTATATAGGCTTCCGTGTCTGTGCATGCAAGATCTGGCAGACTCGTGGTGAGCCTAGGTGAAGTTGGAATGATGGATGGTTGAGGTTTGGTGTTTTAGTGTAGTTTCGACTATTGGTGTTAAAGACGTAGCGATATTTATAGACTTCTCAACGGTTGCAATTTTAAGGAACAACATCCTTTTCCTCAGCTCCAATGGTGTTTTGTTTGTTTAAACATTTATTTCTATTTCAGCTTGTTGACTGTTCGCTGGATTGAAGCCGTTGTTACCGGAGGTGCCTGCAAGCCATGCGGGAAATCCGCTTCTGCCTGTATCGATGTTGGTAAATAGTCCCCAATGATCTGACAAGTACGGTCTTCTGGCGTAGAAGTTTTGAGCCCGGCCCTAATTATAACCTCTACATATGGGAAAGCCGAAGCTTCATGTAGTGGTCTCACTGGGATGGACCGGAGCCCTCTATTCTGTGTCCGCTATAACCAGAGAAGCCAGGAGTCTTATGAACGTGTATCTGTATTTGTCGTAAACAAACGGTAAACAAAGGAAATTTAGGGAAACAGAAACAACAAAAGAGGAATAAGGAAAAAGGAATACAGAGTCGGAGACCCGACCAGGTTCTGGAACTGTATTTGTATTAAAAAAAAAAAAAGGCCCGGGCCTCCATTCTGTTCCCGAAGCTCAAAGCGTCAGTTTACCACTCTGGACCCCAGCCGTCCGATGATTCAACATCCGAGAGGCTACATCATACTTAGACTTCAGTGACCTCGAACTCTGCCATGTCGTATTCAGCAAGAATTTTAATTGGACCTGTAGCGTATATTATGTCTGTTGGCTTTTACCAGTTAAAACACCCCCTTTCCGCCATACAACATGTCAAATTATGTGGATGAGTCTATAAAAAGTATTTCATTCAGCAGAAAAGTAATAAGACTTAGTCTTAAAACATGTGAATTCATGTACCTTTTTCTTTGATACTGCTTGATTGTTCTTATTGACCAGCTATCTTGTGAACCTCAATAGTTTAGCTATGATACAATTTCAGTAGAAATTAAAAAAGAAATATATTTGTAAACTCAACAAAATAAAAATGTGGACAGTTTGCAATGTTGCTGCTTTCTTAATATGATCATCACCACAATTGTGGTTCAGAAAGTTCAATTATGTGTAGTGTATATGTGCTGAAAATTGCAGCTTTCAAGCTCTCATAGTTTCTGAGAAATAGGTATATCAGTATCCAAAAATGCTGTTTCGAGAAAACTGAATTTAAAGATACAAATATTCTAACAAGACGCATAGCATAACTGGTTAAAAGAAATGCAGACTATCATTTAAATTATATTTAAATTGATTAAAATCCTCTTAACCTCCCAAAAGTATACATTTTCTGAAACTAGAAATAATAGAAGGTTATTAGTGTGTGGCACAAAAAATGTTATTTTTTACCATTTCAGAATAACTTGTACCCTTAAAAACTGTTCTGATGCTGCGTTTAGACTGTATTCTTGCTATTTTGTAGGACACTGCACCCACGTACGGAATAATGGCTGTTGCTAAGCTTTCTTTTTCTCTGCAGTGTCGTTTGGTGTGTGGTGGAATCTCATGGAAGCTTGTTGATGGCTCGGATGGTATATTGGTTCTGTCTAAAGGATTCTGCTGGATTTCTTCTGAAAGTTTGTTTATCAGAGGTTGTTATCGCTCGGTGTATAAGTGTAGATAGTACTGTGTGGTGGCAGCTTGTATTGTTGGAGTACTGAAATTGTTAGCAACCCATTATTGTTTTAACGTCCATCAAATCTTTAAAATCTAGTTGCTATTTAATGGCTTGTAATTCCATTGTCTTTGTCTATCAGAAAGAAAAACGAATAACGACATTACATTTGAGGAAAGTAAAATTATTCAAACCAATAACAAGGAACACCTCGGAAATGGTTAACTACCCCAACAATTTTTTGACACAAATGGTGTCTTTTTGAGTGTGTTTTTTGTGTAGCAGGACTCGTATTTATTATGGTTTCCAGTTGTGAAAAGTCATCCAGAATGAAGAGCACTTCAAAGGCAACTACCGGAAAATTCAAAATATACGTTTTATTGTTCATCAAAATGTCCTAAATGTGCAGTAATTTAATAAACAACCATTTTTGGAAAAACAAAGTATTTGAAAACGCTACTAAATAAATGGTAATTTGGGGTGAGCCGATTTTTAAATATCTTGTGTCGCATCATTGGAAAATGCTCAGTTTAAATATCAAGTTTGGTAGGTATTTAAGCAAGTTTTCGTTTTTACTTTCTTTACACACTATATACATAGTGTATAGAGAAGGTATTGCACTCCACCCAAAAATTCGATACCGAGATTTCACCGGATATATATGTTTTTAAGGGTCCCCTGTGTGCAAAAAAAGAATTTTCAGAAAAAGGTCCCAGTGTGTGTGTGTGTGTGTGTGTGTGTGTGTGTGTGTCCGTGTCCGTGAGTCTGTGAACACGATAACTCAAAAACGAAAAGTCGGTAAAATACCAAACTTGGTATTTAAGTTAAGTATCTTCCAGGAATGCGACACGAAAGTTTTGAGAAAAATCCCCCACCCCAAACTACCCTTTACATGGAACTTTTTTCGAACATTTTGATTTTCTCAAAAATGGCTCTAACGATTTTATTTAAAATATCGTGTATTAAAGATATTTACCTGACAAATAAACTGTATATTTTGAATTTTCTGGTAGTAGCCTCTGAAGACTACTTTATTTTTGATGAATTTTACGGAATTTTTCATAACTGCTAAACTGTAAGAGATTGACAAAAACTTACCACACAAAAAATGTAGAGCACGTTAAAACACACAATTTATGTTGTATACATTTTTTTCGTGGAATTGATCGTTTGACATATTCCTTGTTTTTGGTTTCACATTTAAAAGCCTTACTTTTCTCATACAGAACTTTTTCAACACCTGTCCATACAAACAAAGGAACTTCAGTCACATAACAACCAGCTTTTTACTATCATTTTAGCCTATGGTACACCCTTGTTTCGCTTCTACTTACAAACAGGTAATAAGACTATTTCTGCTATTTTTTTCTAGAGTAGAATAAAGTAAATAGAATTTACTTAACAATAAATAATTTGTTACAGAGATGTAAAGAAAGTCATGTGAATGGAGCACATCAGAGTTTTTAGTTATCCAGTTCAAACATACACACATGCATACATGCATACATACATACATACATACATACATACATACATACATACATGCATACATGCATGCATACATGCATACATGCATACATGCATACATAAATACAGACAGACACATACACACATACATACACACACATACACACATACATACACACATACGTACATACACATACATACATACAGACATACATACACATACATACATACATACAGACAGACAGACATACATACATACATACATACACCATGATTCCTTCTTTTAAAACGGACCCCAAAACTGTAATCTTGGTATCCAATTTTTGGGAGGAATGCAATGGCTGTTGTACCTATTATGGATGTAGTAGTATACTTTTCTCAAAAACATGCCTCCAACCGAACCGCTGCTCCCTGCCACTGGGCAATAACCATTAGCAAACAAAAGAGGCGAGAGGCCACGTAGTAAAATCTGTTTCTTGGAGCTTCTGCTTGCAAGTCGACAATCGCGCCTTAGTTAAGAAACCAGTAAATAGAAGACTTGGTAACTTGGTTTCCAGCCGCACACATCCTAATCCCCAAACTTTAAAGCCTGAAAGCTTCCTTTGGAGGAAGTGAGGGGCAGGGTTATCATGCTCTGAAAATGCTGTACCTGGTGGGGAAACGAATAATCTTTTGTAATAATAGTTTGTAAAAGCTTAAAATAAATAGATGTGGTACATTTAGGAATTTCTCTAATCATTCTACAGTTAATTATTCTTAAAGAAATCATATTCTTCTATCTTCTATCCGCTAATCGAAGTAAATATTCACATAAATGTTTTTATTATTTGCTTCCTTCTAAATATAATGGGTTTAGGGGAACATGGTAGGCTTTAGCGAGAGTCAAATCTTTAAAAAGTCGGTCACTGTATGATGGCTTTGAAACTTCGTTCTCTTTGCTTGATCAACAGAATGATAAACGAATAACTACTTCCCACTTGATAAAAGTATACAATTTAAAACCAATAACAAGGAATATCTCAGAACTGGTTGATTACAGAAAAATGATTTTCATATATAAATTGTATTTTGAGGAGATCTATATTGGAGTAATAAATATTGTCTGTTTCTAACGGTTTACCAGTTATGTAAAAGTGATTCAAAACGAATAGGAATTTATCGACATTACAAATGAATTCAAGATATACATTTCATTTTAATCAAAATCGTCAGATCCATTTTTGGAAAAAAATAAATCGAAAAATGTTTCATGTAAATTGTAGTTGTGGGCGGAGGGATATTTGAAAATGGTCGTAACCTATCATTGGAAGATGCAAAATTTAAATATCAAGTCGAGTTTGATACAAAAGCGGTTGTTCTTATTTAGTTTTGTTGTTCAAAGACAGACACACACATACACACATGCACACACACACATATACACTTTGTTTGATATGCTCGCACATACAATATGGAATAATATTGTGAGAAAATATTACAGCAATAGAAGTTGAAAAAAGGTGAAGGATACTGCAGGAAAAATGAGAATATCTTGAAGTTTGCAATAGAAATATACGTGAGATCTGGGGTTGCAAGATTTCGAATAGAGATATGGAAGCTTAAAGGTTTGAGAGGAGTGAGGCAGGGACTATATCCAATTTTTAGGGAGGAGGAGGAGGATGAACGGCTCATAATGTGTAAATATAAAGGGAGGAATGAATGGAAAGTGGAGTGATTAAACTTATTTAAAGTTGACCTTTTTCTGAAAATGCCTTTTTTTGGATTTAGGACACCTCAAGTTATATACTTTCGGTGAAATCTCCACTTGCGTTTCTGGGTGGAATACAATTACTGCACATAGTAGAGAAGTATTGAGCAGTAGCGCTTCCGAATTTTTCCATTTCCAAACAAGAACAAGGAGGAACGCCGAGACCTGCTGGTTTTCTTTCCAGTTCAAATCATAAACAAGAAGATCACTGAGGTTATACAGGCACATTATTGATATTTACTTTATTTCCCTTGTTTTTATCGGGTATTACATATTTGGTGTTGCTCTTCCATAAATGTTCTTGTAATATTTGAGTGGAACGCTCCAACATAACTTGGTATCATCAAGTTTCCAAGCGGTAGGCAGATGGTGTTACCTGTTAATATTGTATAACACAGGTTCTTTTCACGCCTTCACACTCTTCTGCTTGCATAAATGAGGCATCTTTGATGTCTTTTATATTATAACTGAAGAGTTTGAAAACCGGTTGCGTGTCATTTCCTCTATTACAGCTTTTAGGGTTAAATGTTTACATGCATTTTATATTCGACGATACGTCTGGTCCAAGATTTAAAGCGCCAGAAAATGCTTCACACCTTGGTGATAGTTTTGCATTGCCTAAACATTTTATTATCTGTACTTGATTAATTTATAAGGATTACCTGTAAGAAAATCCTATAAGTTTACCGGTTAAGGGTCATGTTTTAATTACAAATCAATATTCTCTGACTTCCTCCGTGGTCGAGTGGTCAGCGAGGGGATTTCACACCCGGAGGTCCCGGGTTCGATAACCGGCTGTGGGGGGAAATTTTTCTTTAGCTAGAATTATTCCCTATCCCCCTCACAGTCTGGAAGTATTATGTGAGAGTGAATGTGTTTGTGTGCTTGAGTAAAATTATTTAAACCTACAGACAACGAGTTCTTTCAAGTGCAAAGCCCCCGATTTGACCTTGGATATTAAAGGGGACTATATAAATGAAACAATATAGCTTTTACAGAAGCATGCTAATTGCAAATAGTTAAAAAAATATTGTTGAAAATAATCCTGCGTATTAGCCTTATAGAACATTTTATTGCAACCTCTTGGTAAAACATCAATAAATTTGAAATAATAGTGTTACAGACGATTTTTTTTTTATTTTGATCGGAAACTTTTACTTTACTATTGGTACTGGCATCCCGTTCATATTACCTTCATGTGTGAGTTTCAAAAACTGCAAAATTGTGTTAGCAAAGTTAGGTTACATTTCTTTTTAATGTTATGTTTGAAAGCAATTTATGAAGAAGTAAAACGTTCCATACAAATGTCCCATTATATCGGAAACTAATTGACACAAAGGTTTGAAATTCTTACCGCACTTTTGCACCTAAATAGGCTTTATTTTAAAGAAAATGTTTTTATGTGTAGGGATTAGTATTTTTTTTAAATTTAAAAATCATGAGTTTTCAATTAACTTTTTAGAGCTTTATTGAAAAAAAAAATCGTACCTTACCTTCTAATGAGCAGAAGTGTTCTATTTTTCATCAATCAAGTGCAACGGTATTTTTAATATACTTTGAAAAATTTAGCTCATTACGTTAAATAGTTGTTGAGATAATGGATCAAACTTTAACATCGGTAAGATAGGATATTTTGACTCCCCTTAAGGTTTTCCAAACTCGAATATCCATTAGGGATAAACAGCGCATGTAATAAGTGATGTCCTGGTGTCAAAAGAAAGGTGTCAAGCTCTTATGTTTGCTCTCTCTATTAATTAGTATTGAGTAAAGCAATAATTCCATTATATCCAAAACTTCCATACCGAGATTTCATCGAAAATACGCACTCATCAACTCCATACACAACGTATGATTAATTCTGTGTGTTAAGGAAAGTTACATTTTTTGTTTGGTAAATTTTTGTCTTTCCCTTACGTTTACTACGTATGTAAAAGTCATTTAGAATGAACTGACTTCAGAAGCTATTTCCAAAATAATTGTAGCACCATTACATTTTATTTGTGCATATAAATATCATTAGAGCCATTTTTATAGTAAATTTAATTTTTCAATTTTTACTTTCTCTACACGTACTATGTATACAGTATACAGAGGAAGTATTGTAATCCACCCAAAAATTTGAGACTGAGATTTCACCGGAAATACATGTTTTAGAACCCCTGAATCCAAAAAAAAGAAGAAATTTTCAGAAAAAGATTCTGTGTGTGTGTGTCTGTGGTCAGCATAGCTCAAAAACGAAAAGACGATTAAATGCCAAACTTGGTACTTAGTTTGATATCTTCCAAGGATGCGACATGAAAATCCCCCCACCCCTAACTAACCTTTACATGGAAAAATTTTCGAACATTTTGTGTTCTTAAAAATGCCTCTAACAATTTTAATTAAAATATCACATATTAAAGTCAAATCCATCATAAATAAAATGCGTATCTTGAATTTTCTGGAAATAGCCTCTAAAGACCTCTTTATTCTGGATGATTATTATTGAATTTTGCATAACTAGTAAACCGTAAGAGATAGACAAAAACTTACTACACAAAAATTTACCTCACGATAAACACACTAATTATTTCATATACATTTTTGTCGTGGATTTGATCGTTTTTGAGATATTCCTTGTTATTGGTTTCAGATTTAAAAAACTTCTCCTATCCATACATACAAACAAAGGAACTTCAGGCACATAGCAACCAGCTTTTGACTATCACTTTAACCTATGGAAGTCCCTTATTTCATTTCTACCAACAAGGAAGCAAGTAATAAGACTATTTGTGTTATTTTTTCTCGTTTAGAATGAAGTAAATAGAAGCATAAGCTTTTTAACAATAATTTGTTGCAGAGATGTAGAAAAAGTCATGTGAATGGACCAAATCAGATATTTTTTCCAGGTAATGCGACAAGTTTGTTATTTAATTGACTTTTCATATTTGAGTTATTGTGTCCACAGATACACGGGCATTGACAAACGCGCGGAGCATTTTCTAAAATTTCTTGTTATACTGGAGACCCTAAAACGTGTGTTTACAGTGAATCACGGTATGGAATGCAATACTTTCTCTACTTTCATAATATAGCAGGTTAAGCTAGATTAAGTTTTAATGCCTGCGACTTCAAGAATAACTTGCCTTTTAGTGCGGACACAGGCTTTCAACGTTCTGCTAGACACTAAAGCTGTATTACGAGGGAAGATTAGCGGAAGTTGCATGCACAAGAAACAATTCTGTGCCCAGTTCACAGACCACATTCCACTGCCGCTCAGCGAAGTTGGAATAGTAGTTTTGTTGTATTAGCGCATCCTGAAGCTAATTACTTAGATGTGTGTTTATCGCTTGTTAGGCGTCAGCCATATTTTTAACGAGTAGAATAAATAGTCTAGTGCAAGAAGTAGGTGCACTTAAAGCTTCCACTTATTGAATCCTTCAAGTATATAATCTTACAGAACAGGAATATAAAATTACTTAGTGCAGTCGTACCGCGAGCAGAAGTACCTTTTTTGTTACATTACTTTCTCTTAACGTGCTATATAATTACTGTAAAGAGAAGGTATTGTAATGTACCCAAAAATCGATACCGAGATTTCACCAGAAATACATGTTTTGGGATCCCCTGAATAAAAAATCTAGAAAAAAGTTCGTGTGTGCATACGAGTGTGTGTGTGTCTTAAAAATGGCTAACGGTTTTGATTAAAATATCGCATATAAAATATTTACCTGACAAATAAAATATACATATTGAATTTTCTGGGAATAGCCTCTGAATTCTGGATGAATTTTACGAAATTTTGTATAATTGGCAAACCTTCCTCGTTAATACACACAATGTATGTTATATACATTTTTTTTTTTTTTTTTTTTTTGGACTGGATCGTTTTTAGATATTCATTATTATTCGTTTCAGCTTTAAAAACTTATACTTTTCTCATACAGGAATTTGCCAACTCCTGTCCATTCAAAGAAAGGAGGTTCAGTCACAAAGCAACCAGCTTTTGACTAACACTTTAGCCTATGCTACACCTTTATTTCTCTTCTACTTGCGCGCAATAAAATTATTTCTGCTATTTTTTTTGTTTCGATTAGCATGAAGTAAAAAGAAGCATAGGCTTTTTAATAATGTGTTGCAGAGATGTAGAGACATTTATGTGAATGGAACACATCAGATTTTTATTTGTTTGTTTCACTGTTTACCCTCCTTGGATATAGGACAAGCCAGCGCCTGAGTCAGGATGGGTGATGAGCCTCATTCCTTTTTTTGTTGCTGTTGCTTAACGTCCTTTAACCTGGTTTGGTCATATCGGTCGATGAATGAAATTGGTAAAATTATGCTCAAATGATCTCGGGGTCCATGGAGCTTAAAGTTACTCGACATTCGTCTTCTCAAGATAAGGGAAAACCGCGAAAAGAACCTTATCCGGGTAACTCACCCTAAGCGAGATTCAAACTCACGACCTTTCGAATGTGAGGCAGATACGCTACCTCCACACTACCCAGGCGGGCCCTGATTCCTTGTGTGAAAGTGAAGAGTTGGATGAGATGAAATGACGAGGAAAGGTGATTATGGAGGAAATCGGAGAATCCGGAGAAAATCGACCCAGATTCCGGTTCCAAATGCGAGATCCGTAGTAATGACCCCAAACAAACAAAAATTAATCCATTCGAAATCATTGCTTTTCACCACTTTTGAGAATTTTGTCCCTTCTTTGTTTAATTGCACTTCTGTGACCTGCTACGATGTATCGCCGCGTTTAGAATCATTTATCCTATCGTACATTATTACTTGGCTTTTATGTCTTTTGGTGTTACACCTGTTCAATAGAAGCGTTTAATCACCGCACGAAAATAGTTTTCTTCCATTTTTCTAAATAAGCATAAGATTGTTGATTCAATTGCCTATGGATATAGCTGAAACTTGATATGCCATCTAGTAAGAGACGACGGTTACTAAACACAATTTTTTTTCGATGCTGCTAGTGCAATTTCTTGGATTTTCTAAGGACTTATTGAACGCCCATAATGCATAAAGATGGGATAATTGTAGATTAGATTAGATTAGAAAGCATTCTGTAGGTTCATTTAGGCCTGGAAGCCACTGAACATAGAACTTATCAAGGAATATACATGTATACATATGTTTATATACTACGAAAAAAAAAAAAAAAAAAGCTCTAATGCTAAAAGCCGGGTTACAAAAACAGCAGAATAGACATATAAATCACATCATTTGCTTTTGAGGCCTGTACGTCACTGCACTATACTTAATGTGCTCCATAAAATCATATGTACTTCATTTTTGCATGCACATAAAAACAAAGAGTATCAAAAATTAGTGACAAAATGTATAAATAAATATAATTTCATTATAAGTAACACTGAGTAATGTCAGATGATAGTTTTCTAATTATCGACATAATATTTACTACTTGTAATTATATAAAACTAAATATTATGTACTCTCCATAAATGTCAACAAATTACAATACATATTTACAAATATATAATAGAATTTACAATGAAAAAAATTTACTGTTATGCACTAGAGTGTAAAATATCAGAGCATCATGCTTTACAGACCTTGTAATTGCAAAATGCTAAAAAAATTCATTTTGACACATTCGTGCAAGTCAAAGCATACATGAGTGTAATTTGAGTATGAAACTCGCACACTAATATACACAAATAATACTTATAAATACAATGATTATTACGGTACTGTCAAACGGATTTGTCCCTTAAATATTCATATACAGGTTAAAATGATTTATTGCAAAGGTACTCCTTAGAGAAGCCTTAAAAGCCCTGAAATTCCCAACATTTTCTTTGAGATTACTGGGGAGAGCATTAAATCTTTTGATTGTTTCATAATATACACCTTTTTGAAAGCAGCGAAGATTGGCATTGGGACGAAGAATATATCCCTTTTGTCTAGTATTAATGTTATGAGTTTCCATGTTTGTTATAAAACTATGGCAATTAACTACATAGTATTTTAAAATGGATAATATATAAAAATAAGGTAAGGTGAGTATGTCCAATTTTTGAAATAGTTCTTTACATGACTGTCTGCTATAAGCATTACAGACTATTCGTATAGCTTTCTTCTGTATCCGGAATATGCATTTACTATCCATTGAATTATCCCAGGATATTATTCCATACTCGATGATGGAGTTGAAGTAGGCAAAATACACCAATTTAAGTGTGTCGATTAAGTGTAATTTAACCAGTGCACGGAGAGCTAAGTTTAGGTGTGATGTAGCTAATATGTGACCTGCAGTCCAAATGCTTATCTACCTGAAGGCCAAGAAATTTGACTTCATTTAGCTGTTCTAACAATGTATCATTAATTCATATTTCTATGTGTGTTTGTGGTGAGCGTGTAGTTACAAATTTAATGGTTTTTGGTTTTTTTTCAAGGTTAACTGAGAGTTTGTTTGCTTTGAACCAATTTGACATACAATTTAGAGCATATTTTAATTTTACTACACAGTCATTGAAATCTTTACTTGTTACTAGAACACTAGTGTCATCTGCGAATAAATAAATACTTGCCGTACTGTTTATGTATAGTGGGAGGTCATATATGTAAACCAAGAACAAAAGAGGTCCTAAGACCGATCCCAGGGGAACCCATGTTTTACTGATTTCCATTCTGAGGCATTGTTTTGATACCCATTGGAGTTATTAATTTCAAGCCTTTGTTTTCTTTACGCTAGGTATGAAATTATGTAATACTATGATTTATTTATTTATTCTATAGAAATGTAGTTTTGCTATCAGAATTTCATAATTCACACAGTCAAAAGCCTTCGCTAGGTCATAAAAGATTCCAAAACATGTTCCTTTTCATTTAACGCTGTTAAATTTATGCGTGAGCTTGTAAGTTGCATTATCTGTCGCCACTCGTTTTCTAAAGCCAAACTGTTCTTTGGCAAGTAAGTTGTTCTTTTCCAAGTAATTATAAAGCCCATTGAACATTTCTTTCCCAAATCTTTTAAGAAAACAGACAAAGGAGATATTGGTCCATAATTTGAGACATTAGCTTGTTTACCTTTTTTGTTTTGTTTTAAATCTTATCACATAACTCAAATTCTGTTTGGATATTAGAGTTATAGTTCTGATGAAATTAATACATTTTAATTCGCAGCACGGGTTACATGCTTACATATTAAAAGTTAAGTTAGTATTAATATTATGATTTAAATTGTTTTTATAAATTAAACATAACTGAATTAAACTTTTTAGTATGAGAGAGAGGTAACTAAATTATGATAAGTTTATTATCATTGCCGTAAAGTGAAGTTCGAGACATTTTAATTAAATAAATACAGACTCTAAATAATTGTCAAAAGAGTTGCACTTATCAAATATCTCAGGGATGATTTTTACTTTCTCTATATACACTATGTACATAGTGTATAGAGAAGGTATTGCACTCCACCCAAAAATTCGATACCGAGATTTCACCGGAAATATATGTTTAAGGCTTCCGTTTAACTAAAAAAAGCATTTTCGGAAAAAGGTCCGTGTGTGTGTGTGTGTGTGTGTCTGCCCGTGTGTGACTGTGAACACGATAGCTCAAAAACGAAAACACGGTAAAATACCAAACTTGGTATTTACGTTTAGTATCTTCCAGGTATGCAACACGAAGATTTTGAGAACAATCCCCCACCCCAAACTACCCTTTACGTGGAACTTTTTTCGAAATTTTTTATTTTTTTAAAAGTGGCTTTAATTAAAATATCGTATATTAAAGCTATTTACGTGACAAATAAAATGTATATTTCGAACTTTCTGGGAATAGACTCTGAAGAGTCTGGAAGAATTTTACGGAATTTTGAATAACTGCTAAACCGTAAGAGATGGACAAAACTTACTGCGCGAAAAACGTAGAGCACGTTAAAACACACAATTTATGTTATATAATTTTTTTTCGTGGAGTTCATTGTTTTGAGACATTTCTTCTTTTTGGTTTCTGCTTTGAAAAACTTATACTTTTCTCATACAGGGATTTGTCAAATCCTGTCTATTCAAAGGAACTTCATTTACATAGCAACCAGCTTTTAACCATCACTTTAACCTATGGTAGTTCCATATTTCGCTTACAACGAAGCAAGTAATAAGGCTATTTTTGCTAATTTTTTCTGCTTAGCATGAAGTAAATAGAAGTATAAGCTTTTAAAGACTAATTTGTTGCAGGGATATAGAGAAAGTCATGTGAATGGTACACATCAGATTTTTTGATTCAGTTTTTATCATTGCTTGTCTCTTTTAAGCCCTTGGTTAGAACTAAAATAACTCCACTAGATATCCTATAGCGGTGCCGTGGCAGAGTGGTTAAATCACTGGCCTCTACCTAGGTGAGCCGGGTTCAATCCCTGGGCACTGCATTTGGTTTATTTGGTGATGGAAGCGGCGTCTGGACGGGTTTTCTCTCGGTTCCTCAATTTCCCCGCCATTCGTTCCACCAGTTGCTCCATCATCACTTTTCGTATCGTTCATTTCGCCTGCATTTTATAACGTGTTGTTCCTCATTCTCATATCATAAATAGTCTTATCCCCTATACCCGGATTCAGGCATCCGATCCTAGTCATTCATTTGTAAGTCTTGGGGGGTGTAGAGGTCCATTCACATTGAAAATTAACCCTAGACGCACTAGCAGAATTAAATGCACGATGAGCATTCCCAATGACTAACGTAAACGTAGGCAATAATCAACCAGAAACTAAAACAAGTGAACTGCGCCTTGCGAGTGAATAGCAAACTAAAATGGCTGTCCGAGACGAGAGTATGGCAGCATTCGCGCACATGCAAACTAGAGTAGCCAGTTTTCTTTGTGTTTTATATTTTAAAGAACGGTTGTCTCTTTGCAGACAATGGTGGATTCATCCCCTTAATTAAAGACGAATTAACGGAGGAGAAACGAGAGAGAATCATTAAGCGAAGCCATTTTAATAACACTTCGAGCAGGGCTCTCATTGGTTGATTCCCAAGTTGCATATTAACTTTCACTTAAAAGCTTGACGTTTGCAAGCTTCTATGTTAACGTACTACGGTTATATCTACATCAGCATAGGGATAGAAGAAAATTGTACTCTTTATCATTTCTCTATCAACTCCTTCATTCCAAACTCTCCGCTTCAAATATCTTTGTGACTGTCATAATCTCTAAACTCGCTCACGACACTTTCCTTCTTGCTATACCTGCTCATCATACAACCTTCTATTCATCATCATTTAGCTCGTCTTTGGAAATCCCTCCCTGAAGACGTAAGGGACTGTCGGAACACTATACACTTGTAATCAAACCTAATCTGCTGTTTATTAATATGATAAATACATCACTAATTTCATTTATTGTTATTAATATTTTATGTGCTGGCAAGTATTATGCATTTCAATTGTAAATATGACTAATATGTGTTTCGACCTAAATGAATATTTCTCTTAAAATAATGTTGTTTGCATATGCTCGAAGGCTTCCACGGCCGGTGTTATTATTGGTAAAATATAACATATTCGGGCTTGTAAGCCGTGGTCGAATATTAGAATTATTAAAATAATTAAAACTTGACGGTTCGTCCTCTGCTGTGATGGAAATTTTCAGAATGAGGCTAGGCAGGAACGGCTAGCGACTGCAGATTCATGGAGCAGTGGGCGGCAATATATACTGTTGTAGTAGTGTGAGGGGTGTAATTGGACTGCTATGTTCTGATTGGCTGTTGTGCTGGCCGGTGCGAAGACGCTGTAAGGCAGGAATCCAGGTCTAGTTTAGCTTAAAACCGTCTTCTCTGTTGAAATTATTGGGATGTTTGTATGTTTCTGTGGATTCCCTGACCATTCTGTGGTGGTAGTATTTGGTGCTACGAGGACTTCTGTTTTATCAAATAATATGTGATGAGGGCGTGATATGCAACAGCTGATTTATCTGTATGACCGAGGCGATGCGGGTTTTTATGTTACGTTTCGTTGTACCTATGTAAGGTTGGCCGCACGTACAAGGTATTTTGTAAACCCCGGCGGTAGAGAGCGGGTCTTTAGCTGATTTGTGAATTTGTTTTAATTTTGGTGTTGGAAGATATATGGTTTTAATTTTCTGTTTATTTAATAGTTTGCCTATTCTGTCCGTGACACCTTTTATGTATGGCAGAAAGACTTTAGCTCTATTTGAATTTGATTTCGTGTTTTCCTTTTGAAATTTCTTAGGATGAATGGCACGTGTAAATTCCTTTTAGAATAGCCATTGTGGGTGAAAACTTGTTCTAGTCGTTTAAGCTCATTATTTAAATACTGCGGCTCACAAATATTTTTGGCACGTTCAACCAAGGTTTTAATCACACCTTGTTTCAGTTGTGGATGATGGTTGGAGTCCTTGTGCAAGTATTGATCGCAACTAACCGTTTTTTTTTTTTTTTTTTTTTTTTACTTTCTCCATACGCACTCTGTACATAGTGTATAGAGAAAGTATTGCACTCCACCAAAAAATTCGATACCGAGATTTCACCGGAAATATATGTTTTAGGGTCCCCAATATCCAAAAAAAGCATTTTCACAAAAAGGTCTGTGTGTGTGTGTGTGTGTGTGTGTGTGTCCGAGTGGCTGTGAACACGATAACTCAAAAACGAAAAGTCGGTAAAATACCAAACTTGGCATTTAAGTTTACTATCTTCCAGGGATGCGACACGAAGATTTTGAGAAAAATCCCCCCACCCACAACTACCCTTTACATGAAACTTTTTTCGAAAATTTTGATTTTCTAAAAAATGGCTCTAACGATTTTGATTAAAATTTCGTATATTAAACATATTTACCTGACAAATAAAATGTATATCTTGAATTTTCTGGGAATATCCTCTGAAGAGTAGTTTATTCTGGATGAATTTTACTAAATTTTGAATAACTGCTAAACCGTAAGAGATGGACAAAAGCTTACTAAACAAAAAATGTAGAGCACATTAAAACACACAATTTATGTTTTATACATTTTTTCGTGGAGTTCGTCGTTTTTGTGACATTCCTTATTTTTGGTTTCTGCTATGAAAAACGTATACTTTTCTCATACAGGAACTTCTCAACTCCTATCCATATAGACAAAGGAACTTCATTGACATAGCAACCAGCTTTTGACTATCACTTTAACCTACAGTTGTCCCTTATTTCGCTTCTACTGACAAGGAAGCGAGTAATTAGACTATTTCTGCTATTTTTTTCTGATTAGCATAAAGTAAATAGTAGTATAAGCTTTTTAAGAATTATTTGTTGCAGGGATATGGAGAAAGTCATGTGAATGGTACACATCAGATTTTTGTATATGTTTTTATTAAGTTGTATAGAATTGTAATTTTGTTCTTTATTCCTTTATTCATTGCATCTTTGCAGTATATTGCCTGGTAGAGTGGAAGAGAAGGGCTTATGGCTTTAACTACAACCGGGATAAATAATAAATAAATAGATGTCAATGTAACCATCGTGAATGACATTGGCTACAAGCTTCTGTGTCCACGTCACGTCTACGGTTGGTTTTCAATGAGAATGGCCCTTAAGTCTTCCATATCAGGAGGGCAGAAGAAGAAATCTAATTTTTACCTACGGAAAAGGAAACCTAGAATTTATGTATATTGGCCATTAGGAGTAATTTATATCACGAAATTTAAGTTAAAAATGTAATATCCACTTCATACACGTGTTAATTTAATGCTTTTTCTTCCGTAAGAGACAATTCCTTTACTCAGCTCGTGCATCACCGTGATTTCAATCCGACAAGCCGAAGGAAGAGGCTGGAAATATAAAACACTACAAGATATCTACTTGCAATCTTTCCTTTGCATACTTAAGGAACACAGAGTAATGAAATATTGACCGGAATCCAAGAGGCTCATCCTTTCCAAGCTCTTGAGATGGACATCCATTATCTTCACGGAAAAATATAGCCAGTCTCGCGTTGCAACGTTTACCACTTTGGTATGTTTCACACAGCGGGGTGCACCTACAACGTTGCAACATCCATAACAATGACCAAGGTGAGTGCACAAGTGCGAGATGTATCTCAGATTTGCTGGAAATATGAGAATGTAAAGCTGGCGTGGTGCCGGTCTACCGAGTGCTGTGTCGCGTCATCAGCCTCCGTCGGTTATGGATGTTTTCTAATATGCCTCACTTTGGTGATTCGTGGCGCAGAGGATCGGGGTACGAGTCCCGCCTTGGGCATGGGTATTTATATGTTAGTAAAATGTGTATATGTGTGTGTATTGAAAGAAAACCCCAAAACGGTAATCAAACAGAAAACAAAGTAAATATTAGGGATATGAATTAAGAGAAAAAACCTGATGTGTACCATTCACATGACTTTCTCTATATCCCTGCGACAAATTATTCTTAAAAAGCTTATGCTTCTATTTACTTCATGCTAATCTAGAAAAATTAGCAGAAATAGTCTTATTACCTTCTTCCTTGTAAGTAGAAAGGAAATAAGGGAGTAGCATAGGTTAAAGCGATAGTCAAAAGCTGGTTACTATGTGACTGAAGTTCCTTTGTTTGTATGGACATGAGTTGACAAATTCCTGCATAAGAAAAGTTAAGATTTTCGATCCTGAAAAAAAAAGGAATATCTCAAAAACGATCAACTCCAAGAAAAAAATGTATACAACATAAATTGTGTGTTTTAATGTGCTCTACATTTTTGTGTGGTAAGTTTTTGTCCATCTCTTACGGTTTAGCAGTTATTCAAAATTCGGTAAAATTCATCCAGAATAAACTACTCTTCGGAGGCTATTCCTAGAAAATTCAAGATATACATTTTATTTGTCTGGTAAATATGTTTAATATACGACATTTTAATCAAAATCGTTAGAGCCATTTTTGAGAAAATCAAAATTTTCGAAAAAAATTCCATGTAAAGGGTAGTTGGGGGTGGGGGATTTTTCTCAAAATCTATGTGTCGCATCCCTGGAAGATACTAAACTTAAATACCAAGTTTGGTATTTTACTGACTTTTCATTTTTGAGTTATCGTGTTCACAGACACACGGACACACACACATACGGACCTTTTTGTGAAAATGCTTTTTTTTGGATATTGGGGGCCCTAAAACATATTTCCGGTGAAATCTCGGTATCGAATTGTTGGATGGAGTGCAATACCTTCTCTATACACTCTGCACATAGTGCGTGTAGAGAAAGTAAAAAGGGTCTACAGTGCCGGAGTCCCGAACAGACTCCGAAACTGCATAAAAAAACAGAGTGCGTATGGAGAAAGTAAAAATAAATAAATAAAAAAGAAAAGCTTGGTAATACGTTTATGTGCCGCACTCGCTTGCACAACTACGGATGAATTATTTCTAATAAATAAATATATTATGCTTAACTGTGTGGTAACAGTGTATTCGCATAAAGACACGATAATAAGAATTCTATGAAGATGAATATGTAGAGTCAGACTGAAAAATGTAATATCATAGCCGGGATTTGAACCACGGATCTCCCGCCGGTTGCTCACCTGGCCACGAAAAGAAACGAATTTCAATCCCATAGCAACCATATTTTAAAACATTTGACTGTCGGTTAGCATCGTGTATTCCCTCATTTCCCTTCTATTTATAAAGGAACTAAGTAATAAGACCGTTTTTGTAATGCTTAGCATTAAATAAATAAAAGAATAAGCTTACTAACAATAATTTGTCACAGAGATGTAGAGAAAGTCATGTGAATGGAGCACATTAGGTTTTTTTATTTGTCTTTCGCTCCCATATTGCTGACATTACTTTATAGAGTTTTAATATTGTATTTTCTGACAGTTTTCAAACATCTCAATTATAGGAAAATTGAGATAGTTATATACTTCCAATTTGGATAGGTAGAGTCAGACTGAAAAATTCAATGCCATAACCGGGATTTGAACCACGGACCTACGGTCTCTAGAGGTTAGCTCTACCACTGAGCTACCAAGGCAAAATACCGGCATACCATTGAATTTCTCAACTGACTCGCATGTTTCCCGGTAAACCACAAGATGATCTCAAATTATTTTGAGATGACAACCCCAATGGCGACTTACAATGTTGTAAGTACTTTAGGTCTCAGGATTCATAGTATAGCCAACTATTATGGTCAATTTTATTGTGATAATTTTAATTATTTTCTCACAGAAAACATGTGTACGACAGGAGTTGACTAGGTGGAGTCAGAATGGGAGATGCGTGGTTCAAATCCCGGCTATGGCATTGAAGTTTTCAGTGTTATTCTACCTATCCAGCTCCAGTCCTACACACGGTTTCTGTGAGAAAACGATTAAAATTGTTAGAATTCTCTGAACAGTTTGAAAATGCCAGTCGAAGACACAGTACACATAACGCACATATGTTGCTTACTATATTTTCTACGTCCAAGGTTCTACAGTACACATAACGCACATATGTTGCATAGTATATTTTCTACGTCCAAGGTTCTACAGTACATATAATTCACATATGTTGCCTATTATATTTTCGGTCATGGCGAGTACTACATTTAGCATAATATAAAATTAATAATTCACGATCACCTGTTATAACATTGCTTCCGATAGTAAGTTCATCATCATCATCATGATCAACTCTTCATGGATTAGGATAATTTTCCTGTTCTGACTTCATATTTCTTCCCCTTTTTTAACTGGTCTTCTTATTGTTCTGTAGCCTAGATGTCTATAACTGAAATGGAATGCGAGAGTTATCCATTCTTTGTGAATAATTTTTCCATTTTTCTCTATTTATTTGTATCCTTTCTTTTAAGGAAAATATGTCTAATTCTTTCCTTATATCTTCATTTCTAATATGATCTTGTCCGGTGCATCCTTTTACTGCTCGGAGATATTTCATTTCTGCCGCTTGTATTTGACTCCAATGTTTACATTCTCTATACGAACTATGTGCATAGTGTATAGAGAAGGTATTGCACTCCACTAAAAAATTCGATACGGAGATTTCACCGGAAATATATGTTTTACGGTCACCTTTGACTAAAAAATGTATTTCAGAAAAAGGTCTGTGTGTGTGTCTGTGAATACGATAACTCAAAAACGAAAAGTAGGTAAAATACCAAACTTGGTATTTAAGTTTAGTATCTTCCAGGAATGCGACACGTAGATTTTGAGAAAAATTCCCCCACCCCCAACTACCCTTTACATGGAACTTTTTTTCGAAAATTTTGATTTTCTGAAAAATGGCTCTAACGATTTTGATTAAAATTTCGGATATGAAACATATTTACCTTGCAAATGAAATGTATATCTTGAATTTTCTGGGAATAGCCTCTGAAGAATAGTTTATTCTGGATGAATTTTACTAAATTTTGAATAACTGCTAAACCGTAAGAGATGGACAAAATCTTACTACACAAAAAATGTAGAGCACATTAAAACACACAATTTATATTATATACATTTTTTCGTGGAGTTCGTCGTTTTTGTGACATTCCTTATTTTTGATTTCTGCTATGAAAAACGTATACTTTTCTCATACAGGAACTTGTCAACTCCTATCCATATAGACAAAGGAACTTCATTGACATAGCAACGAGCTTTTGACTATCACTTTAACCTACGGTTGTCCCTTATTTCGCTTCTACTTACAAGGATGCGAGTAATAAGACTATTTCTGCTATTTTTTTTTTTTTTTTCTGATTAGCATAAAGTAAATAGAAGTATAAGCTTTTTAAGAATTATTTGTTGCAGGGATATGGAGAAAGTCATGTGAATGGTACACATCAGATTTTTTGTCTAACATATGCCAGAGTCTAGTTCTGCTTACCTTATCAAAAGCTTTTTCTAAATCTACAAAAGCTATATGTGTTTCTAAATTATATTGCTCTTCTCTTTTCAATAATTTGGTTAATAGAAAATACATTATCGGTGCTGGATCTTCCTTTTCTAAATTCCATTTGGTTTTCTAATAATAACGGTTCTGTAATTATACTTAGACGTTTGTTTATGATTTTGGTATACAACTTATAGCCTGTGCTCAGGAGACCTCTGTAGTTACTGCATACATTTCGTTTGCCCTTTTTAAACATATTAATAACGTGTGCATCGTAACAGCTTTTAGGAATTCTATTCGTTTTCCAACATTTGTTGATAAAATTAAGTAGTCTTACATTAGATAGCAAGTTCACCAACATAATTTTGCGGACACATTGGCAACCGATAATGACGCCCAGATGACATATCTACTGCTTTGTCATTATTAATCTGAATCTCGTTAATAGATATATGTACGAACTGGGTCCAAATGCAGTTTTATTTATAGAAACCCTTTAACTGATGTGGTTCTCAGCTTTCCATTCTATATTGAGTGTAATAGGCCGCTTAATTTTGTCAGAGGCCTCTTTATCACGTAAATCTAAGACACGGGGTCAACGGCTATACTTCCCTTACGAAGGAAGCCGTGCTAGGGATTTTTACGCCACAACGGCTGCTCTTACAATAAAGTGGAGGGAAACTTTGCCTGTTATTATTTTTCACTTTCTTATAGTGGATTTGACCTACTATGCGGAAAGTAGGAACAGATAAGTTCTTCAGTGCAGTGGCGGTATGCAACCTTTTGCGTCTAAAAGACGCAATCCCCCGTTTATTGGTTAATATATCTTTTGTAGTTTCATAGGTAATTTAATTGCTCTATTACACCGTCTCCTATGAGGGTGGTTCAATAAATGCAAGTGCCCATGTTTCAGAATAGATGGTGTTACTAACACGTTGGGTATCATGGCCTACTGTCATTCGTTATACGTCGCTAAAATTGTTCTATTGCATTTTTTACTTTCTCTACACGTACTATCTGCATAGTGTATAGAAAAGGTATTGTAATGCACCCAAAAATTCGATACCGAGATTTCATCGGAAATAAATGTTTTGGGTCACCCTGAAACCAAACAAATTTCTGGAAAAAGGTCCATGTGTGTGTTCGTGTGTGTGTGTGTGTGTCTGTGGGACGCATGGAACCTTATTATCGGAAATTTTGATTTTCTCAAAAATGGATAACGATTTTGATTAAAATATGGTGTATTAAAATTTTTTAGGTCACAAATAATATGTACAGGTATCTTAAATTTTCTGGGAATAGCCTCTGAAGACTACTTTATTCTGGATGAATTTTACGAGATTTTGCATGACTAATAAACCGTAAGAAATGGACAAAAGCTTACCACACAAAAAATGTAGAGCACATTAAAACACACAAGTTATGTAATATACTATTTTTCGAGCAGTTCATCGTTTTTGAGATATTCCTTGTTTTTGGTTTCAGCTTTGAAAAACGTGTACTTTTCTCATACCGGAATTGGCCAACTCATGTCCATACAAACAAAGAACTTCGGTTACCTAGTAACCAACTTTTGACTATCACTTTAACCTGTGGTACTCCCTTATTTCGCTTCTACTTACAAGGAAGCAAGGAATAATACTATTTCTGCTAATTTTTTCTCGATTAACATGAATAAAATAGAAGAATAAGCTTATTAACAAAAATTTGTTACACGGAAGTAGAAAAAGTCATGTGAATGGAACAGATCAGATTTTTTTGGGTTGGAATACAATACTTCCTCTATACAGTATGTACCAAGTACGTGTAGAGAAGTTAAAAAAGGAGCCAGATTTAAATGTTTCTATGTTGCTTGAATTACAAATAACAGTTCATTAGTGACTAAGGCAGGGCCTTCCGAAGCCTGAATGGAATCGTTAACAACCTATCCTAGCTAGCACATACCGTCATCTGGATCGGGTCCTCTTCGAGATTCGCCTTCATTTCTCTCTGCAAAGGATCACACTGGAGGCACGAAAGATCCACCATATTCTACGTGCGGGGTTATGCTCTAGTTACTCTAGGCCTCTCCGTTTGATAAATTCTAACACTTAAACCTACCCAATGCTTTGTAAGAGAATAGAGGAAAGCGCACAGGGCGAGAGCGGAAGAGTATTGTGTTATAAGTCCGAGTGGATTGTATGGCGAAGTTGCAAAAGTGAAAATGAAAAAGCATGAGTATTTGGATGTGCTTTTTGGTAGCTGAAATATCTAATTATAGATATAATAAATTGTTTTACATTCACAGGACTTTCTCTGCCAATGGTTCAATAGAGTGTTACAATAAGATATTCTTCTATCTGCTTCATATTAATCGAGTTAAACTTTTGTAGAAATTATCTTTTTCCAGATTTCCTTATAGATGCATGGCAAAAAAGTGATGTAGTAGGCTCAAAACTGGCAGGAAGCACAGGATTTGTGTAGTACCTTCACCTAGTGACGTATTGATTATAATGCTTCCCTCTAGCCTATCACCGTACGTCTTGTTGCGTACATGTGAGAACTCTTGCTCAGACGAGCAGAGTTGCAACAGACTGTCTTATTCGGTAGTCAAATATTTTAAGAAGGTTCTACATGTGATGAATTTCAAACTCCGTTCTCTCTGCATGCCCAAGAAAGACAGAGAGAGAGAGAGAGAGAGAGAGAGAGAGAGAGAGAGAGAGAGAGAGAAAAGTGGAGCTCTTCTTGAGATAGAAATAAGTTTTGAAAATAGATGCCAATATATCACAGTAAGCATAAATTCTGTCTTTAACGATATCTACATTTTACGAAGTATGATTTTGTCTCTCTCGTGGGGTTATCATCCAAAATTCAGGGCATACATTTTAGTTGTTATAAAAGTAATTTAAACATATATTGTTTTGATCAAAATTGTTAACCGTTTTTAAGACTCAAAATATGAAATGTTTGTATGTACAGGTTACTTTGGAGTAAGACGATTTTCTTGAAAATTCTCTTATCTCATCTTTGGAATACCTGAACGTAAGTATCAGGTTCTGTCTGTCTCTCACTCTCCCTCTCTCTCTCTCTCTCTCTCTCTCTCTCTCTCTCACACATACACACACAAACAAAATGTTTTGGGTACAGGGGTCTCGTAACATGAATTCTTGATAATGTGCAAATTTTGGTATTGAATGTTTGCTTCGAACAAAATACAATATGAATGTATTACATATCATGTAATGTCAAAAACATTAGTATATAATATGTAATGTTTTTGTTCACGTTTGTGCTTTTACGATCTACATATTCAGTGTGCTTATTACCCATAAGCCATTCAGAATATTGTGTGTTAATTACTGGGCATGTAAATTAAAATTATCTTTTTCAATGCATTTTACATGCATTAAATTCAGAAGGCCATCTTTTGATCACGTGGCTGTTGGACCAGAAAGCACACATTCGTGCAGGAACGCTAATGCCCTACAATTTTTCAAAATGAAATGAACCATCTTGCAGTACCTTTCCATCAATTGTGGTTATTATATAAAGCGAACAATAGATTTAAAAACCTGTTGCGTCACGTCAATGGCTTACATTTTTTGGATCCTCTTTTTGGGAAGGAAATTAGAGAATGTGAATGGAGATTCTTTGAAAGGGAAACAGAGAGTGACTAATGACCGGGTTTAGATTTCAGCAGCAGGAAACTGTTTCCAAATTACACAGAACAAACCCATAAATCTGTTGTATTAGAGACAAAAGGCTCTTTCCTGGCATCGCTTGCAGCGGATGGCGTTATGCTTCTAGAAGCAAATCTGAGAGTAATAAATTGCATGAAATTGTCCGAGATTGGTTACACCAAACACAAAGGTTAGCATGTGGCAGCCACATCTAGAACTTGTACGTATTCGTTACTATTGCTAATCATTACAACTATTGTTTGCACCAACTAACAATTATTCTATGAGGAGTTTAGTTCCCTATGACAAATAAGGGAGACAGGATCTGTCGGTAGATTTCTGACTGATCGTTGATCTTCCGACGATAACTTGTTCAGTACCATCCTGTCACGTTGTTGCGTTATCTAACCATAAAAACCTATGCCACCATTATTGGTATTTCTGTGTTCAGTGAGTTGAACATTGTAAATAGCAACCAAACCGATAAGTTCATGTCTGTGTCGCATTCCGAATGTTTCGCATGATGGCTAACACGACTTTTAGCAGTGTATCACATTCTGACGAAATACTTCCGTGGTAAGGTGTGAGATTCGCGTTCAGGAGCTCCCGAATTTGATTATTGTCTCGCCGGTCACTACATGTATTTTGTCGCGATTTCCGTAGTAAATGCTGAGGAGGTTCCCACACTCTAGGATTGCTTAAATTTGCTTTATTTTCGTCACTTTAACAGATTGGCCATTTCGCAACGCATCTGTACACGTTTTAGGGTTCCCTGTATCCATAAAAATGTCCTTGTGTGAGTGTGTCCGTGTGTCTGTGGACAACATAGCTCTAAAACGAAAAGACCATTAAACACAAAACTTGATTTTTAAGTTTGATATCTTCCAAGGATGCGACATGAAGATTTGCGAGAAAATCTCCCCACCGCCAGCTACCCTTTATATGGAACTTCATTAGAAAAATTTGATTATCTCAAAAATGGCTCTAACGATTTTGATTAAGATACCGTATATTAAAGATGTTTATATGGCAAATAAAATGTATATTTTAAATTATCTGGGAATGGCCTCTGAATACTACTTTATTCTGGATGAATTTTACGGAATGTTGCATAGCTGCCAAACCGTAAGAGATGGACAAAAACTTAACACACAAAAATGTAGAGCACGTTAAAACACACAAGTTATGTTATATACATTTTTTCATGGAGTTCGTCGTTTTTTAGATTTTCCTTGTTGTTCGTTTCAGCTTTAAAAAAACTTATAATTTTCTCATAGAGGAATTTGTCAACTCCTGGCCATAGAAACAAAGAAACTTCAGTCACATAGCAACCAGCTTTTGACTATCACTTTAACCTATCGTACTCTCTTATTTCGCTTCTGCTTACAAGGAAGCAAGTAATAAGACTATTTCTGATTATATTTTCTCGATTAGCATGAAGTAAATAGAAACATAAGCTTTTTAACAATAATATCAATAATTTGTTGCAGAGATGTAGAGAAAGCCTTGTGAATGGAACATATCACCCCACTTTCGCTTCGTACCAAGCAAACAGCGTTAGAATTTTCCAGTCTAGCTGCCGTCACCATCCATACGTCATCCGCTGATGGTGCACACTTCGAGGCTTCTAGTCTTTGTGCTCTAATTGCTCCGCGGCAAGTAGATGGCGTTAGGATACTTTAACTATCTGTGGATAGATAGCAACTCAGTCCTGTTACCATATTTTCACAGTTTTTAATTATTTTAGACTAAATATAGTACTTTGGGTGGTGGTTTTAATATCCAATTCGGTATTTTAATCTTGGTGGCTGTAGGAAAACATGAAAAAACCCAGCCGGATTGCTTGACCCAAACACGAATGTTCTTCCTTCCTCCCCATACCATCATTTAACTTGTTTCATCTCATATGTTTGAGAGCCTTAGGGCATACAACGCCAACAGCTGCTACGGCTAAGCTCCTTACAACCCTTCAAGAGTTGTTGGACTCAAAATTTTAACCCCAATATAAAAATTTTATAAATTAATTACACTAGTGATATACAACGGCTGTTGCATCATGACTGGCAACCGTTGAGGAGCACACTTGCTACCTGCTGTCACTCCTCAGTCTCATTTTCACCTGCCATCTTGCAAACCCCACATTCCCGTCAGTTAGTGGTGAAATTCTAGCAAGAATAGGAACACGTCTCGTTGCGTTGCATAGAACGCGGATGGTGTAATGTAGCAGAAAGGTGCAGGAATTTGCTTGGCGCTTGGCAGGTTTCTGGGGCCTCCTTCCTTCATCACAGCGTCTTCTCTACATCCGTGAATCCCAGATTGCGAAGTACCAATGCAGGAGATTATCGGGATTAGCGCACATCTCGTGAGGATGTATTTGCCCTGAGAGTTTTTCGCCTCATACCTTCCTCGTCACGTTGGAAGTAAACAGCCCACTATAGCCCATTTGCAGAGTTATGCTCCGTTACTGAAGGCCCTACGTTTGGCTACTCCTAACCGCTTCTTGAAGATCCACTCTCAGAGTAAATATATAGTAATTAACTACGCAACTGAGATTGCTTGGCACAGCTCTTGTAACGAAGAATATGCAACAAATAATAACAATCGGGTAAAATGAAGTTCAATTGAAATAATAATCTCAGAGGAGTGAACGTACAAGTGGATAATGAATAGAAGGTATTAATGAACATTCGGATAATGTGAGGTATTAAGAGCGAATTAAACATTCTTATGATTCATTCACATGAGAGATGTTCGAGAAAATGCTAGATTTTTAAAAAGAATTTGAACTTAAACTGCAATTTTTTGAACTTGTAATATTCGACTGTATGAACAAATGTTATATAGTCACTCATGAAATGATTTTTTCAAAACCGTATGTAAAATGGTTTATGAGCTAGATAGTGTCAGATGAAAATTTCAATGCTATAGCCGGGATTTGAACCACGGATCTCCCGATCTCTAGCCGGTTGCTCTTCCACATATCGGCATGAATTTCTCAGCTGACTCGAATGTTTCCCGGTAAACCACAAGGTGATCTCAAATTATTTTGAGATGACAACCCCAATTGCAACGTACAATGTTGTAAGTAATTTAAGTCCTAGGATTCATAGCATGGCCAACTATTATGGTCAATGGGCATTGGTTTAATTGTTTTTTCACACAATCCGTGTGTAGGACAGGAGTTGGATAGGTGGAGCGTAGTTCATGCAACCTATGTACTTAAAATGTTGGTTAGAAGCATACGACATGGGAAGAAAATGGAAGAACAGTAGAAAACTGAAGACGAAGAAGATGGAAGAAAGAAACCATATGTCAGAAAGAACAACAAGGAAAAAGTCTTGATAGATACAAGAAAAAGCAAAGGAAATCTGGAACTAAGATACAATGGAAAGAGTAGAACAAAATCAGAAGGAAACACTGAAATAAAGGATAGAGGAATTTAAATGAAGAAAGAATGAACATAATTAAAGCTACAAAAGGAAGAAGGAGGTGCCAGAAGGTAGAAAGGAGGGCCCACATATCATATTCGCAGCGAAGCATAACCAAAAGTACACAATTTAAAATTTCACGCGGATTTGAACTCGGGGTTGAACTCGTTGGCCTGGAGGTTCCACCCACGTGATTAACATTTGCGCATGATAGAATACGTGTGCAAGAACCAACCAGTTCTCCCCTCGATACCATCAATAGAGGTATCCAGTCTTACACGGAAGAGAGACTTAATATCGCCATTGCTGCAGCTTCTGTTAAGCCTGTAGCAGATGAATCACATGACCTATGACGTATGCTTAGCAGTGGAAAACAACTTTATCTTTTTCACGCTCAGCACGAGATGCTTTAATCCCCGCTGGGTGGTATTCTTGGTGTTGAGCTTCAAAGACCATTTACATAGAGGGCGCTAGTGGCAGGTTAACCATCATCAAGCCTGATGTGTTCCATTCAAATGACTTTCTCTACATCTCTGCAACAAATTATTCTTATAAAGCTTATACTTCTATTTGCTTCATGCTAATCAGAAAAAAAAAAATAGCAGAAATAGTCTTATTACTTGCTTCCTTGTAAGTAGAAGCGAAATAAGAGAGTACCATAGGTTAAAGTAATAGTCAAAAGCTGGTTGCTATGTCACTGAAGTTTCTTTGTATGGACATCAGTTGATAAATTCCTGTATGAGAAAGGTATAAGTTTTTCAAAGCAGAAACCAAAAACAAGGAATGTCTCAAAAAACGATGACCTCCACGAAAAAAATGTATATAACATAAATTGTGTGTTTTAACGTGCTCTACATTTTTCGTGTAGTAAGTTTTGGTCCATCACTTATGGTTTTAGTAGCTTTGCAAAATTCTGTAAAATTCATCCAGAATAAAGTACTCTTCAGAGGTTATTCCCAAAAAAATCAAGATGTACATTTTATTTTTCTGGTAAATATCCTTAATATAGGAAATTTTAGTCAAAATCGTTAGAGCCATTTATGAGAAAATAAACATTTTCGATAAAAGTTCCCTGTAAAGGGTAGTTAGGGGTGGGGGGATTTTTCTCAAAACCTTCGTGTCGCATCCCTGGAAGATAATAAACTTAAATACTAAGTTTGGTGTTTTACCGACTTTTCATTTTTGAGTTAATGTGTTCACACACACACACACACACACACACACACACACACACACACAGGCCCTAAAACATATATTTCCGGTGAAATCTGGGTATTAAAGTTTTGGTTGGAGCGCAATACCTTCTCTATACACTATGTACATAGTACGTATAGAGAAAGTAAAAACACATATCCTTCTTCTACTTTGATAATTGAGATTAACATAGCAGATATTGTCTTATTACTTGCTTCCTTGTAAGTAGAGGTAAATAAGGGAATACACTAGGCTAAAACGATAGTCAAATCCTTTAAAAACAAATTGTCATTTGGTTGAAAACCGTTTCTAATCAGGACCAAGAGTTTACAAGTTTACGTGGGGGAAAGTTTAAGTATTTTGAATCTGAAACAAATAAGAAAGAATATCTCAGAATTGGTCAATTCCACGAAAAACATATATGATATAAATTGTCTGTTTTAACGTGATCTAAGTTTTTGTCTCTTTTTACGGTTTACTAGTTACGTAAATTCAGCAAAATTCATTCAGAATAAAGATACCTTTAGGGCTATTCCCATAAAATTCAAGATATACATTTTATTAATCATTTAAATATTTTTAAAATACGACATTTTAATCAAAATCGTTAGTCATTTTTGAGAAAATCAAAATTTTCGAAAATTTTTTCCATGTTAAGAACCTTTTATGAAAATACTTTTTTTGAATACAGGGGCCCTAAAACGTGCTATATGCTTATAAGCTCTATATGTTAATTATTTTGTTGCAATAAAGGGAAAAGGGGAATAAAGGGGACTTACACTTTTTAAGAGCTAATCGCTCAGTGAGGGCTTTGAAATTTTGTTGTTTTTGTACCGGTAAAGAAAAGGATTTAACAGCTCTTCATTTGAGAAAAGCTTAGGTGTTTTAAATTACCAAAAAATAACAATAAGTACCTCGGAAATGCTTAATTGCACAAAAGAAATGTATTTGACTTAAATTACCAACGAAATCTACATGTTTGTGTAGCAATATTTTGGCAGTTACGAGTAGTGGAAAAGTTATTAGAATCTCATTTGCTAGAGAAGATCTTAGGGCAGGGTGGTGGTTATGGCACAGCAGCTGAATGTTCTTTTTATTTTCTCTACATGCACTATGTACATAGTGTACAGAGAAAGTATTGTATTGCACCCAAAAATTCGATACCGAGATTTAACAGGAAATATATGTTTTAGGGTCCCATGTGTCCATAAAAAGTATTTTCACATAAAGGTCCGCGTGTGTGTGTCCGTGTGTCGTGTGTCTGTGAACATAACTCAAAAACGAAAAGTCAGTAAAATACCAAACTTGTTACTTAAGTTTAGTATGTTCTAGGGATGCGACACGAAGATTATGAAAAAAAATCCCCCCACCCCAAACTACCCTTTACATGGAACTTTTTTCGAAAATGTTGATTTTCTTAAAAAAGGCTCTAACGATTTTGGTTAAAATATCATATATTAAAGATATTTATCTGGCAAATAAAATGTATATCTTAAATTTTCTGGGAATAGCCTCTGAAAACTACTTTATTCTGGGCGAATTTAACGGAATTTTGCATAACTACTAAACTGTAAGGGATGGAAAAAAACGTACCAGACAAAAAACGTAGAGCACTTTAAAACGCACAATTTCCGTTATATGCATTTTTTTCATGGAGTTGATCGTTCTGAGATATTCCTTGTTTTTGATTTCAGTTTTAAAAATGTATACTTTTCCCACACAGGACTTCATTAATTCCTGTCCATACAAACAAAGGAACTTCAGTCACATAGCAACCAGTTTTTGAATATCACTTTAACCTATGGTACTTCCTTATTTCGCTTCTACTTTACAATTTTTTCTCGATTAGCTTGTAGCAAATAAAAGTATACGCTTTTTAACTATAATTTGTTGCAGCGATGTAGAGATGGTTATGTGAATGGAACACTTCAGATTTTTTAAGTTTGATTTATATAGCCCCCTTTAACATCTAAGGTCATATCGAGGGCATTCTATTAGAAACATTTGTCTAAATGTTGTATACGTTGCGTTTAACTCGTTTTATTTTCCTCAAACACACACATTCACCCTTGCATACATACTTTCAGATACTGTGGAGGATAGGGAATATTTCTGGTTAAAAAAAAAAAAATCATCCCCTCCCTAGCCGGGACTCGAACTCCGGGTGAGAGGTCAACACGTTTTCCACTCGACCATGGAGACTTTCTCAGCATCGTAATCAGATATAAGCGTGTCCCACAACTAAGGGAAGGTTGTGATGTCGCTAACAGGTAGATAGCAAAATCTAGTAATCAAATTCCGAAGCTTTACACAGCTGACTAGAGAACCGGCGTGAACAAGATCAATTTGGTTGCATCCAGATGTGTCATTATGCAAGGTTGTGGCATATTCTGGCACTACAGCTTCGCTACAAAATGGAAAACACAAATGCAAGTTTACACAAAAGAGAAATAATTATTCTGTAATATAAGAGATAAAGACAAAGAGTCTAATGGATGTAGATCTGTAAATTTGAGATGCAATATACGACTTTCTCTGCTCTATTTTCACAGATTGTCTGGATTAAACTTCAATATTAAAAAATCTGATGTGCTCAATCTACATCTCTGGAACAAACTATTTCTTTTTGCGTCATGCTAATGAGAAAAAATTAGCATAAATAGTTTTATTACTTGCTTCCTTGTCTGTAGAAGCGAAATAAGGGAGTGCCATAGGTTACAGCGAGTCAAAAACTGGTTGCTAAATGACTGAAGTTCCTTTGTGTCTATGGGCAGGAGTTAAAAAATGAATGTGAGTATTTTAAAGCTGAAACTAATAAAAATGAATATCTCAAAAACGATCAAATTCACGAAAAAATTTATATGACGTAAATTGTGTGTTTTAACGAGCTCTTCATTTTTTCTGTGGTAAGTTTCTTGCCATCTCTTAAGGTTTAGCAATAATGCAAAATTCCGTGAAATTCACCCAGAATAAAGTAGTCTTCAGAGGGTATTCCCAAAAAATTCAAGAGATGCATTTTATTTGTCATGTGTAATCAAAATCGTTAGGAAAGTTTTGAGAACATCAACATTTTTGAAAAAAATGTTTCTATGTAAAGGGTAGTTGGTGTGGGGAATTTTCTTGAAATTCTTCGTGTCGCATCCTTGAAAGATACTGAACTTAAATACCAAGTTTCGTTTTTTGAGCTACGCTTTCCACATACAACTCGGACCTTTTTCAAAAAAATTGAGTTCAGAGGGACCCTAAAACATACATTTCCGATGAAATCTCGGTATCGAATTTTTCGATGCATTACAATACCTTCTGTATCCACTATATACCTTGCACATGCGGGCTAGAGAAGGTAAAAATTGCTCCAAATGGCATTAGTGACCAGCTCTTATGTCATGTTTTGGTTTTAGTGCTCCTAAGTATTATTTATTGAAGTTATAACATACTCGTATATAGAGCACGAGCCCCCCTCTAAAGTGAAAAGTGCAATAGCGTGCACTTATTTTGTTATTTCTCTGCGAGCTGCATTTTATAGTGATATATAATATAAAAATTACGGTGAGAAACATGGTTATTGGCCAATAAATAGCCGTTGTTGGATCGTTAAAGCTGGTCCATTATTAAGTTTGTGGTTTTCTTACATAATTGTGCCTCTGGAAGCCATCTATATAATAACTGAGATAGGAATTTTCTTGAATACCGAAGAATGCTCTCATAAATAGGTGGAATATAAACATGGTTGTTTTCACGAGTCTCGATATGAAGAGCGAAAGTTGTATGGTCTTGCAGTAAAACATTTCAGCCCAAAAGAACCTATGAAGGCCATTTTAAACTGTATTATCACCAGAGTTAGGAAGTTTGTACCGTTCGTTCTTCCATATACAGGTTGCGACCGACCATCTTGTCGCATCAAACAAATCATTGATAAAATCGCAGGTTAGAGAGGTAAGTAAATAGCACTGTTTCCAGTATATATAATGTAGTGTGGTAAGTTTTGTCCATCTCTTACGGTTTAGCAGTTATGCAAATTCCGTAAAATTCATCCAGAATAAGGTAGTCTTCAAAGGCTATTCCCAGAAAATTGAAGATATACATTTTCTTTGAAAGGTAAATATACTTAATATAAGATATTTTAATTTTTTTTGGTAGTGTTTAACGCCCGCTTTAACTACTTATGGCACCGCAGGCGGTGACACTGATGATGCATGAATGATGATGGAGCACCGGTGGAATGCGATGGCGGGGGAAACCGGTGAAAACCCGCCCCAGCGCCGCTTTGTTCACCACAAATCTCACATGCGGTCGCTTGGGATCGAACCCCGGCTGTCTAGGTGAGAGGCAAGTGGTCTAACGCCACGGCGCGGCCCGATATTTTAATTTAAAACCGTTAGAGCCATTTCGGAGAAAATCAAAATTTTGAAAAAAAAAAAAAATGTTCCATGTAAAATATAGTTAGGGGTGGGGAGATTTTCTTGAACATCTTCATGTCGCATCCTTGGAAGATACCAAAATTAAATACCAAGTTTGATATTTAACTCACACACACTATAACTATATATATAACAAAGACTGACTCTGATTTCCTTCATTACATATGTACATTATGAAAACACCCAAGCAGTTATAAAACGATTGTAATATTTACAGATCGAATGAAAAATAATATCCGCATAATAACATTAATTTCTTAAATATCTCAGGACTCCTACCAGGTAAAAACGAAAACATGAATTAAACTAAATCTTGACTCATCTACAGCTGTATTTCTGGAAACTATATGTACTTCTGAAGTCTATAAAATGAAAACCTCAATGTACGTTCCGACAAACAAGATGTTTTAATTCGAAAAAGTTCGTTCTACATCGCATGATGTATCAATATCACCAAGCAAATAACATTTGTTGGGTTCTAAAAGTGCAACTTGTATGCGATTCATCACACTGAACCTTGCGTTCTTTTCATTTACAATTTTAATTTTCACCTTTTTTTCAAGTAGGATGCTAATGTATTAGTAGATCCGTCTTGACAGTTCTTCTACATGCTGCACAGTTTCACTTCTGCCTCGTACATCTGGACTATACCAGTGTGATAGTTGTGAACAAAGAACAAAGATGTTATTTGAACGCCTTCCTTCCTACCGACGTGGTTCTGTGTTATGCGATAGTTGTTTTGCAGTAATGGGTTGCACTCTAAGTTGACCTTTGCTCGCGCAAGTAGCGGCACATGGCCGCTCTTAATCTACATATGGAAATCGCTACGAACTTCTTAGCTCTGATCATCACCTAAGAGGAATAATACACTTTACTGAGCGATATTTCCATCTTGCAAGCATATTTTGTCAGTATATTTCAATAAGCATCTGATCTTTTTAAGAAATTTCAGTAAAATTGTTAGGATTAGTTACTTTCCAGAATCGTAATTGCTCTCTGAAATCGATCATTCCCTACCGTTAATTCCATAAAACTGTAATCAAGTAATACGTTTTCAATTGTAACACTTCCATTTTCTTTAAAACTTACGGTATAGATGAAGCATTACAATCTATCCCTATTGTGATATGAGAGAAATAGAGAGGGAGCAAGAGAGAAACCTCAAAGTTAACGTAAAACTACAGGAACTATTTATTTTGAAAGTTCATGCATTTAAAGACAATTTGTGTATGTTTCGTCTACACTTCCATTGTAATAGTCTACTTCAGGTTGTTTTGGAAAACATCTTACATCTAAACTAAAATTAAGAACATAAATTTACTTAATTTAAATACTCAGTATTAATATTAATGGAGGGTGTACGTGTTAACTGCAATTATACAGGCTGTTTCAAAACGACACCAAACAAAGATGTGGACCTTCTTGGTTATACCGTACTGATACGTGAATATAAGTTTTAGCTCTAAATTCACCACATACAAAAACTGCCATAAAATCACCATGGATTAGGCAGTCGTACATAACCAAACGGCACTTGCCTGGCCCACTCCAAGAGAGATGCCGGTTGGTAGCGAAGGTCCCATTCGCATGGTGTAGGCATGGTTTGATAGACATGCCGGCAGACACAGGTCACCTTAGTAATGGAAAACGTAGCATGTGGGTTTTGTTATGTGTTTCGTATAACACGTTCTGATGTTTACGTGGCTATGACAACCGCTATGCCTTTGCTGCTTAATCCCAAATTTTTAAGCACACATAAAACTTTAAATAGAAGAGTTTGAAAGTTGCGACACCAAGATTCGGACAAGTCAAAGTGTAAACTAATCGAATGCTATCTTCGTTTGGTGTCGTTTTAAAACAGCCTGTATGTAATGGGGTATAACACTAATTAGTGTATAGCATAAATAAATGGGACTGGATTGAAATAATTAAAGGAATAAATAAATAACAAGTAGTAAGGTTTACAATACTGTTGAGCCTTAAACGTACAATCCCGTGGTTTTACAAACACACTCTAAACACTGCCGATTATAACGGCGCCACAAGGTCATTGATACATAATGCTACTGTCTAGGAATAACGGTTATGGTACTGTGCTATAATACCGCAAATAATGAGTTCGAATCCCGACAGGAAGCAGACAGTAGACCAAAGACGTCATCAACGGAAATTTTAAAAAAGCGAACCATGTCCTTGAAATCAGCACTTCTTATATCCTCAGGATCCACATAAAAGGAACTTGGGGACACACAAAATATTCTGGAAGGTTAAAAATCTGATGTATTCCATTCACATGACTTTCTCTACATCTCTAAAATAAATTATTATTAAAAAGATTATTATTCTATTTACTTAATGGTGATCGAGAAAACAAATCATCAGAAGGGTCTTATTACTTGTTTCCACGCAAGTAGAAGGGAAATAAAGGAGTACCATGGGTTAAAGTGATAGTCAAAAGCTGGTTGCTACATGACTGAGGTTCCTTTGTATGCTCAGGAGTTGACAAATTCCTCTATGGGAAAAATATAAAATTTTTTAAAGCTGAAACCAAAAACAAGAAATATCTAAAAAAAAAAAAAAAAAAACTACACGATAAAAATGCATTTAAAATAAAGTGTGTGTTTTGACGTGCTCTACACTTTTTGTGTGGTAAGTTTTGTCCATCTCTTACGGATTAGCAGATATGCAAAATTCTGTAACATTCGTCGAGAATAAAGTAGTCTTCAGAGACTATTTCCAGAAAATAAGATATACTTTTTATTTGTCAGATAGATATCCTTATTATACGATATTTAATCAAAATTGTGAGAGCCTTTTTTAGAAAATTACAATTTTCGAAAAAAGTTCCAGTAAAGGGTAGTTTGGGGTGGGTTTTTTTTTCTCTCAAAATCTTGGTGTCGCATTTCTGACAGATACTAAACTTAAATACCATGTTTGGCTTATTACCGACTTTTCGTTTTTTTGAGTTATCGTGTTCACAGACACACGGACACACACATGGAACTTTTTCTGAAAATGCTTTTTATGGATACAGGGGAACCTAAAACATATATTTGCGGTGAAATCTCGGTATCGAATTTTTGTGTGCAATAAAACACCTTCTCTGTATTCTATGAACATGGTACGTGTAGAGAAAGTAAAAATATGAATAACGTCTTAGTATTTGAGAAAAGAATAATACACGAACCTTTTTATAAAGTGCTTTTATTTTATTCAAGGGACACTAAAACTTGTATTTTCAATGAAATCTTGGGATCGAATTTTGGTTGGAACGCAATTCCTGCTCTACTTATTTCCTATATACGAAGTAGAGAAAGTAAAAATAGAAGGTTACTTAAAATACTTTAATAAAATCGCATACTTTAGAGAACTATGCATTTTCTCTGCACTAAATTTTCTTGTCTCTTACGATTATCCATTATACAAAATTTCCCTTCACTCAATGAATATGAAAACTTAATTATTTATTTATATATAAAGTATATATAAAACATTCAATATGGCTCGAGATGAGAATTTTTTTGAAAGTCTTCGCTATGTTGTGCTTAAATGATATTGCATTTTCTGATAATTAAATTCTAATTTTCGCAATTATGTACAATGTACTACAGTGGACACAGAGGATACTTTATATAATTAGAAATTCAATTCATATTAGAATTTCACCACAAATACACGTTTTTAGACTCCCTGTATAATAAGAATTAAAAAGGCCTTTTTGCAAAAAGGTCAGTGTGTTTGGGGGAGAGGGGGAGGCAGCGTACAAGCTCAAAAACGAAATTATTTTAAGTACCAAACTTGGTATTTAAGTTAAACATCTCCCAAGGATACGACTTGAAAATTGTTGGGGAATCGCTCCTCACGCCCAACTACCTTTTATATGGAGCACTTTTCGAAAATTTTGTCTTTCTCAAAAATGACTCTAATGATTTTAATTAAAATACTACAAGGTTAAGATATTGCATGATAATTGAAACGTATATCTTGAATTTTCTGGAAATAACCATAGAAGACCTCTGCATTTTGGTAAATTGTAAAAATACACAAAAACGCGAATCTTGTTAAAACAAGCAATTTATGTTATGTACATATATTTTTTTCCTAGAGTTATCTATTTTCGAGATGTTCTTTATAATTGGTTTCAATTTTAAGATACTTATATTTTTTTCGAACAGAAAGTCGTTGTTTCTTTTGTTTTACTCTTGGTCATGCCAAGAAGTGAATTTCAATAACAATCGCATAGCAGTAACTTTAAAAACATTTGACTATCCCTTTAGCCTACAACTTGGTTCTCTGCTACTTACAAGGAACTAAATAAGCTATTTATTCTAATGTTTGTCTTGATTAGCGTGGAATAAAAAGAAGAATAAGCTTTTGTAAGAAGTTTATATACAGAACAGGTAGAGAAAGTGATGAGAATGGAGCTGATCAGATTCTTTAGTGAATTAAGTTGCTAATGTAACAACTCAAATTCACATGACCTTCTCTATATCTCTGTAACCAATTATTGTTAAAAAGCTTATGCTTCTATTTATTTCATGCTAATGGACAAAAAAATCAGCAGAAATACTCCTATTACTTCCTTCCTTGTAAGTGGAAGTGAAATAAATGAGTACTATAGCTTAAAGTGATAGTCAAAAGCTGATTGCTATATGACTAAAGTTCCATTGTTTGTTTGGACAGGAGTTGACAAATTCCTGTATGAGAAAAGTATAAGTTTTTAAAGCTGAATCCAAAAACGAGTATCTAAAAAGCGATCAACTCCACTAAAAAAGGTATATAAAATAAATTGCATATTTTAAGGTGCTCTACATTTTTTGTGTTGTAAGTTTATGTCCGGTCGTCTCTTTAGCGCGGTGGTAGCGCAGCTGCTTACCAAGCGGGAGACCTGGGTTCGATCCCCATTACCGGCGTGGGATTTTTCCCCCGCTGCGAGACCTGGCCCGTGGTGTACTCAGCTTCGTAAGGTCCCTGGTGGGGGGGCAATTGAGGAGCTACTTGATGGAGAAGTAGCGGCTCCAGGTCAAGAGGACCGCATTAACCGGCCGGGGGCTCGAGGCGCTGACCACGTCTCACCCTCCAATACTGCACCCCATCCATGACGTCTGTAGTGGACCGAGATGGGGGACGCAGCGGCCGGGCGGCTCCAAGCTGTTGTCCATCTCTTATGTGTAGTAGTTATGCAAAATTCCGTAAAATTCATCCAGAATAAATTAGTTTTGTGCCCAGAAAATTCAAGATATACATTTTATTTGTCAGACAAATGTCTTTAGTATACGAAATTTTTAGAGCCATTTTTGTCAAAATCAAAATTTTCGAAAAAAGTTTCATGTAAATGTAGTTTGGGTTGAGGGCACGGTCACACGGACACATACCAACACACGGACCTTTTTCTGATAGTTTTTTTTTTTATTCAGGGGACCCTAAAACATATATTTCCGGTGAAATCTCGGAATCGAATTTTTTTGGGTGGAGTGCAATACTTTCTCTATACACTATGCACATAGTACGTATAGAGAAAGTAAAACAAGCTACTTAGTAAACTAATTTTGCCGTTATAATAGTAACATAGTTTTTATAATTATAACGTGGCCCAGGTACACCACGTGGAGGTGAGTTTACCATTACACTCAGAGACAAGTATCTGGTAATGCATTCCAGCCAGAAACTCGAATTCGAGATTTCAGCAGAAATATGTGTTTTCTAGTCTCCAAGAATAAACAAAAATCTGAGGTTACATGAGAAAAAAAGAATCTAATTTGTTCCATTCACAAGACTTTCTCTACGTGTCTTCAACAAATTATTGTTAAAAAACTTATGTTTTTATTTACGTCATACTAATCGAGAAAAAATAGCACATATATATATATATATATATATATATATATATATATGACATAAATTGAGTGTTTTATTCTCATTTACATTTTTTGTGTAGCGAGTTTTTGTCTATCTCTTACGGTATACCAATTATACAAAATTTAGTAAAAATCATCCAAAATAAAGAGGTCTTTAGAGGCTATTCTCAGAAAATTCAAGATGTACATATTATTTGGCAAGTAAATATCTTAATACCTTAGGATGCGACTATTACTGCTCGCTACAAATTTCCCTGAGTCAAATGCTATTCGCTATGCATTCTCAGTTGAAACTGAACTGAACTGCAGGACTCGCTCCCCATTTTATGCATGTCGAGACGTTGCAGGAAACTTCCAGAAGCAGTCACACCTGCAAACCACTCACAAGCTCACTGAAGTGTAACAATGTAAAAGAACTTTCCGACAACACACCTGTTCTCTCACATAGATGTAATAATCCAAGTTTCGGTGTCAAAAGATTTCTCCGGCGGCTTTGGCAAGTAAATATCTTAAATATAAGGGATTTTAATCAAAATCATTAGAGCATTTTTAAGAAAATCAAAATTTTAAAATTTTTTTCCATGTATATTGTAGTTTGGGGTGGGGGATTTTCTTGAAAATCTTCCTTGAATACCAAGTTTGGTGTTTAATGGTCTTTTCTTTTTTGAGCTATGCTGCCCACAGACACACACACACACACAGACACACACACACACACACACAGACATTTTTCTAAAAATGCTTCTTTTGGATTCAGGGGGAGAAGAAACCCGGTGAAACAAATAATAAATGAGGACTGATGTAGCGAAGAGATGCGTGAGTAGGAAACGTTTGGAAGTGTTTGTTTTGAACACGTAACAAGAAGATATTTAAATGGATAACCTGCGGAAGGAAGGCAAGGAGGTTTGTTCCTCACGCAAGTGACAGAAGGCAATGACATGACACAACTTAATGGTAGCGCGTAAGTCCTTGAGCTCTCGACTGAGCCCTGAACTTGGTGGCGGCCCTCCTATTATCATGTAGGGACCACACAGCGCTCTGGATGGCCTTGACAAAAATGATAAACTCTCTCTTGAGGCACCTCTTTGTTAAGGCCCCAGGCCGCCAGAGTAATAAACTGTTTCGCTTCAAACATGTATGTTAGTGTTATAGGCTTGCGAAATAACGGATATAGTGTTTTGCTCTTATTGCTCTATGCTCTAGACAGTGTTGCCATATATGCCGATGAAAATTCGTGAACTGATTTCATAGCGGTGCACGATTCTTACTATCCATATTTTAAAACAATATTTGAAATGTTAGAGTGTGAAACACCATAGCTTCAGGTAAGGGTTTTTGAAATCTGACATTTTCTACTACCTCTGGCACCGCATACGATAACAGTGGTGTTACGTGGAACGAAGATGGAGCATCGGTTGAATGCGATGGCGGAGGAAACCGAAGAACTTGGAGAAAACCCGTCCCTGCGCCGCTTTTTCCACCACAAATCCCACATGGGATCGAACCTGGGTCATCTAGGTGACAGTCAAGTGGTCTAACCCCTCGGCCACGGCGCGGCCACTCCGTAAGTTCCTATATACCGAGCTTTGTAGTGAACCAACTATTAGATCAATCAATGTGAATTAATTGGAGAATTTGATGCCGTGTCTGCATGTTGCCATAGTAGCTGAGTGGTTAGAGCAACTGGTCGTAATAGAAGAGATCCATGGTTCAAATCCCAGCTATGACATTGACTCTGCCTCTCCAATTTTGTATGCATTTTCACCTAAACTTTCACCTACCCGTTCGTCCGTCCATTCATTGGTATATTCAACATAATTAAAACCGTAAATAAAACCATAGATGCGTTAAATAATCTGGAATTTACCAACTGGATTGTAGTAATTTTAATTATGTTTACACCAACTGGAAGAACTAATAGAAATCTAAGAACTCGTTTAAAGGAACATTAAAGAAGTATAATTATTGAAGCAAGTATAAAGATCAGTGGTTGCTAGTGAACTTTTGGGCTACTATCAAGTAGGACAAGATATTATAAAAAGCTATTAGTTGAATATTTGAGAAAACTATTTTTAGTAATAACACCAAAGTCACCAATTTTTAAATACCCTCTACACCTTACAATACAGCCAACCAAAAAGTCAAGCTAAAAACTTAAAACCAGTTAACATATCCAAGATGGCAGTCTTCAGGTCTGCACGGTTCCGCTGGAAGAAGCAGATGCCTTAAATGTCTACAACAGAGGACAGTAAGATCATAACCTCATCTCACCACTTCGATCCCAGGTGACCGTAAATGGAATTTGTGGTGGACAAAGCAACACAACGGCGGATTTCCTCCGGCTTCTCCGGCTTCCCCTGCTATCGCATTCCACCGGTGCTCCATCTTCATTTCAACTATCACAAATGTCATCGCCTGCGGTACCTTATGTAGTAAAAGTGGGTGTTTAACATCAACCCTTACAATCACCATGGGAGAAAATCTTCATTTTTAAAAGCAGAAACAATTCCATTTTGAAGTCCCATAATCAAATGCAATATTTAAAATACTACAGTCAGCCAATGAGACCTGTTCCTGAAAGTTTATAAGTACTCGAGAGGAATATCAGATGGCGACCGAAGGAAGTCTGGACCGTCAAATGTTTCCAGTTGTCGAGTTTCGCCACAAGAGGGTGGAGCAGAGCTAGGAAGTTCGTGCCAATTTCCTCGTGCAGAGCAACAGCGGCCAGGTTTGGCAATACCATGCGGCGCTACTTGTGCCAGCAAAGGTCAACGTAGAGTGCAACCCATTACTACAAAACAGATATCAATGCAAAACACAGAACCACGTCGGTAGGAAGGAAGGCGCTCGAATAGTCTTCAGTAATACGTGCGCAGCTGAGTAAAGATTTAGTGTAATTCCTGCTTTCGTTTTTACCTATGAAGAGTCTGAAGATATTTAAGAAATTAATTTTATTATTTGGATATTATTTTATATTCGATCGGTAAATATTACAATCAGTGTTATAATTGCTTGGGTGTTATAATGTAGATATGCAAAGAAGGAAATCAGAGTCAGCCTTATGATGTGTAACAATTTGCATATTGTACATAATTAATGATTTAAATAGGTGAGCTTTTGGGAATATTTCGTAACTCATTTTTGTTCTCTGGAAACAGGACTGTTTATTTGACAACAGGGTTGTTTACCTCTTCCCCCTGTGTTTTTATCAATGATTTGTTTTGCTGCAGCGAGATGGTCGGTCGCAACCTCTATATGGAACGGCGAACGGTACGAACTTCCTAGCTCTGGCGTGGAGAGACAGACAAGCAAATTGTGTGCAACAAAAACCCATTGAAAATGGTTCTGACTTAGGACCGAAGTCCGGATTTGGAAGTCCATCTACAAGCATATGAGTGAGTCATTTTAAATTTGGACTATTATGTTATTAATAAAATTATAAATATTATAAAAAAAAAACTTTATGAAGACGGCGAAGGAGAGAGATTAGCTAGCGTGTAAATTAGTACAACTAACATCCAAGAAGGGAATAAGTATAAATATGGTCAATCTCATACTGTTCTCAACTACTGCTACTCTTTCTGCTATTGGGACGTTAACTGCTACCATAGTAAGCGAGAAATGCAGTTGAGCCATCATTCGCTTACTGTGCTCGCATCCCTTTGTTTGAAAAGGGTGCTTTTGGTGATAATAACTAGTTCGCTCAGCAATTAGAAAATGTTTTAATGAAGCTTCTGTAGTACATATGTTTTTGTTGCAAGAAAGGAAACGAATGAAGGATGATTTGTATATATTGACTTCTCTAGAATATAATGTTCTTAAAACTGATAAAACAACAACATATAAATGAATAATACATACTACAGAAACAGCATTTAATGTTTCTTTGGGATGTATGTAAAGGAATGACATAAGCTGGTTCTAATCCAGTAAATGGCTTGCGTTATTTCTTTCCTTGCCTAAGATTCCTTTAGGCACCCATCTAAGTTTTGTTAGTATCAGATTAACTTAGATATTATGTGGTAGTGTGGAATAATAATAATAATAATAATAACAATAATAATGATAATAATGATAATAAAAACAATGATAAAAATAATGATAATAAATAATAATGATAACAAATAATAATGATAATGATAAAATACAATGATGATAATAAAATAATGATAATGAATAATAATAGATAATGATAACGATAGTAAAAATAATGATAATGATAATAAAAAATAATAATGATAAAAATAATGATAATGATAATAAAAATAATGATAATGATAATAAAAATGATGATAATGCTAATAGATAATAATAATAATGATAATAATAAAATAATGATAGTAAAATAATGATAATAAAAATAATGATAATAAATAATAATGATAATAAATAATAATGATAACAAATAATAATGATAACAAATAATTATGATAATGATAATAAAAATAATGATACTGAATAATAATAATAATAATAATAATAATAATAATAATAAGAGATAATGATAAGGATAATAAAAATGATAATGATAATAAAAATAATGATAATGAATAATAATAGTAATAGATAATGATAACGATAGTAAAATAATGATGATAATAAAAATAATGATAATGATAGTAAAAATGATAATGATAATAAAAATGATAGTGATAATAGATAATGATAACAAATAATAATGATGATAATAAAATATGATAATGATAATGAAATAATAATGGATAATAATAATAGATAATGATAACGATAGTAAAAATAATGATATTGATATGACTTGAAGCTTTCCTGGCGGCGGTATGAAAATAACTTTTCTCGGGCTATCAGCCAGGTGAATTCTGGATCTTGTACAGCTAGTAAACATTAAGGGATATATGAAAATGGAATGCTCAAAAAATATACGTCCCTTAAAGGCACATATTTTATTCCAAGTAACTGGTTTTGTGCCATAAGACATTTGAATACTTTGTCATTATTTAAAAATCCTTCGATATTCAGCTGTTTTTACAATTGTATGGAAATAGTAATGAATTACAGGGTCAATAGAAAGTATCCAGTTCTTAAACATTTGACTATAGCTATTTCTTTTGTACCTAAAACGAAATGTGCAATATATCTAATCTATTTCTCAATTAAAATGATGTAGATAGAAGAATCTGATTTGTTACATTTACATTATTTTCTGTAGCTATTCCACTAACACTTTCTTTACAAAAGATTATGTTATATCTACGTCATGCTAATCGAGATAAACGTTAACAGAAATAATGATCTTATTACTTGCTTCCTTGTAAGTAGAAGGGAAATAAGGGAATACACAACTTAAAGCGATAGTCAAATGTTTTAAAAGCTATCAATCTGTGAAACGATTGAAATTCAATTCTGCTTTGCATTCCCGGCGCAAAACAAAAGAGATGATAGGAAAGTTGACTCCCCATTCAGTAAAATTTAAGTCGATTAAAACTAAACCAATAATATCTATAGGAACGGTTTTGTGTATCAAGTTTTCAACTATCTTACGGTTTACGAGCTATACAAAATTCATTCAGAATTCGGAGGCTATATCAGAAAATTCAAGATATAGATTTTGTCATGAAAATATTTTAAATATATGACATATTAATCAAAACCGCTGAGCCATTTTTAAGAAAATCAAAAATTTCCAGAAACACGTTCCATTTAAAAGATAGCTGCATTAGAAGGATTTGTTTTAACCTGTTTGTGTTGCATCCTTGGCAGATATGGAACTTAAATACGAAGTTTGGTATTTAACTGACTTTTCGTTTTTTGAGCTATACTGCTTCAAAGACGCACACGGATATTTTTATAATTTTTTTTCAGGGGTTCTTAAAACATTTATTTTTGGGTGCAATACAATACCTTCTTTATCTACAGTATACATTGTACACATGTGCTAGAGAACGTAAAAATACATTTTCGAAACATAAGTTTTTATGTCCATTAATAAATGATAGTGGGTAGAGAAAGTCAGATGAATGTAATACATCCGATTGTTTTTACAATAATTATGAAATAATGTATAATCTGTTTACTTTCTCTACACGTACTATGTGCATAGTGTATAGAGAAGCTATTGCATTCCACCCAAAAATTCGATACTGAGATTTCACTAGAAATATACGTTTTAGGTTTCACTGTATCCAAAATAAATATTTTTGGAAAAAGGTTCCGTGTGTGTGTCCGTGTGACTGTGAACACGATAGCTCAAAAACGAAACGTTGGTAAAATAACTTGATATTTAAGTTTGGTATCTTTCACGAATAAGACACGAAGCTTTTGAGTAAACTCCCCCATCTCAAACTATTTTTTTCATGGAAAAAATTTCGAAAATGTTGATTTTCTCAAAAATGGCTCTAACGATTTTGATTAAAATATTGTCTATTAAATATATTTACCTGACAAAGAAAATGTATATCTTGTATTTTTATTTTCTTGGAATAATCTCTGAAGACTAGTTTATTTTGAATGAATTTTACGGAATTTTGCGTAACTGCAAAGAGATGGAGAAAAGCTTACCACACGAAAAACATAGAGCACGTTAAAACACACAATTTATGTTATATACATTGTTATTGTTATATACATTGGAACACATATGGAACACGTTAGATTTAGTAGATTACGCATAATTATTTTCTTGTAATTTGTTTATCCATCAGATACTTGTAATAAACAGAAACGACATAAGAAAACTTGGAATTCAAATCAAAGTGATAGTTATTAGCGCAACAGTTGGGATAAAGTAAACAAAATTCACTCGTCGTTCAGGTATCGACTGTGATATAGTAAATAAATAAATGGTTGATAACTACAAATGTTCTATAACCTTTTAACAGCAGCATTTTATTCTTTAACTACATTACTTACTTTAAGAAAATCCAACACCTTGGAAAATCTTTATATATCTAGGGCTCCGAACAGTTTTAATGTTGATTTTAACATAGAATATTTGCTCCACAGAGAAGAAACTTGCAACTTCTTGAAAGAAGATTAAAATAAGCAAAAATCACTTCTTCATCAATGCACTGAACATTTCTTAGCCCGTCTGAGCAGTGTGGTGGTAGCGTGTTTGCCTCACATTCAAAAGGTCGTGAGTTACCCGGATAAGGGTAACTTTAAGCTCCATGGTCTCCAAGTTCATCTGATCATCATTTCAACAATTTTATTCATCGTCCGATATGAATAACAGGTTAAAGGACGTTAAACTACCAAAAGTAAAAAACAAAAAAACATTTCTTCGTATCTGCCAATCCTAAAATTGCTGAAACTCTTTTTCGTATCATTTCCGTGAAGTCGACGGTAATAAAGCCTCAACTGCTTCTTTTGCTTCATTTAATATATAATTTGTAACAGATATATTAACGTTCTCAACGTCCATCGTAAACTTAATCAATTTGAAACTAGCTGTAATAAAAACAAAATTAGTATTCATACATAGCCTGCCATATTTTATAACTATAAGAACGCCGCAATTCAATGCCTTATTCCTTATTTAATTTATTACTATCTGTTGTAAAACCATTAACTGAATATTTGTCATATATTAATTTATCGTATCTGTAGGATAAAATAATGTATTATACAAGTTGACAAAAATCTATTATCCACTCGTAGAACTTAAAACGCTTCCCTTCGGGTCGAATTTTAAATTGTTCTACTCATGGATAAACTCTGCAACTATTTACAGTTGAAGGGTGTAATGCTGGTAACAAAAGAATGAAGGAGAGAGCAAAAAGCAGAAAGAATAGTTAGGTTATCGAAACCGGGATGGACGCACCGGTTTTCAAATGGACAATGCAGAGCCGAGATGCCATTGTGGCATGACCAGAATTTAACACTATTGCTTTCACAAGGGACAAGGAATTAGCCTGTCGGAGGGAGCATATGTTAACGTGCATAAAACAAAATAAGCCAGTAAAAGTGCGGTAGGAGCTCTAAGAAAAGAATGCAAGTAAAAAGGCCGTATGGTGGCGTGTACTCAGATAAACTTCGTTTGAACATCATCCGCCCAAAGAGCTTTGCGAAGCACTATACCATATTTCACAGCTGTAGTATCGCTTTAAACGGATAATGCTGACCAGCCGCTTTCTAGTCCAGGAGGCGGGGCACTTCTTTGTGTTCGAAAAATGTACGGGGATCGACCCCGGAGAGTGATGTCACAGCTTCCCACGCGAAAAGTCAGGATTAGACGCCCATCTAATTTCTTATTAACGCGTTCTGTCAGTGGAGTGATTATCGACTTTGTTGATAACAGTTCTCATTTTGTTGTTAGAAATTAATAACAGATGACTATCTTCAATTGGATACGATATTGCAATTAAAGAGGGCTGTGGGTTTGAGTCAATATCTTTACCAGCAGTTTTCGTCCTTTACGGCAGTGCATTCAACTGTTTTGCTGAAAATAAGTTAAGTCTCATGCTTCTCTACCGCCAACAAAGGAAGTGTTGCACATCACTCACAAATTCGACATCAATGTTTAAATACAAATGCATCTTGATGACACAGAATCCCAATTAAAGGTTTCTGCATTACTTAAAATAAAAACGTCCACTCATTATCATACAGTATAAAGCAACAAATCTTATAAATATATCATGGACTTTTTATGAAATTTCCCTAATTCCAAACTAGCCTTTATGTAGAAAATCATGCAGGAATCATATTAAATTATTTTTCATTAATTTCAAAGTATCAAAATATAACTTCTTTTCCAAATTATTAAAATTATTTTTACAACAGTAAAAGAGCTTTTTGAAGTTTTATGCAGTATGGTGTACAACCACAAACATCTGCCAACAATTACTGCCATAGATAGGCTGATCTTACTTAAGGGTAGCTATGTATAGCTGAAATTTCTAAATATTGCCAACTTTTATACAAGTATTCTCATTTTAAATTACATACTGATGTGTATATAAATGCAGAAATCGTAAGTTTCAAAAAAATAAAATACTGGTTTCTAAACACTGATATTTACAAAAACTGACATAGAATTTAAATCACTCTTCTGGTTATTTCAGAAACACATTTAAACTTTAAAAACAATTCTTTTAAAATTTCATCCTTAGCGATCAGATTAATTATCGAATAATTTCAATGGGCAGGACCTTTTTATAACTCTATTCCTTCAAGTTTCTGCTGAAGCTATAAACTGCATCGGGTGAAACATTTATAATGTACAGTGGCGTAAGAGAAACCACAGATGGGTAAAAACTATTAAAAGTAAATATATTATTATATAAGTAAATTATTGGCATTCAAATTATCATATCATGAAGCTCTAAACGTTCCCAGAACATACGTAGTATAATTGAAAGGTTCAAAGTACTTTTGAACATAAGAACTACATTTTTATTTTTTTGAACTTTATTTTACCAATTTTCAGTTAACTTAAATCGCCATCCTACAAATTCTCTAGTGATTCTTTAGTGATATAATAGCACATATAACCGAATAATGTATAAAACCAATGTATTGAACTGGTAATTTCCAAGAACTGTGTCAAACTATCGCATATTTTACTATAATATCCTATATTTTCACTTCAATCTGTTTTAGTCCATGTATTTAATATCTTAAATATGAAATTCATTAGCATAACAGAAACAAATACTGCATTTACACCAAACCAAAGAGATGTATTCTTCTCATTTCCTAATAAGAAAATAAACAATTCTTGAAACTTTCATTAAAACTCCTTTGTCATTTTGTCTATTGTAGTCATTATTTTTATACGAAAACATTTTGCACCATGCACTTATACACTCAAAGTTTCAAAAAATAAACTCAAAATATCTAACGAAATATCCAACTATATTTTTGAGACAAATACATTAAGCAATGAAGGTTCCTTAAAGTCATCCATACTCTTGAGAGATTTTAACCAAGGTTTACAGAGGCACTTTTTATTTCCATTCAAAATTCTAGCACGATCTTATTACGGTAACTAAACTCTCGAGAACGATATAGAGAGAGGGATATAGGTCAAGTACTAGAAGAAAGAACATAAAATCCATTGATAACTCAACACGATTTCAAATAATTTGTTGTGTTATTTTAAGGGATCTGAATCCAAATTACAGGTTCAAAATTGTTCTCAATTCTGGAACTCGTGTATATGTTGGAAAAATATCGCATTCTAGAAGATTGCTAGAAATTCCGGAAATGTTGTTATACTCTATAATATAAGATATTTGAATAAATTATAAATATTATTATAATTAACATAACAAAAAAAACAGTTAAATAAGACTTTAAATTATTAACTTGAAATCATTGAGCATTTTTCGATGTTAAATTATTGTGGAACTTAAGGTATGTTATAAAAACTTTTAGAACTTTCCAACGTTATTACTTCGATAGAAAATATAATTACGTATTAGAATATCTGAATTCCTCTAAAACTGGCATTGCAATATTTAAGTGGTATTTAAAGTTCTTATATTTACTGTTATATTTTGAATAGTAATAATAATAATAACAATAATAATATTTTTAAAGGCACTTCAATTTACTGCTGAAATGCAAAGACATATAAAGTGCGGATAATAGCAGTCAAAGGCACATACAATTCTCAACCCGTACTAATACACAGCTACATCCTTATTATTTACTAATGAAACTAATACATTTTTATACCTATTTTAGTTACTTAGAAATGATTTCAAATTACACATATATCGTTGGTTACATATAAAATGCGAAACAAACTTTTCAATGGCGCAAGTCAAATATGCTGAACACTCGTGCTGAAAAAAGATCTAAGCTGTGTATTAGACAGATTTCATTAGATGACCTAGAAATACATAGTGCATAAAAGAATATTTCGGAAGCGCATTATGCTGCAACAAATAATGTTACATAATCAAGAGACTGGATGTTAAAGAGAAACACTTTACCATGAAAAGACCACAAAAGAAAGATTATTTCCAAAAAGGTAGGTAAAAAATTACACAGGTATTAATAAGAGATACACAAAATGCGTATCTCTGTGTAATGACTATTTCCACAAAAATTGCAGGAAAAAGGAACATTAGATAGAATATAATATATAAATTATTAACAATACATACAAAGTGATTACATTTTCTCGTTACTTAATTAGAAAAGAGTTGAATTTGACCAGGTTTAACGTGTCCACATGCTTGAATGACAGATTTTGTATATTGAAGTATAATATGTCAAAGAAAAAGGCCTATCAACATGAATGGAAACCAGTATGAATTCCAAGTCAGTGCATTTCCAAGCATTTCAACGTCTGTATATTTGTACAAACTGTGCTTGAGCTTCTCTCGAGCATGTTGACAATTTCTTGACAATTTCTATCAACCCCCTTCCCCTCCTTGAACGAACACTTCTTGTTATAATGGAAAACTTGTGTAGTAGACGGACTAAGATTTGTCGTAACTTTCTATTCCACTGGGAGCCTTTACTAACGTTTTAGATCAGAGTTGAAATATAGCAAGGCATGAGTAATGCAGCTTGAATAACGTAGATTGGAATACATACATGGACTTCATTTGTGACAATGCTATTTCTTACGGTGTGCCATTTAGAAAAATTATGTGTTCTATTCATATGACTTTGCATATCTGCAACAAATTAATATTAAAAAGCTTACTCAAATGATCTACCCACGCGGGCATTTGTCAATTCCTGTCCATAGAAACAAAAGGAACGTCAGTCACATAGCAACCAGTTTTTGACAAATGCTTTAGCCAATGCTACTCCCTTATTTCTCTTCTACAGAAGCATAAGCTTTTTAAAAATAATTTGTTGCAAAAATGTAGCGAAAGTCATGTGAATGGAGCACGTCAGTTTTTTTTTTTTTTTTAAAGAAATCTTGATATAAAATCTTAAGGTAAAGTGCAATACTACAATTGCAGGTAATTATGTTACAGAGAAAGTTAAGAATGAAACTTTAATGGAGAAAAGAATTCTCTTGGGAATAAGAGCGAAGACTTGCAAATCTACATCACTCAGTTTAGAAGCGTGATACAACTGAGATTTTTACCCAAGTCCGTTTACGATTATAAGGCCTCCCAAGAGATGTAAGGTTGATAACTGCAGATGGATGCTTTTAATTTTACCGTTACTTATGCACAAATTACATTTATTTTTCTGGGACTCCCTGAAAGTTACCTCAACAATAAACGTGTCTTTCTATTTGCCTCATCTGTCCTACACTTCTAGAGGCCCATCTCTCTCTAGAGAGAGCAAGACACATTATCCTCTGTGTCCTCCAACGTCACAGGACTTGAGGGTGACATTAACCCGACGGAGGACGATGGATTTTTTTCGGGCGTAAATATTCTTAGCATGACTTCCTTCCGAAGGGAAGTAAAACCGTTGGTCCTGTGTCGGCACGTTAAAGAACCTCAAGTATGTAATGAGCAGATGAGCTCCCAACCGACTTGACAGTGCCAGATCTAGAGGTCCTCCTGAGACCTCAAGCTAGCAAGAAATTGCTTCTATTCTTCCTTGACCACAAGATTTCAATTCTAAAAGTCTCGCTCAACTCCGGATACGAAAACTAATTAATCATCAATAACTCGTTAATAACTAATAAATGTGGTAATTACTGCATAAAAATCTGTTGTGCCCATTCACATGACTTTCTCTACATCTCAGTAACAAATTATTAACAAGCTTAATCCTATATCTACTTTATGATAATCGAGACAAACATAGCAGAAATTGTCTTAATTACTTGCTTCCTTGTAAGAGAAGGAAAATAAGAGTATACACTAGGCTAAAATGACAGTGAAATATTTTAAAATATGGCTGCCGTGTGGTTGAAAACCGTTTCTATGCAATTAAAGTTTACAACTTTGCGGGTGAGAAAAGTTTAAGAAGTTTAAAGTTGAAACAAACAACAATGAATATCTCATAAATGGTCAATTTCAGGGAAAAAAAAGCTTATATGACAAATCGTGTGTTTTAACGTGATCTAGATTTTTGTGTAGTAAGTTTTTGTCTATCTCTTACGGTTTACCAGTTAAGCAAACGTCAGCAAAATTCATTCAGAATAAAGAGGTCTTAGAGGTCATTCAACATACACATTTTATTTGCAATATAAATTATCCTTAAGCAAATGTCAGCAAAATTCATTCAAAATAATGAGGTCTTAGAGTTTATTCAAGATATACATTTTATTTTCAATATAAATATCTTTAATACACGGTATTTTAATCAAAATCGTTAGATCCATTTTTGAGAAAATCAAAAATTTCGAAATTGTTTCCATGTTTAATTAAACGTGACGCATCCCTGAAAGATACTAAACTTTAATGCCAAGTTTGGTATTTTACCGACTTTTCGTTTTTGAGCTATCATGTTCACAGACACACGGGTCTTTTACTGAAAATACCTGTTTTAGACACAGGGAACCCTAAAACGTCTATTTCCGATGAAATCTCGGTATAGAATTTTTAGGAGGATTGCAATACCTTCTCTATACACTATGTACATGGTACGTATAGAGAAAGTAAAAATACTAACACATTCTCTATGTTTCTCCGATATAGCAAGAAGTTACTTTCCAAAATGTCATAGTATCTATAACGCTTTTATTTTGAGGAGGCAGTATATTTAAGGAATTAACATGCCGATGCGTTCAAACACGATTAAGTTTACAAGGCGACGTTAAACAATCACATAATTAGAAAGGATTAAACAGCAGCTGAGAGGAGGCTTTTGGACAAAATGAGACCGAGCATAATTTAGGTATAGATAACCTTCCATATCATCTGTTGAGTAATTATAGGTTGCCAAACATGTAGAATTAATTTTTTCATTGCTACAGAAACAGTTCTAATTGGCCTCTAGCTGGACATTTTGCTCTAAATTAAAGTAATCTTATCTTTAACTATTATTTTCATATTGACAATATCAGTCGTGTGATGCATGCGTAAATACATCAAAATTACAGAACAACAAGGTACATTGAAAACGGTAAGATAAGAATCATAATAGTAGCCTTAGAGAAATGCTACATAATTTGGTTCAAAGTTGTTTATACGGACACAAGGTGTATATAAGGTAACAGCACATTAATTACCCAATCAGCACCTATATAAGGAGAGGGCTTCGTGGCGTTTTCTCGCCAGATGTCTATAGCATAGTAATTAGCTCTTAATACTTAATTAATCTTATAATTAACTCAACGCCTAGCATGGCTACCTATAAAAACTTATTATCGGAGGTGAAACTTTCCTATAATACTTATTTTTTTATGTGCAAAAGTCTTGTAGGCAAATTTTAACACACGACAATGGTCGTAAATATTTACAGACATCCCTGGTAACGCCCAAACATTTCGACAGGAAATTAGGGAATGCGAGAATAAAAAGCATGGACATGTATAATAATGAACTGTACAGTAGTCGTGAAATAGGATACAATTTCAGGCTTTGTTTTGTTTGCTAGTGTTCTTCAATTATTATGAAAAATCAGTTTTAATATATCGTGTTGCACAATGTGATGAAAATTAAATATTTAATAAATACAAAAATCTGACATGTTCCATTCACATGGCTGTAACAAATTGTTGTTAAAAAGCGTATTCTTCTATCTACTTTATGATAATCAAGATAAACATTAGCAGAAATTCTCTTAATTACTTGATTTCTTATAAGTAGAAGGAAAATAATAGAACCCACTAAGCTAAAACGATAGCCAAATATTTTAAAAGCTGGTTGCCATGTGATTGAAACCATTTCTATGCTGGGCCACAAGTTTACATCCTTCCGTGAGGAAAAAGTTAAGCATTTTAAATCTGAAAGAAATAACAAAGAATATCTCAGAAAGAACAGGTCCACGAAAAAAGTGTACAGGACAGAAATTTTGTGTTTTAACGTGATATATCTTTTTTGTGTAGTAAGTTCTTGTTTCTCTCTTACGGTTTATGTTACCCAAAATTCAGCAAAATTCGTTCAGAATAAAGAGGTCTTTAGAGACAATTCCCAGAAAATTCAAGATGTACATTTTATTTGCCATGTGAATAACTATATGCGGAGTTTTAATCAAAATCGTTACATCCATTTCTGAGAAAACCAACACTTTCAATTTTTTTTTTTCATGTAAAGCATAGTTTAGGGTGGTGGGATTTTTCTCAAAATCTTCGTGTCGCATCCCTGGAAGATAAACTTAAATACCAAGTTTGGTATTTTACAGATTTTTCGTTTTGGAGTTATCGTGTTCACAGACCCACGGGCAAACGGAGGCACACACGGACCTTTTGCTGAAAATACTTTTTTTCGGAAATCTGGTATCGAATTTTTGGTTGGAATGCAATACTTTCTCTATGCAGTATGTACATAGTACACGTACAGAAAGTAACAATTACTTACATAAAAAGTCAATTTGTTTATCCAATTTAATTTATGTACAATTTTTACTTTATCTAGCACATATGTACAATGTACATAGTGGATAGAGAAGGTATTGTATTCCACCAAAATATTCGATGCCAAGATTTCATCAGAAATATATACTTTGAGGTCCCCTGAGGCAAAAGAAGTAATTTTAGAAAAAGGTCCTGTGTGGGTGTGTGTCTGTGGACAGCATAACTCAAAAACGAAAAAAACAAGTTAAATACCAAACTTGGTATTTATGTTTGGTATCTCCCAAGGATAGGACACGAAATTTTTCAAGAAAATCCTGTCACCACAAACTGCCCTTTACATGAAACATGTTTTTTGAAAATTTGGTTTTTAAGGATTTTGATTAAAATAACGTATATTAAAGACATTTACATCACATCAAACGTATATTTTGAATTCTCTGGAAATACCCTCTGAAGATCTCCTTATTCTGGATGAGTTTTGCAGAATTTTGAATAACGGTTAAACCATAAAAATTAGAAAAAAATCACTGCCCAAAAATGTAGATCTCGTTAAAATACACAATTTATGTCATATATTTTTTTCGTCGAGTTAACCATTTCCGAAATATTCCTTGTTATTGATTTCAATTTTAAAATACTTATATATTTCTTATATGAGAATTTGTCAACTCCTGGTCATACAAAGAAACTTATTTCCATCACATAGCAACCAGCTTTTAAAGATTTGATTATCGATTTGGCCTTATTTCCCTTCTACTTACTACTGTGTCAAGAAAGTTCCGGGAATTTGCCAATAAAACACAAAAAATGAATTATTCATCCAATTTTATTTTATCGCCTTCAAAGTAGGCCCCTTCTGAAATTAATCATTTATGCCAACGAATAATCCAATCATCAAAACATTTTATGTGGGCACTTTTAGGAATCGATGTCAATAGTCGCCGCGAATTTTCCTTTCAGTCTTCTATCGACTGAAAACAGGTGCCTCGGAGTGGTAACTTGAGTTTTGGAAAGAGAAAGAAATCAGCAGGAGCCAGATCAGGGGAATACGGTGGTTGTTCGATGAAATTTGTTGCGTTTTTGGCCAGAAATTCGTTCACAATAATAGCCTTGTGTGCTGGTGCGTTATTGTGGTGCAGAATCCATGAGTTGTCGTTCCACAAATCTGGCCTTTTTCGCCGTATTTGTTCTCTCAAACGCCACATAACGCTCAGAGAATAGTCTTTATTTATCATCTGGCCTTCTGGCAGGAACTCTTTGAGTGCACAATACCGCGATAATCGAAAAAACCTTCAGTTTTGATCGAGTTTGACGTGCCTTTTAAGTTTCGGTTCAGTTGGAAGGCACCATTCGGAAGCTTGTTGACTGGTTTGAGTGTCAAACTCGTAAACCCACGTCTCATCATCAGTTACAATGCGTTTCATGAATGTGGGATCGGAACTGGCTTGCTCTAGCATGTCTTCAGCAATCCTTACGCGATTGAGTTTTTGTAGAAAGTTCAAGTCTTTCGCAACTAACCGAGCTGCAACGCGTGTCATGCCCAAAAAATCGTTTAAGATGGTACGAATAGATTCTTGAGACACAGAAAGTTCAGTGGCAATCTCTCTCAGACCTAAATGACTATTTTCAGACACCATTTTCTTCACTTTAGCGATGTTCAGTTCAGTTGAAACCGTTGATGGCCGACTAAAGCGAGGCAAATCTTCCACCACATCTCGACCACTTTTGAATGTACTGTACCTCTCATATGCACACGTGTTTTTGATAAAGTCGATTCACCGTAAGCCCTCTGTAACATTTTCAGCGATTCGGCACACGAAATACCATTTGCAATGCAAAATTTGAGACAAATACTTTGTTCAATATTTGTATCCATCGCGAAATCGCAAATCACCTTTGAGATGAACTAACAAAATGGCGTACTGTAAACAAACTAGATGACAGATGACGATCAAACTCCGCGTGGGTATAGAGGAAAGTTGTACCAACTTAGCGACAACAATAATTTCGAATCCTCTTTTAAACAGGATTTTTAAATGATCAATTCCCTGTACCTTCTTGACAGAATGTACAAGAATGCAAGTAATAAAACCATTTCTGTTAATGTTTATCTCGACCAGCATGAAGTATAAATAAGAATAAACCTTTTACTAATACTTTGTTTCAGAGATGTAGAGAAGGTCATGTGAATGGAGCTCAGCATTATATATATAACATTGTTATTTTCCCAGATTCAAAATCTACCTTCTTTCACAAAAATACAACTAGAGGTCCAAAGACCTTTACGCAAAGCAGTACAGAATGTGTGTAGTAAAATGGCTAGTTGTATTTTTAATTTTTCTTAGATTAGTTTTAAAACATGAATTATTATAATCATACACTAATTGTAGCTATTTCCACTTTGTGATATAAAATATTTAAAAAAAAAAAGGGACTATCCAGTATTACAAAATCTCAAGCAGTCAATACGTTTCAAAAATGTTAAGTAATGTAATTTTATAAAATGGTGCAAGTAGCTCAACAGCTATAGTAAAAAAAATAGATGTTTATTTTAGCTAATGAAATGGAATACATTAATATTTCCAGAATAAAAGCACATATTTCAATGAGATTTGGTGTGAACATGAGGTAATATTTATATCCTAACCACAAAATATGCCGCCATTTTGTGAATTTCATTACTTGATATCCATATGTTTTTGTTCTGTTGTATTCCGAAGTTGAAATCGCTGGGTTCAATGTTTATTACTGTTGCTTTCGTCGTGTATAAGTGTTTTGATTTTCTCTATGGGATTTTTTCTTCATTTACAATCAAGTATCATAGTTACGTGTTGATTTTCTTAATTGTATAGAGGCTTTTCACAAGCATGTAACAGGCTATCTGCAGATCAGATTGAAATTTTTGTTTCTCATCAAATAATCTGGCAGATCTCTCATACTATACATATATCAATTTGTCCATTTTTAAATTAAATAGTAAGGGACTGACGGAATCACTTTGTCTTATACCTTTTTGACATTTTATCTCATCTGTCATTTGTTCTTCTATATACATTTCTGTTGTATTTTTATTAATCCCTTCTATTAATGCTATTATCTGTTCTGGTGCTTTTTTCTTTCTCAAGATTCTTATTACATCTTCTAATATAATTCAATTGAAGGCTTTGGTTAAATCCAAAAAACAGAAAAAAAAATTGTTGCTGCGTATTCGATCGCTCTTTCGACTATTTGACGAGTAATAAATATTGCATCTGTTGTACTTCTGTTATGTCGAAGTCTGTTATAAGTTGTCTTTGTAGTGTCAGATAATTTTAATGCACATTACGATAGCGTTATTCCTTTATAATTACCTGAGTCCGTTTTATCTCCTTTTTCATATATAGGGGTTGTAATACTATTCTTCCATTCTTTAGGTATTTTCCCTTCTTTTAGCACCATATTAAATAGTTTCTTTAATTCTTCTTTAATTTTTTCCACCATAATTTAAATGATCATTACGTATCCCATCGGACCTCGGTACTTTCCTATTCTTTAACTATTTCTATTGTTTCTCCATCTGTAATTTCGATTTGTTCTTGTGAAGTAGACCTGCTCGGTTATGATCGTCCTCAGTTAAACCATCGTCATTACATAGTTATTCAATTTTTTTTTCTATTTTGTTAGAGTATTTTATCTAGTTTTTATTGCATCATTTTTTACATATTCATATTTCTTATCATTTTCAATACTTTCTTACCATATAAATGTGGTTCTATTCCTTTAGTAAAATTTTCCCAATATAATTCTTTTATTTTTCTAGTCTTACCGTTTACTACGTTTCTAGTCTGTTTGTAGCTTTCTGTGTCTTCCGGCAGCTATTTATTTCTAAAATTTAAATATGCTTGTTTCTTTTCTTCTGCTATCTTTTTAACTTGCTGTGTAAACCATGATGTATTTCCCTTTTGTGCAGTTTTTATTTTTTTCTTCCCTAATGTTCCTTCTGCAGCACCTAGAACAGTTTCTTTAATTTTATTCTATGGATTCTAATGTGACATGTTTCTATAATATTTTCTTTTATTTTATATTGTAATCTATTAGCATATATATCCTTTACACTAGGATCATCTAATAATTCAGTATTTAATATCTATTTTTCTTTTTTCTCTTCTTTCCCTTTCTTTCTGCATTCCCATCTTTTTTTATCTAGTACTAGCATATGATCCATGTCAACATTTTCTATTTGTTAAGATTTAATCTATTATAGAGTTTACACCTCTTGATGCTCTAAGGAATATTTATATTCCATATCATAGTCAAAGAAGGTATTGTTAATTCTGAAGTTATTTTGGCGACAGAATTCTAATAATAAATATCCCATATTTCGTCTTTCATTTCTTCATTGAGTCTTTATTGAATTGCAGCTTTTCCTATTCATGCATTTAAATCACCCATTATTATTATTATTATTATTATTATTATTATTATTATTATTATTATTATTATTATTATTATTATTATTATTATTATTATTATTATTATTATTATTATTATTATATGTATATTAGCGGAGCTTTTATCTATCTGATTTTGAATATCTCAATAAAATGTTTTCCTTTCTTGTTTTGTTTTATTCAAGTCTGGTACATATACGCTCAACATATATACTGCTTTACCATCAAATTTTAATTTTATTTGTAGTATTCTTTTATTTACATATTCTATCTCATTTATTTTTTGTTCACATTTATTATACACTAAAACTCATACACCAGTTGTTATTTTTGTTTACCTTTTCCGCTGTATATAAATATGTAATTATTTATTTTACTAGTCCCTTTTCTTTAATTACTTTCTCTATACGCACTATGTGCATAGTGTATAGAGAATGTATTGCACTCCACCCAAAAATTCGATACCGAGATTTCACCGGAAATATATATTTTAGGGTCCCCTATATCCAAAAAAAAAAGCATTTTCACAAAAAGGTCCGGGTGTGTGTGTGTGTGTGTCCGTGTGTCTGTGAACACATTAACTCAAAAACGAAAAGTCAGTAAAATGCCAAAGTTTGTATTTAAGTTTAGTGTCTTCCAGGGATGCGACACGAAGATTTTGAGAAAAATCCCCCCACCCCAAACTACCCTTTACATGGAACTTTTTTCGAAAATTTCGTTTTTCTCAAAAATAGCTCTAAACGATTTTGATTAAAATTTCGTTTATTAAAGATATTTATATGACAAATAAAGTGTATATTTTGAATTTTCTGGGAATAGCCTCTGAAGACTACTTTATTCTGGCTGAATTTAATGGATTTTGCTTAACTGCCAAACCGTAAGAGATTGAGAAAAACTTGCAATATAAAAAATGTAGAGCACCTTAAAACGCACAATTTATGTTATATACATTTTTTTTGTGGAGTTGATCGTTTTTGACATTCCTTGTTTTTGTTTTCAGCTGTGAAAAACTTATACTTTTCTCATACAGGAATTTGTCAACTCTTGTCCATACAAACAAAGAAACTTCAGTCACATAGCAACCTGCTTTTGATTATTAGTTTAGCCTATAGTACTCCATTATTTGCTTTCTGCTTACACGTAATAAGACTATTTGTGCTAATTTTTGTCTCGATTAGCATGAAGTAAATAGAAGCATAAGCTTTTTAATAATAATTTGTTGCAGAGAGGTAGAGAAAAGCCAAATGAATGGAACACATCAGATTTTTTTTTTCAGACAGACAACATATATCTGTTTTCTTGTCGTCTAGTTGCATTGTGATTGGTCTTTAGCCTTCCATGTAGCAAATTTCATTATTCCGTAGTCATCTTGTCCTATTTCGTGGCCTAGTCATCTTCTGTAAGTTCATATCCGTCTTTCAATGCGTGGTTCAATGAGCAATTGTATTTCTACACCTCAATTATTACCGTGCTACTCAAAATATTAACATGTTGGCTTCAAAGGCTGCGATAAGGCTTTGTGTTTTACTCCACGTCAGGTTAGGTTTTGTCTCAAATGATTCGGGCTTAGAACGCAGAGTGTTAAATTTGTGTGGGATTCCTGATGGTTTATTGTTGCCTTTTATAGGTGATTCTTCAGTGCATGCTCTTTCTTATTTAAACACGGATGACGCAAGTATAACAGAATTAGAAATGCTAAGGGATGAATGTACTGAATGGCTCATATAGAAATTTGCGTCAATTGACCTGCAAAGAGACCCGATATAAAGCACATCGGCTTAATGGCGTGGACATTTATGATACTTGAATGGGAACTTAGACAGGAGTGAACAAAATATCCTCTTTTGGATTATGCATGTGGAGGTTAAGTGCTGTCCTTGAGCATCGTTAAGCCTGAAAATAATAATTGCGATCTCAATACTACGCAAAATTTAAGTTCCTAGAGTGGTACTTTTTTTTCTTTTTTTTTTTACTTTCTCTACACTTATTATGTACATACTGTATATTCGATACAGAGATTTCACCGAAAATACACGTTATAGGGTACTCTGTATCCGAAAAAACATTATTGGAAAAAGGCCCATGTGTCTATGTGAACACGATAACTCAAAAACGAAAACTCTCTAAAGTTTCAAACTTGGTATTTGGGTTTAATATCTTCCAGACACGAAGATTTTGAGAAACATCTCCCCACTCTAAAGTACCCATTACATGGAAAAAAATTCGAAAATTTTGATTCTCTCAAAAATGGCTTTAACGATTTTGATTAAAATATCGTAAATTAAAGGTATTTACCTGACAAATAAAATGTATATCTTCAATTTTCTGGAAATAGCATCTAAAGACTTATTTATTCTAATGAATTTTGCTGACTTTTGAGTAACCGGTAAACCGTAATAGGTAGACAAAAACTTGCTACACAAAAAACGTAGATCACGTTGAAACACAAATCTTTTTTCGTGGAAATGACCACTTTTGAGACATTCCTTGTTATTTGTTTTAGATTTAAAGTACTTATACTTTTCACAAACCGGAGTTTGTCAACTCGTATCAATGCATAGAAACGGATTTCATTTACATGGCAACTAGTTTTTTAAAGATATGACTATCGTTTTTGTCAAATTTATTCCACTATTTTCCTTCTACTTACAAGAAAGCATTCTGCTAATTTTCATATTGATTAGCATGAAGTAAACAGAAGAATAAGTTTTTAACAAACGATTTTTCACAGAGATATAGAGTAAGTCATGTGAATGGAACATATCAGATTTTGTTCTCGTTCCAACAGAAATTCTACACTAACTATACGAAAAGAGAGGCTTTTAATTATTGATTTAGCCTGAATGATTAAACAATAAAATTTGCAATTTTAGTTAATAAACAGATCACAGTTTAGCATTTCATTTAGTGAAATAAGGAAATCAAATCTAATAAAATATAGAGCAACTTAAAGGTACATCCAACCTTATTATATATAATATACTTATATTTAGGTAGCAATAACTGGCGTGTTTTTATTCATTTATTTATTATATTGCACCCAAAAATTCCATACCGAGAAATATGTTTTGAGACCCCTAAATCCAAAAAAAAGTATTTTTAGAAAAATGTGTGTGGGGGGGGGGGAGCAGCATAGCTCAAAAATGAAAAGACCGTTAAAAACCAAACTTCGTATTTAAGTTTGGTATCTTCCAAGGATGCGACACGAATATTTTCAAAATAATCCCCCCACCCCAAACTACCCTTCACATGGAAAAACTTTAGAACATTTTGATTTTCTTAAAAATGGTTCTAATGACTTTGATTAAAATCTCTTACATTTAAGATACGTACTTGCAAAATAAAATATATATCTTGAATTTTGTAGGAATAGCCTCAAAACTCGTCTTTGTTCTAGATGATTTTATTGCATTTTTAATAATGGTAAACCGTAAGGAATAAACAAAACTTACTACACAAAAAATGTAGATCACGATAAAACACACAATTTATGTCATATACATTTTTTCATGAATCTGATCGTTTTTTAGATATTCCTAGTTATTGATTTCAGCTTTAAAAAACTTATACCTTTCTCATACAGAAAATTTTCAACTGCTGTCCATACAAACAAAGGAACTTCAGTCACATAGCAACCAGCATTTGACTATCACTTTAGCCTATAGTACTCCCTTATTTCTCTTCTACTTAAAAGGAAGCAAGTAATAAGATTATTTCTGCTAATTTTTCTCAATTAGCATAGTAAATAGAAGCATAAGGTTTTTAACAATAATTTGTTGCGGAGATGTAAAGTAGGTCAAGTGAATGGAACACTTCAGAATTGTTTTATTTGGCTCACTACATTTGAAACGACATGCACTTATTATTTACAAATGTTTCACAAATGCACAACTAATTGGCCACATGTAAATGAAACAGTTGTGAGATATTTGTGAATTTTGACATGCGTTAATTTTGTTCAGAAGAGAATTACTTTGTTATTACTCCATTGCTTCTAACTGCCTGGTCCCTTCGGTGACACTTCCCTGGAACATGTTGCCTATTGACTGTGCTGTACTGTACAATGTTTTTTTGTAGCTCTCCGCGGTGTAATGGTCACTATGCTAAGTTCATATACCAAGATCGACGGTTCAAACACGGCGGAGGACTATGGATTTTTTCGGGGGTAAAATGCTTAGCATGGCTTCCTTCGGAAGGGAAGTAAAGCCGTTGGTTCCATGTCGTAGATTTACGCCACGTAAAAGAACCTCAAGTCTGATAGAGAGACCTCTGAGCAAAATTAAGCAGTCTTTCACCCCCAGTATAGAATGGCACGCTGAGAAACAAAGCAGTTAAAGAGCGTCCATTATTAAAAACGCCATTTCATTTCGTTTTTACTTTCTCTGCACGTACTATGTACATAGTGTATAGGGAAGGTATTGTAATGCACAAAAAATTCGATACCGAGATTTCACCGGAAACACATGTTTTAAGACCCCCTGAATCCGAAAAAAAACCTTTTTAGAAAAATGTCCGTGTGTCTGTCTGTCTGTGTGTGTATGTGTGCGTGTCTATAGGCAGCATAACTGAAAAACGAAAAGTCCGTTAAATACCAAACTTGGTATTTAAGTTTGGTATCTTCGAAGATTTTCAAGAAAATTTCCCCACCCCCAACTACGGTTTACATGGAACTTTTTTCGAAAATTTTGATTTTCTCAAAAATGGCTCTAAAATTTTGATTACAGTTTCATATATTAAAGATATTTACCCTATCAAATAAAAGTACATCTTGAATTTTCTGGAAATATCCTCAGAAGATTACTTTATTCTGGATCAGTTTTACGGAATTTTGCATAACTGCTAAACCGTAAGAGATAAACAAAAACGTACCACACAAAAACTGTAAAGCGCGTTAAAAACGCACCTTATATAATAGACATCTTTTTCGTGGAGTTGATCGTTTTTTAGATATTCCTTGTTATTGGTTTTAGCTTTGATAAGCTGATACTTTTCTCATACAGAAATTTGTCAACTCGTGTCCATACAAATAAAGGAACTTCAGTCACATAGCAACCAGCTTTTGACTATCACTTTAACCTATGATACTCCCTTATTTTGCTTCTACTTACAAGGAAATAAGTAATAACACTATTTTTGCTAATTTTTTCTTGATTAGCATGTAGTAAATAGAAACATAAGCGTTTTAATTTTTTTTTTCTGCTCAGTAGTATAAAGAAAGTCATGTGAATGAAACATATCAGATTTTTTATGTACTGTTTGCTGTCGTTAAATTTTATGTTGTCTTTAATGTCATTCATTAGATCACATACGCACATTCACACTCATACTTCCAGACTCTGGGAAGGATTGGGCATACTATGGGAAATGAGCCCAGGACCCCTAGCACAACAGGCAGGATCTCTATGGGCCCAGCCAAGAATTACTTGTTGTGATCGGCTGAATAGTTAATTTCCTTTTTAGTTTCTCTACACGTACTACGTACATAGTGAATAGAGAAGGTATTGCACTCCACCCAAAATTCGGTACCGAAATTTCACCGCAAATATATGTTTTAGGGTCACCTGTATAAAAAAAAATTCAGAAATACTTCTGCGTGTCTGTATGTCTGCGAACACGATAACTACAAAACGGAAAGTTGGCATTTAGGTTTAGTATCTTCCAGGGATGCGACACGAAAATGTTGAGAAAAATCACCCCACCCCAGCTACCCTTTACATGGAACTTCTTTCGTAAATTTTTATTTTCTGAAAAATGGCTCTAACGATTTTGATTAAAATATCGTATATTAAAGACAAATAAAATGCATATCTTGAATTTTCTGGGAATAGCCTCTGAAGACTACTTTATTCTGAATGAATTTTACGGAATTTTGCATAACTGCTAAACCGTAAGAGATGGACAAAAACTTACCACACAAAAATGTAGAGCACTTTAAAACACACAGTTAATGTCATGTGCATTTTTTCGTGGAGTTGATCGTTTGTTAGATATTCCTTGATTTTGTTTCACCTTTAAAACACTTTTCTCATATAGGAATTTGTCAACTTCTTTCCATACAAACAAAGGAACTTCAGTCACTTAGCAACCAGCTTTTGACTATCACTTTGACCTTTGTTACTCCCTTATTTCGTTTCAATAAATCAGATTTTTGTGTTATTCAGTGATGCGTCCTTTTTCCTTTGTATTGTTTAGCTCTTGGGAGCTTAACGAATTTAAAGTGAAGTAACATGTTAGGATAGTGTAATTTTTGAATGTTTCTTTTGAAACTTCCAGCATTTGCTGCTGCTCTGAGAAATCCATTCTGAATATCTTGAGGCCTGCGGATGTGTGAATTCTTTGCCGCACTCCATTTGGCAGATGCTTATGCAAAGGTCTGGAAATTTGGTATAATAGTGCTGTTGTTTGGTCCCAAGATGCTTGTTTATTGTAGCAGAGTTTCGTCACGTAGTATTTCACCTGTCACCTCCCATCAAGACACCTCGAGTTTGCCATTCAAGGCACGCACATCTAGTAGTCTGGACCGTCTGCTTCGTGTATATACAGTATTATTAATTACCGCTTGTCGGCCGGACAGGAGTAAAAGTTGCTGCTTGCAAGCCCACGTGGCAGACCGGACGGTCTTCAACCACCAGGTCAGTACGCCGTCGACTGGCTCCCGTCCGTCTACTGTGATTTCATTCATTGGCCCGCTTCCCACTTAGTCGGCCAACTCGTCTGCATTCAGATGAACAGTTTCCTCAAGCAGTCAGAACTTGTCCACCTCTTCAGGTTCAAAATCTTGTTCTGTATCAACTGAAAACTGTTGACTGCACGTAAGGCCATAATACCATCCCGGTAATTTGGTCTTCAAACATTTGTTTTCCTGTTGAAGCATAATTTAATATTTGTTTAAATAATTTAATATGAGTTATTCTTGCTAGACTATATCAATCTGTTTTGTCTATCAATTCTCCCTGCGTTCTCGCCTTTTGATGGACCAATAGCGTATAAACTTCAACATTTCTGAGAAACTTGTTTCATTTGCTTCAATGCTCCTTTTCGTTGCTCAATTCAGTCATATACCAACAGGGGTGCGGCCATTCTTAGTAAAATTTTGATTATATTCGTTGAACTATAATTCTAAGATGCATAATATTGTTTTAAACAGATTTTTGAATCTATTGATGTTTGGTATAGAGGTCCTTATATCTGGCATATGTAGCTAGGCAATTACGCACTGATATTTCTTACAAAATATTATTATACATTATCATTTTGATTCTTAGTTAGTCTCGTCTTAAGTAAGCCATTGTTTTTCTATCAGTATTACACAAATAATTAGTTATCAAGGAATATGTAAAGGCACTAAATAATTGTTAAAGGATTGCCGTGAATCTTTCAAGCAACTTCAGCCGTTTTTATAATATAAATTTTAATATAAAAACTGTAATTCTGTCCTAGTATTTTAAAACAGGAATTTTGAAATTAAACGTTAAATAAAACGTCTGGTGTATTAATACTACACAATATTCATTGAAAACGTAAATGTTCATCGGAAGGTTTATTCCATCAAAAGACCACTTATGATTAATTGAAAAAAATTGAATCATACAGCGCAGAATACTTCAAAAGTGGCTAGGTTTAAAAAGAAATTAATTGACAGAGAATGTGTATTTTAATGTGCTTTACATTCTCGAGACGTTCTGGGCTTCAAGCCAGGTGAGGTGATGTAGAACCATCGAGGTTTTGGAGCGTGCAGAAACTGATGATTGGAGCGATAGCACTCCGGAAACATCTAGTGTATTTTCGTCGACAGGAAAGCTTCAACTCTTATTTCAGTAGTCTACTTTTTTCTGAATTGAGGTTTAAGTTATCTCTTGTTTCTTTGTTGTGCAACATTAGATTGGAATAAAAGGAATTTGAGGATATTTTAATACACATTTTTGAACTGTTTCAGAGGAAATAAGAGCTAAGGAATTTCTTCATCCACGGGTAATTTTGGGTAGGAGAAATTTCTGTACATTTTTTGTCACACTTTTGGAAAGCAAAATTCCCAAGGATGGCATTTCACTGACTTTTAGTTTTACTTCCCATTATTCAGAGTTCATTGTTTTTATTTTCTCAGAAGTGTGCTGCAACTGTAATTAAAATAGATATTTGTAGTTTTAGTAAAATACATATCTTGAATTTTCAGCAAATAGTCTGTAAAAATCCTTTTAATTCAGAATGTGTAATTTTATAATACCACGACTGCATCGGAAAAAATTATTGTTCGATAAGTTAAATGTTGTTAAAACATATTTGTATGATTTTTTTTACTGAATTAAGCATCTCCAAGATATTTAGCATTGCTGTTTGAATTTTTCAATTCTTTTAGATTTTTTAAGCCATTCTTTTCTATTTTTCTTGATGTCATACATGAGCCATGCAAAGTCACAGATAAGAAATATGTAAATGATGTCATTCTTGCACAGGTTTATCTCGTTAACATGAAAGGCATAGGAACAAAATTTAAATTTTTTCTGTTGCAGTGATAAGCAATTAGGTAGAAAAATACAGACCCTAACTACTAAGTTCAGAAGTAATATTGATCCGAAACTTATTGTTTTCTCAACCTACAGGTCAGCAGATTTACAATAGTGACTTTAAGAAAACAGAGTTTTAAATGACTGCAATTTTTATCGTCTTTGATCGAAGTGAACCTCCTTCTATTTGTGAAATATCTTAGTAGATACTGAGGAATCAAAGGTATATCAATCACTTGCTACTTCAGATAACATCAGGAATCTCTTTTGTAGTGCAACGTTTTTGCAAGCTTCTTCAAGAAACAATAGTGATTTATTATACAAGTGGATAAACAGAGAGTTTATCCATGAGTAGAACAATTTAAAACGCGACCCGAAGGGGAGTGGAAATAGGGGTTAGTCCACTTGTATAATACATTATTTTATCCTATAAATACGATAAATTAATATACGACAAATATTTAGTTAAGAATTTTACAACAGAAAGAAATAAATTAAATAAGGAATAAGGCGTTGAATTGCGACGTTCTTATAGTTATAAAATATGGTAGGCTATGTATGAATACTAATTTGGTTTTTATTACTGCTAGTTTCAAGTTAATTAATTTTACGATCGACGTTGAGAATATTAATATATCGGTTACAACTGATATGTTAAATGAAGCTAAAGAAGAGTTGAGGCTTTATTACCGTCGACTTCACAGAAATTATACGAAAACGAGTTTCAGCAATTTAAGGATTGGCAGATACGAAGAAATGTTCAAGGCATTAATGAAGAAGTGATTCTTGCTTGATTATTTACTTTATCCCACTCATTACCGGAGCAAAGAGCGAATTTTGTTTACTTTATCCCTCCCGTTGTGCTAATAACCATCACTTTTATTTAAATTTCAAGTTTTCTTATGTCGTTTCTGCATAGCAACGGTGTCTATTACAAGTATCCGTAGGATAAATAACATTTATCTAATACTTGTCATACGTTTTTGTAAGTAACGTTATATTACTGTGAAACAGAATTTTGACATTCGATGTCTGACACCGTGACTGAAGAAATGAATGTATCTCTATCAAAGAGTAATTAAAACATGCCCTTTTATAGCTAGATCATGAGTCTGGAGAATGTGGTTTTCATTAAGACAGCTATAATTTGTTGTGACAGTTCAGAGAACGATAGGATTATTACTATTTTATATAACCACCGCTCCAGCAGTATTTAGATTATTCCAAAACAACAATTATGAAAATAAGTAACATCTACAAGCGGATATGACTATCCCACGTTTCAAAGTAATTCAAATTTGTTACAGTCGATGTCCTTAAGCAGGACATGATGTGTTACCATAGTGTTCCTTCCAGCTGTGAGGAAGAATCATAAACAAATGCCACACGGAGTTTGGCAATAGAACTATTCGAATATTAATAATAATTAATAATACTTATTATTATAAAATTACTACTTTATTGTTTGCAATGATGATTCAGCGTGTCTATATATACATGATCTGGAAATTAGTAGAGAAGTAAACAAAATGGGAATTCAATATAAATACCTCAAAAACTGAATACTTAACGATTCAAACGAAGGATAAAGAAATATAGAAATCGAAAATGAGGAATTAAGATAGTAAGTAAATTTCAATATACAGCATCATTTTTTGAATCAGATGGTAAAAGATGAAAAATAAATAAGGGAGGGAAGAAATATAATTGTTGTGCTAAGCTCGGTACTATGGAATAAGAACAATATATATATATATATATATATACACATAAAACTATAACACATATATTTCAATCTTTGGTACAAACTTTTGTTATATCATCTAGGGCAAAGAGTTGAATATTAGGTTAGACTTCAAGAAAATAATTTGCTAGAAACAGAGATGGGGTTTTGTGGGAAGACAGTAAAGACACCAGGAATAGAAAAAAGTAACAATATAAACTATAAAATTAGAAAAAAAAAGAATATTAAATATATTATTGAAATAACAGAAGAAATGCTATTCAAATGGTTTTGACAAATAAAGAGAATGGAAAGTAGCAGAATTGGAAGAATGTCGAGGAAAGAAGGATGAAAATAAAATCTAAGGAACAATGAAAGGATGCAATAAGAAGAAATATATGGAGAGATAAAATGTAGTTTGAATTAAAGAATGACTATTGTATTGTAGAGCAATTCTAATAAAGATATAATAAAAACAATAATTGCGTTAATGATAAACTCAAAATAAAATTGAGTTAAACTTAAACACAACATAACTAAGATATAACTAATGTTAACCTTTGGTTGCATCATTATCGGGATAAGATGTAGAGCCGGGTTCTCAGCAGTATAGCCCGGTTAGGGATCCGAAGTTGCCGGACCGCCCGTACTTGGTCGTGTTGCACTATCTAGCATTGCTCACTGCCTGGACTCGTTCATTTCCTGCTTGTAGATAAGTCAGTGAACATTGAAAGAATGTGCAATCAAAATTGCTAAAAATACGAAATAGCAGCCGTTTGACACTAAACAAACTTATGGATGATTCAAACATATTTTGAGTGATAGGAGAAGAGCCTTTTCTTGCATACAGTATAGATGTATCTTATAATTCACTGAAATAATTCTGAGTGAGTTTGCTTTTTATGTTCATTGTCTTTTCGATGCTCTGCAAGTTATTATCCTGATTTTTTTTTTTAAATCAAGCTTTATACTTTTATTTGTACTCATTTTATGAAATAATTGTTTTATTGTGTTACTTTATGAATAGCAATGATGCGTATAACCTCAATATATATAATGAGCTACTTTTGGAACAGATTATACCGCAACGTGTGCATGTTTACGCTACAATGCCCTCCCCTCTGCCCTTTCTTTATTCCGCTAACTGCCTTGTTCGTATAACTGTGTGCGCTTCGGAACCCGAAACCGAGCTCTATTCATCACACGATATAATTTCTACAATAATACATTGTATTCCTTTATTTCTCTTGACAAACCTAAAGCCAATTTCTAGCAGTAATCTATGAAAGTTGGATCGCATAAAGAAGGGAGTGTTGGATCTTAGTCCACAAAATTTGGTTACCGTAGACTGTTCGTTATTAAAGAAAAACTCGTACACTTTCCTACGAATAGCGCAGTCGGTAAAGTCATCTGCTCGTACCTTCTCTACTCAGTACATAGGCTAGGTAGAGAAGGTAATGCATCCAATCCAAAAATCCGATTCCGATATTTCACTGAAAATAAACGTTTTAGTGTCATCTTTCTTTAGGAAAAGGTCATACATGCTTGTGTATGTTTGTGTGTCCGTGTGTCTCAGAACACAATAACTCAACATCGAAAAATCGGTTAAATACCAAACTTAGACGCCACAAAAATATTTGCAAGAAAATCCCCCACCCTTCTTCAAGTGGAAAAATATTTCGAAAAGGTTGATTTTCTTAAAAAATGGCTCTAACTATTTTGCTTAAAATACCGTATACTATAGATATTTATATGAAAATAAAATATATACTTTTAATTTTCTGGGAATAGGCTTCGAAAACCTCTTCTTTCAGGATGATTTTTGCATAACTGGTAAACCCCAAGAGATAGACAGAACCTTACTACACAAAACTGTGTATATGGTTAAAACAAAATTTATATCATGTATATGTTTCTTATGAGTTAACCATTTATTTGTTAATTGTTTCAATTTTAAGATATTCAAGATTTTCTCAGATGGGATTTTGTATTCTTGTCTTCTTGCCTCTTTTGCTTCACTCCTGACCATGCAAAGAGAATAGTATTTCAGTCAAATATCAACCACCTTTTAAAACACTCGACATTCGTTTTAGCCCATAGTATTCTTTTGTTCCCCGTCTGCTTACAAGGAACTGTGTAATAAGGTAATTTCTGGTAATGTTAATCTGAATTAGCATGAAGAAGATAGAAAAAAATCTGATGTGTTCCATTCACATGACTTTCTCTACATCTCTGCAGAAAATTGTTGTTAGAAAGCTTATGCTTTTATTTAATTCATGCTAATCAAGAAAAATTAGTAGAAATAGTCTTATTACTTACTTCCTTATAAGTAGAAATGGAATAAGGGAGTACCATAGGTTAAAGAGACAGTCAAAACCTGATTACTATGTGATTGAAGTTCCTTTGTTTGTATGGACTGGAGTTGAAAATTTCCCGTATGAGAAAAGTTAAGTTTTTTAAACTGAAAAAAAAAAAACAAGGAATATCTAAAAAACGATCAACTCCATGAAAAAAATGTATATAACATAAATTATGTGTTTTAACGTGTTCTTCATTTTTAGTGCGGTAAGTTTATGTCCATTTTTTATGGTTCAGCAGTTATGCAGTTAAATTCATCCAGAGTAAAGCAGTCTTTAGAGGCTATTCCCATAAAATTCAATATATACATTTTACTTATCAGGAAATATCTTTAATGTACGCATTTTAAGCAAAATCGTTAGAGCGAATTTTGAGAATACCAAAATTTTCGAAAAAAGTTCCATGTAGCTCTTGAAAATCTTCGTGTCGCATCCTTGGAAGATACCAAACTTAAATACCAAATTTGGTATTTAACGATCTTTTCGTGGTTGAGCTATGCTGTACACAGACACGAACTTTTTCTAAAAATTATTTTTTTTATTCAGGGGGACCCAAAACATGCATTCCGGTGAAATCTCAGTATCGAATTTTTGGGTGCATTATCATACGTTCTCTGTACACTATGTACATAGTAGGCGTAGAGTAAGTAATAAGATTTTTTAGAATAGTTTATTACAGAGTAGATAACGAAAATCATGTGATAAAAACATCAGATTTTTCGAATTCTGGCTTAGATCTGTTTCGTTTCTCCCTTGGAATTCAGAGTGCTCCTGTTTCTTTTGGTTATTTGCAAATGCGTCGTTCAGTTGCGATAAAAGTATAATGTTATTCAGGACGACCGTTATCTCTTGCAGTAATGGCATTCAACACAATTCGTTTCTGTTAGCTTTTAACCACTTATCTTTAGAATGGTTCACTATTTCACCCTTATTGTCATTCAGTAATCTAAGAACACTTTTAAAAGCAGTCATGTTTATCGTCCTGCTGATTCCTCATCATTATTGTATGCATGTAGTGGTGGGGTGAGCGGCACGGCACATAATTGAACGGTCGCGCCGTAGCCGAGCAGATAGAACTCGCCTCTCACCAAGGCGGTGGACAAAGCGGGTTTTCTCTGTGTTCTCTGGGTTTCCCCGCCATCACATTTCACCAATGCTCCATCTTTATTTCACATGTCATCACCTGCAATGTCTTGTATAGAAATCGTTAGTCATTGTTGAGAATTTTCGAAAATGTTTCCATGTAAAGGGTAGTTGGGGGTGGGGAGATTTCCTGAAAATCTTCGCATCTTTGGAAGATATTGAACTTAAATACCAAGTTTGGTGGTTAACGGACTTTTCGTTTTCGAGCTATGCTCTCCAGACACACACACACACACACACACACACATGGACCGTTTTTTTTTATTCAGGGGTATCTAAAACGTGTATTATCTTCTCTATATGTTATGTGGATAGCACGCGTAGAGAAAGTAAAAAGTGAGCCGTAGGGTAATTTAGTGCGCCATAGTTGGTGAGAGCAACCGGACCAAACTGGAAGATCCGTCATTCCTATTCCGCATATAGCTAAACATTTTTCGTTCTTATTTTCCCTTTTGGTACCTAACTTGTTGGAAAATAGCTTTATTTCCACATGCATTTGCGAAGTATTTTAGTACGACGCATATATTGTTATTTTAATCATCAGCTTGTAATATTTAACATAAGAAATATATACTCAGTGGAACGCAGTACCGTGGAGGGTAGAAAATCCCTTTTGTATTCGTCAAGGCTATGGGATTTGTTGAAAATAACACAAATTTTAATGCATTAGGGACATAAGTAACAATCCTTAAGAGGAAGTTGGGTACTCTCCCTTTGGTACTGGAGAAAGGGAATTTTGCATTGTGGAACAAGGTCACGTGGGTGTAAAATAAAGAAAAATCCCCGATAGTCACGTGATGACGCCACTTTACGCGCCCTTTTTCAGTCAATCAAAAAGGAGGGCAAAACTCGGACCTTTTTGTATATAAGTGATGTGCGGACAAGAAATCAGGGTAGTAGTAAGATTCACAATGTAGCTAACAGGGTTCAGAAGGTTCACAAGAAACTCGCAGGCACATCATGTAGGAAATCGCGCGCCGTATGTTGCAGAATATAAGTGTTTTATACATTAATCTGACGGGCAATCATCATCGTGAATGTTACATGGACCGAGAAACTCCAGACTATAGTGTGTAATGTAAATTTTTAACAACTCCGTAAAAGTGGAACTAAGCACGTAAAAAAAAACTGTTTCAAGTTCGCGATCAGTTATGTCGGGAGTCGCTCGTAGGGTTAGTGCCTCAAACGAACAACCATTCACCAATAAAGGAAGTCTACAGTGAATTAAGTGAAATTTCTATGTTATTTGAGTCTACCAACAGTGTTACATACCCTAGTCATCCCCCCTGAGTAAGAGACAACTCATGGTTTACTAGAACAAGCTTAGCCGGTGCAACCAAGGGAATCTGCAAGGTATGTACACCTAACGGTAGAGAAATTCACTAGCATTAACCCGCGACCAACTCCAGGTAGACTCACCTGACAGCGACATACTGACACCACAACAATACCACGACATATTGGCACCCGAACTTTGACGCTACTAAAACAAACTACGACACATTTCCTGAACAGAGAGTCTGGGCTTTATCAAAATGACCAATAAGAGTATCTGTAAATCTGGATCTTTGCAAACGCGAATTATTTTAATCGCGAATCTTGCAAATATGTAGAGACGTGAAGCTTTCATTCATATACTTGAGTACAATTATTTAATACATTAATTAGGGAATGCATCCAAATGGACATTCAGGATCAGCTTAACGTGAAATCTGAATCACGATGCTTTAGGATTAGAATTAGTCACGGGGCTCTAGGGCAGAGCACCGGACGCAGGCTCTTGTGGTCATTTGCTACTACTTGCCCCTAGGGAGGGAGAGATGCGTCCAGAGAGCCGATGAGCGTAAAAGATCCGGATGTAGTCCCCTTCGGTTGAGTTGGAACACTTCCGATGCCACCCTAGGTTCTGCTCATGGGTTCCAAGCCACATGAAGAGTCTCGGAGGAACCCTGAAACCTGAATGCGGGTGCCGACCGATTTTTCCCGACGACAGCGCCAGAATATCTTTTTAGAATGCGCAATATGCCATCAGCGCTACTCTCAGAACACTAATCGCCTAGCCTTTCAACTCGAGAAATCTGATGTGTTCCATTCACATGACTTTCTCTACTTCTCTACAACAAATAATTATTAAAAAGCTTATGATTCTGTTTACTTCATGCTAATCGACAAAAAAAAATATTAAAATATTAATTACTTGCGAAATAAGGGAGAACCATAAGTTATAGTGATATTCAAAAGCTGGTTGCTATGTGACTGAAGTTCCATGGTTTGCATGGACAGGAGTTGATAAATTCCTGTAGGAGAAGTGTAAGTTGTTAAAGGTGAAATTAAAAATAAGGAATATCTCAAAAAAGATTAACTACACGAAAAAATGTACATTATATAAACTGTGTGTTTTAACGTACTCTTCCTTTTTTGTGTGGTAAGTTTTTGTCCATCTCTTACGGTTTACCAGTTACACAAAATTCCGTAAAATGTATACAGCCTTCAGAGGCTATTCCCAGAAAATTCAAGATATACTTTTATTTTCCAGGTAGACGTCTTTAATATACGATATTTTAATCAAAATCGTTAGAGCCGTTTTTAAGAAAATCAAAATTTTCGAAAAAAGTTCCATTTAAAGGATAGTTTGCGGTGGGGGATTTTTCTTAAAATCTTCTTGTCACATCCCTGGAAGATATTAAACTTGAATACCAAGTTTGATATTTTATTGATTTTTCGTTTTTGAGTTATCGTGTTCCCAGACACATGGACACACGGACACACACAGGGATCTTTTTCTGAAAATGTTTTTCTTGAATACAGGGGACCCTAAAACCTATATTTCCGGTGAAATCTCGGTATTGAATTTTTGGGTGGAGTAAAATACCTTCTCTATACACTATGTACATAATACATATAGAGAAAGTAAAAAACCCTGATGGATTCTATTCAGATGACTTTCTCTACATCTCCGCAACAAAATTATTGTTAATAACCTTAGCTTATTTTTACTTCATGCCAATCGAGAAGAAATTAGGAGAAATAGCCTTATTATTGGCTTCCAAGTAAGTAGAAGGGAAATAAAGGAGTAGCATAAGCTAAAGTATTAGTCAAAGCTGGTTGCTATGTGACTGAAGTTCCTTTGTTTGTATGGACAGGAGTTGACAAATTCCCGTATGAGAAAAGTAAAAGTTTTTTTAAAGCTGAAACCAATAACAAGAGTGCCTAAAAACGATCCACTCTACGAAAAAAATGTATATAACATAAATTGTGTGTTTTAACGAGCTCTACATTTTCTGCTCAGTAAGTTTTTGTCTATCCGTTACGGGTTACCAGTTATGCAAACTTCCGTAAAACTCATCCAGAATAAAGTAGTTTTCAGCGGCTATTCCCAGAAAAGTCAAGATATATATTTTATTTTTCAGGTAAATATCATGGTCGTCTCCTTAGCGCGGTGGTAGCACAGCTGCCTACCAAGTGAGAGACCTGGGTTCGATCCCCAGTACCGACGTGGGGATTTTTCCCCCGCTGGGAGACCTGGACCGGGGTGCACTCAGCCTCGTGAGGTCCCTGGGGGGCCAATTGAGGAGCTACTTGATGGAGAAGTAGCGGCTCCAGGTCGTGAGGACCGCATTAACCGGCCGGGAGGGGCTCGAGGCGCTGACCACGTCTCACCCTCCAATACTGCAGCCCATCCATGACGTCTGTAGTGGACCGAGATGGGGGTCGCAGCGGCCGGGCGGTAGGCCAAGGTTCCCCGTGAGCTGTCGTGCCATGGAGTTAGGTAAATATCATTAATATACAACATTTTAATCGAAATCAAAACTTTCGAACATTTTTCTATGTAAAGGTAGTTGTGGAGTGGGATTTTTTCTTGAAAATGTTCATGTCGCATTCTTGGAAGATGCTAACTTAAATACGAAAGGTATTTAACGGACTTTTCGCTTTTGAGCTATGCTATCCACAGATACACATGGACCTTTTTTTCAAAAATATTTTTTTTTTTTTTTTTTGCCATCAGGGGGACCCAAAACATGTATTTCCGGTGAAATACAATACCTGCCTTCTCTATACACTATGTACAGTAATAACACGCGGCTACAAGCGAAACTGCTTGAGCCACGATCTGTACCCCAAATAAATCATGCTGGAGTTGGAGTCACCCGTCCAAGTGCCGATCAATTTCGCAGCTCCTTAATTTGAAATAAAGATGCCAAATCTTATGCAATATGACATTTTTTGTTACGTGAATTGAATTGAAGACGCTGCAAAACCGAAACATATTTCATCTCTGATGATAACCAGTTTATAATATAAAATGTCATACGTGGGCCATACAGAAAATGACAGATGATTTGGCATAACTAAATAATAGCGAAAGTTATTTACACAAAACTTTATTTACAAACTCACACTACACAACTCTATTCTTCAACGTGATCGTCCTTGCTATCAGGGTTGTTATCATGTTACCGGGTTTTCCACGCAGATGTTATACTCTTCCACCGCTAAAGATCTGAGCCAAGATGTCACTGCCACTTTGAGGTTGGGAAACTTTTTCACCCAAAAAATCATGTAGGGTGTCCAATGTGAAATAGCGGTTTCTCTGAATTCTTTCATCAACATCTACTTTCAACTCCTCCATAACGATTGATGAACTTCCACTCTAGTCTTTATTACACACACCGGTTCTTCCTTGATTGCTCGTAAATTATGCGTCATGTCCTCACTGAAGATTCGTTCATTGCATTATCACAATACATTTGCTTTGTTTGCCTATAAAGTTCGATTGGCCGAATATTTTGTGCATTCAAAAAATCTAATAAGTCCTTTGGCGGTAGAAAATTATAACTTCGGCATTTGAAAAACTGGTATCACGTGATAACAAATATCTTGACAGAATGGAGACTGCGTTGACAAATAGAGTGAGGTGCTGTAAGTTTGTAAATAAAGTTTTATGTTGATATCTTTCGTTATCATTTATGCCAAATCGTCTATCACTTTCCTGTCTCTAGTTATCAGTTATGTATCCCAAATCGGAAATACTAGAAAAATTACGGCCTTCGCAAAGTGTGGCAGGGTTTTAATCATCTATGTGTTGGTACATTGGTGCTCTGCAGTTTCTAATGCCTGACAGAGGAATCTTTCTAAACAAGTTGCATCTCGCAGGCAATGTGGTCGGTCAGGAACTTTCTACATTCTGATTGGCCTTCCACTGCGCTTAAAATGGAATGCAACAACTTCTGTGAAGGGAGAAAAAACGGACGATCGTGCAAAGAGCAAACCACATAAACGCTTAGGTATTACGCGGCTGTTCTTTGTTTCTAAGAAGAGCTTTATCGAAAAACTAAAACTTGTTTACAAACGTTTGAGAACTAGTCCATACCAATATACAATGATCAGTTGAAAACGCATACAATACAATAGTAACCAAAATATTTGTATTAGTTTTAAGAGTAAGTGATGACTTTATTTGCAAGGAGGACGAATCTTGGGTTCATTAGGACATATATTTGTAATCAAACCTAATCAGCTGTTGTAATAATATGATAAATACATCAGTACTTTCATTTACTGTTATTAATATTTTATGTGCTGGCAATTAATATGCATTTCAATTGTAAATATATGTGTTTCAATCTTCATGAATATTTCATTTAAAATAATTTTGTTTACAGTTTTTTTCTTTTCATTTGAGTATACTTGTATCTTTTTATATATGTTTTTATTAAGTTATATAGAACTATTTTTTTGTTCTTTATTCCTTTATTCGTTGTATCACAGCTGTATTGAATTTAATGTTTGCCTTGTGAAGTGGAAGAGAAAGCCCTATGGCCTTAAAGCCAGCCAGGATAAATAAATATTTTGACACTCTGTAGGAGATCGAAGGAATGAAGGACATGTAATTACCGCAATTCACTATGGTCTCAAGTGGAGAGTGTAGGGCGTGTTGGGTGTTACTAGCAGGCAGCGAATACATGGAAGTAAATTACTAATCAAGAGGAGACGCGGAGATTTCAAAAGACTGTTAATAGGGAAAGGGGGGCTGTAAAAAGGGCTAAGTTTTATCCTCTTGATTATTGGTACTGTATATTATTTTTACGCTGTATAAATACTGTTTTTATATATTAGTTGGTCTGACTGGGTGGGTTTTAAGTGTGCTTAAAAACACAGCCTCATATAAGTAGATTTAGTAACATGTAAAATAACTCTGGTGGTGCCAATATGATCTTCACAATTCGCAGTGTCGTTAATAAATAAAACAGTTATTTTGTATTTTGTATATGATAATATTATATATAACATTAATCATGGTAACAATATACTTATTTGGATTAGAGTAATACATTTTATAAATTAGGAGTATTATTTTTATACAAATTGGTAACGTTAGTTTCTGTGTACTGAAGCCGCTTGGTTTCTTTATAACATATTATGTTTTGTTTTCTCCATGTTTCACTTGGAACACATTTCACTGTCGGGCAGGGCTGCCCGATTGGGCGAAAAATCGCGGATTGGGCTACTAAATTAATGACTTTGCGACTGAATTTTAATTGTGGCGATTTGTGAATTTTTGGGCTGTTTCTTTAATCATGGAAATAGTTTACATTTATTCCTGTATATGTTATATTGCTTCATAATTAAATATATTAAAATGTATATAGTTATATTATATCCGTTTAGTCACTGCTATGAAAATAGTGCTAGCACTCACAGAAGAGAAATTAGATGTTACACTGTTTTCCTTGTTCCCTTATTTGCTACCGTAGTCGCACAATTTCAAGAGAACTTTTTTTAATCAAATACACCAGATCAGTGCAAATACATCTTAATATTTTATGTGGTGATGTTGATGTTTGAATAACACATTGTTACTGTAAATGCAGTTTAAAAGCGTGCTTATACAGTAATATGAGAAAATAATACTATTAATAATGGGTAGGTGGGAAAACGTGGCAAGTGTTTTAGCAAGAAATGCTTTGCGAAATGTCCCGGGTTTGATTCTCGTCTGGGGGTGAGAATTTTTCGGTAGCCAAAAGTATTCCCTACCTTCCTCAGAGGCTAGAAATATGCATGAGAGTGTGAATATATGTGTAATCTAATTGATAAAATCCAAAGAAAAACAAAAACCCAATGACAACACACGAGTTACCAGTAAGCAATATGTTCCGAAGGAAAATGACCATGCAGTTAAATGAAACATTAATAAAAAGTGGAGTTGGTTTGTGATCCTGAACTAAATGACTTTAGAAGGCTCCCAAATGTTGCTATTGTTATTATTATTATTATTATTTGCAACTGAAGAGCCTAATAGTCTGACCTTAAAACACATGCGCCCCCCCCAAAAAAAAAAAAAATCAGGAGCAATTGTACCTACACCACATTTTAGACTTTTTTCAACCCCCTAGAAAGAAAATACCACTGTGAAACTAGTTGGGCGACTTCAATATGCATTTTGCGATTTTTAAAATAATTTTGGCGATATTATGTGAAATAAATCTTGTAAGCCTGCTGTCGGGTATAAATGATCTTCAAGCTATTGAAGACAAGTGCTGTGGATATACTTTTGGGTAATTAAGTAGGTGCTTGGTGGCGGCGCCGTGGGTGAGTGGTGACCCGGGTTCGATCTCAAGTGCCCCATTTGGAAATCGTGGGGAACGACCGTCTGCGCGGTTTTTTTCCGGATCCTCCGGCTTCCCCGCCATGAATTCCACCAATTGCTCCATCATCACCTTTTCAATTATCACTTTCACTTACATTTCATAACATCCACTTCCTCATGTTCATGCCTAGCTTCGCGCCGACTCCTCGTAACAGTTCTCAATTCGTGGTTTCGTGCCGTTGGCTCCCCGACAGGCTTCTGAACCCTAGGTATTGTCTTGTAACTCCTAGGGGGTTTTGGTTCTACAAATACGAGGAGGGTAAGCCATAATGAAACGAAATTAATTAGTTCTGTTTTAAAAGAATATTTATTTAAAGAATCAAATGATGGGGTCATTAATATAATCTTATATTCCTAAATAAATAATCTTGTTATATAACCATAAATCATTTAATTAACGCGACATATATATATATAGTTCTATAACTCATCTTTTCATCTCTCCACAAAGAAATGCTATTCGCAACAGAAGCTCATTATTATTATTATTATTATTATTATTATTATTATTTTCAAAAGCTTTTGAAAGGTAAGCAGAACTAGACTCTGGCAAATATTAGACAAAAAAGAATATCCAAAGCAAATGATGTACTCAGGAATGCATATCAAGAAACAAAAATAAAAATAGTTTTACGAAATGGACAATTATCACAAGATATGATAATTAATAATGGTTTAAGGCAAGGATGTAGTTTATCTCCACTTTTATTTAATACCTATATAGAAGATATTGTCAGAAAATTAAAAAATGAAATATCATTAGGAATAAAAATGAATAAAAATAATGCGTTAAATATGCGACTCTTTGCAGATGACGTGATGTTAATACAAGACAGAGAAGATAAGCTGCAAATAAGTATGTAGAAGTTACAACAATTGATCTAGGATTATGGATTATATATAACAATAGAAGAATAAAAGTTTATGGCATTTATAGGAAAACATACGAAAAAAGATCGAAGATAGTATTAAATAATAAACTGTTGGGAAAATTAATTATTTGGGCTGTAATATAATCTTTAAAACAAACAATGAAGAAATATATAATAGAGTAAGTTCCAATATATTTATGGAGTAATAGCTCGTACCTTGAAAAGAAAAACTCGAAAACATACAAACCTAAAATTCTAAAAGACAATGGCTGTTCTGGTGTTACTATATGGTTCGGAGACATGGACACCTAAAAAAAAAAAGATTGAAGCCAAATACAAGCGGCAGAAATGAAATATCTCCAAGCAGTAAAAGGATGCACCGGACAAGATTATATTAGAAGGAGGCAATTAGATATATTTCCTTAAAAGAAAAGATGAAAATAAATAGAGGAAATGGAAAAGTCATTTACAAAGAATTGACAACTCTTGCATTCCACTTCAGTCATACAAATATAAACATTTAGGCTACAGAACAACCAGCCACCAAATTCCTCCAGACGTTCAGGCAGCAGTCGACGAACCAACCAAATCATCATTTGTTTAAATACATAAAATATTGTTCCTGCACTGTAAACATTGTGTACTTTCATTACACTGTTATATGAAACACCACATAATGCATACTTTTTTTCTTTTTTTTTTTTGTAATTTAACGTCCTTTAACCTGCTTGGTCATATCGGATGATGAATGAAAATTGGTGACAAGATGCTCAAATGATCTCGAGGTCCATTGAGCTTAAAGGTATTCGACATTTGTCTTCTCAGGATAAGGTAAAACTCCGAAAAACCCCTTATCCAGGTAACTCGCCCTAAGCGAGATTCGAACTCACGACCTTTTGAATGTGAGGCAGACACGCTACCACCACACTACCCAGGCGGGCACATAAGAATTATTGTCAGAATTCCAATAACTAATGTTACAATCTAGATATAAGTATTAATTTAATGTGTAAATGTTGTATTCAAAATGTTATAACATTTCTTGTTATATGATGTCACTATAAGAACTCTGTAGCTAGGCGACATTAAATAACATTATAAATAAAAAATATGATGTGTACCATCCACATGACATTCTCCATATCCCCGCAACAAATAATTCTTAAAAAGCTTATACTTCTATTTACTTTATGCTAATCAGAAAAAATTAGCAGAAATAGTCTTATTACTCACATCCTTGTAAGTAGGAGCGAAATAAGGGACAACCGTAGGTTAAAGTGATAGTCAAAAGCTGGTTGCTGTGTCAATGAAGTTCCTTTGTTTATAGGGATAGGAGTTGACAAGTTCCAGTATGAGAAAAGTATACGTTTTTCATAGCAGAAACCAAAAATAAGGAATGTCACAAAAACGACGAACTCCACGAAAAAAATGTATGTAACATAAATTGTGTGTTTTAATGTGCTCTACATTCTTTGTGTAGTAAGTTTTTGTCCATCTCTTACGGTTTAGCAGTTATTCAAAATTTAGTAAAATTCATCCAGAATAAACTACTCTTCAGAGGCTATTCCCAGAAAATTCAAGAAATACATTTCATTTGTCAGGTAAATATGTTTGGTATCCAAAATTTTAAACAAAATCGTTAGAGCCATTTTTGAGCAAATCAAAAATTTTCGAAAAAAGTTCCATGTAAAGGGTAGTTGGGGTTGGGGGGATTTTTCTCAAAATCTTCGTGTCGCATCCCTGGAAGATACTAAACTTAAATACCAAGTTTGGTATTTTACCGACTTTTCGTTTTTGAGTTATCGTGTACACAGACACACACACACACACACACACACACACACACACACACACACACACACAAACACGGACCTTTTTGTGAAAATGCTTTTTTTGGATATTGGGGACCCTAAAACATATATTTCCGGTGAAATCTCGCTATCGAATTTTTGGTGGAGTGCACTACTTTTTCTACACACTATGGACATAGTGCGTATGGAAAAAGTAAAAATCTGATGTGTACCATTCACATGACTTTCTCCATATCCCTGCAACAAATAATTCTTAAAAAGCTTATACTTCTATTTACTTTATGCTAATCAGAAAAAAATAGCAGAAATAGTCTTATTACTCGCATCCTTGTAAGTAGAAGCGAAATAAGGGACAACCGTAGGTTAAAGTGAGAGTCAAAAGCTGGTTGCTATGTCAATGAAATTCCTTTGTTTATAGGGATAGGAGTTGACAAGTTCCAGTATGAGAAAAGTATACGTTTTTCATAGCAGAAACCAAAAATAAGGAATGTCACAAAAACGACGAACTCCAGGAAAAAATTTATATAACATAAATTGTGTGTTTTAATGTGCTCTACATTTTTTGTGTAGTAAGTTTTGTCCATCTCTTACGGTTTAGCAGTTATTCAAAATTTAGTAAAATTCATCCAGAATAAACTACTCTTCAGAGGCTATTCCCAGAAAATTCAAGATATAAATTTCATTTGTCAGGTAAGTATGTTTAATATCCGAAATTTTAATCAAAATCGTTAGAGCCATTTTTGAGCAAATCAAAATTTTCGAAAAAAGTCCCATGTAAAGGGTAGTTGGGGTTGGGGGGATTTTTCTCAAAATCATCGTGTCGCATCCCTGGAAGATACTAAACTTAAATACCAAGTTTGGTATTTTACCGACTTTTCGTTTTTGATTTATCGTGTTCACAGACACACGGACACACACACACACACACACACACACACACACACACACACGGACCTTTTTGTGAAAATGTTTTTTTTTTGGATATTGGGGACCCGGTGAAATCTCGGTATCGAATTTTTTGGTGGAGTGCAATACATTCTCTATACACTATGTACATAGTGCGTATGGAGAAAGTAAAAATAGGAATACCAGTTAAAATATGGGAAGAAATATGAGGCCGTAACAGGAGAATTCTTCTAAACCATGAAGATTTGATGATGATTATTATATTATTATTATTATTATTATTATTATTATTATTATTATTATTATTAATATAATAATAATGCAGCCATTGGGAAATTTAGCAGAGGTGACCGTTCCTTGAGGTATACGTACTCAGCTTTTGCGTAGCTCGTTTCGTGGTAAATGATTTTCTTAGCAAGCGGTCACCAAAGAGAGCTCTCGGCGAGGGTCCGTTTCAGTAGGTATTTTTATCGCATCGTGATCGTTCGACATTTGGTAATAGACGATACTTTAGCAATACTTCAATGACGTCATAGCACGGAAAACTTCGGTCAAAAGAACTGCTGACACAAGATTCGTTCATTGCCAATGGTAATTAATTTTGTTTAGTACAGAGGATAAATGACCGTGCAGCTGTAGTGCATCGTTGGAAATTAATGATCCTTGCTGTCAATTTAACTTTCTTGTTTATTAATTTTTGAGGTCTACTCCGTGCTTATATTAATGAAGAAACCATTGCATCAATGCAAAAATTTGACTGTAATTTCATTCCAAATACACGTACTGAGGTTCCCCCCCCCAAAAAAAAAACTGATGTGTTCCATTCACATGATTTTCTCTACATCTCTGCAACAAATTATTATTAGAAAGCTTACTCCATGGTAATCGAGAAAAACTTATCAAAATAAGGGAGTAGCATAGGTTAAAGTGATAGTTAAAAGCTGGATGCTATGTGACAGAAGTTCCTTTGTTTGAATGAACAGGAGTTGACAAATTTCTTTAAGAGAACAGTATACGTTTTTTGAAGCTGAAACCAATAATAAACAATATCTCAAAAACGATCAACATCACGATAAAAATATGTATAACATAAATTGTGTGTTTTAGCGTGCTCTACATTTTTTGAGTTAAGTTTTTGTCTTTCTCTTACGGTTTAACAGTTAAACAAAATTCCGTAACGTTCATCCAGAATAAAGTAGTATTCAGAAAATTCAAGATATTTGTCAGGTAATTATCTTTAATATGCGATATTTAAATCAAAATCAGTAGAGCCATTTTTGAGAAAACCAAAAAAGTTCCCTGTAAAGGGTAGTTTGGCTTGGGGGGGGATTTTCTTGAAAATCTTCGTGTCGCATCCTTGGAAGATACCAAACTTAAATACCAAGTTTGGTATTTAACGGTCTTTTCGTTTTTGAGCTATGCTGTCCACAATATACACACACGCGCGCGCGCGCGCGCGGAAGTATTTTCTAAAAATACCCTTTTTTTGGATTCAGGGGACTCAAAACATGTATTTCCGGTGAAATCTCGGTATCGAATTTTTGGATGGAATTAAATAACTTCTCTACACACGTACCTAGTACATTTTCTGAGAATAGCCTGTGAAGTCCATTTCATTTTTAATGTCTTTAAAATAACTGATAGGCTGTAGTAGATAGAAAGAATTATACTGCTAAAACATATAAAGCGCATTAGAACACACAATATATTTCGAATATAGATTTTATTTTTATGTGGAATTAGCCGTTTCCGAGATACTTTTTGTTATTTATTTGAATTTTGAAATAACTTCTTAAACGGGAAATCGTTCTCTGTCTCTCTCTCTCTCACTCTCACTCTCTCTCTCTCTCTCTCTCGCTCCCTCTCTCTTAGTCTAATGAAGACAGAATTTCAAAAGACAAGAAGACATTACAAAGCGACCAACTTTTAGTCCACTTGACTAGCATTTAAAGTTTAATGTACGAGATTTCCTCTATTCCCCTTGTATCTACAAGAACATATAAAATACAAACATGTTTGAAAATGTTTATTTCGATAAACATGGACTAGACTGTAAGAATAGTTTGTAAAAAGCGAAAAGATAAATTTAATACTTTTGAATTGTCAATAACTGTTAAGATTATCAATTGGCTACTTATAGTATAAGCGTTGGCAATGGAAGTGGGGAGCTTTGTAAATGTTCAAACATGTACTTAATATTTTAACTGCATGCTAAGAATTCTTGTTTTTCAATTTGAAGTTCTTTTCTGTCCCTGGTATATAAACTACAAAGTAAATAATATAATTGGAATGTAAACTTAGGATAAAAAACATTTTATTTTTCACGCCAGAGTCACATATTCTATGTTAATAAAATCGTTAGCCATTTTTACTTTCACTGCACGTACTATGTACATAGTGTATGGAGAAGGAATTGCATTCCGCCCAAAAATTCAATACTGAGTTTTCACCTCAAATACATGTTTTCGGTCCCTCTGAATCCAAAAAAAAATCATTTTTAGAAAAAAGTCCGTGTGTGTGATTGTTGACAGCATAGCTCAAAAACGAAAAGACCGTTCAGTATTTAAGTTTTGTATCTTCCAAGAATGCGACATGAAGATTTTCAAGAAAATTGACCCACCCCCAACTACCCTTTACATGTAACATTTATGGAACATTTTTATTTTCTCAAAAACGCCTCTAACGATATTGATTAAAACATCCTATATTAAAATTTTAACCTGACCAAATAAAATGCATATCTTGAATTTTCTGTGAAGAGCCTTTGAAGACTACTTTATTCTGGACATACTTAGGAATTTCGCATAACTGCTGAACCGTAAGAGATGGACAAAAGTCTATCACACAAAAAATGAAGAGCACGCTAAAAACAAAATTATTATTATTATATATTATATTATATATTATATTATATATATGGTGGAGTTGATTGTTTTTGAGATATTCCTTGTTATTGATTTCAGTTTTAAAATACTTATACTTTTCTCATACAGGAATTTGTCAACTTCTGTATATACAAACAAAGGAATTTCAATCACATAGCAACCAGCTTTTGACTATCACTTTAACCTGTGGTACTCCCTTCTTCTTACAAGGAAGCAAGTAATAAGACTATTTCTGCTAATTTTTTTCTCGATTAGTATGAAGTAAATAATGAATACTTTTTCTAACAATAATTTGTTGCAGAGATGTAGAGAGTTGGGGAGAATTACTTGAACATTTTCCATCACGTATGTACACTGACACAAACCACTTTATTATGTTATACAGGCTGTTTCAAAACGACACCAAACGAAGGCAGTAGTCGATTAGCTTACACTTTGACTTGTCTGAAAGTCACCACGCGACTGGGACCTTCGCTACCAACCGGCATCTCTCTAGGAGTGGGCTAGGCACGTGCCATTTGGATATGTACGACTGCCTATTCCATGATGATTTTATGGCAGTTTTTGTATGTGCCAAATTTAGAGCTGAAAATTATATTCACGTATCACGTACGGTATGACCAACAAGGCCTGCATCTTCGTTTGATGTCGTTTTGAAACATCCTGTATATTTTAAGAACCTCAGTCCCCACGTTTATAGCAAAATCTGGTATCGAATAATGATCAAACTTAATTTGGTGTATAATCTGATGTCGCAGAAATATAGACGGAAAAAAAAAAACCTTAATTTAACAGCTCACTCTTTGCTCCTGAGTCTCAAGTTATCAAATGTATTACTACTACTTATTAAGAGACAAAACCATTTTCTGGCTAACCAGATGCGACATTAAAGATAATTAGCATATCGAGCCGCTACTACAAACAACTTAGTGAACCTGTTTTCCAAACACTCTTATAAAACACCACTTAAGTGGTTTTAGTCATTTTCACAAGCATTCCATCTCCATAAGAAAATTAATCTGGACGTCATTTTCATAGCTTGAAGGGTTCCAACGAATGGAAGCTATTAGCATATTTTGATTTAGTCAAAGTGCAGAGTAATATTAATAATGGCATGATCCTGGGCTTTAAAATAAAGAGATTTGGTTTCATTTCGTAAATTTAAGTTTTCAAACAACCCTCAAACCTTGCCACATGAATAACATATCATTAAGTGGACGTAACGGCTACTTTTCAGGTAATTTCGAAATAATTTGTGGAATCGTAACTGAATGACTAAATACCACATGATATTATGTCATGCAAAAAAGATAACGTCTAAAATGCACTATAAAAAACGAAAGAAAAAATCTCTGATGTGTTCCATTCAAATGTTTTTCTATATATCTCTGCAAAAATATCATTACAAAACTTTTGCTTCTATATACTTCATTCTGATCGAAAAAAATTAGCAGAAAAAGTCTTATTACTTGCTTCGTTGTAAGTAGAAGCGAAATAAGGGAGTACCATAGGTTAAAGTGATAGTCAAAAGGTGGTTGCAATGAGACTGAAGTTCCGTTGTTTGTATGGACAGGAGTTTGACAAATTCCTGTATGAGAAAAGTATAGGTTTTTTAAAGCTGAAACCAAAACCAAGGAATATCTAAAAATATGATCAACTACACGAAAAAATGTATATGATATAAATTGTGTGTTTGAACGTGCTCTACATTTTTGAGTGGTAACGTTTTATCCATCTCTTGCGGTTTAGCAGTTGTACAAAACCCCGTAAAATTCATCCAAAATAACCATGTCAGCAGAGGCTATTCCGAGATAATTCAAGATATACCTTTTATTTTCAGGTAAATATCTTTAATATACGACATTTTAATCAAAATCCTGACAGCCATTTTTGAGGAAATGTAAAATTTTGAATTTGTTTCCATGTAAAGGGTAGTTGGGAGTGGGGGACTTTCTTGAAAATCTTCGTGCCGCTTCCTTGGAGGATACTGTACTTAAATACTAAGTTTGGTATTTAACGGACTTTTCGTTTTTGAGCTATGCTGTCCGTACACACACGCACACACTCATGGACCTTTTTCTGAAAATGACTTTTTTTTGGATACAGGAGACCCTAGAACATATGTTTCCGGTGAAATATCGGTATCGAATTTTTGGTTTGAGTGCAATACCTTCTCTATACACTATTAAACGGTACGTGTAAAGAAAGCAGAAGAAACACACCGGGTGGAAGGGAAGTGAATACATTAATTTGCAATAGTGAAATATCTCGGTATTTGGTATATATTTTGTATCTTACGTTTTTGTCTTAGTTTTTTTTTTTTTCTTCGAAAACAAGAGACAGACAAGCTAGCAATTCTGCTGGTTGTGTGGATGTCACTTCCACTTGGTCAGTACATAAATACGCCTCACTAGGACGTTGAAAGCATTCCTTCTGTTTTTACTTTGCGAGAGTTTGCCAATCTGAATGCCAGTTGCACTCGTTATCCCCATTCTGCGTCGTGTTTGCAAGCGGCCAACGTGTTTACATCGAGAAGGTGGTTCTGAACCCTAACCAACCTCGACGAATTACTTCACGTCTGAAAAAGCTGCTGGTAATATCCCTTTAATTCTCTTAAGTGCTTAATTGTTTCGTAACCCTGTGTGATGTCCCATAATTTATACCAAAACTAATGTCAGAAATACGTTGCCCTACGCATTTTACAAGTAACAAACCATAATCTTCTTACACACTAGTGCAATTGCGCATCCAACATTGGAACAAAACCATTTATAATAGAGTAGTGCTATTATTGTAATTGAGATACTCTATAACTTTGAATATATTTAAAAATAATTTTTACTTTTACAATGTAAATGTAATATCTCGTTTAAACTATATAAATAAATGATTAAGACGTAAATGAGTTATTAATTTTAACTATTTTTGTTAAGATTATAACTCTTAGGTTTCTATCTATTGTTAACAAAGCTTATTGTTCTATCTACCCCTAGCTTATCAACATAAAAGTTAGCAGAAATAGTTTTATCGCAATATTATTTCATCGTAAAACAGGATAAGGAAATACAATAAGCCAAAGCGATAGTCAACTCTTTTAAAATATTTCGTATTGAAATTTCGTTCACTTGTTATACCAGGATGAACAAATATACATGACGACTTGCTGTTTGAGGAAGAGATATTTACGCCATTTTAACCAAGATATGACAAGAAATGTTTCGGAAATGGTTAGCCTCACAAGAAAAAAGTTAGTTCACATAAATTGTGTGTTTGACGTGATCCACATTCTTATTTTAAGTGTTTGAAAATCTCTTAAGGTCTATTAGTTGTGTAAAATTCATTTAGAATGAAGAGGATCGAAGTATATTTCCAGTAAATCCTATAAACATTTTATTTGGCTTGTAAATATCTTTAATGGATGGTAGTTAATCAAATTCGTTAGTGCTATTGTTTAGAAAATCAAAAGCTTTAAATTTTTCAAATAAAATTTAATTTGGGGTGGGGTATTTTCTTGAAAAACTTTGTGTCGCATCCTTTGAAAATGCTGAACTTAAATATTATATTTAGTCTTTATTCGTCTTTGGTTTGGAGTTATGCAGTTCAGACATACTCACGCACGCACTCGAGGACCCGTTTCTAAGAATATTATTGTTGTGTTTTTTATTATTATGATTGTTATTATTGCTGTACTATGTAGAGTGTGTAGAGAAGGTATTGCATTCCACCCAAAATTCGATACCGAGATTTCACCGGAAATATACGTTTTAGGGTCCCATATATCCAAAAAAAAAGCACTTTCAGAATAAGGTCCGTGTGCGTGTGTGTATATGTGTGTTCGTGTGTCTGTGAACACTATAGCTCAAAAACGAAAAGTCGGTAAAATACTAAACTTGGTATTTAAGTTTGGTATCTTCCAGGGATGCGGCACGAAGATTTTGAGAAAAATCCCCCTATCCTAAACTAACCTTAACATGGAAAACATTTCTAAAATTTAGATTTTCTCAAAAATGGCTGTAACAATTTTGATTAAAATATAGTATATTAAAGATATTTATTGAAAATAAAATGCCTCTAAAGACCTCTTTGTTCTGATTGAATTTTGCTAAACTCTACGTGACTGGTAAACCGTAAGACAGACAAAAAACTTACCACACAAAAAATATAGATCATGTTAAAACATACAATTTATATCATATACATTTTTTTCGTTGAATTGTCCATTTCTGGGATATTCCTTGTTATTTGTTTCAGATTCAAAACGCTTAAACTTTTCTCGTAAACTCCTTGCCCTACATAGAAACGGATTCAACCACTTGGCAACCAGATTTTAAAAGATTTCACTCTCATTTTAACCCTGTGTATTTCCTTATTTTCCATTTACTCACAAGAGAGCCAATAATTAAGACAATTTCTGCTATGTTTATCTCGATTATCATAAAGTAGATAGAAGAATAAGCTTTTTAACAATAATTTGTTACAGAGATCTAGAGAAAGTAATGTCAATGAAACACATAGGATTTTTATTATTATTGTTGTTATTATTCTTATTGTTCTTGTTATTCTTGTTGTTGTTGTTGTTGTTGTTCAGAGGACTGTAAAGTGTAATGCCAATGAAATCTCGGTATCGAGTGGAAGGTTATTCCTTCTCTATGTGTTCTATGTTAGAAATAGATAAAGGTAAAAAGTAAACACAACAGATACAGATGTTTGGATTCTCATAGATATAGTAATGACATTAATTCTGGACACCTGTTTGGTTAAAATAACTTTCGAATTTGAATATTACATTCAACTCACTTTCAGCATCATTCTTATCTGATAAATTATAGTCGGAAAGGTTAGCATAATACTTTGTTAAACCTTTTACCATAAACTGGAGATAAGTTGGCCCTTAATGGGTCACTTTGACCAAATTTTGGAAAAAATAGTATTTTATAAATATATATTTATTTATTTTATATTTATTCATGTAAAAATCGGAATTATTGCTGTCATATTACATAGAGGGCTCAAATTCTAGGAAATCTACTAATTTTAGGATTATGAAACTTCAATACTGTGAGAAACACCATAATTTGAAAGATCCCAGATTTCCCTAATTTTGAGTCCCTGTTATATGAGAGTATTCAAGTATTATATTTCATATTGGATGCACAATAGCATGCAAAGTATAATATTTGTGAATTATACCCTTTATTATATACTGCATTCAAAAGATATATTTTATATTATTAATTGCGTATAGAAGGAGGGCCCAAATTTTGGGAAATCTGGTATTTCTAAAATTATGGTGTTCAATCTGTTGAATTTTCATAATCCCAAAATTAATAGATTTCTTCAGCTGTTGAGCTTCTCTGTGTAATATGAGAGTAATAAATCCAATTTTCACATTGAATAAAATAGAGTGGGTGTGTATATTTATAAAATAATAGTTTCCAAAGTTGGGTCAAAGTAACCCATGAAGGACCAAATCGCCCTCCGTGGTTTAATGGTTACGATGCTGACTTCATATACCCAAGGTCGCGGGTTCAAACCCGGGCGTAAAAATCCTTAGCATGGCTTCCTTCGGAAGGGAAGTAAAGCCGTGGGTCCCATGTCGTAGATTTACGGCACGTAAAAGAACCTCAAGCCTGATAGAGAGGCCTTTGAGCAAAATTAAGCGGTCTTTCGCGCCCAGTATAGAATGGGACGCTGAGGACCACAGCAGTTAAAGAGCGTCCATAAATAGAACGCCTTTTCATATTTTGCAGGGCCAATTTAGCTTAATTTTAGGTTAAAGGATTCGATACTGTATTATGATGACACTTGCAGGCTATAATTTATCAGCTAAAAATGATCGTGAATGAAAGTTGAGTGCAAAATTCAAATTTGAAAGTTCCACTTTTGTTTATACATGCAATAACTCTTTAAAAGAATGAACTGGAATATGTTTGTGAAATTAACACATTTTATGATTTTATGGAACAAAATAGCCCCCTACTTTGAAGCGTTCATGTAGAACTTATAATGATATAGTTGTTAGTATGTGGTTGTCTATACCTTTAGTGGTTTAGATCGCCGAGAACGACCGTAATAAAAAGTAAATATTGAACGGAACAACAAAAGAACACCGCCAGGTCTGTGGTTTCTTCGTTTCTGTAGTGAAATAGAATCAAGAAAGAAATACAAAAAAAGATGAGGTATACAAAGTGCACTTCTTTATGTTTGGGAAATTCGAGTACATGAGGTTGGCCGCTGTGTAAATGGAGTTAATGAAGAAGAGTTGTAAAGTGCCTAGTTTATAATAGGTTACAAATGAAGAAATACTTACGAGGTTGTGGTTAGAGTTGTCGAGGGGAATAGAGTGTGGCACGGAGTGCAAAAAGAACATAGTGATATCAGTGGCCGCCTAATATAACAAGTGAGAGAGAACAAGAAAACGCTATCTCTTGGGTAGTTTAGTGGTAGCATTTCTGCCATTTGTGAGTTCGAATCTCCCCTAGGGTAATTTACCCGGGATGAGGTTTTTTTCGGGGTTTTCCCTTATCCTGAGAAGACGAATGTTAAGCTCCATGGACCCCGAGATCATTTGAGCATCATTTCACCAAGAATCTATACCTACGCAGGAGAAGACATTGCAGATTCTAGTTCAGTTTTAGATTTGACTCTACCATTGGTCGATTGGCCAACATGGCTGCCCATGCGCAAGCAGACAGACCGATCGGAAGACTGGTATTTCGCAATAGACAGCAGATGCTACTTTCAGAAAGTCCATTTTTACACCTATTTCGATTCAGTTCATTTACATACACCGAACCTAACGTAGCCCAACCTCGACGAAATCTGGAAACCACATAGCTATATTGTCTCCGTAACCAATGGGAAAGGCTCAGGAAGGAGTCTTGGTCTATAACTGAATTAGAATCGACAACCTCGCACGCAGGACACATACGTAAAGATCAAAATTCAGTAGACATTAAAACACTTCCGTGAGTCTCTTATGAGATGCATAAAGAAGGGTATCTTAAATGTTTGACCAAGGAGTACATATTTGAACAAAGTGTATGTACTCGCCAACCAGAGTTGAAGTCTTTGCTCTTCTCCTAAATTTTAGCTGTACGTGTTTGGTTTTTATGTTCCCGCAATGAAGTGTTTAATCACACATACTTTTAGAAGCTCGAAGTAAACTTACCCAGTATTAAAAATATGTATATATTCACATGACTTTTTCTATCCATTCGCCAACAAGCTAATTTTCTTCGTCTATTTATTCACGTTAAACGAGATAAACATTTTTGCAACGTTGTGATTGTATATTTCCTAGTCAATACGATATGACTAGAGGAATATTTCTCTTTGATTCACAGGAAAAATAAAAACAAAAAATGAATTCCCATTTGGAAAAAAATATTATGTGTTCCATTCACATGACTTTCTCAACATCTCTGCAACAAATTATTGTTAAAAGGTTTTTTTTTTCTATTTAATTCATGCCAATCTAGAAAAAATAGCAGAAACAGTCTTATTATTTGCTTCCTTTTAAATAGAAGCGAAATAAGGGAGTACCGTCGGAGTCTGGAAGTATTTATTTGAGAGCAAATGTGTGTGTGTGTATGTATGTGTGTGTGAGGAAAATAAAATGATTTAAAAAAAACCAATGTAAAGAACCTACAGAAAACGCAAAGCACCGATATGACCTTAGGTATTAAAGGGGGCTATATAAATGGAATGATTAAAATGAATAAATAAAGGTTGGGAAAACCGAAAAGATGGTAAATAAAAAGAAAGAGAATACAGCGCCGGAGTCCCGACAAGTCTCCTCGTCATTACTATCTCTCTCATTGCCATTCTCTTCCTCCTTTTCCTCCTACTCTCTTCCTCTGTCCTCCCGCCCTCACTGCATTGCATATCAGATAATGTGAAAACCAGTCACAGAACGTAAAATGCTCCTTACATCGTAGGTATACGCATCTCAAGAAAAGTAGAAATCTGATGTATTCCATTCACATGACTTTCTCTATATCTCCGGAACAAATTGTTAAAACGCATATTGTTCTGTCTACTTTATGATAATCGAGATAAACAATATCACAAATTGTCTTAATTATTTGCGTCCTTGTAAGTAGAAGTAAAATAAGAGAATACACTAAGTTAAAACAATAATCAAATCCTTTAAAAGCTGGTTGCCATTTCGCTGAAATCCGTTTATTTGCAGAGCCAGAAGAAAAGTTTAAGTATTTTGAGTCTGAAAGAAATAAAAAAGTATTACCTCTGTAATATCAATTCGAATTCAATATATGACATATATTTTGTGTTTTAATGTGCTCTACTTTATTTGTTCAATAAGTTTTTTTGTTTATCTCCTACGGTTTGGCAGTTGCGCAAAATTCATTCAGAATAAAGAGATATTTAGAAGCTATTCTCAGAAAATTCAAGACATACATTTTATTTGTCATTTAAACATCTTTAGTATACGGTATTTAAATCGAAATCGTTAAGTCTTTTTTGATAAATTCAAAATTTGGAAAATGTTTCCATATAAAGAGTAGTTTGGGGTGGGGAGATTTTTCTGGATGTTTACAGGCACATGGACACACACATGGATCTTTTTTAAAGAATGTTTTTTTTTTTAATACAGGGGAGCGGAAACAATGTATTTCCGGTGAAACCTCGGTATAGAATTTTTGTGTGTAATGCAATACCTTCTCTGTACATTATGTACGTGTAGAGAAAGTAAACATGTAAAATGTAATAGGTGCTTAAATGTCATTGACATGGCGTAAAAAAAAGCTTTCCTTATAAGTTTTCATGATATGGTTATAATAAATCTTGAAATAGAGACATTAAATTATCGTTTAGCAATTTGGAAATTAAAAATTACTTTTTCTGGAAGAAATGTTGGGTTTTATAGCCCATTCTTTAACTGTAACTTAAAGGTAATTACGTAATACGTTACATAAAGATCAGTGCGCATTCTATAGTGAAAATTAACAACCAAATACAGGTACTTATACATAAGGAAATACTTATAAAGTGGTATTGACTTCAATATAGTACATTTTTTAATAACTTCGGTTATTCACAAATACAACTTAAAGCTTAAGGACTGTGTCGATATATCACGTTAATTTCAATATTTTCAGACATTAAACATTTTCAAGAATAAAAATACTTTTTCTTGTCAGGTGGACCGTATTTGACATGTACAGACATCCCTTCTTGCGTTAAAAGGGTTGTAGAACCAAACGGGGCTTATTCTACTTAAAACCCGTCAGTTGGGCCACCTGGTATAAAAGATTAAATTATTGAGAAGTAAGAAATTTTAAATACATGAACACATAAAATAAACATGTCTTTATTACAGAAAAAAACATGAATTTTGAAAACTAATTCTAAGCAAATATAATAGTCTATTACAAGCAAATGGACTTTTATATAGTATGGAAGTGAATATTGAATTTTCAATCGTGTAAAATGACTTTCTTTCAGTGAGTTTTGAAATAAAAATATGTTATCATTTATTCGTTTAAAATTAGGAGCAGAAATGAAAGTGAATTGAAAGAAACAATTTTTTGAGGTATATCTCGAAGGAAATATATGGCATATGACCTTAGGAAGACTAATAAAGATTGCTTCAGAATGGGGAAGGAAAAACCTATTTCTTGCAAGAATAAAATAAAAGGAACGCTAGGAACTAAATTATTTATTTATATTCTCTTATTTTCATTTAGTGAATTAAGCTCGTTGTGATGCTAAGGTGATGCATATGTGAAATTTTGAAAATACACAATATGTAACATACCTTATTAAAATTTATATCAGTTACTATGCATAATAATATTAAATCTTTTCGCCACGTTTCGAAATTCTAGCTTGCATGTTAATTTAAATAATAATTCTTTACTACCTAAATTCATTTTTCTAATAAAAATGTGCCACAGGATGCATTTTTTAAAATACCTTTATAAAAAAATCTTTACAGTGTACGAATATACAAGTGCATTTGTTTATATTAGTCCTACTATCCAAAACTCCTATTTTTCAAAATGTAATAATTTATTCATAAAAATTGGGGCATTATTTTGAAAAAGTCATATTGTCATTATATTTAATGTGGCTTTGGTTGACAGTGTAAATATTTTGAATCAAATTAGTGAAAAATTGCATCGTGTGCAACATTTTGAGCGTGGAAAAGTGTGGGAAAAGAAATTGCGTGAACATTAGGTTTATATTAGGGAGTAACTATTAATAAGCATGCGTCTATGTGTGTATATCTTCTGTTAATTGCTTTATAAAGTTCACTAAGTAGGAAAATTGTATATTTTTTAAGTTTAGAATTCATATCATTTTATTATGAAAAAAAGTAAGTTTGACTTTTTCAGTATTTTTGGTGACAGTTTACAGATGCATCACCTTAAAGCGTGTGTTATGCAACAGTGTATACCTCCATAAGTTAAATCGAGAATCGAAACCGGGCTATTTTATTGTAGAGCACCTTTCACTTATTATAGTGTATTGAACAATATGTAACTGGGGCATATAAAACCTTGCCATTTGCATATGATACAATTCACTGCTGGAATAATGAATTCTTTACCATCCTTCTGAAAGTAAGCAAGTACGTATAAGGCAAAAGTAACAAAGCAAGCCTTGCGAGCGAAGGCGAGGTTCAGCCCTAGCTGGAAATAGGGATTTTAACAGGGACAAACAGGCGGTCTAGTGGTTAACTCACTGACTTATCATCCAGCGGCTATTTATGCCGCTGAGGGAGATTCTTTTTTAAAACTAGAACCATAGAATGTAAGTGTACTTAATAGTTAAAAAGAACCTGATGTATTTCATTCAAATGATTTTCTCTATCTGTTCTACAAATACATTATTAGTCGTACAAACAATTCGTTTATTTACATTATATGATCTCAACAAACATTACCAAAAATTGTCTTATACTTGCTTCCATCTAAGCAGAAGGGAAATAGGAAATACACTAAGCTAAAACGATTTTTTAAATCTATAAAAGCAGCCGATATGGAAACAAGCTGGTCTCTTTAGCGCGGTGATAGCATAGCTGCTTGCCAAGCGGGAGACCTGGTCCGGGGTGCACTCAGCCTCGTCAAATCCTTGGGGGGCCAATTGAGGAGCTACTTAATTGAGATGTAGCGGCTCCAGGCATTAATCGGCCAGGAGGGATTCGAGGTGCTGACCACGTCTCACCCTATCCATGCCATCTGTCCTGGGGGACGCAGCGGCCTGGCGGTAGGCCAAGGTTAGTCAGATATGTGAACAATTGAAGTTCGGTTCTCTTTCCAACAAAAGACAGATGAAACCCATCTCTTACGGTTTGCAAGCTATGCAAAATGCATCTAGAATGAAGTGGTTTTCAGAAGGTTTTCCCAGAAAATTCAATATACACATTTTATTTGCTAAACATTAGAGCCATTTTCAAGTAAAAGAAAATTTTCCAAATTTTTCTAGGTAATACTAGTTTCAGGTAGAGAATATTCCTAAAAACCTTCTTGTCGCATCTTTGGAATTTTGAATTTGAATTCCAAATTTGGAGTTTAACGGACTTTTCAGTTTTGAGTGTCCAGACACACACACACACACACACACACACACACACACACACACAGATATATATATATATATATATATATATATATATATATATATATATATATATACACTATGTACATAGTACGTGTAGAGAAGGTATTGTAATGCACCCAAAAATTCAATACCGATATTTCACCGGAAATAAACATTTTGGGTCCCTCTGAATCCAAAAAATGCATTTTTTGAAAACGGTCCTTGCATGTGTGTCTTTGTACAGCATAGCTCTAAAACGAAAATATCGTTAAATACCAAACTTGGTATTTAAGTTTGGTATCTTCCAAGGATACCACACGAAGATTTTCAAGAAAATCCCCCACCCTCTACTACCGTTTACATGGAACTTTTTTTCGAAAATTTTGATTTTCTTAAAATGGCTCTACCAATTTTGATTAAAATATCGCATATTAAAGATATGTACCTGACATATAAAGTGTATATCTTGAATTTTCTGGGAATAGTCTATTAAGACTACTTTATTCTGCATGAATTTTGCGGAATTTTGCATTACTGCCAAACCGTAAGTGATGGAAAAACACTTACTCTACATAAAATGTAGAACACATTAAAGCACACAATTTATGTTTTATAGATTTTTGTACCTTTTTTTCGTGGTTGCTATGTTCCTTTGTTTGTATGCACAGAAGTTACACATTCCTCTATGAAAAAAGAATGTTTTTAAAGCTGAAACCAATAACAAGGAATATCTAAAAAACGATCCACTCCACGAAAAAAAATGTATATAACATATAGTGTGTATTTTAACGGGCTCTACATTTTTTTGTGATAAGATTTTGACCATCTCTTACGGCTTAGCAGTTATACAAAGTTCCGTAAAATTCATTCAGAATAAAGTAGTCTTCAGTCAGTCGTTAATCATTTTTGAGAAAATCATTTTCGAAAAAAGTTCCATGTGAAGGGTAATTAATTGGAGGTGAGGAATTTTCTTAAAAACCTTCGTGTCACATCCTTAGAAGACACCAAACGTAAATACTAAGTTTGGTATTCAACGGTATTTTCGTTTTTTAGCTATGCTGCTCCCCCCCCCCACACACACACACAAGGACCTTTTCCTAAAAATGCTTTTTTTTGGATTCAGGGAGACCCAAAACATGTATTTCCGGTGAAATCTCGGTATCGAATTTTTGGATGGAATGCCTTAGATTCTCTGTACACTATGTACATAGTACGTGTGGAGAAATTATGATATTTATGACATTAATTTTAAGCTAAATCCGCAATATTACATGATTATACTTGGAAAATATTGCTGTATTTAGTGTCAGTGTTGTATTTAATTATGTTAAACAGTTTTTGAAAAACTTAAAATCAAAATTAGCACTCAATCGGCGGTTAAAACCTTGACTTACAACTACCTAGTATATTATTTAGCATGAGGTGGATAGAGGAAGAAGTTTTATGGAAATAGTTTGTTGAAGAAAGCGTTGGAAAGTTGAATAAATGTTGGCATGATATTTTTTATCTATTAAACTCAAGCGTACTTTCCGACTCTGTGGGATACAAAAATGATTCTGGTTAAAACTCGGCTTACAACCACATAATGTCTTTGAAAATAATAAACCAACGTTTATTTACACAATTCGTTGTAGGTATAGGAACTCCAAAAGATAAAGCGATAGTCAAATATTTTCAAAACCGGTCTGTATGCAGTAGCTTTGAAATTCTCTTTATCTTTTTCATGAAGACGAAAAATAAATAAAAGAAGGTATATTTTCTGTCTGCTACATTTTAATCAAGAAGAATCTTTTTAGAAATGGAGACATTTCACTTTTCATTAATAATAAAAATGAAACGTTTAAGAACTGGACACATTATACTATCCTTAAAATCCCATAGTCTTACTGTATAATGGCGAGAAACAAATGAATATATAGGCACAAGGATATGGAAAGAATAACAAAAATATTCGACAATCCGTACTATTAATAACTGAATAACCCGAAATGGCTTATGGCACAAAACACGTAATTTAGTATAAATTGAGTATTTTAAAGAGATCTACATATTTTGATTATGTTTTCACCTAATGCTCATCGTTGATTAATTGTCAAAATACCTCCTGAATGAATTAGACTTCACATGTTTTTAGCAGAGAATTCAGGCAATACAATTTATTAATAATATCCAAATATCCTTAATATATCGCATTTTAATCAAAATGCTAGGTATCTTAAAGAAGATCCAGAATTTAAAAAAAAACATGTGAAATAGTATCTTCCAATTCTGAGTGCACCAATCTTGCGTAGTAAAAAAAAAAAAAAAACTTGAACCGGACTAGAGGGGAGGCGTGACCTAGTACCTCGCTGTATATCGCATTTGTTTTTATTTAATCTGAGTGCATTCAATCCTTACAACGGCTTCAATTAATACTGAGCGGGTTTCTCACGCAGGTATACCCCTGTGAGTGAGTAATTCGTTGCAATTTGGCGTGCAGTCAAGTTGAAACGGCCTGATGTTAAATATAATTTGGAGTGGGATATTTGAACATCTTCGTGTCGAATCTTCGGAAGATACTAAGGTTAAATACGAAATTTATCTAACCCGACTTCATGTTTTAAGTGCGTTAGACACAAACACACACACATACAATACATATACGCGCGCGCTTTTTTAAAAAATGATTGTTGATTAAAGAAGTCACAAACTTTATATTTTCGATGAAATCTCGGATAGAATTTTTGGGTGGAATTCAACGCTCCCTCTACTCACTACAGAAAACCAATATATTTCGGGTGTGTTACATTCATATGACAATTTCTATTCTCTATAGAGATTAGTGGATAGGAAGCCATATTTCTCTATATACTTAATTTGAATACAGAAAAACTTTTGCAGAAATAGTTAGATTCATGTATCATAATAAATACAAAGGGAAAAGCGATAGTCATTTGTTTTTAAGAATTGAGCGCAATATGCAGATCATAAAATTGTATACTGTGTACATCCAATCCAAGAAGAAACGAACCTTGAAGAGCTGAACATAGTTCACTCAGTAGAATATATTAATGTCTGCCGTGCGAGGGGTCCCGTGTATGAATCTCGGCTGAGGGGTTGATAATTTCTCTCCAGTCAATATTGTTCCATATTCTACCGAAAGCTTGAAAGTATGATGACAGTGAGAATGTGCACGAGCTCTAAGAAACAAGCCCGACAAATGTATACCTTTTATAGTTAAAGCGAGATATAAATGGAGCGATAAAAAATAAATAAAAAATCTGATGCGTTCCATTTACATAACCTTCTCTACATCTCTGTTAAAAATGTTTGTTAAAAACTTCTTCTATTTACTTCATGCTAATCGAAAAAATAGCAGAAACAGCCTTATTACTTGTTTCCATTTAAGTACAAGGGTAATAAGGGAGCACCATAAGCTGAAGTGATAGTCAAAAGCTGGTTGCTATGTGAATGAAGGTCCTTTGTTTATATGGACAGGAGTTGACAAATTCCCGTATGAGAAAAGTATATGCATTTTAAAGCTGAAACCAATAACAAAGAATATATAAAAAATTACCAACTCTACGAAAAAAATGCACATGACATAAATTGTGTGTTTTAACGAGATCCTCATTTTCTGTTAGGCAAGTTTTTGTCAATCTCTTACGGTTTACCAGTAATGCGAAATTATGCAAAATTTACCCAGAATAATGTCTTCAGAAGATATTCCGAGAAAATTCAAGATATACATTTTATTTGTCTTTATTTATCTTTAATTACTCTTTTTTAATCGGTAAATTAGAGCCATTTTTGAGAAAATCAAAATTTCGAAAAATTTTTCATGTAAAGGGCAGCTGTGGTGGGGAGATTTTCTTGAAAATCTTTGTGTCGCATCCTTTGAAGATACTGAAATTAAATGCCAAGTTTGGTATCTAACGGACTTTTCGTTTTTGAACTATGCTGTCCACACACACAACGCACACACAACCTTTTTCGAAAAATTCTTTTTTTGGATTTAGGGGGGGCCCATAACATGTTTTTCGATGAAATTTTGGTTTCGAATTTTTGGGTGCATTACAATATCTTCTTTACACACTTTGTACAGAGTGCGTGTAGAGAAAGTAAAAATTAAACTATTAATAGTGGATACTTGGAAAATAATTTATTTATTTATATTTATTTATTTTACCCTGGTTAGGATTAGGCCAAAATGTTTTCTCTTACGCCCTATCAGGCAATATAATATAATGTTAAAAGTGAAAAAGGAAACATGCAATGCAATACAACCTAATAAAAATAAATATACAAACGCCCAACAATTATATTAAAATTAAAATCATAATTAAAATGTTTTAGTGGAATATTTATGTAGAATTCTCTATATGTTTTAATATTTAACTTTGAAATATTAGTTACTAAAATACAAAATAATGGTAGTAATATTTGAATGCTATTAGAGCTATTCAAAATCTAATACCTAATTTTATTCTTCAAGTGTATAGCGTTCCGGCAGTTTCTTACCTTTTGGCAGGAAATACCAAAAACGAGGTAATGCTGTGGTGATTGATGACAATAAAAGGTTGTATGACGAGCAGATCTAGCAAGAGTAAAAGAGATTCGTGAGCGACCTTCTTCTTTATGACACATCACAGATGGATTATGGCAAAAAAGGTTATGTAACATAAGTTGTGTATTTTAAAGAGCTCTACATATTTTGTTTAGTAAGTTTTCGCCTATCCCTAAACAATTTCCAGTTATTCAAGGTTATTCAAAATTCCTTCGGAATAAGGAACTACACCTAGAAAAATTAAATGTGCCCTTTTGACTTTCTGCACCCGTACTATGTACAGTGTATATAGAAGGCATTATATTTCACCCAAAATTCGATACCGAGATTTCATCGGAAATACATGCTTTGGTCCCCCTGAATCCAAAAAAAAGAAAAACATTTTTTGAAGAGAGTCCGTGTGTGTATATGTGTGTCTGTGACCAGCGTAGCTCAAAAACGAAAAGAATACCAAACTTATGCACAATATATATACATAGTAGATAGATTTTATACCAAGATTTCACCAGAAAGCTTTGGTTTACTCAAAAATGTCCTTAACGATTTTGATTAAAATACCCCATGTTACCACATGACAAATAAAATGTAAATCTTGAATTTTTTGGGAATATCCTCTGAAGACTACTTTATTCTGGATGAATTTTACAGAGTTTTGCATGACTGCTAAACGGTAAGATATGGACAAAAACTTACCACACCAAAAATGTAGAGCAAATTAAAACACACAATTTATGTTATATACTTTTCGTAGAGTTGATCGTTTTTTAGATATTCCTTGTTTTTGGTTTCATCTTTGAAAAACTTATACTTTTGTCATACAGGAATTTGTCAACTCCTATCCATTCAAACAAAGAAATTTCAATCACATAGCAACTAGATTTTGACTATCATTTTAACCTAAGGTACTCCCTTATTTCGCTTCTACTTACCTAGGAAACAAGTAATAACGCTATTTTTTCTCGATTAGCATGAAGTAAATAGAAGCATAAGCTTTTTAACAATAATTTGTTGCACAGATCTAGAGAAAGTCATGTGGAACACATCAGATTTTTTTTCATTTAAATATCCTTTATATACAGCATTTTAATCAAAACCGTTAGCTATTTAACCGAAAATCCATTTACTTCCTCTAGCATGTATACAATGTATAAAGTAGCTAGAGAAGATTTTTGTATTCCATCCAAAAATTCTATGTCGAGATTTCTTCTGAGTCCAATAAGAGCATTTTTAGAAAAACGTACGTGCATGTGTGTGTATCTGTGGACAGTATAGCTTAAAAACGAAAGTAATAAATACCAAACTTGACATTTACGAATGATAAGCTGGAATAACAGCTGGGTTAAATTGAAGTCGTAAAACCCCAAGTTTTCGACCATCTGAATTCTGTGGTCTTCGTCAGGAAACTGGCAAAGCAGATACGTCGCCAGCAGTTCGCAGACAGAGGGCAGCCCGACGGTGTGTTAGACACCTGTTCTCATTCTTGCTAGAGTACCGATGGGCCTTGCAGGATGGCGGGTGAAAATGAGATTGGGGAGTGAGGGCGGTAACAAGTTTGCTCTTCAACGGTTGCTAGTCACGGTGCACCACTTGTGTATTTAGTTTACAAAATGTTTCTTTGTTTTGGGATTTAAATTCTGAAGTCCAAGCAAATCCTGAAGGATTATAAGAAGCTTGGCCGGAGCAGCTGTTGCAAGTGCTTCTTCGTTACCGGGGATGCCCGCAAGCCATGCGGGGAAGTCGGTATCGCCTGATTTCTGGGATTGTAATCCCCAAGAGACCTAACGTGGGCGCTTCGATGGAAATTTTATTTCCAAGTATGGCAGACCAGAAGCTTCGTGCAGGAGTCTCGTAGGAAGCAGCGAGGCACAGAATAGATAGGCCCGAAGGCAGCGGCATCTGTTGAAGCAACAGCAGACAGGAGTCTACTGCCATGCCCCATATCTCGCATTAGTATGGGGACTTTGAAAACCCTCAAAAGGCGCAACTTAAGGGGAACCGGCATCACGGATTTCAGCATCGGATACAAAGAGGCCGCAACCCCAGTGCCCCAATACCTCAGTTCCCTGATGTGCTCTCCAAAAGTGACGCCCTTATAAAGCTTCACTCCCAAGTAGATGATGGCTAAACTGAGTAAAACATTTATAGCTTGGAGGTGTACCATCATATATGCCTTTCTGCACGATATCTGTGATAGGTTAACATACAGCTTTCCGTTTAAGATTCTCCGGGTTCCGCCCATAAATATTTGCTTTTACTCCAGTTTTGCCGGCCCCATATCGAACACCATAGAGTTAAGATGGTGGAAACTTTGGATTTTTAAGGCATCAATTCAACTCGGTTATAATCCCGTGAAGTCATCATTATTGACCAAAACCGAGAACGATTCAAATGTTTAATTAGTATTTATGTTTAGTATCCTTCAAGGATACGATACAAAGATTTTCAAGAAAATCCCCCCCTACTCTTTACATGGAAATAATGTTGAAAATTTTGTTTGTTCTAAAAAATGGCTCTAAGAAGTTCGATTAAAATGTCGTATTTTAAAGATATTTGCATCACAAATAAAATGTGTATTTTGAACTTTCTGGTAATAGCCTCTGAAGACCTCTTTAATTTTGATAAGTGGTGTAGAATTTTGTATAACGGTTAAGCCTTAAGATATAGACAAAAACTTACTTCACAAAACTGTATATCTAGTTAAAACACACAATTTAAATTATATACACTTTTCTTGTAGAGTTGACCGTTTTGGAGGTATTCTTGTTATTGGTTTCAAACGGAACCATGCATAGAAAACCGAACCTCTATTGTTTCACATAGCGATCAGCTTTTAAAGATTTGCCTATCGCTTTAACCTAGTATATTTCCTTATTTTTCTTTTACTTACAAGGAAGCAAGTAATAAGACCAATGTTTGTCTCGATTAAACGATGTGATAAAAGAATAATCATCTTTAAGAATAATTTGTATATGGAACAACTAGAGAAAGTTATGCGAATGGAACACGTCAGATTTTTTGAGCTATGCTGTTCACACACAGGCTTTTCTAATTCTTTTATTCAGTGGGCCCAAAACAAGAATTTTCGAAGAAATCTTGTATCGAATTTTATAGGTAATGAAATATCTTCTCTGGCTACTATGAACGTGGTAGAGAAGTGTAAAGAAAAGGGATTAGCAGTTAGAAAAGCAAAATATATCCTAGAATTGAAACGAATAACAATAAATGTCCAGAATATAATCACAACAGAAAAATGTTATAGGACATAAATAGTATGCTTCGACGAGATATGAACATTTTGTGGAAATAGGATTTTGTCCATCTATTGCTCTTTAACAAACATATATAAGTAGTGGCTCGGAATAAATAGGGCTCTACAAGCTATTCCCATAAAAATTATAAAAAATTGCTACATATTTAAATTACAATATTTAAAGCCATTTCTTTATAAATTCTAAATTATGGAAAAATATTCAATGTAATGGGGAGTTTGAGGTGGGGAAATTCTCTTGAAAACCTTCATTTTACATTTTTTAAAATTCTGGAGCTATTTTTTGTCTTGCTGTACATAAGCACCTACACGGACTTTTTTGTAAAAATTCTTAATTTGGGCTCGGCGGCTCTCAAAACATACATTTCCTTTGAAATAATGACATATAATGTTAGTTAGAATACTATTTCACTATTAACTTAGAAGGTAGAATAAAAATTATGAAACTAAAGAAAAAAGTCTGATGTGCTCCATTCACATGACTTTCTCTATATATCTGTAACAAATTATCGTTAGTAATGTTATTCTTTTATATATTTAGTGCTAAAACATTAACACAAACGGTCTTACTACTTAGTTCCTTTATAATTAGAGTGGAAAAGAAAATACACTAGGCTAAACCAACAGTCAAATGTTTTAAAATGTGGTTGCTATGGGATTGAAATCCGTCTCTTTGCGTGGCCAAGTGTTGACAAGTTCCCTATGAGAAAAGTTTAAGTATTTTATAACTGGAATCAAGAACAAGAAATATCTCAAAAACTGTCAATTACACGGAAAAAAACGTGTATGACAATTTTTTTGTTTTGTTGTGATTTACATTTCTGTGTAGTAAGTTTTTGTCTATCTCTTATGTTTTACCAATTATGCAAAATTCAATAAAATAATCTATAACAAAGAGGCCTTCAGAGGCTATTCTCAGAAAATACTATATGTACATCTTATTTGTCATGTAATTATCATAAATATAAGATATTTTAATCAAAATCTTTAGGGACATTTTTGAGAATATACAAATTTTCAAATTTTTTTCCATGTAAAGGGTAGTTTGGGGTGCGGGAATTTTCTTGAGAATCTTAGTGTCGCATCCTTGGAAGACTCTGAACTTAAATACCAAGTTTTTGAGCTATACTGCCGAAAGACGAACACGCACACACACACAGTGACAGATAGATATACAGACACAAACACACATACGGACAGTTTTCTAAGAATGTATTTTTTGGATTCAGGGCGTCTCAAAACATGTATTTCCGCTGAAATCGCGCTATCGAATTTTTGGCTGCAATACAATACCCTCTCTATACACTATATACACAGTACGTATAGAGAAAGTAAAAATCTGATGTGTTCCATTCACATGACTTTCTCTATCTGTAACAAATTATTGTTAATAAGCTTATCTTTTATTTACTTCATGTTAATCGAGGAAAATTAGCAGAAATAGTCTTATTCCTTGCTTTATTGTAAATACAAGCGAAATAAGGGAGTACCATAAGTTAAAGTGAGAGCCAAAAGTTGGTTGCTATGTGACTGATGTTCCTTTGTTTGTGTGGACAGGAGTTGATAACTTCCTGTATGAGAAAAGTATAAGTTTTTCAAAGCTGAAACCAAGAAAAAGGAATATCTCAGAAACGATCAACTCCACGAGAAAAATGCATATGACATTAAATTGTGTGTTTTAACGTGCTCTACATTATTTGTGTGTTAAGTTTTTGTCCATCTCTTACGGTTTAGTAGTTATGCAAAATGTATCCAGGATAAAGTAGTCTTCAGAGGCTATTCCCAGAAAATTCAAAATATACATTTTATTTGTCAGGTAAATATCTTTAATATACGATATTTTAATCCAAATCGTTAGAGCCATTTTTTAGAAAATCAAAATTTTCGAAAAAAGTTCAATGTAAAGGGTAGTTTGGGGTGGGGGGATATTTCTCAAAATCTTCGTGTCGCATCCCTGGAAGATACTAAACTTAAATACCAAGTTTGGTATTTTACCGACTTTTCGTTTTTGAGTTATCGTGTTCACAGACACACGGACACACACATACACGGACCTTTTTGTGAAAATGCTTTTTTTGGATATTGGCGACCCTAAAACATATATTTCCGGTGAAATCTCGGTATCGAATTTTTGGTGGAGTGCAATACTTTCTCTATACACTATATACATAATGCGTATGGAGAAAGTAAAAATTAGCAGAAAAAGTCTTATTTCTCGCATCCTTGTAAGTAGAGGCGAAATAAGGGACAACCGTAGGTTAAAGTGATTGTCAAAAGCTGGTTGCTATGTCATTGAAGTTCCTTTGTTTATATGGATAGGAGTTGACAAGTTCCAGTATGAGAAAAGTATACGTTTTTCATAGCAGAAACCAAAAATAAGGAATGTTACAAAAACGACGAACTCCACGAAAAAAATGTATTTAACATAAATTGTGTGTTTTAATGTGCTCTACATTTTTTGTGTAGTAAGTTTTTGTCCATCTCTTACGGTTTAGCAGTTATTCAAAATTTAGTAAAATTCATCCAGAATAAACTACTCTTCAGAGGCTATTCCCAGAAAATTCAAGATAGACATTTCATTTGTCCGATAAATATGTTTAATATCCGAAATTTTAATCAAAATCGTTAGAGCCATTTTTGAGAAAATCAAAATTTTCGAAAAAAGGTCCATGTAAAGGGTAGTTGGGGGTGGGGGGATTTTTCTCAAAATCTTCGTGTCGCATTCCTGGATGATACTAAACTTAAATATCAAGTTTGGTATTTTACCGACTTTTCATTTTTGAGTTATCACACACACACACGGACCTTTTTGTGAAAATGCTTTTTCTGGATATTGGGGACCCTAAACATATATTTCCGGTGAAATCTCGGTATCGAATTTTTGGTGGAGTGCAATACTTTCTCTATACACTATGTACATAGTGCGTATGGAGAAAATAAAAATGTATGTGACATAAATTACCATCTCATTTTAAACAAAATCGTTAGTCATTTTTGAGAAAAACAACATTTTCAAATTTTACCGTGTAAAATATAGTTTTTGTGAGGATATTTTTTTGGAACTCTTAACAATTTTAAAGATTTAAAACAGTTAAATACCAAGTTACATGTACATACGCTCTAGAGAAAGTACAAAAGAACATTCAAATTGTTGTTCCTTTTTTGTTTATTTTATGAATGCACAGTCGCATTGATAAAAAAATACACAATCTAAAAATCTTATGTGTTCCATTCACATGACTTTCTCTACATCGCTATTACAAATTATTGTTAAAAAGCATTTTCTTCTATCTGCTTTATGATAATGGAGATAAACATTAGCAGAAATCGTCTTAATTACTTGTTTCCTTGTAAGCAGAAGGAACATAAGGGAATACATTAGACTAAAACGATAGGCAAATATTTGAACCTGGTTGTCATGTGGCTGAAATCCGTTTCTAAGCAGGAACAGGAGTTTACAACTTTACGTGTGAAAAAAAGTTTAAGTACTTTAAATCTGAAACAAATAACAAAAAATATATCGGAAGTGGTCAATTCAACGAAAAAAAAAACGTATTTCTCATAAATTGTGTGTTTTAACATGACCTACATCTTTGTGTAGTAAGTTTTTGTGTATCTCTTACGGTTTATCAGTTACGCAAAATTCGTTCACAATAAAGTGTTCTTTAGAGGCTATTCTCAGTTTTTTTTAATGCTTAAGATCACTTTTAATACTTTTGGCACCGCTGGCGATGACACTAGTCATACATGGAATCAAATGGAGCACCGCTGGAATGCAATGGCGGGGGAAACTGAGAACCCGGAGAAAACCCGCCCCTGCGCCACTTTGTCCACCACAAATCCCACATGTGGTCACCTGGGAGCGTACCCTGGGCATTTAGGTGAGAGGTCTAGCCACTATGCCACGGCGCGGACCCTTCCTTTCAGAATGACAATTCCCTTGGTATAATATATGCAAGTAGAGAGTGTTATGCAGGTTGCCTATAAAGCTTTAGCCACGCATATGTTATAGTATTCATTTAACTTTTACTTAATTTTTACTTTCTTTATACTCACTATGTGCATAGTGTATAGAGAACGTATTGCACTCCACCAAAAATTTCGATACCGAGATTTCACCGGAAATACATGTTTTAGGGTCCCCTGTATCCAGAAAAAGTATTTTCAAAAAAAGTGTGTGTGTGTGTGTGTGTGTCCGTGTGTCAGTGTGTCAGTGTGTCCGTGTGTCTGTGAACACGATAACTCAAAAACAAAAAGTAGGTAAAATTCCAAACTTGGTATTTAAGTTTAGTATCTTCCAGGGATGCGAAACAAAGATTTTGAGAAAAATCCCCCTTTACATGGAACTTTTTTCGAAAATTGTTATTTTCTTAAAAATGGCTCTAACGATTTTGATTAAAATTTCGTATATTAAAGATATTTACCTGACAAATAAAATGTATATCTTGAATTTTCTGGGAATATCCTCTGAAGTGTAGTTTATTCTGGATGAATTTTACTAAATTTTGAATAACTGCTAAAACATAAGAGATGGACAAAACCTTACTACACAAAAAATATAGGGCATATTAAAACACACAATTTATGTTATATACATTTTTTCGTGGAGTTCGTCGTTTTTGTGACATTCCTTATTTTTGGTTTCTGCTATGAAAAACTTATACATTTCTCATACACGAATTTGTCAACTGCTGTCCATACAAACAAGGGAACTTCAGTGACATAGCAACCAGCTTTTGATTATCACTTTGACCTATGGTACTCCCTTATTTCACCTCTACTTACAAGGAAGCAAGTAATATGGCTATTTCTGCTAATGTTTTACTCATTAGCATGAAGCTAATAGAAATATAAGCTTTTTAAGAATAATTTGTTGCAGGGATATAGAGAAAGTCATGTGAATGGTACACATCAGATTTTTAGCTTATGAAATGTTTCAGATTAGGAAAAGTGGACTCAAAATGCCGATACAGCATAAGCTGTGTGTATAACAAGTTAATTTACACTAACACGGATACAATGGGAGAAAAATGCTACCCACAAAATAGTATACGAATTTCCATCTGAAAGTTTCGAATATTTTCAAAACAGACCAGTGATCCATAAATAAATATTGAAAATAATCTATATTTAAATAAACGCTATGCTTTTACGTAAAGGTATTTCTGTCATGTTTCATCAGTTGGAAGCACGGCCCTTTTCCTGGGGCTTCAAGCAACTTAAAACTTTACTTTGAATTAAACAGGTATCCAACTTCCAGGTTTGAATGCAGTATTTTCTACACTAAAGGCAAGTGATGCATTTATGAAATTTGGAAACTCCCAATATTTAATATATCTTTTTGATGTGTTGAAACCTATACCAGTCATTAATGAAATGCCATTTATCAAAATTGTAGCTTGCAGGTTATTTAAATAAGAAGTTTAACTGTCTAAGTTCATTTCTGTGATAAAAATGAGTAACCTAATGCATTTTAAAAACTACTCGCATAATAAATTCATGTCCTACAGTAATTGAGGTTAAAAATATTTCTGTCACATTTTGTAATATTAACCCTAATTATTTTAGAAATATATTTACTCTTCGTAATTTCCAAAACTCTTGATTTTTCAAAATTTAATACCTTATTTCCCAAAATTTGGAAATTTTTAGAAATACCTTTTAACAATTTGCCGTAAGGTACTTTGGTAAGGCAGTATAATTATTACAAATTGTATCGTCTGGAAAACTTTGAGTTGAATAAGGAAATATGTTGGAATAAAGTTTGCGAGAGGGTATGCTCCTCCGCAGTCAACTTTTCAGTTAATTGGTAGTTTGTCCAATAAGTGGGTGAAAAAAGATATATTTTCTCAAAGTTTAAAATTCATATAAATCTACAATAAATCTTTTATTTATTTATTTATTTATTTTTCACAATTTTTTGCTAAGTGTTAGAATAAGAAACATGTGAAACTCAAAATATAAAATAATGCATTTATGTACTTTGACGATATCACTTTTCTTGTAGGCTGCTTGCTATAAATCAACTGGGTAAATTAGTAAATCCATTCCTTATCATGTAAGATAAAAAAATGGACACTATCTCCTCTAACTATTCCGTAACAAATTGCTCTTAAAAAAGCTAACTACTTCATGCTTCAAGACAAACATTTACAAATATTGCCTTATTACTCCATGTAAGTAGAAGAGAAATAAAAGAATACACTAGACTAAGCGATTGGCAAATCTTCTAGTCATTAAATTTGCTTCCATTTGCATGACCAGGAGTAAAACAAAAGAAAAAAGATTGGCACATTTCCGTTTCGGAAAAGTTTAAATATTTTAAAATTGAATCTGATAGCAAACAATATCTCGGAAGTGGTCAGTTCCACAAAAGCATATATGTCTTAAAGTGTGTTTTAACGAGATCTACTCGTAGATTTTTGCGTAGTAAACTTTTATCCAACTCATACGGATTATTAGTTATGCAAAACTGATACACAATGAACGTCTTCAGAGATTCTTTCTAGAAAATATAAAATGTAGATCTTTAATATACTGTATTTTGTCAAAATCATCAGAGCCATTTTTATAAAATCAAACCTTTTGGACAATTTGCGGTAATTTCCTTAAATCGTTGCATCCTTTAAAGATGCTGAGTATTTGTTTCTTATTCTTTAGTTGTACGGTCCACAGACACACATGCGCGCGGATCTTTTTCAAAAAAATTTTTTTTTTTTATTCATGGGTTCTCAAGCTTCCCGGTGAAATCTCGATATATAATTTTTGGTGGCATTCAATACCTTCTCTATCTACTATGTACATTGTAAAATCGTTCCGTAAACTGTAATAAACTATAATAACCAGCGTCACGAGAATTTCTCTTTTTTAAAACGAGAAAGTAAATATTATTTACTAAAACTCAATATTTTTATTTCTCTTCACTTACTGTGTCCATAGTGTATGGAGAAGGTAAGTCATTCAAACCAAAAATTCGATACCGAGATTTTACCGAAAGCAGACGTTTTAGGGTCCCCTGTATCCAAAAAAGTATTTTCAAAAAAAGGTCTATGTGTACGTGTATCCGTGTAACTGTGAACACCATAACTCAAAAACGAAAAGTCGATAAAATACCAAATTTGGTTTTCAAGTTTATTATCTTTCAGGGACGCGACACGAAGATTATGAGAAAAATTCGCCCACTTCAAACTACCCTTTACATGGAAACAGTTTCGAACATTTTTAGTTTTTAAAAAGTGGCTATAACGATGTTGATTAAAATAACGCATATTAAATAAAATAAATGAATATCCTAAATTTTCTGGCAATAGCCTCTGAAGACATCTTTATTCTGAATGAGTTTTGCTGAATTTTGCGTAACTGGTAAACCGTAAGAAATGGACAAAAACTTACTACACAAAAATGTAGATCAAGTTAAAACACCTGATTTATGTCATAAAGGTTTTTTCGTGGAATTAACAATTTCTTAGATATTCCTTGTTATTTGTTTCAGTTTTAAAACGCTTATACTTTTCTCTCGCTGAAAGTTGTAAACTCCAGGTCGTGCAATGAAACGTATTTCAATCATATGGCAACTACTTTTTGAAAGATTTGACTATCGTTTTCGAATATCATAAAGTAGATAGAAGAATAAGCTTTTTGACAATAATTTTTTGCAGAGATGTAGAGAAAGTCATATGAATGGAGCACATAAGGTTTTTATTCGTCTATAGGAACGCGTGAACGTAATTAATAAAGGTGAAGCTAAAGGGAACTAATGTTCTGATTCACGTGACTCTGCAAAGAAGCGTTCAGCGTTTCTCACAATAGTGTCTTACTCAATACTTCATTTCTACCGCTGCGCACCACGTGTTCTTAGGAGACAACATAAGAAACTGGCTGGTCTTTAATGAACAGGTATCGTTGTATATCATAGCAGCACAAAAACTCCTACAACCTTATGTAACCCTTTACAATCGCAGAGTTGAACTTGGAAGCAAGAAAAGAAGCAGTATCTTAATTGACTCATTACACAGCATTTGCTGACGAAATGTGGATCCTCTTAGCTAATTTTTCGCTGTATTTACTTCGAAAAGTAGTGTTCTGTAAACAAACTGCTCTTCTAAAAACGTATTTTATCTACATCATGCTAATCGGGATAAATATTAGCAAAAATGGTATAATTACTTACTTTCTTATAAGGGGAAGGGAACTTTCAAATCTTTTGTAAAGCTGGCCACTATGTGAACAATTGAAGTGCATAGCCAGGAGTAAAACAAAGAGAGACGAAAAGAAAGATAACTTCCACTTTCAGAAAGGTTTAACTATTTTAAGACAGAAACCAATAACAATAAGTATTTCGGAAACGCTAAACTCAACAAAAAATTTATATTACATAAATTGTGTAATTTAACGGGATGTAATTTCTTCTACAGCAATTATGTATCTGGTAATCTCCTTAGTACGGAGGTAGTGCGGCTGGGAGACCAACTCCGGGGTGCACTCAGCCTCGTGAGGTCCCTGGGGGGGCCAATTGAAGATCTACTTGATGGAGAAGTAGCGACATCATATCATGAGGACCGCATTAACCGGCCGGGTTGGTTCGAGGTGCTGACAACGTCTCACCCTCCAATACTGCACCCCATCCATGACGTCTGTAATGGGGACCGAGATGGGGAACGCAGCGACCGGGCGGTAGGCCAAGGTTTCTTGTGAGCTGTCGTTCCATGGAGTTGTTTAGTTATTAAGTATTTATCTATTTCTTATGGTTTGCCAGTTATGTAAACTTCATACAGAATAGAGACATCTTCTGAGGCCATTTCCAAAAAGTTCAGGATATAACTTTTATTTGCCATATAAAATCTTTAATATACGACATTTTAATCAAAATTGTTAGAGCTATTTTGAAGGAAAACAAAATTGTGCAGTAAAAAGTACTTTGGGATGGAGAATTTTCTTAACGAAGTGTCGTATCCTTGGAAGATATTCTGACCACGTCATTAATACTAACTTTCACATACTCAAGTCCTTCGGACACGTGATAGCTCCAGTATTATCTGAATTTATAAAGTGTGAAGTTATGAGCGAATTGTTTACATCATATAATGATAAAATGCATTCAATCTTAGCCTGTCAGCATCCAACACGTCATCACACCGATTACTTTTTTTGGGCTCTCCCCGTCCTTTGCCATAGTTTCTCTTGAATGCAGAACACCATTAATTTTGACGAATTCGAGCCTGCGATCCTTGGATTCATTGGTTAGCCACTACTATCGTACCTTAGACCGCAAGACCATAAATTCACGTCAAGGCTTGTATTATTGAACGGAGTTATCCGATGCTATCCATTGGTAAAATGGGTTATTTAACAATCATGCACCATACCTCATAAAGGTCCATATCGCTGAAGGGGTTAAATGCTATGATGCCCATAGACAGATATACACATACACAACTGATCTTTTCTAAAAATCTTATGTGTTACACTCACATGACTTTCTCTATTTGCTCTACAGACAAACTTCTTACAAACGATTATTCTTCCTTCAACACCATGCCAATCGAGATAAACATTACCAGAATGTCCTTATTACTTAGTTCCTTATAAGTAGAAGAAAACTAAAGGAATATGATATACCAAAGTGGTAGTCAAATGTTTTAAAAACTGTCATTATGCGACTGGCATTGCAAATCGCTTCTTTGCTTGGCCAGGAGTAGAACAAAAGAAAAACGGACACTTTCTGCCTGAGGAAATTATAAGTACTTTACAATTGAAACCAATAACAAGGAATATCTCTAAAACGATGAACTCCACGTGTATGTCATAAAGTGTTAATTTTAACAAAATCTATATTATTTATATAGTAACCTTTGTCTATCTATCTTTTACAGTTTAACAGTTCGCAGAATTCAGCTAAATTCATGCATAATAAAAGGTCTTAAAGGCTATTCCCAGAAAATTCAAGATACAAATTTTATTTGACATTTAAATATCTTTGACATGCGCTATTTTAATCAAAATCGTTAAGGCCATTTTTGAGAAAACCAAAAATTTCTGGTGAAATCTTGGTATCAAACCTATCTACCATGTCCATTATGCATACGTGATATAAAAATTAAAAATGTTGTGGTGCTGGAAAATCTAAGGAGTAATATAAGCTTAAAACCTACACGAAAACTATTTGTTAATATTTTTAACGAGACCACGTACGTTGAACACTTGCTTTTTATTTTTATTAAGTACCGATATTTTAAGATTTTCATTGGAAATGCGGCACTTAGCTCCGTTATTTCCTGAATGTTATAAGAACAGGTCGTAGTAAACTACTGAAAATGAAAGCTAAGAGAAATTCTACACTTTCATAAATTCGGTTGCTCCCTAACCATACAAGATATAAACTATGTCTCGCCCTTAGTAAAAATATATCTGTCGTCAAGATAAAATATTTTAAATAATAAAATTATGATACATTTTCAACAACTGAGAAAACTAACATACAATTGAGAAATATTGTGTGTTTAAGATTTTAGAAGTAGACTCTAGCACAGATTTTCGAAAGGAGATAGACGTTTTATCAAATTGTCAACTGAGAAACGTGTAGTAACGTGTTATTCATATAACAAAGTGAAAGATTTGGGTTCTATGTAAATTATTGGCCTGAGGTTTGAGATATTAGAGTGCACATAAAATACAATAAATTTTCTTTGTGCATCAGTTTTCATTTTTGGTGAAACAAACACACCTACAATATAATTCTATAGAACCGCAATACCAGATTATGAAAGTCGAAGCAGTGGAAACGCTGATGCCATTCCGTAGTGATTATGTTTTATTTCCTTCCTTGTATGATATCTTGCATTTTCCTTTCCACCTACTTAAAACTGAGTTGATATTCACTGTTATTGATATCAATACACAATTAATATCCTCGGGTAGCAAGGAATGTATAGGATTTATGCATAACTAGCAAGAAATCTGTTGTTGCGAACTGGAACTTGAGTGAGTCCAACGCGTGAGTTTGCAGTCGAAGTGTACGAAACAGTTGGAGTATTTTGATATAACATAGCAAGTGAATAAAATACTATCGGTAGCACAGTTTGTTGTTGGAACATGTCCAAGAGAACGTGTTTGTACTCACCGCTCTTCATGCCGGGGCTACTGAAGTCGACAACTGCTGTCAGATAACTGGAGGATTTCTTCGAAGCCGAAAAATAAGCACTAGCACCACAAATTTGAGGGTTACCCCCGGCTTTATCCGAACTTTGACGTGAGGCTGCCGGGAAGTGATACACCAGAGAATTGTTTTCACTGACATCTAGCGCACTCGACTCGATCTTTGCCGGAGAGTATCCGTGTGTGTGTCTGTTCTTGCCGAAGTCCAGTGTTGACTGGCGTTACCTGGTCGCTGCTGGAGCCTGCCCTCTCTTCTTCTTCTTCCCCACCACACGTCGCTTATATACAGCGGGGTCGTCTTCGGCGAGGAAATTCCTCTAGCTGTCAATCCCCCTTCTCGACAATCAAACATCCACCTTTATGTTCGTCATCATACCACGAAAAAACAAGAGACTGGAATTGAAACGAAGATCGATTGACAACCTTGGACAGTACACCTTCCTTGCTTCGTAACTTCTGATTATTGCCATCTTTTATCCTTCCACCTCCTATTTTTTTTCTTCCTCAGCTTCGTAGTTGTTTCTTTTGCCTTAGCTCTTAGTTATACTTCGTATAATTTCCTCGTATTTCGTATAATGATCATTATTTCCTTTTAAATATTTGCATTTCCTCCATATCCCCATTACCTTTTCTGCATGTACTATGCACATAGTACATAAACATTCTATTCCGAGATTTCACCGGAAATACATGTTTTGGGGTCCCCCTGAATAAAAACAAAGTATTTTTAGAAAATGTCCGTGTGTGCGTGTGTGTGTCTGTGGACAGCATAGCTCAAAAATATTGATTACCAAACTTGGTATTTAAGGATGCGACACGAAGATTTTCCAGAAAAGTCTCCCACCCCAAACTACTCTTTACATGGATACATTTTTGAAAAATTTGTTTTTCTCAAAAATGGCTAGCGATTTTGATTAAAATATCGAATATTAAAGGTGTTTACCTGACAAATAGCATTGCATTTTCTGGGAGTAGCCGCTTATGACTACTTTATTCTGGATGAATTTTCAGAATTTTGCATACCTGCTAAACCATAAGAGCTAAACAAAAACTTACTACACAAAAATGTAGAGCACGTTAAAACACACTATTTATGTTATACACATTTTTTTCGTGGAGTGAATGGTTTTTGAGATATTCCTTGTTATTATTTTCAGCTTTAAAAATTTATACTTTTCTCATACGGGAATTTGTCACCTCCTGCCCAAACAAACAAAGGAACTTCAGTCATATAGCAAGCAGCTTTCGGCTAATACTTTAGCCTATGTTACTTCCTTATTTTCCTTCTACTTGCATGGAAGCAAGTAATAGGGCTATTTCTGCTAATTTTTTTTCTTGATTAGCATGAGATAAATAGAAGATAAGCTTTTTTAACAATAATTTATAGCAGGGATGTAGAGAAAGTCATGTGAATGGAACACATCAGATATTTTATCTATCGTGTTCTTATTTCGTCCCTGTTTTCCTGTTTCTCGCATTATCTTTATACTGTTCATCATAGAATCTTTCACCTCATTCTCTTCTTTTTCTTTCCAATCCAATACTCCTTTCACACTGTCATTAAGTAAGCGATACCTAGAATGGTATTACCACTCCAGCAGAGGTTAGCCATTAACATACCATGGGAAAATATACGAGCAAAGCGGGTTTAAAGCTATTTTGTAGAACCCTCACCTTCTCTTAATTTATCTTGTACTAATTAATGCAAGGTTAGTTTTCGTTTCTTCTTATCTTTTACATTTTCTTTCCTTGGTTATTATCTTAAAATATCTGATGTGTTACTTTAACATAACTATCTCTACCTACTCTTAATAAACTATTCTTACAAAATCTTTTATTTCTATCTACTTCATGCTAATCAAGATAAACAACACGAGAAATGACCTTAGTAGTTAGTTCCTTGTAAGCAAAGAGAATAAGGTTACACATCATAGTCAAGTTCTTTAAAGGCTGTCTTTGTGTGAAATAATTGAAACTTGGTTCCCATTGTAAAGATCAGGAGTAAAACAAAAGAGAGCTGAAACGGAAGATGTTTATAAATGAAACAAATAACACACGGTTAACTCTACAAAAATATATATGTCATATTGTATAGTTTAACCAGATCTAAATTTTTTGTATAGTAAATCTTTATCTAATCTTTACGGTTTACTACTTATACAAAAGTCGAACAGAATGAAAATATTTCCAGAGGCTGTTGTTAGAAATTTCAAGAAATACATTTTATTTTTCATGAAAACATCTTTATGTTACGACATTTTAATCAAAATAGTTCGAGGCATTTTTAGTAAAAACGACATTTTCGATTTTTTTTATGTAAAGGATAGTTTAGGTTGGGGGGATTTTTCTGAAAATGTTCGTCTTGCATCCATGCAAAGTTTGGTACATAACCGTCTTTTCCTTTCTGAACTGTGCTGTCTATGCTTACATAATATACACAGGGACCCTTTGATAAAAATGCGTTTTGGATGTATTTCCGATGAAATCTCGGTATCGAATTTTTGGGTGGATTGCAGTACCTTCTCTAATTCTATGTACATTGGACATACTTGCTAGAGAAAGTATAAAAGTGGTTTGCACATTAATTAACTGAAACAATTTCTTCGATATTGATTTCAATTATGACTAAGTCAGGAATATTTTATTTCAGTATCCGGGGATACACCGCAGGGGGTAGGTAAGAAGGGGTAGAAGAGAGGAAAAAATTAGTTCCCCCCTCTTAATGACCACATATGCAATATAATATTTTTTACTTTCTCTACACGTACTATGTACATATATATAAATAAGCCGATACTTCACAGGAAATATATGTTTTGTATTCCCCTGTATCCAAAAAAAGCATTTCAGAAAAAGGTCCGTGTGTGCTAAAAAAAACAAGTCGATAAAATACCAAACTTGTATTTAAGTTTAGTATCTTCCAGAGATGCGACGCGAACATTTTGAGAAAAATCCCCTACCCCAAGCTAGCCTTTACTTTTTTAAAACATTTTGATTTTCTCAAAATTGACTCTAACGACTTTGATTAAAATATCGTATAGTAAAGATGTTTACCTGACAAGTAAAATGTATACCTTGATATTTCTGGTAATATCCTCTGAGGACTGCTTTATTCTGGATGAATTTTACGGAATTTTGCATAGCTGCTAAACTGTATGAGATGCTCAAAGCCTTACCACACAAAAAATATAGAGCACATTAAAACACACAATTTATGTCATATAATTTTTGTCGTGGAGTTTATCGTTTTTGAGATATCTCTTTTGTTTGGGTTCTTCTTTAAAAACTTATACTTTTCTCACACAGAAATGTGTCAACTCCTGTCCATACAAACAAAGGAACTTCAGTCACATATCAACCAGCTTCTGACTATCATTTTAACCTATAGTACTCCCTTATTTCGCTTCTACTTATAAGAAAGCCAGTTATAAGACTATTTCTGTTAATTTTTATCAATTAGCATGAACTAAATAGAAGCATAAGATTTTAACAGTTATATATTGGAGAGATAAAGAGTAAGTCATGTGAATGGAACACATTTTTATAAAAAGGTTCTGGGTGTTAATGTGTGTGTCTGTCTGTGAATAGCGTAATTCAAAAACAAAACGTTTCTTAAATATCAAACTTGTTATTTAAGTCCAGCAACTTCGAAAGATGCGACACGTAGATTTCCAAGGTAAACCCCCACCTCAAATTACTCTTTACATAGAATACTTTTAAAAATTTTTATTTTCTCAAAAATACTTGCAACGATTTTGATTAAAATACAAATAGTTAAGGCTCTCATCATTTCAAAATATATGTTTATTTTGAATTTTCTGGAAATAGACTCTGAAATCATCTTCATTCTGGATTACCTTTATTATTCTATTATGTTGTTTACCAGTTATGTGTCGGGAAAAAAAAGAAAATTTACATGAAAAAACAGGTGTGATTTCATAAAACTCTCGTTAAGAAACCTTTCAAAGTAGAATATTCTAATTTTTACACATATGCTGATTAGACTTATCTACTCCAACTGCCAAAATCAAAGTATAGGACTCCACATTCGTGGAAAAAAAGTATAAATATCTTACTTTTCACATAGTCAAAGATTTCTAATTTACATAATTTGTAAGCTAGGCTTATGAATCAAGCAGTCAGAAGTCCTTAATGTGTGTTAGATAAGTGTAGAAACTTTCAACATTCTAGCATCAATGGCTCCTGAGTAAAAGGTACATGTGTATCAGAAAATGTAGTATCGAGAAAATTGAGCTTAAAAATTTGCAAAGCTAATCTGACTTATTTCAATACATTCCAGGACCATAATCATATGAATATTTATTCCTGGATTCTGTCTGCTTCTCAGCATTCCTCCTATTGGTCCTGGCTTGCTTTGTGTTCTAATGGGCAGCTCGTCCAACATGAAACTTTCCCTCAAGTTTCTATCATCTGAGAAAAATTGAAGGTGCAATAAAGGGGCTGTGGCGCTGTCCGAGGGAATGTAAAAGAACGCGGGCCATGTTTAAAAGGACATTTTAATACTAAAAATCTTGTGTTACATTCACATGACTTTCTCTACATTTCTGTTACAAATTATTGTTAAAAAGCTCATGCTTCTATTTACATCATGCTAACCGAGAAAAAATAAGAAGAAATAGTCTTATTACTTGTTTCCTTGTAAGTAGAAGCGAAATAAGGGAGTACCATAGGTTAAAGTGATAGTCAAAAGCTCGTTACTAAGTGACTGAAGCTCCTTTGTTTGTATGGACAGGAGTTGAGAAATCCCTGTATGAGAAAAGTAAGTTTTTCAAAGCTGAAACTAAAAACAAGGAATATCTAAAAGAACAACCAACTCACGAAAAAAAGTATATCACATAAATTGTGTGCTTTAACGTGCTCTACATTTTTTCTGGTAAGTTTTTGTCCATCTCTTACGGTTTGGCAGTTATGCAAAATTCCGTAGAATTTTTCCAGAATAAAGTAGTCTTCAGACGCTATTCCCAGAAAATTCTAGATATACATATTATTTGTCAGGTAAATACCTTTAATATGCCATCTTTTAATCAAAATCATTAGAACCATTTATGAGAAAATAAAAATGTTCGAAAAAAATTCCATATAAAGAGTAGTTGGGGGTGGAGGAATTTTTTTGAAAATCTTCGTGTCGCATCCTTGATAAACACCAAACTTAAATACCAAGTTTTGGTATTTAACGGTAATTTCGTTTTTGAGCTATGCTGGCCATACACGCACACACACATGGACCTTTTTCTAAAAATACCTTTTTTGGATATATGGGGGTCTAAAACGTTTATTTCCCGTGAAATCTCGGTATCGAATTTTGGGTGGAATGCAATGCCTTCTCTATACACTATATACATAGTGCAGCTATATACTTTTTAATCAGAAAACTTCAAAAAATTTAACTATGCCAAAAACGACCCCCTCATTGTACCTTGTGCCCTTAAAGTTGTTGTGATACAGTTTTTCAGCTGAGAGGTTTGGTATTGATGCGCTGAGCCTTGTGGCCAGTTGGGAAGTGTGCATGACGTCATCTGTGTATTATTAAAACAGAGGACGCAGTGTCCGCATAATTGGCCTTGGTTTATACTGTACTTTTAGACAATGAGTTACTGTTGAACCTTGTATATCATAATCTCAATAAATAAGTGATAAACCTGAAAAGCAAATGTTATAGGAAATCAGCAAACAAAGGGGAGTAAGTATATTCAAAACTGTCGCATATGACTATTTATATTGGCACATGCTAAATATTACTGAGGGAAACACTAAAAAAAATCTGATGTGTTCCATTCACATGTCTTTATCTACATCTCTGCAACAAATTATTGTTAAAAAGCTTATTATTCTTTTTACTTCCAGCTAATCGAGAATAAATAGCAAAAATAGTCTTATTACTTGCTGCCTTGTAATCAGAAGCGAAATAAGGAAGCACCATAGGTTAAAGTGATAATCAAAAGCTGGTTGCTATGTGACTGAAGTTCCTTTGGTTGTATGAACAGGCGTTGACAAATTCGAGTATTTTAAACCTGAAACCAATGCCAATGAATATCTCAAAAACGATTTACTCCACGAAAAAAATGTATGTATAAATTGTGTGTTTTAACGAGGTCTACATTTTCTGTTACGTAAGTTTTTGACCAGTAATGCAAAATTGTTCCATTTCAAAGTAGTTTTCAGAGACTATTCCCAGAAAATTCAGGATATATATATATCTTTAATACACGATATTTTAACCAAACTCGTCAGAGCCATTTTTGAGAAAATCAAAAATGTTCCATGTGAAGGGTAGTTGGGGGTAGGGGGATTTTCTTGAAAATCTTTGTGTCGCATCCTCGGAAGATAGTGAACCTAAATACCGACTTTTGGTATTTATCGGATGTTTAGTTTTTGAGCTATGCTTTTCTCTCTCTCTCTCTCTCTCTCTCTCTCTCTCTCTTTCTCTCTCTCTCTCTCTCTCTCTCTCACGCACACACACACGGGCCTAGTTCCAAAAATGCTTTTTTTGGTTTCAGGGGGACTGAAAACATGTATTACCGGTGAAATCTGGGTATCGAATTTTTGGGTGCATAACAATATTTTCTATATACCTATGTACACAGTACGTGTGGAGAATGAAATTAATTAATTTTCTATATTCGTTAAATGGAAATTAAATGTCATAAAAGCAAACGGAATTTTACAGGCTGAAATTAACAATAAATAAATAAATTGAATCTGTGACACTGGAACGTAATTTTCGGTTAGTACCCTAAATATAAATGATTGTTTCTTGATTTTCATTTTAAAACAAACATTTTAAGGATAGACGAAGGTTGTAAAAGAATATGAGTTTATTAAATTAATACCTAGAATGGCATGAAGAAATTCATATTCTTTAAGAAAATTGACTACATGATCCAAAGAAATAAATATATAAGGTTGTTAGGAGTCTTCAATCCTTGGATTGGTTTGCAGTGACTCTCCATTCAGATCTTCTCTCTGCTTTCTGTTTGAGTTCTTCATATTTACTGCATTTCATATCTTCCATACTTTGTTTTATATATTGTGATCTTGCGCTTCCTTTGCCACTTCTTCCTTCTATCATACCTTCTATTATAATATTCAGTGTGCTCTGATGTATTAATAAATGGCCTATTAATTTTGTTCTTCTTCTTTTAATTTGGTTCCAAATTCGTTTTTCTGCTTCTGCTCTTTTATATACTTCTTCATTTTTAATTTTGTCACTCCATTTAATTTTTAGCATTTTCCTATAGCACCTGTTTCAAATGCTTCTATTCTCTTTCTTTCTGCTTTTAAAATTGTCCAAGTTTCACATCCATATAACATAATACTCCATACATATGTTTGTAATAAATTCTTCCTGGTTTCAAGGCTAATATTGTTTGCAGTAAATATCTGGTACTTTTTATTAAAAACAAGTTTTGCGTGTTGTATTCTACTGGTTATTTCTGTTTTGCTCCTTCCATCAGCTGTTATTTTGCTTCCTAGATATTGAAATATTTCGGTTTCTTCTAGTAGTTGTCCATTTATTTTAATTTTTGTGTTACTATTCCCTTATAAGGTAGCCCGATGCAATATTAATAAAAGTTTATTCAGATGTTTTCAAAATCTTAGCACATATTGCTCTATAATAATTATAGCATGCATATATAATTAATCGTTTTCAAAATACAAACTAATTTTAATTTTATTACACTAATTAATCAAGTGTTGTAAGGGTTGCAGAAATTATAAATTTCAGAAATACGGATACTGCCACATTATTTAAATAATAATAATAATATCCAAAACTAGTATAAGGAAATATTCTAATTCTTTTAATTGTCCAAAAATGTCAAATTTTGAATATAATACTGGCAACAGTTAATCTCCAGTGCACGAATTAATAACATTATGTCTTATCTTGAGCTGTTTCAAAGAGAAACAAAAAGTATATGCCAGTTTTTAAATTTATTATAAGTTTCTTTTAAAACTATGTAGAAAATAAAAGACTTTATTTCAGACTGTATGGTACGGATAGCAATTTTAATGCACAAAGTGTAGAAAAAATCAAAGTGGAATAAAAGGTACTGGAAGTAAATACAGAACTTTAGGCGGTGTGCTATATGGCATTTAAATGACCACAGAATAATGCTCCGAGAGCAAAATATGGGTTCATATAAGTCACCAAATGAAGTCTTAGTAACCTATACTTTCTCGTACTAGATCTCAGTCGCCCTCTGTGGTGTAATGGTTACCGTGCTAATTTCACATACTCAAGGGCGTGGGTTCAAACTCGGCGGAGGACGTGGTTTTTTTTAATGGGCATAAAAATCCTTAGCACAGCTTCCTTCGGAAGGAAAGTAAAACCGTTTGTCCCGTGTCGTAGATTTACGGCACGTAAAAGAACCTCAAGCCTGATAGAGAGGCCTCTGATCAAAATTAAACTGTCTTTCACGCCCAGTATAGAATGGGACGCTGAGAACCACAGCAGTTAAAGATCGTCCATAAATAACACGTCATTTCTTTCTCTCGTACTATATCTTCAAAGCAATGAATTGCAGTTAAAATTAATATCATTTTTCATCTGATTCATAGAGCAGAAGCAAGAAAACGTTCCAACTGTAGACTTATCCAGTGTCGGCCAAATTTAAAATGTTCTACTTGCTCACATACTTCAGATATTGTTATCCCACAATTTCAATGTAATTAAAATTCCTCTTTATTTTACATGTACTTGCAACACATAATCAATAAGTGTGTGAGAAGTACAAATGTATTGTTATTCCTGGTGATCCAACTGCCCGGTATTTGACGTGTTCAGATATCCCTTTATCTTGAGAAGATGAATGTCGGGTAACATCATGTACTCCATGCTCATTTGACCATCATTTCACCAATTTCACGATTTCATATGTCGTCGCATATGAAGGACGAGAAGGCACAAAAAAGGTTTTTTATATTTTATACAATGATTCCACCAGCTTTAATTTTCTTTTTCTTAAAGTAAATACGAAATTTTATGTAAAAAATATTGGTGTTCCATTCACATGACTTTCTCTACATCTCTACAATCAATTATTGTTAAAAATCTTATTCTTATATTTACTTTTTGCCAATCTAGAAAAAATTAGCAGATAGGGTCCTATTACCTGCTTCCTTTAAAAGAGAAGGGAAATAAGAGAGTACCATAGTCTAGATTGATAGTCAAATATTTTAAAAGCTCGTTACTATGGGACTGAAGCACCCTTGTATGGACAGGAGTTGACAAATTCCCGTATGAGAAAAGTATAAGCATTTTAAAGCTGAGACTAATAACAACAAATATTTCAAAAACGGTTAACCTCACGAAAAAAAAGTATATGAATAAATTGTGCATTTTAATGAGCTCTGCATTTTTAGTGTGGTAAGTTTTGTCTATCTCTTACGGTTTACCAGTTATGCAAAATTTCGCAAAATTCGTCCAGAATAAACATGTCTTCAGAGGCTATTCCTAGAAAATTGGAGATATACGCTTTATTTGTAATTTAAATATCTAAATACAAGAGATTTTAATCAAAATCCTTAGTCATTTTTGAGAAAATAAAAATTGTCGAAATTTTTCACATGTAAAGGGTAGTAAGGGATGGGGGATTTTCTTTGAAAATCTTCGTGTGGCATCTTTGGAAGACACCAAACTTAAATACCAAATTTGGTATTTAACGGTCTTTTCGTTTTTGAGCTATGCAGCCCACACACACGGATCGCTTTCTAAAAATATTTTTTTTTATTCAGGGTGTCTCAAAACATGTATTTCCAGTGAAATCACAGTATCGAATTTTTGGGTGGAATAGAATATCTTCTCTATACACTATGTACATAGTATGTGTAGAGAAAGTAAAAACTTAATAAATTAACCACATTCGAAAAATAGCGCGCATTTCTATTCTGCATGGCCAGACTTTTGTAATTTAAACTTTCTGTTCAAGTAACCACAAGTCTTCAATCAGAAGCAGTCACAGCTAGGGTTATCAGGTCTGTCGTATTTCCCGTCTTACTTTATTGAATCTCTCGGTTCCCATATTTTCGAATATTTCTCCCATATGCCAGTATTCTGGGTTTTAGAAGGATATTTGGAATATCGGAAATATCGAATTGGTAGTTCGTTTTCCCAATGTTGACAGCAGTATTTTAATTAACTGTTGGTAACAATGGTAGCACACGACTCGTTCACTTGCGTCTTTGAATTGAAAGAGCAACACCTGTTTTGTTTTGTTTGTTTGTGGATCTATAAAGCAAGTAAAATCATGGAAGGCGATGGCTGCAATGAGCTGAACAAGAAGAAATCTAAGTACATGTGTGTTTATCTTTCTGTTTGGGAAGTTACTTATTTTTGGGAAGGGCCTGTGAAGGGTAATGAGCATTACGCACAATTGCTCTTTATGCAGAAAGAGTGTTTTCCTTAATGAACAATAAGTGGACTGTTGTAATGAACAAGGAACTTATCAATTGTTTATTACAGTTAACTTTAAAATACGTTGCAAAGAGTTCTTTAATTTTCAGAGAACTGATGTCAAGATTCTTGATGAGTGTAAATCAAATGCTATATATGCAGAATAGTTTCACATCATATTGTAAATTATATTATTGTACCAAATATGTTTTAGTTCTGAACACATTTTCTGCTGAAATCAACAAAGCAAAAGGTCGATAGATCGTGTCAAGGTATCGGGAAAACCAAATCCTGAAATCTCCCTTATTTCCAGTTGGAAAACTGGCAACCTTAGTCAAAGACAATAGAATTCACCTCAGGTATTAATTTATAAGCGAAGTAGTGATATGTATACAACAAACTAAAGTTATATTTGTGTAATAAATGGCATCGCGCAACAGTTGATGATTTGAATGATTATGGGGAATTATGCCCCATACCTCATTTTCTAACAGTATAGCGAATTTAAGGCATATAGGAAGTAACTGGCTAGCTTAGATCTAACAACAGATCCGGTGGTTTTGGTGCTACGACTCTCCCGTGTTGGATCAGTATTGTCAGGGCTGTAGACGGGTCAAAGTGAGCCTGATGCATATGCAAACATCAAAATACATGAGCTGAAAACGTAATCTAAAATACCCGAGCGCGGAAAATTCGTTCGAGGAGGCAAGAGTTATTATTTTATTGTTCCATTTATATAGTCCCCTTTAACATCAAGGTTATATCGGGGGCTTTGCATTAGAAACAACCCGTCTCTAGGTTCTTTTACGTTAGGTTTTAATCATTTTATTTTCCTCAAACACACACACATACACACACATCACTCTTAAATACATACTTCCAGACTCTGTGGAAGATAGGGAATACTTCTGGCTAAAGAAACATTTGATTCCCGCCCTAGCCGGGAATAAAACCTGGGACCTCCGAATGAGAAGTCAGCTCGCTGACCACTCGACCATGGAAACAATCGCAAGAGTTTTTGTTTTTAAAAATAAATAAGAAAGTTTTGCAATTACAAAAACAAAATGTTTTGTATTTGATACAATTTTTAAATAATGTAAAGGATTGTTTTTTCGTGACTTTTTTTCTTTTTAGAATATTTCATATTAGAGAGAACAATGTGAAACAATGTTTTGAAGTTCAACGAAAAGCATTAGCAGTTACGATGCTTTCATGATTGGTAAAAAAGCACGAAGCAAGAAAAAGTCTCTGATATTAATATTTTCGGCTGGTAATAATTCCAAAATTGGAATGTGAATTTAAAGAAAAACTGTTAGCTCACCTTGTGTTAGCCCGAATTTGGAAATTATGTTTAACAAGCCACTTAAAACTGTAGAAAAATTAAATAAATATGAAATTTATCAAATAAGTTGTAATGACTGTGAAAAATGTATATTGGTAGAACCAAAGAGGAACATTAAAGAAATATCTTGGAAAAATCAGCAGGAGCCAATCACTTTTGGCATGAAATTACTAAACTATTAAAAACTAGCAGTATTCCTTCTGAGTAGGATATCAGGGGAAAACCTTTATCCATAGTAATAGCTGTTAAGCGGTTAACTTTGAAATACCACCAGCAGAGGTCGCTAAGGTTCCGTAAGAAGGCAGATGTTAATAAAGCCCCTTCTTCTATCACCTGAGGTCACTGCAATCAGATGACGCCTATATTAGACGCTGAAGCTCTTCAGCTACCTCAGATGTCTCTAACCTGCAAGAAAATGAAAAGAAGATTGTCGAAACGCGCCCAGGCCACCAACACCGAAGTTACTGGAACAAGTTTCAGTAATGGACGTCCAAACGTGTACAACATGATAGCTTTACTGTATATAACAGCTTTAATTTGTATCATAATTATAGAGAATTGTCACATTGGAAGCACAACTTAAATATGTGTGCGAGTGGGTTAAGAGTAGAAATTGGAAATCTACCAGAAATTCAGGGAAACAAATAGAAAGAAAAGCATTCCTAAATTCGTACCAAACGCTTACCAGACTAGTTTCGCAAAATACTATTTTCTACGATAGTATTTTATCCACTTTCCGTTCATATTATCGTGCTTGGGAAATTTAAACTATTGCACTCTATGTGTTGTGTATTTCGCTGCAAAAGTAATAGATTATCTAATTTTCCAACTAGTGGTATGCATATTTATTGTTGTAGATGTGTACCTATCATATTTGACTGTTGAATTTTAGCATTTACTTCTGCCATGTTTCTTTCCCATTGTTTGCTAACACTTACTCGTACCTATGATTGAATTCTTGAAGGATTTGAGCGCTAGCAGCCATCTTACATTCATTTTTACTTTTCTATACGTACTATGCACATAGTGTATAGAGAAGGTATTGTACTACAACCAAAAATTTCATACCGAGATTTCACCGCAAATATATGTTTTAGGGTCCCCTGAATCCATTTTCATAAAAACGTCCGTGTTTCTGTGCACACGATAACTCAATGACGAAAAGTCGGTAAAATACCAAACTTGGTATTTAAAGTTAAGTATTTTCCCCAACCCAAACTAACCTTTACATGGAATATTTTTTGAAAATTGTGCTATTCTCAAAAATGGCTGTAACGGTTTTGATTAAAATACCGTACGTTTAAGATGTTTACCTCACAAATAAAATGTATATGTTGAATTTTCTGGGAATAGCCTCTGAATACTACTTTATTCTGGATGAATTCTACGGAATTTTACATAATTATTAAACCGTAACAGATGGACAAAACCTTACCGTACAACAAATGTAGAGCACGTTAAAATACACAAGTTATGTTATATACACTTTTTGGTGCAGTTGATCGTTTTTGAGATATTCCTTATTTTTGGTTTCACCTTTAAAAAACATACTTTTCTCTTACAGGAATTTGTCAACTCTTGTCCATACAAACAAAGGAACTTCAGTCACATAGCAAGTAGCTTTAGCCTATGGTGCTCTCTTATTTCGCTTCTACTTACAAGGAAGCAAATGATAAGACTATTACTGCTATTTTTTTCTTGATTTGCATGAAGGCAAATAGAAACATGAGCTTTTTAACAATAATTTGTTACAGAGATGTAGAGAAGGTCATGTGAATCAAACATAAGATTTTTACTGGCTTGGTCAACACTGTGATAGCTTGATGATTCGATCACCAGTTCTCAGAGGCTAGCACGGTAGACCTCAATACTGCTTTAGAACAGCTGACAGTGATTTTACTTTCGTGTAAGGATTTCTAATGTTTACTATCCTTGTAAACAGCATAGATTATACGGCGTTATGACTGTACTTCGTTTCCTATTTTCAAATTCTTCCTCCGTTTTACTTTCTCTATACGTACTATGTACATAGTATATATAGAATATATTACAGTCTCTAAAAATTCGATACCGAGATTTCACTGGGAATACACGTTTTAGGGTCCCCTGAATAAAAAAAAAGCATTTTAAGAAAATGGCCCGTCTGTGTGTGTGTGTGTGTGTGTGTGAACACGATAACTCAAATACGAAAAGTCGGTAAAATACCAAACTTGATATATTCCGCAGATGCGACACAAGAATTTTGAGAAAAATACCCCACCCCAAACTACCCTTTATATGGAAAAATTTTTGAAAATTTTGACTTTCTCAAAAATGGCTCTAGCGATTTTAATTGAAATATCGTATATTAAAGATATTTATATGGCCAATAAAATGTATATCTTGAATTTTCTGGGAATAGCCTCTAAATACCTCTTTACTCTGAATGAATTTTGTTGCATTTTGCGTAACTGATAAACCGTAAGAGATAAACAAAACTTAACTACACAAAAAAAAAAAATTATGTCATTCACGTTTTTTTCGTGGAATTTACCGTTTCTGAGATATTCCTCGTTAATTGTTTCAGGTTTCAAAATACTTTCAGTTTTCTCACACCTAAAGTTGTAAACTCCTTGCCCTACATAGAAACGTATTTCAACACATGGCAACCAGCTTTTAAAAGATTTGACTATCGTTTTAGTCTAGTGTATTCCCTTGCTTTCCTTTACTTACAAAGAAGAAAGTAATTAACCCTTTTAGTGCCAGCCCGAATAGCAAAATGCTATCTCAAAAGTAACAAGCAGTTTTAGAGCATAATATAGAGTTTTAAATAATTAATAATAAAATGAGTATCAAATGACATAGGGAGCTGAGTATTATTCTTACTTTCTCTAGCCCCACAGAGGGATAGAGAAGATATTGTAATGCATTCAAAAGTTCGATACCGAGATTTCACCGGGGTCCCCTAAGTCCGAAAAGAGCATTTTTTAAAAAAAAAAAAAAGTCCATGTGTGTTGTGTCTGTCTGTGTGTGTCTGTGGACAGCATAGCCCCAAAACAAAAAGACCGTTAAATACCAAACTTGGTATTTAGGTTTAGTATCTTCCAAGGATGCGACACGAAGATTTTCAAGAAAATCCCCCCACCCCAACTACATGAAACTGTTTTCGAAAATTTTGGTATTCTCAAAAATGGCTATAACGATTTTGATTAAAATATTGTATAATAAAGATATTTACCTGAAAAATACAATGTATATTCTGGGAATATCCTCTGAAGACAATTCTGGATGAATTTTACGTAATTTTGCATAACTGCTAAACCGTAAGAAATGGACAAAAACTTACCACACAAAAAATGTATAGCAGGTTAAAACACACACTGTTATATACATACTTTTCGTGGACTTGATTGCTTTTTAGATACTCCTTGTTTCTGGTTCCACCTTTAAAAAATCTGATGTGATTCATTCACATGACTTTCTCTACATCTCTGCAAAAAATTATTGCTAAAAAGCTTATACTTGTTTTTACTTCATGCTAATCGAGAACAATTTAGCAGAAATAGTCTTACTATTGCTTCCTTTTAAGTAGAAAGTAAATAAGGGAGTTCCAAAGGTTAAAGTGATAAAGCTGGTTGCTAAGTGACTGAAGTTCCTTTGTTTGTATGGACAGACGTTGACAAATTCCTATATGGGAAAAGTATACCTTTTTTAAAGCTGAAATCAAAAACAAAGAATATCTAAAAAACGATCAACCCCACGAAAAAAATTTATATTACATAAATTGTGTATTTTAACGTGCTCTACATTTTTTGTGTGGTAAGTTTTTGTCCATCTCTTACGGTTTATTAGTTATGCGAAATTCCGTTAAATTCAGCCAGAATAAAGTAGTCTTGACAACCTATTCCCAGAAAATTCAATTTTATTTGTCGGGCAAAATTTTAAATAAACGACAATTTAATCAAAATCCTTAGAGCCATTTTTGAGAAAATCAAAGCTTTTGAAAAAAGTTCCATGTAAACGATAGTTTGGGGTGGGGGGTTTCCTCTCAATATTCGTGTCGCATCCTGAGAAGATACTAAACTTAAATAACAAGTTTGGTATTTTACCCACTTTTCGTTGGTGAGTTATCGTGTTCAAGGACACAGGGACACACATAATCACGGACTTTTTTTTAAAAAAATGCTTTTTTTTGGATACAGGGATCCTAAAACGCGTATTTCCGATGAAATCTCGGTATCAAATTTTTTGGTGGAATGCAATACCTTCTCTATACACTATCTACATAGTACGTATAGAGAAAGTAAAAAGGAGGAAGAATTTTAAAATGGTAAAGGAAATCAAGACACACTTATGTGTATTGCATGTTATGTTTACAAGGATAGTAAACATTAGAAATCCTTACACGAACGTAAAATCAATCAGTGTCAGCTGTTCTAAAGCAGTATTGAGGTCTACCGCGCTAGCCTCTGCGAACTGGTGATCGATTAATCAAGCTATCACAGTGTTGACCAAGCCAGTAAACTGAAAGTGAGACGGTTGCTAACGCACAAGAATTATTTTCAAATATGCATATCAATGGTTGGAAAATCAGATAATTTATTAACGTATGCAGCGAAATACCCAACACATAGAGTGCAATAATTTAAATTTCCTAAGCACGATAGCATGAACGGAAAGTGGATAAAAACACTATCGTAGAAAATAGTATATTGAGAAACTACGGATTGAGGAATGCTTTTCTTGCCGTTTGTTTTCCTGAAATTCTGGTAGATTTTCTGTTTCTACTTTTAACCCGTCCACACACATATTTAAGTGACAGCTCTGTATAACTTCATATTTGACTCTCAGCGAGTTAATTCGGGCTAACAAAAGGTGAGCTATATTTACTTTTCAGAGACATACTTATCTCAGTTGTATCCCAATATTCTGTTGTGTATAGTATCGTTGAACTCGCAGACTTCCTCGCGGCATGATATTCACATGGCCGGAAAGACAAGAGGGCTCGACTCTAAAACCAGAATCAAAGTTGCTTGTTCGGCCTTGAACGTGTTGGGCAGACGGTAAGAAATTCGGCTGTGTGCGACAAGATCGGAAATGCAAAATGTCATCATCACGACTGGATTATTACTCCCACTCTCGTACTGTGACGTCATCTTACCGTACGCAACAGCAGCGCCCAGGTTCTTTATCAGATCGTGGTTCTTATTGCTTCTTCTGGCGTTCGGTAGCTGGCAGCCTCTTAATATAGAGGAGGGATATCGGCTAGTTTCATGCGAGTTTCTCCCGGAGTTTAATGCTTTAATGTTTGTTTTCGTTTTTATCTTAATCCAAAGCAGTTTTACCCTGCTCATAAATTCTTAGGTTTACAGTTTTTACAACCATCTACTGGATACTTATGTTAACAATATTTATTATCTTGTATGTTTCAGCGTAATGCCCTTCAGCTGTTTTCCTCCTCTTCCAGAGAGTTTTAATAATGTTATTTTACTCTTTTAAGCTCCTACCTGATCTGTAAAGAAATCTACCATGCTCATCATTCAAACGTTTATTTCAGGTTATTTAGAAACAGGAAATACATTCGAAACCCAATTACTATAAAGGTACATTACATAAAAGAGTATTTGGATTTGCTCATTCGTTCCAGCTTATCATGCGCCATTTTTAGCGGTGGTGATTTTTCGCAAATGCGATATAGCGCAAAATGTTCATTAAGGATACCCTAACTTGAAATTTCCAAATTTTACATTTTTCAAGCAATATTTTTGATTTTTACATACTGCTGCGATAGAATTATCCATAAGATTTGACTTTCAAGCAGATATCCTTAGTCATTTTGGATTTAAAAATAATTAAGTATTTTATTATGTCAATTAATCAAAAGTTGTGTATTATGCATAAATTACATTTTTGGAAAACCAAAAATATTAGTACATTTACTTCATGTTAGTAAATAAAATTGCCATATAGAATTTTTATTACTCTTCTGATTGCTTCATAAATGTTTTAAACCTTTAAATATTGTTATTTTACTATAATTTATGTTTATTGTTATATTGATTGTGCAATATATCACGTAATTTTCATTTGTAACAAATATCAAAGGCCAATTCTTTTTATTAGTATTCTCTGACTCTGTGATAAAAATTTGAAGCAGGTAGGACATAAACTGCATCGTGTCGAACAATTTGAAGTTTTGAAAACGCTGAAAAATGAAAACACGAGAAAAGAGGTTTTAAAGTTTAACACTGTTGCTTTGTAATACGATAAAATGCGAAATTGATACTAAAATGCGTCATAAGTAAGAACGCGCCGATTTTTTTTAAAATAAACAACATAACTCCATGGCACGACAGCTCACAAGGAACCTTGGCCTACCGCCCGGCCGCTGCGTCCCCCATCTCGGTCCATGACAGACGTCATGGATGGGGTGCAGTATTGGAGGCTGAGATGTGGTCAGCGCCTCGAACCCCCGACCGGTTAATGCGGTCCTCGAGACCTGAAGTCGCTTCTTCTCCATCAAGTAATTCTTCATGGACCTCATGAGGCTGAGTGCACCCCGGTCCAGGTCTCCCAGCGGGGGAAAAATCTCCCACATGGTTAGCAGCAACGCTAACACCGTGCCTAGTAGACGACCCCTGTTTTTAAAATACATATTATAAATCTGAATTTATACAGAAATAAACCAATTTGATAGTTATCAAATTTAAATAACAATCTCATTTTCTTGTTAACAAATTTAAATAAAGGAACTCTACTTTATTTAAAAGAATTTACGTATAAATTTGTATACCAACTGGCCTTATGTATACATTATTTTATCGCATATTCTTACTGCTTATGTCCACAATATTATATTATTTTGTCGTTGTTGTGAGTAAGTATGGGTGTCATTGTTATTGTTGAGAGTTCAGTTCCCGTTTACTAATGCTGTGTTATTAATGTCACATCGAAGCTTTATCATGAGACAATATCTGCTTATAAAAATTAATTCAAGATGTATGGTTTTCCTCAAAATGCTAAATTGAAAATGTATTGATGCTATAAAATGCTAAATGCACAATCAAAGTGCTACATTTCTGATTTCAAAATGCTAAAAACCACCGCCCCTAGCCATTTTGTAACTGATTCATATAAACTGTGCCCTGTAATCTAGAAATTATCACGAGTCGCCTCTTATTGGCTGCTGTCGTGGAAAGTTTGTGCAAAACATATTAATTCCTTATTTAACATAATCATTTTCATTTCTCGTAATATATTCGAAACCAATCAAGTATATTAGTGAACGAAGTTAATGTACATGGAATTTATGTAAATGTATTTTATTTATTTTAGTTTACTCCTGGCCATGTTTATGTTGATTATCATGAATCAGAAGGTTTTGTAAGAATAGTCTATTGCTGAGTAGTAGACAAAGTCGTGTGAATGGTACATTTCGGTTTTGTTGTTTCTCCTGTCATGTTGATATTGAAACGTTTATTTTTGCTTTTAAAAGCCCAATTATTTTGAAAAATTATATACTTTTTCTGACCTGCGTATTTTTATAACTGTAAGCTAATTTAGTTATTACTTTCTCTACACGTACTATGTATATAGTGTATAGAGAAGTTATTGCACTCCACCAAAAAATTCGATACCGATATTTCACCGAAAATACATGTTTTAGGACCCCCTGTATCCAAAAGAAGCATTTTCAGAAAAAGGTCCGTGTGTGTCCGTGTGTCTGTGAAAAACGAAAAGTAGCTAAAATACCAAACTTGGTATTTAAGTTTAGTATCTTCCAGGGATGCGACACGGAAGATTTTGAGAAAAATCCTCCCCACCCCAAACTACCCTTTACATGGAACTTTTTTCGAAAATTTTGATTTTCTTAAAAATGGCTCTAACGATTTTGATTAAAATGTCATATATTAAAGATATTGACCTAACAAATAAAATGTATATCTTGAATTTTCTGGGAATAGCTTCTGAAGACCTGTTTATTCTGGATGAATGTTGCTTAATTTTGCATAACTAGTAAACCGTAAGAAATAGACAAAAACTTACTATACAAAAAATGTAAGTCTTGTTAAAATACACAAGTTATGTCATATACATTTTTCTCGTGGAGCTTACAGTTTTCGAGGTATTCATTGTTATTTGTTTCCGTTGTGAAGTACTACTTTTCTCAGACGGGAGTGTCCGTTTTTCTTTTGTTCTACTCCTGGCTAAGAAAAGAAGCGATTTGTGATGACAATCGCATAACGACAGCTTTTAAAACTATTGGTTCAGCCTTGTGTATTCCCTTATTCTCTTCCTACTTATAAGGAACTAAATAATAATAACATTGTGCTAATGAGTACCAAGATTAGCAAGGTGCAGAGAGAAGAAAAATCTTATGTATGAAGTTTGTAGAATAGCTACAGAAAGTCATGTTTTTTTTTGTCTGTTTCTCCGTAATTATTTTAAAGTTAAAATAAGTTTCAAAAAAACGGTATACTTTCTCTGGCATGCAGTTTGCTATAAATGTAAGGTTAATTACTTATTTTTATCTTTATCGATAATCATTTCAAAGTTATATCTTCATCTTTAAATAAGTTAATTTAATACTGATAGCATAGCAAGTCTTTCAATATTTGGTTTGCAATAAGACAAACTCGGAAAGCAATTTTATCTCGTTCTCTATATTCTTTCCTCGTATTTCGGTGTGATTAAATGTTTATTAATAAGAAACAAATTACGAAATTATTTATTTTAAACTACTCTAGGAAATTAAAGCATCAGCACGTTAAGTCCACTCATTTATAAATGACTAAGGGTATAGTCACTTGGTGGTGTTTCAATTACGTCACTATTTTTAATGGCATCATACACAAACACACACATTGACGGCTAGAGAAAGTAATTTAATAATCATGGGATTGTTATACATTCGCATGCATTTAAACATATCGAGTATCATTAAAATGAAAACAGGAGAAGCTAGAAGCTGCGTACACACCAGCACGCGTCTGAATTTAAAGTAGGGAACTGGCATTATGTTTGCGAGTTTGTTTTCTGCAAACGTGAACAGCTGTCTAGTGTGAAAAGGTTTGTGATTCCAGATAAGGGAAGCGTGTGTTTCTCTAAAGCCAAGTAAGCCTTAAATTGAGGGAAAGGTGTTATCTGATGCAGAGTTCTTTCTTGCCCTGAATCAAAAATATATTAAATCTTCAACCAAGCGTAATACTGATCACGAAGTTAGCGTCATACGTTTAAACTTTACACATTTAGCAAGTACATGTATTGTTAATTGACTTTGTTGGCCCTCTTTTGTCAGAAGGGATTAGATTGTAAATGGCAGGCTTTTTGTGTACGCCTTTAAATAGGATATTATTTGCAAATAATCTTCTCTTCTCTCTCTCTCTCTCTCTCTCTCTCTCTCTCTCGTAGCTTAACGTCCTTTAACCTCGTTGGCGAGGCCGCACCGTGGCCGAGTGTTTACACCACTGCCCTCTCACCTACACGGCCCGAGTTCGATCCCAAGCGATTTGTTGTGGACAAATCGGTGCTGGGCGGGTTTTCTCCGGGATCTCCGGTTTCCCCCGCCATCGCATTCCACCGGTGCTCCACCTTCATTCCATGTGTCACCAGTGTCATCGTCTGCGGTGCCACAAATGGTAAAAGCGGGCATTAAAACAATACCAAAACAACCTAGTTGCTCATATCAAACGATGAATGAAATTAGAGAAATGATGCTCAAATGATCTCGGGGTCATAGAGTTTAAAGTTACTCTACATTCGTCTTCTCAGGATAAGGGAAAATCCTAATTTAATTTTTTTAATACAGTTTCGAAGTCTAGTTTGGAATCCAGAGCTGCGTTCATTTTTTCTTTTTCCTTTTTTTTTTTTTTTTTTCTCCCCTTTTTTTTTTTTTTTGCTTTGTTGAACTATTTGTTTTACCGGGTTTCTTTCTCTTTACAAGTATACAAACATATACACATTTACAAACACACAAACACCCATGCCCAAGGCGGGACTCCAGCCCACGATCCCCTACGCCACGAAGCACAATATCGTTTTTGCTAGGATTAGAACAGCGGTCCCTTTTTTACCTTGGAGGGGGAAAACGCATTACTGCATTCGAACCCCAACGGCTGGGAGGGCATGTGGGGCTCTCACACACGTAGGCAGCGGCATACCCACCAGAGAAACCCTCCACGTTATGAAGTCTATCGTGCTGTTGAAGCGTAGTGCGTGCCGCAGAGCACCCGCGTTAGTGAGCGTAAGATGGAAGTTGCCGCACAAAGAGCGGGAGCGGGTGAAGTTTGTTGCTAGGCTACAGCCTTGAATAAACTTGACTGCAGCCAAGGGAGTGAAGGTGAGAGTATACAGGAAATCAATGGAGAGTTTAGAATAGACTTGTGCCGCTTCCTCCTCTGGAGATCCTCGCGGAGTCTCTTCCAATTCGCCGCGTCGTACGCAAACTTCCCGTCCATGGTTGAAAATCCCGGAGAAGGAGCAGCTGTATTGAGTGTTTGCGTAGTGTAGACACTCGGTTCGGCGGAGACTGCTTGTTGCTGTAGTTGCGAGGTGATGCTGGTTATCCGGTTGGAAAGCTCAGCTGTGGTGGACTGCAGTTTGGTGATGACGGCTGTGGTGGCAACTCGCAGGTCCTGCAGCTTCTGGAGATAACATTACTGAATGCCTCTTCAAGGGCAGCTAAGCGACTGCCTACGTTCAGGATCTCCGCGTGGAGCTCCGGAATAGCGCCCCGCGTCGCTGCATCTATCGAGTGCTCAGGTGGCGTTAGCGTTGGTTGTATAGTCCTTACTGGCGGCGGTGAGAAACGTACCTCCCTCGTGTAGAGGGGACACTGGGCCTGAGCTGTGAAGTGTCCTTCACCACAACAGGTGGCACAGAACCGGTGGCGTTGGCCTAGATCATACCCAGTGAACTCGGAAGTAAGGACGTTGGTGCGACAGTAGCGGCAAGGCGGCGCTGAGGTGCAGGAGTCCTGGCTGTGAGCAAAGTTGCAGCGTCGGTGGCGTTCCTGTCGGCTCACTTCGACGACCAGGAGTCACCCTAATAAGGGCAACCCTGTCGCCAAGGCAGGTTCCAGTTCGGCCTGAAGCTCGAGTCTCACCAACGGAGTTGGTCCCGGTCGCAGTATATGCGAGTCTGCACGGCGGGGAGCAGATGCCGGATGGGAAGGTCTCTAGGTACCCCCCGAACCACAGCACTGTACCGGGGCGTCGATGAGGAGCTCTGCAGAGACGGTGGTTCTGGGGGCAACTGCGGCTACGGAGGCTACGAAGCGGAGCTTACCGCGACCGGTGGTGACGGAAGTGCTACTTCCTTGGCGGCGGCAGTCCCTTCTTAGCCATCTTCTAAAACAAAATCTCACCAACAAAAACCACACCCACAGCTCAAGAGGTACTCAGATTTTGTCTTGCTATTGTGCCGTTCTAAGTACTTAGACTATTGTGGTCCTGCATAGGAAAAACCTTACCCTGGTAACACCCTAAGCAAGATATAAACTTGTGACATCTTGAACGTGAGGTAAGCTCACATACTGAGGCCGGCGAGGTTCTCTTTTTAACTACAGAAAATAATTTATTTATTTTAATACAGCCCATATGAGCGTTTAACTGAAAATATTATTACTACAGAACAACTCGGTTCATCTTAACATTTTCTAACACCTGCAACCATTTTGTAATGAACAAGGAACTTAATAAAACAGGACGAGGTCGAGCGGTCAGCGTTCCGACTTCCAATGCAGCTTGTGGGGCGGAGAATTCTTCTTTAACCATAATTATTTCCTGTCCCCCACAGAGATTGGAAGCATGAAAGTGGGAGTGAATGTGTTTTTGTTTAACAGTATAAACTGAAAAACAAAAGTTAAGAATATCTACAGTTAAGCGAGCAAACACCAGCAGGTCATTCTAAAGTCGATTGGAGTTAAAAGAGGCTATAGAAATGAAAAAAATCTCATGTCTTCCACTCACGTGACTTTTTCTTCATCTCTGCAACAAATTATTGTTAAAAAGCTTATGCTTCTATTTACTTCATGCTAATTGAGAAAAATAGCAGAAATAATCTTATTACTTGCTTCTTTGTAAGCAGAAGTGAAATAAGGGAGTAGCATAGGTTAAAGCTATAGTCAAAAGCTGGTTGCTATGTGACTCAGGTTCCTCCTCTTGTATAGACAGGAGTTGACAAATTTCCATATGAGAAAAATCTGATGTGTTCCATTCACATGACTTTTTCTATATCTCTGTAACAAATTATTTTAGTAAGCGTATCTTTTATTTATTTCATGCTAATCGAGTAAAATTAGCAGAAATAGTCTTATTTGTTGCTTTATTGTAAGTAGAAGCGAAATAAGGGAGTACCATAGGTTAAAGTGAAAGCCAAAAGCTGGTTGCTATGTGACTGATGTTCCTTTGTTTGTGTGGACAGGAGTTGACAAATTCCTGTATAAGGAAAGTATAAGTTTTTCAAAGCTGAAACTCCACGAAAAAAATGTATATAACATAAATTGTGTGTTTTAACATGCTCTACATTTTTTGTGTGTTAAGTTTTTGTCCATCTCTTACGGTTTAGTAGTTATGCAAAATTCATCCAGAGTAACTAAATCTTCAGAAGCTATTCCTAGAAAATTTAAAAATATACATTTTATTTGTCAGGTAAATATCTATAGTATATGATATTTTAATCAAAATCGTTAGCTATTTTTTAGAAAATCAAAATTTACGAAAAAAGTTCCATGTAAAGGGTAGTTTGGGGTTGGGGGATTTTGCTCAAAATCTTCGTGTCGCATCCCTGGAAGATGCTACGCTTAAATACGAAGTTTGGTATTTTACCGTCTTTTCGTTTTTGAGTTATCGTGTTCACGGACACACACACACGGACGTTTTTCTGAAAATACTTTTTTTGGATACAGGGGACCCTAAAACATATATTTCCGGTGAAATCTCGGCTTCGAAATTTTTGGTGGAGTGCAATACCTTCTCTATACACTATGTACACAGTACGTATAGAGAAAGTAAAAACATCAGTTTTTTATAGCTGAAATTAGTATCAAGGAATATCTGGAAAACGGCCAACTCCACGAAATATATATATATATGGCATAAATTGTGTGTTTTATCGAGATCTACCTCTTTTGTGTAATACGTCTTTGTCTACCTCTTAAGGTTTAGCAGTAATGCAAAATTCTATAAAATTCATCCTAAATAAGGTAGTCTTCAGAGGCTATTCCCAGAAAGTTCAAGATATACATTTTATTTGTCAGGTAAATATCTTTAACATACGATATTTTAATCAAATCCGTTAGGGCCATTTTAGGGAAAATCAAATGTTTGAAAAAGATTGCATTTAAAGGGTAGTTTGGGGTAGAAAGATTTTCTTGCGAATGTTCGTGTCGCATCCTTGTAAGATGCCAAACTTAAAAATCTGATGTGTACCATTCACATGACTTTCTCCATATCCCTGCAGCAAATAATTCTTAAAAAGCTTATACTTCTATTTACTTTATGCTAATCAAAAAAATTTAGCAGAAATAGTCTTATTACTCGCATCCTTATAAGTAGAAGCGAAATAAGGGACAACCGTAGGTTAAAGTGATAGTCAAAAGCTGGTTGCTATGTCAATGAAGTTCCTTTGTTTACATGGAAAGGAGTTGACAAGTTCCAGTATGAGAAAAGTATACGTTTTTCATAGCAGAAACCAAAAATAAAGAATGTCACAAAAACGACGAACTCCTCGAAAAAATGTATATAACATAAATTGTGTGTTTTAATGTGCTCTACATTTTTTGTGTAGTAAATTTTTGTCCATCTCTTACAGTTTAGCAGTTATTAAAAATTTAGTAAAATTCATCCAGAATAAACTACTCTTCAGAGGCTATTCCCAGAAAATTCAAGATATACATTTCATTTTTCAGGCAAACATGTTTAATATCCGAAATTTTAATCAAAATCGTTAGAGCCATTTTTGAGAAAATCAAAATTTTCGATAAAGGTTCCATGTAAAGGGTAGTTGGGGGTGGGGGATTTTTCTCAAAATCTTCATGTGACATCCTTGGAAGATACCAAACTTATATACCGAGTTTGGTATTTAACGGTCTTTTAGTTTTTGAGCTGTGCTGTTCACATGTGGATCTTTTTCTAAAAATGCTTTTTTTTTTTTGGGATTCAGGGGGACCCAAAACATGAATTTCCGGTGAAATCTCGCTATCAAATTTTTGGGTGCATTACAATACCTTCTCTATACACTATTTACATAGTACGTGTAGAGAAAGTAAAATACAATTAACAAGTATACAGAGTGTTTCAAAAGGATACGAACGAAGATGTGGAGTTGTTGCTTAGACCCCTATATGGTTTTCAGTGCCAATAAAGAGATATGCAATAAACGTCTATGGTTAGCGTGGATAAATTAACCTGGAATAAGTTGGCGTCCAGTCCACGCTATAGGAGGTAAAGCAGCTACCTTATGAAACACCGAATACGCTTTAGCTGCCCTCACTAAATTAACCGACATGCTGCACAATTGTTAAGCTGATATAAGGGATTCTATATCTAACGAAACTCCTCTAAGGAACCTGTAACTTTAGTTAATTATCACTTTCTCTACACGTACTATGTACATAGTGTATAGAGAAGGTGTTGCATTGTACCCAAAAATTCGATACTGAGATTTCACTGGAAATGCATGTTTTGAGACCTCCTGAATCCAAAATAATTTTTAGAGAAATGTCCATATGTATGTGTATGTGTCAAGAAAATCATCCCACCTCCAACTACCCTTTACATGGAAAAAAGTTCAAAAATTTTGATTTTCTCAAAAATTGCTCTAACGATTTTGATTAAAATACCGTATATTAAAGATATTGTTATAACAAATGAAATGTCTTGATTTTTTGGGAATAGTTTCATAAGACTACTATGCTGTCCCAGACACACACGGACCTTTTGCTAAATATGTTTTTTTTTATATATAGGGGAGCCCAAAAGATATATTTTTGGTGAAATCTCGGAATATAATGTTGGGTGCAATACAATACCTTCTCTATACACTATATACATAGTTCGTAGAGAACGTAAAAATTACGTTGAGATTTAAACAAGGCTTGGCCTCATTTTATTAGTCACTTTTCAGAGTGAACTCGTGTATAACAGATCCTAATTGACTTTATTTGTTCTTCAATATCACGCGGAATATCTGCCAGGCTGTTCTTTGAAAACTTTCAAACCTTGTCAAGATGAAGGCTTGGAGCAATACACCACTGAGAAAACTACATGGAAATGTCTGTGACCCACGTGAGGTATTTTGATTCCCTGGTTCAACAGCCTGTATCATTACTAGTCTCTTCTAAGATTGAAGGTTTCAGCGGAAGTCTACAAAGGGCAGGGGCTTTGTTCTCAGAGGAACAATACTATACTCTTGTGCAGTTATTGTCTTCGCTTGACCGTTGCTGGTCTGCAGTTTTAGTTATGTCCTTAAGAAGCGGTATTTCTGCTTCTTGTGCGACGTGAGAATCTAACAAGGCTATAAACAACTCGCTCAGTGCGAAATGCAAAGTGTTTTCCTCATGCAGGGTGTAGTTTCGTCACTCGATGGGTATCAAGGGAAGTCACCTTCCGAAAACAAGGACACGTTCCACTCGGAGGCAGCGACGGCGTGAAGTTGCAAGAAGGATAGTATCAGAATCACGCAGACACTTCTTTGTAGTTAATTCTTTCCTCTTCTTCTGCAACGGATTGCCTATTGTAATTTCCTACACGTACTGTGTACATAGTGTATAGAGAAGGTACTGTAATACACCCAAAAATTCGATACCGAGATTTCATCCTGAAACCAAAAAAGTATTTTTGGAAGAATGTCTGTGTGTGTGTGTTTGTGTGTGTCCTTGGACAACATAGCTCAAATACGAAAATGCCGTTAAATACCAAACTTGGTATTTAAGTTTAGTATCTTCCAGGAATGTGGCAAGAAGATTTTGAGAAAAATCCACACACCCCAAACTTCCATATTCATGAAAATTTTTTCGAAAATTTTTATTTTCTTAAAATTGGCTCTAACGATTTTGATTAAAGATATTTACCTCACAAATAATATGTGTCTCTTGAATTTTCTGGGAATAGCCTCTGAAGACTGCTTTATTCTGGAGGACTTTTACAGAACTTTGCGTAACTGTTAAACCGTAACAGATAAACAAAAACTTACTATACAAAAAAGTAGATCACGATAAAACTTTGTTATAAACATTTTTTCGTAGAGCTGATCTTTTTTTTTTTTTTTTTTTTTATTTAGATATTCTCTTTTTTGGTTTTCAACTTTAAAAAAAACTTATACTTTTCTCATACATGAATTTGTCAAGGTCCTGTCCATACAAACAAAGGAACTTCCGTCACATATTAACCAACTTTTGACTATCATTTTAACCTATGGCACTCCCTTATTTCGCTTCTACTTACAAGGAAGCAAGTAATAAGACTATTTCTGCTAATTTTTTCTCGTTTGGCATGAAGTAAATAGAAGCATAAGGTTTTTAATAATAATTTGTTGTAGAGATGTAGAGAAAGTCATGTGAATGGAACACATCAGATTTTTAAGACTTACACCTCCAAGAACTTAAAACCAAAAGGACTTGGATCAATAGCCTGTCTAGGAGCAAGCAAACTTTGTATCAAATAGGTGATTTGTGTTGGTAGTGTTAACGCCCGCTTCTACTACTTGTGGCACCACAGGCGATGACTCTGGTGATATATGGAATGAAGATGGAGCACCGGTGGAATGCAATGGCGGGGGATACCGGAGAACTCGGAGAAAATCCGCACCTGTGCCGCTTTGTCCACCACAAATCTCACATACGGTTGCTTGGGAGAAAACCCACGCCCTCGCCGCTTTGTGCACCAGAAATCCCACCTGCGATCGAACCCAAGCCAACTTGGTAAGAGGCGAATAGTCTAACCACTCATCCACAGAGCGCCCCCCCCTAAAAAAATAGGTTGCGAGCCCTATGGCTGGATGGTGGTGAAGAAGAAAAAAATAAAATGTGATGGGAGGGCTTATAGTTCGTGGGTCAAATTATACAATAACATGGAATTAACATAAAAAAACATCCGATTGTTCCATTCACATGAATTTCTCTACATCTCTGCAAAAATTATTGTTAAAAAGCTCTTACTTCTATTTATTTCATGCTAATCGAGAAAAAATTAACAGAAACAGTTTTATTACTTGTTTCCTTGTAAACAGAAGCGAAATAAGGGAGTACCATTGGTTAAAGTGATAGTCAAAAGCTGGTTGCTATGTGATTGAAGCTCCTTTGTTTGTTGACAAATTCCTGTATGACAAAAATATAAGTTTTTGATAGCTGAAAACAAAAACAAGGGATATCTTAAAAATGATCAACTCCACGAAAAAAATGTATGTAACATAACTTGTGTGTTTTAATTTTCTCTACATTTTTTGTGTGGTAAGTTTTTGTCCATCTCTTACGATTTACCAGTTATGCAAAAATCCGTAAAATACATCCAGAATAAAGTAGTCTTCAGAGGCTATTCCCAGAAAATTCAAGATATGCATTTTATTTGTAAGTAAATACCTTAACTTTAGAAATTTTAATGAAAATCGTTAGAGCCATTTTTTAGAAAATTAAAATTTTCGAATTTTTTTCCATGTGAAGGGTAGTTTGGGGTGGGGGAATTTTCTTGAAAATCTTCGTGTCGCATCCTTGGAAGTTACCAAACCTAAATACCAAGTTTGGTTTTTAACGGTCTTTTCATTTTTGAGCTATGCTGCCCACAGACACACAGACAGACACAAACACGGATATTTTTCTAAAAATGCTTTTTTTGGTTTCAGGGGGTCTCAAAACATATATTTCCGGTGAAACCTCGGTATCGAATTTTTGGATGCAATATAATTTCTTCTCTATACACTATGTTCATAGTATGTAGAGAGAAAGTAAAAAATTATAGAAATAACCTTCCCTTGGTCCCGCCTTTTCTACTGGATCTTTCACCTCCCCAGCCAAAAAAAAAAATTAAAATAAAACTTCCATTGTTTATTGTACCCAACCTGCAAAAAAGTGACATTATATTAATAAAAGTAAATGTTTAAAACTAATGACTTAAAACTTAATGCTTTAAAACTAATAACTAATATATATATAATTCACGTACCTACCGAGGAAATCCGATCAGGTTGTTTGACCTCGGAGGTTTGAATTCTATGATCCCGGCTATGAGATAAGGTGCCTAGCTTTGAAGCTTCCTGGCGCAGAGGACCATGGGTTGCAGTCCTGCCTTGGGCACGGGTGTTTGTGATTGTGTAAGAAAAAAAGGTATACAAATAGGTAAACAAAGGCAATGTAAGAAACTAGGGAAAAGGGAAAAATAAATAAAAAAGAAAAGAATTAAGCTCCCGTATGCGAATCGCATGGCGCCAGTTCGCTCGGTGTTAATTGTATCTGGAGAAAGAAATGCAACAAGCTAAAGCCTTGCTTTGGCTTGAATAAGGTAAAATAATAACACTCTAGAATTATTTTTGCCTCTAATAGTAGTTATTAAGTTATTTTATTAAAAATTAATACGCAGCGACAGTCCTTGTCAGTAGATGTAGATGTAAAAGAACTACGGGATGATATTCCGGCAAACCGTGCTATTGGTAATGGACGGCTTAGACCACTCGCCTCTCACCTAGACAGTCCGGATTCGATTCCAAACGATCGCATGTGAGATCGGTTTTTTCCGGGTACTCCCGCGTCATCACATTCCACTGGTGCTCCATGTAAAAATGGGCGTTAAACACTAATATAGTAACTTCATGGCACAAGGAACCTTGGCCTACCGCCAAGCCGCTGCGTCCTCCATCTCGAACACCCCCGGCCGGTTAATGCGGTCCTCTTGACCTGTAGCCGCTACTTCTCCACCAAGTAGCCCCTCAACCGGCCCCCCAGGGACCTCACGAGGCTAGGTCTCCCAACGGAGGGGAATCGAACCCAGGTCTCCCGCTTGGTAAGGAGACGACTTTGTTAAACACTACCCGACCCAAACAATTGGACAGCGTCCATAAGAATGTATTCTTTAAAAACATAGAGCAGTAACAGCTACAATGCTTGTCCAATGAACTGTAAGTCGCAGATGTTTTTAAAGACATGAACAACTGGAATATATATAAAACACGTTGTGTACAATAGTGGAATGATGCAGGAGTTAAATAAATGGCGTTTTAATTCAAAATCTTCTCGGGCTTCTAGCCAGGTAAAAACTTGGCTTGACACCAATGTTTCGAAGAAGTGATCAGTTCACCCTGAAGACGAGGAAGATGCACTTCTTCGAAACGTTGGTGTCAAGCCAAGTTTTTACCTGGCTAGAAGCCCGAGAAGATTTTGAATTAACACGTCGCCAGGAAAGCTTCAGTTCTTATTTTAAATGGCGTTTTATTTATGGACGCTCTTTATCTGTTGTGGTTCTCAGCAGGAGTTTAAGTTGGGGTTTCACCAGTCTTCAAAAATGTAATTAGGTGGTGTTTTTGGCATGGTTCGCTACACAACTTGCAGATGCAGGTGTCCTTGGCTTCCCTGCAGATCTTTCTGTAGAACCCGTGCACCGCGAAGCGCGTGTAGAGGTGGCGCAGTTCCAAGTTTGGTCCTCTCCAGTGGGTTTTTTTTTATTCTTTTTTTTTCCGGTTTCCCTACATTTCCTTAGTTGACCTAATAGATTTGCCGTACACATATATACGCTCATTAAAAGCACACAAACATGCATACCCAAGGCGGGATTCACACCCACAATCCCGTGCGCCACAAAGCACCAAAGCCTCACTTTAGCGAGCGCAGCCACGCGGACCGGTATGGTTTCTGTGCCCATAATCTCGTTCAGGAACTCAGAATCACATTAAACTTCAACTCTTTTATTCTAATATTCCACACGTACTATGTATATAGTGTATAGAGAAGCAATCCACCCAAAATTCGATACCGGATATTTCACCGGAAATATATGTTTTACAATCCCTGTATCCCCCCCCCAAAAAAGCATTTTCAGAAAAAGGTCCGTGTGTGTGTCTGTGGACACGATAACTCGAATACGAAAAGTCGATAAAATACCCAACTTGGTAATTAAGTTTAATATCCCCCAAGGATATGGCACAAGGATTTTTAAGAAAACCAAACCCCTAAACCCAACTACCCTTTACAAGCAATATTTTTCGAACATTTTGATTTTCTCAAAAATGGCTTTAACGATGTTCATTAAAATATCGCATATTAAAGATGGTTTACATCCCAAATAAAAGTTTTCTCAAAAATGGTTCTAACAATTTTGATTAAAATACCGCATATTACATCCCAAATAAAATGTACATCTTGAATTTTCTGGAAATAGCCTCTGTAGGCCTCTTTATTCTGGACGAATTTTGCCACATTTTGCTTAACTGCTAAACCGTAAGAGATAGACAAAAACTTACTGCACAAAAAATGTAGAAATCGTTAAAATACGCAATTTTTGTTTGGGGATAACCGTTTCCGATATATTCTTTGTTATTGGTTTCAATTGTGAAGTAATTTTCTCGGAAAGCATGTGTCCGCTTTTACTTTCTCTATACGCACTATGCACATAGTGTATAGAGAATATATTGCACTCCACCAAAAAATTTGATACCGAGATTTCACCGGAAATATATGTTTTAGGGTCCCCTGTATCCAAAAAAAAGTATTTTCAGAAAAGGGTCCGTGTGTGTGTGTGTGTGTGTGTGTGTGTCCGTGTGTGTCCGTGTGTCAGTGTGTCTGTGTGTCAGTGTGTCCATGTGCCTGTGAACACGATAACTCAAAAACGGAAAGTCGTTAAAGTACCAAACTTGGTATTTAAGTTTAGTATCTTCTAGGGGTGCAACACGAAGATTTTGAGAAAATTCCCCGCTCCCCAAACTACCCTTTACATGGAACTTTTTTCGAAAATTTTAATTTTCTAAAAAATGGCTCTAACGATTTTGAATTAAATGTCGTATATTAAAGATATTTACCTGAAAAACAAAATGTACATTTTGAATTTTCTGGGAATAGTCTCTGAAGACTACTTTATTCTGGGTCAATTTTACGGAATTTTGCATAACTGCTAAACTGTATGAGATGGACAAAAATTTACCACACAACAAATGTAGAGCACTTTAAAGCACACAATTTATGTTATGTACATTTTTTTTCGTGGAGTTGATTGCTTTTTAGATATTCCTTGTTTTTGGTTTCAGCTATAAAAACATACTTTTCTCATACAGGACTTGTGTCCATACATACAAAGGAACTTCAGTCACATTGCAACCAGCTTTTGACTATCACTTTCACCTATGGTACCCCGTTTTTTCTCTTCTATGTACAAGAGAGCAAGTAATAAGACTATTGTGCTAATTTTTTCTCGATTAGCATGCAGTAAATAGAAGCATAAGCTTTTTAAGAATAATTTGTTGCTGTGATATAGAGAAAGTCATGTGAATGGAACACATCAGATTTTTCTTTTGTTCTACTCCTGGCGATTTGCAATGACAATCGCACGACAGCTTTTAAAACATATGACTATCACTTTAGCGCAGCACGTTATGCTAATGTTTATCTCGATTAGCGTTGTATAGAAAGAAGAATAATATTTTGTAAGAAGTTTCTTTCTAGAGCAGCTAGAGAAGCTCATGTGAGTATAACACGTCAGATTCGTTTCTATATCTATTTGTTGTACTGTAATTTATAATGTTAGTTAAATCGACATGATACACAGAAACACAGACATGCACACGTTTACATTTGCCAGTTGCTCTAGCCTTACGATACGGTTACGGACAGTTACGTTTAGATGTTTGTGCAGCGGCAACCCTAGGAAACTCTGACAATTTAGGGAAGGGTATCTATGAATAAACCTTTGAAATATTAAACTAGTAACTGCAGTTAGATAGCGTCCAAATTAAATTCATCTTATTCGTTTAGTTTTTAATTATTTAGAAGATAAACCAAATTGTGTTCTTTGCTGGTGCTTAAAAGGTCATTATTGCAAATTATTTCATCTTATATTTCAGTCCTATATTTACAGTTGCATAAACATTTTACAACTTCTTAGGTTTTTTATCTTCGCTTATCTAGCGAGATTTCACCGGAAATATAAGTTTTAGGGTCCTCTGTATCCTGAAAAAACAATTTTTAGAAAAAGGTCTGTGTGACTGTGAACACGATAACTCAAAAACAAAGTGTCGTTAAAATATCAAACTTGATACGACACGAAGATTTTGAAACAAATCCCCCCAACCCAAACTACGCTTTACTTGTAAAAAATTTCAAAAATGATGATTTGCTCAAAAATGGCTCTAACGATTTTGATTAAAATACCGTATATATATGATATTTATACGGCAAATAAAATGTATATCTTGAATTTTCTGAGAATAGCGTCTAAAGAACTTTTTATTCTGAATAAATTTAGCTGTATTTTTCGTAACTGGTAAACCGTAAGCGATAGACAAAAACTTGCTACACAAAAATGTAGATCGCCTTAAAACACAATTTATATCATATACTTTTTTTTTTTCGTGGAATTCACCACTTCTGCGATATTCCTTGTTCTTTGTTTCTGATTTAAAATACTTACGGTAAGCTGTAAACTCCTGGCCCTGCTTAGAAACGAATTTCAACCACATGGCAACTAGGTTTTAAAACATATGAGTATCGTTTTAGCAAAGTGTATTCCCTTTTTTCCCTTCTAATTACAAGGAAGCAAGTAATCAAGACGTGGACCCATATCTTGCAAGATGTAGGGGTACGGAGGAATGGCGGGAAGTATATTTACGGCGATTCTTTACCACCGCGAATGTAGAGCTAGAAGCATGTTGGACACTACTGGCAGGCACGGGAGACGTGGACGGGCTAGGTAAATTTATACTTAATTCAAGACAGCTGAGATCTGAGGAGGCTGTCAATAGAAGAGAGGGGAGGATAAGAACAGCTAAACAAAAGTGACAACAATGTCTTACATACATATATTTTATGTCATATTTGTCATTGTTGTGTTGTGGTTTTATATATTGTGCATATATTTCTTTTAAGCGTGTTTATCTATTATTATTATTATTATTATTATTATTATTAGGGTACATTAATGCATCTGAATAAGGTGTATTCTGTGCTGAAAATTTAATTTGCTGTGCACCCATGCGATTGTTGAAGTTCAATGTATGATATTGTTATGTCAATAAATACACTTATTTATTCAAGTAATCAAGACAATTTCTGCTAATAGTTATGTCTATTATTATAAGGTAGATAGAAGAATATGCTTTTTAACAATAATTTGTTAAGTAGACGTAGGGAAAGCTATGCGAATGTAGCAGATCAGATTTTTATGGAAATAAAATTCAAAATTGATTTTTTATACACTTTTTAACTTCAGTCTGAGGAAATGTTGACAGTGGGGAAGAGATCTCGGTGTATCGTAACTATAATACTACAATGATGAATACACCAAACACTTTCCTTCAGAAAGCATATGACGCAAGTTGTTCGCTGTCACTGAAAGCTGTAGGTGAAAACTCTCTACCACATTATTGCGTAACGTTCTCTGAAACACTAAATCAAAAGAAACAATGGCAGGTTAAGGAATGGAATGTGGCTACGCCTTCACTGTCTTGTACCTACTGATATCGCGAAGCCGTAACGGAGATTCTTGCATTATGCAGTCGGTATAGAGGCTCTTTGAACAAGAGCTGGTTCTAAAACTGCGTTTGTTGATCATTAGGCCCGAATTCTGCGTAAAGATTTGCTAACTTATCGGTCCAAAATAAATCGCAGTATCAAACTGCTCGTACGAAACATCTCTTTTTTTTTTTTTTTTTAGTAGTGTTTAACGCCCGCTTTAACTACTTATGGCACCGCAGGCGGTGACACTGGTGATACATGAATGATGATGGAGCACCGGTGGAATGCGATGGCAGGGGAAACCGGAGTACCCGGAGAAAACCCGCCCCAGCGCCGCTTTGTCCACCACAAATCTCACATGCGGTCGCTTGGGATCGAACCCCGGCCGTCTAGGTGAGAGGCAAGTGGTCTAACCACTCGGCCACGGCGCGGCCTCGAAACATCTCTAAAAGACCTTATTGGGATCTCAAGAACTAAAGTGCTTAGTACTCGCATCCATTCTTTCGTTTCATTGATAGCCGTAAAACGGTGGATTTTTAAGCTGACACACTACGCGATTTCTAGCAACCTCCAGTGTCCCCTTTTAGCTACAAGGAAACGCGTAATGAAACTTTTGTGAACAATTTCTGTCAACCAAATCGAAGTCGTTTGAAAATCACACTTTTCTTATTTGGTTTGTAGAATATATACAAATAAATTATCACCGATAGAGAAAGTAACGTGAATGGAAGAATATGGCTTTTAATTCCCCTACTACGTATACTAAGTAGTGGAAGTATTGAATTCCAAAATTCGTTGTCGGGATTTCGCTAGAGATAATGTGTGTGATGTTCAGTCTTCCAAGGTTGTTCTTCCAGAATCATTCAACAGAATGCTTTTACATGGAATATTTTTGGAAAATTTTAATTTTTTAAAAAGTTGCTCCAACGATTTTGATTAAACACCATACATTTAGGGGCCGCGCCGTGGCCGAGTGGTTAGACCACTAGCCTCTCACCTAGACGGCCGGGGTTCGATCCCAAGCGACCGCATGTGAGATTTGTGGTGGACAAAGCGGCGCTGGGGCGGGTTTTCTCCGGGTACTCCGGTTTCCCCCGCCATCGCATTCCACCGGTGTTCCATCATCATTCATGTATCATCAGTGTCACCGCCTGCGATGCCATTAGTAGTTAAAGCGGGCGTTAAACACTACCATACATTTAAGATATTTTCATGATAAATGAAATGTACATCTTGAATTTTCTGGGAATGATCTCTGAAGTCTTCCGTAAGAGATAGACAGTCTTACTATGCAAGAAATATAGATTAATGCAAAGCTCAGAATTATTTCAGTTCCAATTTTTTTCCTGGAGTTAACATTAACCCTTTTGAGGTATTACTTGTTATTTATTACTTTCTCTACACGTACTATAGAGAAGGTATTGCATTCCACCCAAATATTTCAAAGAAAGTACATGTTTTAAGACCCCCTGAATAAAAAAAATTACAAAAATGTGTGTGTGTGTGTGTCTGTGGGCAGCATATCTCAAAACCGAAATAAACCGTTAAATACCAAACTTGGTATTTAAGTTTGATATCTTCCATGGATGAGACACGAAGATTTTCAGGAAAATCCCGCCACGCCAAACTGCCCTTTACATGGAACTTTTTTTGAAAATTTTTATTTTCTCAAAAATGTCTCTTAACGATTTTGATTAAAATATCGTATATAAAAGATATTTTCCTGACAAATAAAATGTATATCTTGAATTTTCTGGGAATATCCTTTAAAGAATACTTTACCCTGGAAGAATTTTACGGAATTTTTCATAACGGCTAAACCGTAAGAGATGGCAAAATATTACAACACAAGAATTGTAGAGTACATTAAAACACACAATTTATGTTATATGTATACATTTTTTGGTGGAGTTGATCATTTTTGAGATATTTCTTGTTTTTTGTTTCAGTTTTAAAAAAACTTATAAACATAGGAACTTCAGTCACATATCAACCAGTTTTTGACTATTACTTTAACCTATGGTACTCCCTTATTTCGCCTCTACTTAGAAGGAAACAAGTAATAAGACTATTCTTTCTAACAATAACTTGTTGCAGCGTTGTAGAAAAAATCATGAAACAAATCAGCTTTATTTAGTTTCTAGCCTTTCATATTTTTCTTAAATGGGAAGTCGCTATTCTTTTATTTTCATATGGGGGTTTGCAAAACCAACACATAGCGATTCGATTTTAAAAGGTTTGACTATCCCTTTAGTGTAGTGTATTTCCTTATTCCACTTGTACGTGAAATGAAATGTTTATAAAACCATTTTTTGCTAATGCTATCTCATATATTGAAGTAGATATTATGCTAAGTAAGAACATTTTGCTGCTGAAATTCTATTCATACTTTCAGACTACGTATAAAAATAATTAAGTTTAAGTGCTAACCACTTTATTTGCTTCTAGGATTCATACATTTTAATTTTGTTTAGTGTGCAAAAGTAGAAACAACCTGTTCTTGTTGCAATAAAACCAAATAACACCAGACGCACCCAAACACGTTGCCAAATAGTTGCAGTAGGCTGCATTCTTTCAAGGAAATAAATTTTCTTTTTGAATAGGTATGAATGCCTTTATGACACTGAGGCACAATTCAAACCAGTTTTAAGTTTTCCATAACTTCTCATTAAAAGTAGCAGTTAAACAACAAATAAAGGCTGGTCTGTGGTGTATATCTCATTTTATGAAATGGAATACAAAGCTAATGATGGAGTCACTCTCAACCTATTTAACTATCTCATTATTTGTTGGGCTTATTCTTAAATCCGCCGAATACTACTCGATAAGTTTTCACTTTTTGGCTCCTGGATGTTTTATTTACTACCTGAAATTCAATGTCTTGATAACATAAGGTTGAACCCCATTCACTACTATGTGTAGTGTAGTGTAGCATTGTAATATTACTCACCATTTACTTTCGCACTTATTTGCTTTCAGTTGGATTGGTACGTATCACTTACAAGATTGCAAAACTGAATTGGTAATCGAATGAGAAATCAATCATTGGTTATATTTTTGCGGTTCTCTGTATATCAGGTTTGCACTTCTTAGTTTACTTGAAGAGCTTTTTCAACAGCCATTTCAGATATAACTTAAAGTATAATGTTCTTAAAATTATATATGTAATAGCTTCAGAATCTCTGAGACAAATTCCGTGGATTCATAGAGCTCTCAGAGAGGAGCATGTTTACTTTCTCTACATGTACTATGTACATAGTGTATAGAGATGGTATTGTAATGCAATACCGAGATTTCACCGGAAATACATGTCCCCCCTGAATCCAAAAAACGTATTATCAGAAAGTAAAAAAAGGTCCGTGTGTGTGTGTGTGTCTGTGCACAGCATAGCTCAAAAATACCGTTAAATACCAAATTTAAATATCAAGTTTGGTATCTTCCAAGGATGCGACATGAAGATTTTCAAGAAAATCCTCCCACCCCCAACTACCCTTTAATGGAAAACTTTTCGAAAATTATGATTTTCTCAAAAATGGCTCTAACGAATATGATTAAAGTATCGCATATTAAAGCTACTTACCTGACAAATAAAATGTATATCTTGAATTTTCTTGGAATAGCCTCTAAAGACCTCTTTATTCTGGATGAGTTTTATTGGATTTTGCATCACTGGGAAACCGTATGAGATAGCCAACAAATGTAGATCACGATATACATTTACCTGTCCAATGCGTTTACACCATCCTGACTGCGGAATATTACATAGCCTTTAAGTTCACAAGAATGGCAATGTCATGAAGATCTTTGTGTTACAGAGTGGCACACGAAATATTGAATCATTTGTTTCCTATCTTTTGGCCACATTATCACAGTTGAACCTTTAAAAACTCGCGGCTAAATGTAGTCTTGTATAAAAATAACTATAGATGTCACCACTAATTAGATTTTCAAGCTGATATAGGTTGACTTACTGTTTAAAAATCTCATGTGTTCCACTCACATGACTTTCCCTACATCTCTGCAACAAATATCGTTAAAAAGCTTATGTTTCTATTTATCTACTTCATTCTAATAGAGAAAAATTAGCAGAAATAGTGTTATTACTTGCTACCCTAAAAGTAGAAGGGGAATAAGAGAGTACCATAGGTTAAAGTGCCAGTCAAAAGCTGGTTGCTATGTGGCTGAAGTTCCTTTGCTTGTATGGACAGGAGTTGACCAATTCCTGTATGAGAAAAGTATAAATTTCCCAAAGCTGAATCCAAAAACAAGGAATATCTCAAAACCGATCCACGAAAAAAATGTGTGTAAATTAAATTGTGTAACTTAACGTGCTCTACATTTTTGTATAAGTTTTTGTCCATCTCTTACGGTTTAGCAGTCATGTCAAATTCCGTAAAAGTCATCCAATAAATGGTCTTCAGAAACTATTCCCAGAAAATTCAAGATATATTTTATTTGTGATGTAAGTATCTTTAACACACGATATTTTAATAAAAATCGCTAAGAGACATTTTTGAGAAGATCAAAGTTCCATATAAAGGGTAGTTGGGAGTGGAGGCATTTTCTTGAACATTTCCGTATCACATCCTTGGATGATACCAAACTTAAATACACCACACACAGTCACACACGCACATACACGGATCTTTTTGTAAAAATCAAATGTGTTCCATTCACATGACTTTCTCTATATCTCTGCAACAAACTATTCTATTTACTTCAACTAATCAGAAAAAATTAGCAGAAATAGTCTTATTACTCGCTTCCTTGTTAGTAGCAGCGTAATGAGGGAGTACCATAGGTTAAAGTGATAGTCAAAAGCTACTTGCTATATGACAAAGTTCCTGTGTTTGTATGGACAGCAGTTGACCAATTCCTGTATGAGAAAAGTATGTTTCTAAAAACTGAAACCAAAAACAAAGAATATCTCAAAAATGATCAACTCCACGAAAAAAAAATTAACATAATATAAATTGTGTGTTTTAATGTACTCTACATTTTTTGCGTGGTAAGTTTTTGTCTATGTCTTACGGTTTACCAGTTACACAAAATTCCGTAAAATTCATTCAGAATAAAGTAGTCTTCAGAGGCTATTCCCAGAAAATTCAAGATATACATATTATTTGTCAAGTATATATCTTTAATATACGATATTTTAATCAAAATCGTTAGAGCCATTTTTCAGAAAATAAAAAATTTCGAAAATTTTTCCATGTGAAGGGTAGTTGGGGTGGGGGGCTTTTCTTGAAAATACTCGTGTCGCATGCTTGGAAGATATGGAACTTAAATACCAAGTTACGCAGACATTTTTCTAGAAAAAAATTCTTTGTATTCAGGTGGTCTCAAAACATGCATTTCCGGTGAAATCTCGGTATGTATGTACATAGTACGTATAGAGAAAGTAAAAATGGATTCAGGAGGATCCAAAGCATATATTTCCGATGAAATTTTGGGTGCAATACAATACCTTCTCTATACATATGTACATAATGTAAAGAAAGTAAACTTTTCTAAGTTGGCTATATTCATACACGTAGCAATTACTCCCTCGGCTGCCCTTAGACTCGTCCACTATGTTTCGCATGGCAAGAGAGAGGATTTTGTATTAGTGACTTCCCGCTTCAGGTCTCGACTTCGTTAGTGTTTTCTAATTTCTTCCTCGCCCCACAAAGAAGCACTCACCAAACTTGTATGTTAATCATCATCATCAACTCTTCATGGATTCTCCTGTTACGGCCTCATATTTCTTCCCATCTTTTAACTGGTCTTCCTATCGTTCTGTAGCCTAGAGGTTTATATTTGTATGACTGAAATGGAATGCGAGAGTTATCCATTCTTTGTAAATGGCTTTCCCATTTTTCTCTATTTATTTGTATCCTTTCTTTTAAGGAAAAAATGTCTAATTCTTTCCTTATGTCTTCATTTCTAATATGATCTTGTCTGGTGCAACCTTTTACTGCTCGGAGATATTTCATTTCTGCCGCTTGTATTTGGCTCCAATCTTTCTTTTTAAGAGTCCATGTCTCCGAACCATACAGTAAAACTGGAACAGCCATTGTCGTATAGAATTTTAGGTTTGTATCTTTTCGGGTTTTCCTTTTTAAGGTACGAGCTATTACTCCACAAATATATTGGAACTTACTCACTTTATTATTTATTTCTTCATTGTTTGTCTTAAAGGTTACATTACAACCCAAGTAGTTAAATTTTATCACCTGTTCTAACACTTTATTGCTTAACACTAGTTGATCTTTTTATATGTTTTCCTATAAATGCCATTATCTTTGATTTTTCTATTGATATACTTAAACCATAATCCTGGATCAATTTTTGTAGCTTGTACATACTTATTTGCAGCTTATCTTCTCGGTCTTGTATTAACATCATGTCATCTGCAAAGAGTAGCATATTTAAAGCATTATCTTTATTTATTTTTATTCCTAATGGTATTTCATCTTTTAATTTTCTGAGAATATCATCCATATAGATATTAAATAAAAGCGGAGATAAACTACATCCTTGTCTTAAACCATTATTAATTATCATATCTTGAGATAATCGTCCATCTACCCAAAACAATTGATAGATGTACTCAGGAATATATATCAAGAAACAAAAATAAAAATAGTTTTAGGAAATGGACGATTGTATGTTAATATGACATAAAATATGTGTGTAAATATAAATATATAAAATTACAGCTAAAAATCGCAATCAAAAGGAAATACTAAGAAACAGAGAGCTGATTACTCAAGGGAACAACAGAGAATAAGTCCGTGTACTTTTTCCATTAGGTCGGTGCTTATTTTGTATACCAGCCTCCTTTCTTACGCAAGGATGGAAAGTGGAGAGGCCACTTACGCTCATCAAACCCACAGAAGGACGACAGTTACAACCTGCTGTCTACTAAGCTCTTCAGATTAGTGACCGGAGGACATTAAGGCGTCTCCCAGACATCACCGCCCATACGTATCCAATCTCACATGTGTTTCGGGAATCACTACCTCGCCGAGTCTAACTCAATCCGAACAGCTCTCTTTTGGGAGGGACTGAAATGTTCAGCCCAGCGTTCTTCTAGTAACGTCAGGAGTTCCTAGAAGTGATCGGGGTCCACAGCGCTGGCCCCAAAGCAACTGAGCGGTGGGAACCTCTCCACTACAAGATTCAAAAGCAGAATTGTTTCCTCGTATATACTATTTCTCTACAGTAATATGAAATAGCCTACGGTAGATGCATCATCCACATTATTAATTACCTAGGGACTCCTATCTACAGAGGTCCAGAAGTACCTGACCTGACGTATAGATAGCAACAACAATGGTAAAGAGTACCAACTTAGGAAGCTAAATTTAAAGTTTGACCATTTTACATTGTTTAGCATCATTAGTGAATGTTCTTAGCGAATTTGTAAACTTGGATAAAACTGATCATCATATGTGATACAGTACGTTCATTTGAAAGGACTTAGTTCAACTAACATTGAAGCTGAGCATTTGGGGCAGTCTGCTCCTTCGTTTACAACAGGAAAATATTGGGTGGCAGAGTTTAAGTGATACTGTACGAGCAGCCAAGACGAACATCGCAATGGTCGACGAAATGAGGTTACCAGTCCAAAAATTGTAAAGAAACTCTACAAAATGGTACTGGATGACCGTCGACTGAAAGTGCGCGAGCTAGCAGATATTGCCGGCACTTCAAAAAGTTCTATACATCGTATACTGACTGAAAATGTGGATATGAGAAAGCTGTGTGCCAATTTTGCTCTTAATACAACAAAAACAGCGTCGTGAGGGTGTTTCAGTCAAGTCTTTGGCAATGTTTCGCTGCAATAAAGCAGAGTTTTTGCGTCGATTCATAACAATGGATGAAACCTGGGTCCATCATTTCCCACCTGAGGCAAAGGAACAATCAAAACAGTGCATTGGAAGAGGAGAATCGGCTCCAAAGAAGGCAATGACAGTTCCATCTGGAGGTAAGCTCATGGCGTCAGTTTTCTGGGACAATTTTCATTGATTATCTCAAAAAAGGAAAAGTAATCAATGAATAATAATTTGCCAGTTACAGCGCTTGAGTGATGAAATTGAGCAAAAACGGCCGCAAAAGAAATTTCTTTTCATCAATACAATGCACCAGTTCAAACGTCATTATCGCCATGGCCAAAATCAACGAGCTAAAGTTCGAATTACCTCCTCATGCACCCTATTCGCCAGATTTAGTCCCCTCCGATTATTTTCTGTTTCCAAAGTTGAAGAAATTGCTTGGTGGCAGAAGATTTGCCAGCAATGAAGAGGTGGAGTCTGCAGTTGAGGGCTATTTTGCAGACCTCGATAGTTCACTATAAACTGTGTATCGAAGCTATTGAACCTCGCTGAGAAAAGTGTAGCGACCTGAAAGGAGACTGTGTAGAGGAATAAAGATGTTTTTCCCCAAATTTTGTGTGCTTTCTTTGTTACGTCGTGTACTTCTGAGACGGCATTCGTGCATGTGACTTCAGCATAAGTTAATGCCTCAGTCACAAGCTACATCATGCTTAGTGTACACCTCATGCTAGCCCATACTAATTCATGTTAAAACTTTGAGCTCAAGCTTTCAAAAGCAAGTACGCCATAAATAAACGTATTTCATCCGAACCGTGTGGAAGAGTTTTTTAGTTAAAATTAAACGTATGACTGGTTCGTGGCTGTTTTGTTTATTACCAATTAAAACACTGAGCATGTAAACCAACTAGTTGTATTAAATGAAAGTAATATTAATATTAAACTTATTCAACTGTCCTAGATTTGTATCATATTTATTTTCTCTCCTACGCTCTTGCAGTAAGTAGAGAAACTTCCACTCAAAGATTCCATATCGCGATTTTTTAGGAAATACACGATTTGAAGAAGACTTTTAAAGGAACCTTGTATGTCTGCGTCAGTAAACAGCATAACTCAAAAAGAAATGCTAGATAAATACCATATTTAGTATTTAAATTCAACACCTTCCTAAGATTTATCTCGAAATTTTCAAAACAAAACACCCTTTACATGAAACACTTTCGAAAATTTAGACATTCTCAAAATTGGCTCCAAAAATTGGCTCCAAAAATTGGCTCGATGAGTTTGACGGTTGCACCGAAGTTTGCTTCTTAGAGAAGAGGCAGTGTACGTTTGTTCGAATTTGACCCCTCTTTAGTGGATGGAAAGAAGTCATAGGTCACAAGTATAGGTACCGCATGGCTTTAGAAGAAATGGGTATTCAAGTTCAATGGCTACCTAAATCACTTTACAGATCTATATTTGGAATACAAATTAGTAGCGTGTCCTTCTGTAAATATAACGTGTATATTTAAATACATATTTTGTATAAACACATGCATAAATTAATGAAATTTATGGTCATGAAATACAACTACTAGTCATGAACTGCTAGTTTTAACACATAAACATAAACAAAATGTTCAAAATTAATAAAAAATGGAAGTCCTCCTTGAGAAATAACTGAAGTAGCAATAAAACCTCCAAATGGACACGAAATATAAATTAATTACTAATGAACATAATGATGTGTATTAATAAAAATGTATTATCTTAGTCTGGGTTAATCCATTATCATTGCATACCAACAAATTCCCGACCTTTGCTATATTTTAGAAACAATATTGACTTAGCTTTTAATAAACTACATCACTTGGTACGTCGGTAAACCAAGCAAGGTCAAACGTTCCAGCCCACAGATATCGCTTCCAATATGTTTCTTTCGAACGAATTTGACCGCGGTTGGGCAATATAGATTACACGTTTTGAAGGTTGCATATCCAGCAAGGCAAACGTTGCCACGTCTTGCTTTGCCGTATCAAGTTCGAACACTACTGTAAAGTCCTCTTCGTTATGAATTACCTTTGTACAATCTGGTAAACTATGGGTTAAACAAAAATCTTAAGAGTACTAAGAATATGGACTTCGTTGTGATGCCAAGTGAACATTTCTATTGCGTTGAGCATTTCTATGTCATTTTTACTTTCTCCATACGCACTTTGTACATAGTGTATAGAGAAAGTATTGCACTCCACCCAAAAAATCGATAACGAGATTTCACCGGAAATATATGTTTTAGGGTACCCAATAACCAAAAAAAGCATTTTTACAAAAAGGTCCGTGTGTGTGTGGTGTGTGTGTGTGTGTGTGTGTGTGTGTGTCCGTGTGTCTGTGAACACGATAACTCAAAAACGAAAAGTCCGAAAAATACCAAACTTGGTATTTAAGTTTAGTATCTTCCAGGGATTCGACACGAAGATTTTGAGAAAATCCCCCACCCCCAACTACCCTTTACATGGAACTTTTTTCGAAATTTTTGATTTTCTCAAAAATGGCTCAAACGATTTTGATTAAAATTTCGGATATTAAACATATTTACCTGACAAATAAAATGTTTACCTTGAATTTTCTGGGAACAGCCTCTGAAGAGTAATTTATTCAGGATGAATTTTACTAAAGTTTGCATAACTGCTAAACCGTAAGAGATGGACAAAAACTTACTACACAAAAAATGTAGAGCACATTAAATCACACAATTTATTTTATATGCATTTTTTTCGTGGAGTTCGTCGTTTTTGTGACATTCCTTATTTTTGGTTTCTGCTATGAAAAACGTATAATTTTCTCATACAGGAACTTGTCAACTCCTATCCATATAAACAAAGGAACTTCATTGACATAGCAACCAGCTTTTGACTATCACTTTAACCTACGGTTGTCCCTTATTTGGCTTCAACTTACAAGGAAGCGAGTAATAAGACTATTTCTGCTATTTTTTTTTTTCTGATTAGCATAAAGTATATAGAAGTATAGGCTTTTTAAGGATTATTTGCTGCAGGAATATGGAGAAAGTCATGTGAATGGTACACATCAGATTTTTTGTTATTGTTTTGAATTTGCAAATTCTTAGGCATACTTTTATAAATCGTTATTCCTTTTCTTTCTTGTGCACATGCAAACATTACCGTTTTAAAGCCACCACATAGCGACTTGTTCATAAAGCATTTGCCTAGTGCTTAAATCGGTATTGCCTCATGCCTAGAAGAAAACGCTACAAAACAGTTTCTGTAAATGTTTATCTCAATTAACATGAAGTAGATGGGAAAATAGGCCTTAATAAGAATAAAGAGTAACTCATCAGCGTTTCACCTTCAAATGTATAAGCAGTTTACTATTTCAAATGTATGTTTTCTGAAAGCAAAAGTAATATATTACTAACTCACAATGAAACAGAATGTTGAGTGGTCTCGTATAATCAGATTTTATTTATAAACATTCAGTTGAAATATTTGTGATGCCATAAATACGCCATAACTAAACGTAGAGAATACAGCATCCCTGCATACTAAAGATTCTTGGCACTGATCATGATACGATTACACACACAGACTCGATCCAACGCCTACTTGCTCACTGTACAGCAAGCATGAACATTTTTAGCTATAATTCATGGTTATAATATATTCCTGATCTAAATGGTGAAGAAGTTTCTTTTTTTTTTTCATTATATTTTATTGTTCCATTTACCTTTAACCCCATGGACTTATCAGCGGCATTTACTCTTTAGAACATTTTGCCTATCGACAATAGTGTTTTTACTTTCTCTACACGTACTATATACATAGTGTATAGAGATGGTATTTCACTCAACCCAAAAAATCGATACCGATATTTCACCGAAAATACATGTTTTGGGTCCCCCTGAATAAAAACAGTATTTTTGGAAAACTGTGTGTCGGTGTCTATGTGTGTCTTGGAATTTCAGATTGGTATCTTCCAAGGATGCGACACAAAGGTTATCAAGAACATCCTCCACCCCCAACTACCCTTTACATGGAACTTTTTTCGAATATTTTTATTTTCTCAAAAATGGCTGTAACGATTTTGATTAAAATATTAAATATGTTCCTCTGACAAATAATATGTATATTTTGAATTTTCTGGGAATAGCCTCTGGAGACTGTTTTATTCTCAATGGATTTTGCTGACTTTTGCATAACTGCTAAACCATAAGAGATGGACAAAAATTTACTACACAAAAATGTAAATCACAATAAAACTACAATTTATGTTATGTACATTTTTTCGTGGAGCTGATCGGTTTTGAGATATTCTTTGTTATTGGCTTCAGCTTTAAAAAAAACTTAGTTTTCTCATACAGGAATTTGTCAACTCCTGTCCATACAAACAAAGAAACTTCAGTCACATAGCAACCAGCTTTTAACTATCACTTTAACCAATGGTACTCCCGTATTTCGCTTTTACTTACAAGGAAGCAATTAATAAAACTATTTCTGCTATTTTTTTTTCTCGAATAGCATGAAGCAAATAGAATCATATGTTTTTTAACAATAAGCTGTTGCAGAGATGTAAAGAAAGTCATGTGAATGGAACATCAGAATTTTACATTAAAATTGGTCCCGTGATATTTTCCCGGATCTCTCATTGATCTTGTTCCTTGAGGGTTATAATTATAGTTTTTTATAATTATTGAATTTAGCATACATCATACATGTTCTCTCTATCAATTTGAAAGTCTTTTAGTATCCCTAAAATATTTTGTACCTTTAATTCTGATCTAGCAGCTTCATTTCTGTGCAGCACCGTATATCCCGTTGGAAATCTTAAAAATCTGTGTACCATTCACTCGACTTTCTCTATATTGCTGCAACAAATTATTGTTAAAAAGCTTAGTCTTCTAATTACTTCATGATAATCGAGATAAACATTAGCAGAAATTGTCTTAATTACTTGCTTCCTTGTAAATAAGGAAACACACTGGTCTAAATCTTTTATCAAATTCAAATCTTTTAAAAGCCGGTTACCATGGGGATGAAATCCATTTCTATGCAGGGCCAAGAGTTTACAACCTTCCGTGTCAGAAAAATTTAATTATTTTACATCTGAAACAAACAACAAGGAATATCTCAGAACTGGTCTATTCAACCAAAGTAAGGTATATGACATAGATTGTGTGTTTTAACGTGATCTACACTTTATGGGAGTAAGTTTGTTTCTGTCTCTTACGGTTTACTAGCTACGGAAAATTCTGCAAAATTCACTCAGAATAAAGTGGTCAGAAAGTCTATGATATACATTTTTTGTTGTTGTTTTTGTTTTTGGTAGCTTAACTTTCTTTAACCTGGTTGGTCATATCGGATGATGAATAAAATTGGTGAAATGATGCTTAAATGAACTCGGGGTCCATAGAGCTTAGTTACTCGACATTCGTCTTCTCGGAAAAAACCCGAAAAAATCTTTATCCAGGCAACTCGCCCTAAACGAGATTCGAACTCACGACATTTTGACATGCAGACATGCTACCAACTTTTTCCACGTGAAGGGTAGTTTGGGGTGGAGGGATTTTTCGCAAAATCTTCGTGTCACATCCCTGGAAGGTACTAAGCTTAAATACCACGTTTGGTATTTTACAGACTTTTCGTTTTTGAGTTATCGTGTTCAAAGATACACGCACACACATGCACACATACAAGCGGACCTTTTTCCAAAAATTCTATAGTACGTGTAGAGAAAAAAAAAACATGAACGAAGTATATGTTCAACATGACCATGATGTGTTCCCGGTCTTCTTTATCTCATTTATATAGAGAATGAACCATTGTCATTTCATAGGGAAACAAGTGAAGAACAGGTTGAAGAATATGCGATATAGATTGAAGAAAGATTCGAGGTTGTACTGCAGCCCTTGTTGACTTACTGCGCTGCACTGCCACTCTCCCGGCTTCCAGTTCTGCGCAATATCTGACCTGAGAAGCCTTTGGGCGAGTTGGCCCTAACTCACTTTCTTGCTGAAACTTGTAACATCGTGTTTTTATACGGATCCCACTTGCTGCTGAAATATGTGGTATCATAAACGTCTCCCGTGAGTTGGGTTCTGCATACAGAAGCACTGAAGCACTAACTTCACTCCTTTTTACTTTCTCTACACGTAATATGTACATAGTGTACATGTTTTGAGACCCAATGAATCCTAAGAAAAGCATGTTTAGAAAAATATCCGTGTGTGTCTGTGCGCAGCATATTTCAAAAACGAAAGACCGTTAAATACCAAACTTGGTATTTATGTTTGGTATCATCCAAGGATGCGACAAGAAGATTTTCAAAATATTCCCCCACAACAAACTTCACTTTACTTCGAAAAAAATTCGAAAATTTTGATTTTCTTAAAAATGGCTCTTACGATTTTCATTAAAATATCGTATATTAAAGGTATTTGCCTGTCAAATAAAACGTATATCTTGAATTTTCTGGGAAAAGTCTCTGAAGAATACTTTATTCTGAATGAATTTTGTATAACTGCTAAACCATAAGAGATGGACGGAAACTTAAAGCATAAACAATTTACAGCACGTTACAAAACACAATAAATGTTATATAATTTTTTTTCGTGGAGTTTATCATTTTTGAGATATTCTTTGTTTTTGGTTTCAGTTTTTAAAAACATACTTTTCTCATAAAGGAATTTGTCAACTGCTGTCCATACAAACAAAGGAACTTTGTCAAATAGCAAGTAGCTTTTGACTATCACTTTAACCTATGGTACTCCCTTATTACGCTGCTATTAACAAGGAAGCGAGTAATAAGACTATTACTGCTAATTTCTTCTGATTAGCTGAAGTAAATGGAATAGTTTGTTTTTTTGGATGCGTAGGTTTCCACGACCTGTGTCTTGATGTGTCTTCTTAGCTTCCGGAGAAGGCCGCGTTATCTTGCATGGGAATGCCGACGTTTCGCTCATCTTGCCGTGAGCTTCTTCTGGGCTCATGTGCGGTGGTCCAGGAGCCAGGAGTAGGAACTAGTCGCCCGAGTTTACTCGGGCGGGGGCAAGTCACCACGGTACCTATCCGCTTTTCTCGCGGATTTACCCGTGTGATATAAAAGATGTAGTCTTATGCAAGCGTTTTTGTCTGTGTCGAAGTAATGTGGGCAGGGTGTTTCCCTCTGTGCAGCCGGCGCAGGCTGACTTACCTAACTGAGTGGTCACCCACCCAGAGAGGGACCAGGCCCGATGCTGCTAGCGGGGAGAACTGAAGGGATATAGGTACGGGGTGGGGGAAGCCAGTGTTGCAGATCTGGTCGGAGTACAACTGGACGGTCTCCCGTCCGAGTCGGGACCGGGCCCGATGCTGCTTAACTTGGCGGGTAGAACTGTAAAGGGAGAGGCGGCCGGAAAACTACCATCCCAAGGCGTCCTTGGGAAGGCGGTAGCTTACGCGTCTCCTAGGCAGCGTGTGGTCGTAAAGACCGAGAGTGTTCACCTGGGGATTTGGGTGGGGAGCAAGTTTAGTGTATATTGTACGAGCTCTTTCTCGCACAACGTACACTATGTAAGGGATTCCGGAGTGGGAATGGAGAATGTGGGACGGGAATCTGCGGTCTGTGTCATATATCATCCTCAATGCCCTGTTCTGCACGGTCTGCAGCCTGCGGATGGTGGAACGAGCCACCGAACCCCAGATCTCGCAGCCGTACAGCATCAGGGGCGGGATGACTGCGCGGTACAGCCGTAGTTTTAGGTGTTTAGGCATGGTGGAGCGGAAGATGGGAAACAACTGCCGTAGGGCAGCGTGTCCCATACCGACCTTCTTCCTGACATGTGGAGTGAAAGTAAGGCCGCGGTCGAGGAAGACTCCAAGGTATTTGGCGGTGCGGACCCAGGGGATCCGCCGCCGCCGCAACCTCAGCGACCTCTCCGGTCGCCAGCCACGGACTTTAGCCAGCAGTAGGGCTGAGCTCTTCTGCGGGCTGATGGCCATCCGCCACTGTTCACTCCATCTGCCTATGACCTGGAGCTGTCTCTGTAGCGGGGGGGAAGCAATATCGGGCGTTCTTGTTACGCGCCATTATGAGGACATCGTCGGCATACTGGCACGTAACTGTACTGGGTTCTGAGGGGAAGTCGGACATGTAGGCAGCAAAGAGTAACGGCGACAGCACGCTGCCTTCCGGCACTCCCGCCGCTATGGGTCTGACTGTGGAATGCCTCCCCTCCACCCGCACCCTGAAAGTGCGGTCCCGAAGGAAGCTACTAAGCAGGTGAAGGTAGGGGGGAGGGATTTCTGCGTTCTTGAGCTTGTACAAGAGTCCCTGATGCCACGTGGTGGCGAAGGCCTTTTCCACGTCCAAGAGTACCGCGACTGTTTTGAAGTTGTCCTGGAAGCCCAGGGCAGCCTTCTCAGCCAGTCGCAGCAACTGCAGGGTTGTGGAATGTCCAGTACGGAAACCAAACTGATGATCCGGGAGTAGGAGTCTCTCTTCGAAGAGAGGGGTGAGGCGAGGTAGGAGTAACCGCTCGAATACTTTCGAGACTCTCGGAAGTAAGCTAATAGATCTGTAGCTTGACGGGAAGACCGGGTCCTTGCCGGGTTTCAAAATGCACACTACCCTCGCCTCCTTCCAACACGTTGGAAAGTGACGTAGATGCAGGCATGCATTGTAAATCCGTGTCAGGTGGATTACGGCCTTTCTGGGTAGGTGCTGGAGCAAAGGCGCCGTAACGCCGTCATGTCCAGGGGCTTTGTTAGGCTTTAGGTTGTTGTGTTGGGAAGCCACTTCTTTCGGGGTGACTAAAGGGATGCGGATCTCCTCATGGGACGGCGGGGGCTCCTCATAGAGATAGTCTACCGTCGCTTCCACGAGCTCAGTAAAGTCCTCGTCCTGGGGGTCTTCGCGGGGTTCGAATTGAGACTCCAGATAATCTGCGAAATCCGTGGCTTTATCCTGGGGCTCAAAAGAGAGTCTCCCACTGGTAACATGGATGGGATGCTGAAACTGACTTTTGTCTTTCCTGAGGGATCGGATGATCCTTCAGGGTTGTTTCTCTTCCAGGTTTATATGTGCCATTGTGTGTTCCCAGGCCGCTTTGCGGTGCGCGCGAAGCAGGCGCCTTGCCAGGGATTTGAACCGCTGGTACACTGCTTGGATCCTGGGATGGCGGAAGCGCTGCCATAGCTTCCGTACGGTTGCCTTGGCTTTTAGCAACTGACGGAGTTCATTCGGTATGGTTCTCGGGTTAGGTTTGTTAGATGGGATGTGGTAGGTATGCGCGCGTACCACATTCAGGAGTTGGCGGGAGAAGGCCATGGCTGCCGCTTCCAGCGCTTCGATGGAATCGATACGCGGTCGCGGGTCCACGGTTTGGTTTAGGTCTAGGACGGCTGCGTCCCAGTCGATCTCATTTATCCAGTCTGGTGTTACCAGAGCTGATAGGGCCTCGGTTGTATCCACCATGACTGGGTCATGGTCGGAGTCCAACTCGTTGACCGCCGAGAGGTCTAGATGAAATGGCGTGTTCTTGGTGATTATGATGTCAAAAACATCCGGTCTGCCGCGAGCCGGATGACACGTATGTCCTCTCGGTCCGTGTGCGACGAGGGCGGGGTTGCCGCTGATGAGGCGGTAGAGCCCGCGGCCTCGGGGGTTGTTGGTTCGGCTGTGCCAGAGGGCATGTTTCGCGTTGAGATCTCCTGCGATGCATACCACTGGGTGAAGGTTGAGTAGGGTGGTGTAGTCCGCTTCATGGAAGCGGTGGTTTGGTGGGTCATATGCAGCTATCAGCAGCGCGTTTAGCCCGCCGACGGCAAGCCGGATTGCACAGGCCTCCACGTGCTGTAGTGCTGGGAGTTGGACAGGAGTATGGGTTATGTGGTTCTTAATGAAGATAGCTGTACCGCCACCCTCTCGGCCGACCCGATCGGACCGATGGGTGACGTAACTAGGCAGCGAGAAGTCAGTAACAGCATCCAGGTGGGTTTCGCAAACCATCAGGATGTCAATTCGTACGATTGTACAAACTCAAGGACGCCTGGGCGTTGCCCCCGGATGCCGTTCGCGTTCCAGTACGCGAGTCGCAATGGTCTCCGAACGAATCTAGAGGCCATTACTTAGCGGAACCCGGGTACAACTGCTCCAAGGTTTGGAGGAACAGGGTGTGTATCTGGAGGGGGGAGAATCTGGGGTCACTGTACTGCAACTTGAAGTTTCGCAGTATAGGTAGGACCTTACTTAGGTCACCGAACCACAGGGCTAGGTCCTGAAGTTCATCCAGGTCCGCCTGTGGGATGGCCGCTGTAAAGGCTGAGGAAGCCGCTGTGGTGGTAGGTGCAGCGGGAGCCTCCGCTGCTGGAGTTGGCACTGTGGCGGCAGCTACTGGAGCTTCCGCCACTGGTAGCTGCTGGAGTGCTGGGGGCGTGGCCTCGGGTCTCACAGAGGTGGGAGCCTCTGATTGGCCCGACTGGCCGGGCGCCCGACTGTTCTTCTTTCCTCTCCTCCTGGACTTCTTTTTTGGAGAAGTCCGGCGTGGGACCTCTGCCGAGGGCGTCGGGGCGGCTTCCTCCGTTGACGTAGACGGACCAGGTTGGGGGGTAGGGGTCTCCGTCAGGGACGGAGCTGGCACGATCTCTGCAGTGACTGCGGGGGTGGGAGTTGCTGCTGCCTCAGCGGCGCGCAGCGTTCCCTCAGCGCGGTTTAGTGCCGAGGAGAAGGACACCCCAGGGCGCACATTAGCTGGCTCTTGGGGGCCTCCACGGCGGCTCTCAACAAGGCGCTTCCGCACCTTACAGCCTTTGTATGAGCCCACGTGCGCCTCACCACAGTTCACACAGTGGCGAGCTTCATGGGGCTTTGTGCAGTCCCTCAGTAGATGAACTTCGCCACACCGCAGGCATGCAAGCTTGCGCTCCCACACACTGCTAGAGTGGTTGAAGCCCATGCACCTATGGCACTGCACAGGTCCCTCTTTGCCGTGGTATCTTTCGATACGCACGACGATGAAGATAAGCCGACGGACGGCGTCTATCGGCTGAACTGTCTGGGCGCGTTCCCTTGGTACCACGACCAGGAATAAGGGCATAGACACTCGCTGAGTGCCGTCGTCTGTTGCCACCGTCTTACTGAGACGTGCCACAGAGTTGGGGGTGATGTTGTACTCGTCCTGAAGGACCGCCTTGACATCCTCAGGGGTGCAGTCGGAGTCAAGGCCCCGTATTACCCTACGCTCCACGTAGGGCCGCTGCAGCGAGTAGCTGTAGAACGGGATTTGTTCGTCCCGTAATACAGCCTTCGCTGCCTCGAAATCCCTTTCCGAGGAGGTATGGAGGTGGACTTTCCTTAGCTTCCGCCGGGCCTCGAAGGGGCCGCTAAGTTTCGTTGCCAGCTTTCTCATTACCACAACGTGGTTGCGGAAAGCGTCGGCAACTATAGGCGGGATTTTTCGCCCCCCTTGGGTTGGGGGTTGGTTAATTCCCTGTTGGGTTGGGGGAGGAACGACCGCTTCTGCGGCCCCCTGCGTGGACAGTTATCCACGGCCCGTCAGGTTCGACGTCGGTGTTGGAGTCGGGCATAGGGATGGTGTAAGGACTGGGTGGGGTCCTGCCTGGTTTGTACACTCTCAACCGGTACGAGACGGTGAGGCGAAGATGGCTTCCGCCTGTTGCTGCCGCCAATAGACGTCCTGCTTCGCTTGCGCGAAGGTTCGGCCGTCTCTGGTGAGGGAGTAGCTTGACTGGTGCTGGTGCTTGGCTGTTGCCCGTCATCTCTGGTCAGGGTCGGTGCGGTTGCCCTACGGCTGTCCGCAGAGGACCGGACCTCCTTAGAGGAGGCGCCTGTGCGAGCCATATCGGCTCGAGGTTTCAGGCCAAAGGCCTTCACCCTTGGCTCTGGCCTTACGGACCCGCTGTTTCCGTTGTCAGTCGGTCTTGTCAGTTCAATGAAAAGAAAGATGACAGTAGAAGAGGAGTAGGAAAGTAGGGGTGTTCCTGCTCTTTACAAAATGACAGCAAGCTGTTTGTGGGGCCGCTCGCACACTGGCGGCGGAACGGCAACCTAATAGGGGGTCAGAGCCCACTGCGCTGCAGCTGTATAGAAGCCGAGCACCCGCAGGCGTCGGAGCTGCAAGCTAATATAGGGACGAATGCCCACTGCGTTGCCGCTGGGGGAATGCTGCCGTAGCTGCTGCCCAGAGTAGATGTCAGCCCTCTCGAGTCTCGGGAGGGAGTCGATGGTGCGTGCGGTGGTCACTTATTTGCTCTCGCTTATATAGTGGCAGTGCGGTGGAGTTTGCCCCGCCCTCTCGCTTCTGGTTGGCTAGTTGCCTGCCAATTGGCGTGGGTGCTGGCACCGCGCTTTCCTGGTGGTGTTGGAGTTGCTTTACGCTTTCTTTTTCCAGGTGTTTGTTTCCTTTTTTGTCTTATTTCTTGTTCTAGATTGTGGTTTGGATCTTCTTTTAGTAAATGCTGTCGTAGTTTGCCGTCCGTTTCTAGAGTGCCGCATGTCTCCGTCCCTTGCCTCTCTTTGGCTGGAGGCCAGCCTATGGCTCTCCTTGTGAGCAGAGTTTTCCAGATGTTATGGAGATGTTTTCCGCCGTCCCTGTTGTTGTTGTTCTTTTCTTTGAAAATCTCTATGCTTTCACGGGTCATTCTGGGATGAAAATAGCTGCAGGTGGCTATAAGCTGTGTGTTGTCAAAGTCGATGTGGTGGCCGGTTGTTAATACGTGTTCAGCTAGTGCGGATTTTTCGGGTTGGTTGAGTTTTAGGCTGCGTATGTGTTCTTTACTGCGCGTTATTATGGACCGTCCGGTTTGGCCAACGTAGGCACTTCCACAGTCGCATCTAATTCTATATATGCCCGGGTTTAGGAGCGGGTTGCTGGTGTCTTTGGCTGGTCGTAGGAACGATCTGAGCTTTCTTGTTGTGTTGTAGCGAGTTCTGAAGTCGTAGCTTTTAAGGACTTTGGAAATCCTGTCTGTGACGCCTCGAATGTATGGTAAACTGATCCATTTTAGTTGTTTCTTCTAGAGTCCTGATCGTCGTCTTTTTGGAGGTTTCTTCGGTTGGTGTTCCTTTGTATTCCCCGTATTTCTTTGTGTGCGTAACCATTAACCCTGAGAATGTTGTTCAGGTGTGTCATTTCCTCTCTGACGAGCTCTGAGTCGCATATGCGAATGGCGCGGAGGAATAGAGCGTTTATCATTCCTCGTTTTATGGCGGGTGGATGGTGAGAAGACGCATCTAAATATCTGTTGGTGTGAGTGGGTTTTCTGAAGACTAGGCAGTGTACAGTCTTGCTCGTTTCATCTCGTTGTACCAAGACGTCTAAGAATGGTAGTATTCCGGTCTCTTCTATTTCCATTGTAAATTGTATGCTGGGATGGAGGCTGTTTAGATGTTGGAGAAAAACGGTTATGGTGTCTCTGCCGTGTGGCCATACTACAAAAGTATCGTCCACGTATCTTAGCCAGAGTGCTGGTTTGAGATTGTATGTGTCTATTGCCGTATTTTCACAGTATTCCATGAATAAATTTGCGACAATCGGTGAGAGAGGACAGCCCATCGCTGCTCCCTCCTTCTGTTCGAAGAGCTCTCCTCTGTAACTGAAGTAAGTGGATGTTAGGCAGTGCTCCACTAGATTCAGCCAGTCTTCAGGAAACCCATTGCTGTCGAGTTTTCTGCGATGATTCTTAGTGAGCCCTTGATTGGGATCTTGGTGAACAGCGATTGCACATCGAAGCTGATGAGAATATAGTTGTGTTCAAGGGGGAATTTTCGTATTATTTGTACAAAGTGTGCAGAGTCTCGAACAAAGCTGTTTGTTTTCCCCACCAGAGTCTGAAGTTTTTCAGCTAGGAATCTGGCTAGAGAATGTGTTGGCGCTCACTATTGGTCTCAGAGGTGTATCTTCCTTGTGTATCTTTGGTAGCCCATAGATTGATGGTGTTCGGGAGTCGTGTAGGATCAATCCTTTCTGCTTTTCTTTTGGAATTGAGGAAGCCTGTATCATGAGCGTTGTGCGTCTTTCCACGGCAGAGGTGGGATTCTTCTAAATTCTGTTGTAGGCGAGGTCGTTTAGCAGGCAGAGCATCTTTTCATGATAGTCGGTGGTGTTGATGATGACGGTAGCATTGCCCTTGTCCGCAGGTAGAATTATGATGTGTGAATAACCGGTTTTCTCCAACATCTAAACAGACTTCTTTACATTTTTGCTGTAGAGGTAACCGTTTCCCAGATATTCCTTGTTATTGGTTTCAATTGCGAAGTATTTAACTTTTCTCAGACAGAAAGTAAGTGTCCGCTTTTCTTTTGTTTTACTCCCGGCCAAATAAAGAAGCGACTTTCAATGACAATCGCATAACGACAGCTTTTAAAACATGTGACTATCACTTAGGAATACCGCATTCCCTTAGTATAAGTACTTCACAATTGAAACCAATAAAACGGAATATCTTGGAAAAGGTTACTTCCTCAACAAAAACGTAAAGGACATAAATGCTGTGTTTGACGAGATCTGCATGTTTTGTGGAGTAACTTTTTGTCTATCTCTTACGATTCAACAGTTAAGCAATATTCATCCAGAACAAAAAAGTCTTCAGAGGCTATTCCCATAAAATTAAAGATATATAATTTTATCTGGAATGTAAATAACTTTAATATACTGGATTTTAATCCAAATCATTAGAGTAAATTTTAAGAAAATTAAAAATTTCAAAAATGTTTCCACTTTAGGGGTAGTTTGTGGTGGAGGGATTTGCTTGAATATCTTGATGTCGCTTCCTTGGAAGATACTAAACCTAAATACTAAGGTCGGTATTTAACGGTCATTTAGTTTTTGAATTATGTTGTTCACAGATACACACAGACACACAGACAGACACACGCGGACTTTTTCTAAGAATGCTTTTTTCGGACTCAGGGGACCCAAAACATATATTTCCAGTGAAATCTCGACATCGAATTTTTGGGTGGAATACAATACTTCTCTATCCCTATGTTCATTGTACAAGGCTAGAGAAAGTAAATATTTAAAATTAAAACTGATAGCTTGTCATGGAACTGCCGTTTCACTTAATTAGTTTAATTATGTGAATTACATTAAAACACAAGGTTGTTAGAATAGGCTTTAATTCTTCATTCTCTGCATCATATCCGAGAAAATTCCACTCAAGATGGGGAAGACTTTTGTTTCCAGATTTATATTGCACCGTCCACAGCAGATTTCTTAGTGCTTAACAAGATGCTATTGTCACACAAGTGCATACAACTTGCAGGTAAATACTAAGAGCAGTTGCTGCTGTCTACATCGTATTTAAATGCATGGGTGAACGTTAGAAAGAGGTTAGAACACCCGGCATACTACGAACGAAAACACTATTTCTATACAATTAAGGGTAGAAGGTACAGAACTGACGTAGGAAACTTTTCTTTTTGTCCATTGCAGAATGGAATGAATTGCCTGTAGCAGCCTTTCAGGACTGCCCTCTAACCATAAAGAAGCTTAGGGATAATTTAAAATAATAAATGTTAGATATTAAAGTAAATATTGTGAAGTAATTAAGGATCTCAAAAGCTGTTCTATAGTATTAGTGTTAGGGCTTCATAGTAACTGTTTATACACATGCTGATAATTGACATTGTGTTGCTGTACTGAATAATAAGTAGTTAGGTATTTAAAAAATCTGATGTGTTCCATTCACATGTCTTTCTCTATATCACTGCAACAAATTATTCTATTTACTTCATCTAATGGAGCAAAAATTAGCAGAAATAGTCTTATTACTTGCTTCCTTGTTAGTAGAAGCGAAATAAGGGGGTACCATAGGTTAAAGTGATAGTCAAAAACTGGTTGCTCTGCAACTGAAGTTCCTTTGCTTGTATGGACACGAGTTCACAAAGTCCTGTATGAGAATAGTACAAGTTTTTATAGCTGAAACCAAAATCAAGGAATATCTAAAAAAAAATCAACCCCACGAAAAAAAATTATATAACATAAATTGTGTGTTTTAAGGTGCTCTACATTTGTTGTGTGGTAAGTTTTTGTCCATCTCTTACGGTTTAGCAGTTATGCAAAATTTCGTAAAATTGACCCAGAATAAAGTAGTCTTCAGAGGCTATTCACAGAAAATCCAAGATATACATTTTATTTGTCAAGTAAATATCTTTTATATACGATATTTTAATCAAAATCGTTAGTCATTTTTTAGAAAATCAAAATTTTCGAAAAAGTTCCATGTAAAGGGTAGTTGGGGTTGGGGGATATTTCTCAAAATCTTCGCAAGTTTGGTAGTTTACCGACTTTTCGTTTTTGATTTATCGTGTTCACAGACACACGGACCTTTTTCTGAAAATACTTTCTTTGGATAAAGGGGACCCTAAAACATATATTTCCGGTGAAATCTCGGAATCGGATTTTTTGGTGGAGTGCAATACCTTCTCTGTACACTATGTACATAGCACGTATAGAGAAAGTAAAAAACAAGTATGTATACTATGTTGTACTACTAGTCTTAATTTAACTGTAATATTATTATTGTAAGTGAATTTTGTACATTTAACTCTGCCACGGATCACCCAATAGCAGAGAATAACTACATACATACACAATTCCACTCAAGTTGTGGAAGACGTTTTGTTTCCAGGTTTACATTGCACCACCCACAACGAATTTCTTACTGCTTAACAAGTGCATACAACTTGCATGTAATTACTAAGAGATGTTACATGATTAAATGGGAAGTTCAATTGGCTGCAGATGACTTATTTCCGTTTACCATGACAGCGAGGTAGTGTTTATGTACCTCAGATATCTATCATACCAGTTGCTGCTGTCTTATAAAAATACTGCGCTACCATTCTTTTTATCTCTTTACGTTCTTCCTCTCTGCAATGCAAAGCGTTTTCACTAGTCCATGTTATGCAAATGTTTTGTTTTGGACGTATTTTACGTTGAACACACTTTACTGCAGCAGCAACTCTCGCAAAGAAAGATTACTATATCGATATATACGATGGTTTACTCTCGACAGGGGTCCTCGCCTTGAAATGCCGTACGCTGCAAAATGATTCAGCCTTGAAGATTTGCAACAGACAGACACGTATGATACTAGCTTGCTGATTTCAATAACCAGTCATCGCCAATCCAGTGCATATTTATCATTCTTTGTGTCTGTTTGTACCGTATGGAACATTTGCATATGAATTAACTTGAAGTTTGGGTATTTATCCATTCGCCTTACAGGCAGGAGTGATTGAACATCTATTTAAAATTTATGCACATAAATAGCAACAGAGACTCTAGTTGGTATTGTTTTTTTGTCCTTAACGTCCTTTAACCTGGCTTCTCATATCGGACGGTGAATTAATTTGGCGGGGTCCATGGAGCTTAAAGTTACTCCACATTTTTTCCTCTCTTTTTCCAAATCTCCCAATATTTCATTTGTTTCTTATTTGATTACCTTTTTTTTTTCTTTTTAAACACAGACATATACAGATTGACAGACACACCGATGCCCAAGACAGGGCCCCAATCCATGATCCCCTGCGCCACGAAGCACCAATGCGAGGCACTTTAGCGAGCGTTCTCAGGATAAGGGAAAACACCGAAAAAAAAAACCTTATCTGAGTAACTCACCCTAAGGTAGGTTTGAACTCTCGACCTGTTGAATGCGAAGCAGACACGCTACCCCCACACTACACAAGCGGTCTAGTTTTGTTTCTAGATGACTGGGACTAAAAGAGCTAAACCATGTTTACAAAGGGTTCATTGTTTTCTATCCCGTAAAGTTTTTACTCAAAATAAAACACCTACGAGGGTCGGCTGATAAGTCCTGAACCTCACACAGATATGGCGTCCTATGTCAGTTAGACGGTAACATCGTATTGGGCAACTCTAGAATATGTATCCATAGTTACAGTCAATAGCTTGTTTAGTTTTCGAATGATAGCGTTTAAAACAAGACAACTTTAGAGTTTTCATGAAAGTGGAGGATTTGGAAAAATGAGCAGTGATTAAAGATTTCCATTTGAGAGACGTAACGCCTAAAGAGATCAAGGAGGAAATGGACAGTACATTGAAACACTCTGCCCCTTCATATTCAATGATTAAAAGCTGGGTTGCTAAGTTTAAAATGGGACGTACGAGCACTAGTGATGAGCCTCGCTCTGAACGCCCTGTAGAAGTGACAACTCCACAGATCATTGTAAAAATTCATCGTTTAGAACTGGAAGACCGCAGATAAAGTTGTTTGAGATAGAGGCTATAAACATATCAGAAGAACGTGCAGGTAATATTTTAAGTAATGTTTTGGGCTTTCACAAGGTCTTTGCAAGATGGATGCCACGTGTGTTAACACCTGACCAAAAGTAGTAAAGAAAAACTGTTTCTGTTAAGAATGTGGAGCTCTACCGTAAAAATCCCAGCACATATTTGAGTCGGCTTATTACTATGGATGAAACTTGGATACATAACTACACTCCAGAAAATAAATTACAGTCAAAACAGTGGATTGCGCCAGGTGAACCAACTCCAAAAAAGGCAAAGTCAATTTTGTCAGCTAACAAGGTTATGGCGAGTGTTTTCTGGGATCCACAGGGAATTATTTTTATTCATTACTACGCAAGCTTGCTGCAACCTTTGAATGATGAGGTGAAAAGAAAAAGACCTCATTTGGCAAAAAAAAAAAAAAAAAAAAAAAAAATCTTGTTTCATCAATGCTGCGACCCATCGTTCAGTCATTGCAATGGGAAACATGTGCGAATTAAAGTTGAAATTGCTTGAACATCCACCCTATTCTCCAGATCTGACACCCACTGACTACCTCCTGTTCCTAAACCTCAAAAAAATTCTTGGATGACGAAGATTTCACAGCAATGAGGAGGTCATTGATGAGGTAAACAGCTATTTTGAGAGCCTTGATAAATCGCACTACAGAGATGGTTTAATTAAATTAGAACACCGATATGACAAATGTATTAGCCTTTCTGGAGATTATGTTGAAAAATAAAGCAAAAAAGAATGTTGTTTTCATTGAGAGTCTTATCACCCGATCCTCGTATAGTATTAAGAAAACATATCCATAATTTAGACTCTCTGATATCACACAATTTGTGCCACTGAGCTTTTAGTCATGCCAGAAGGTTGGTACTGATTACTGGACAGCGCAGACGGTGTAACATTTGGAGGGATTGCAAGTTAACAGCACCACGGTGATTGAATACGTGAAATCTACACTCACAGTCCGCTCACGAATATCAGGCTACTGCTCAAGCCTTCCTGTTTTAAGTTCGAAAACCGGTTCAAAAGCACGTGCTGCTTGCATCTACAAGTAAATGTGCAGTGAACTACATTCTTTACCTACCGTAAATGAACTCCCTAATACTAAGATCTTGCGCAGGCAGCCCTCCCCTCTTCTTCAATTTACCTGGAACTATAATTGCACTTTGAAGCAATGGGACTTGCTTAGAGATTATAAACAGAATTAACAACTCTTTGGTGAGAGCATCTCAACCCAACGATGTCATTTTGGTAAAGCTTTCGGCTTTGTAAAACCCGGTTGCTCTACAATTAATAGTGATTGGCTATAATAGCTTGCTATACTATGAATCTTGGGAACTTAAAGTTCTGTAAGTCGCCATTGGGGTTGTCATCTCAACATAATTTGAGATGTCCTTGTGGTTTACCGGGAAACATCTAAGTCAGTTGAGAAATTCAATGTTATGCCGCCATATTGCCATGGTAACCGGCTAAAGACCGGGAGATCCCGCCTAGGGCACTGAATTTTTCTGTTGATGCTTCCAATTCGCTTGACCTATTCTTCATGAGTATACAGTATCAAAGACGCCATTCTGTGCTCCTGCCTAATTATCTCTGGCGTCTCAGTACAGTAAGCAGCGATCTTACGTCTGCGATTAAGCAATGCCTCTTGACCTTCCACATAAAAAAAAAAATGTGTTCCATTCACATGACTTTCTCTACACCTCTGCTACAAGTTATTGTTAAAATGCTTCTAATTACTTCATGTTAATCGAGAAAAAATTAGCAGAAATAGTCTTATTACTTGCTTCCTTGTAAGTAGAAGTGAAAGAAGAAAGTAACATAGGTTAAGTGATAGTCAAAAGCTGGTTGCTATGTAACTGAAGTTCCTTTGTATGGACAGGAGTTGACAGATTCCTGTAGGAGAAAAGTATAAACTTTTCAACACTGAAACCAGAACAAGGAATACTATCTCAAAAACTAAAAACTCCACGAAAAAATTTATATATCATAAATTGTGTTTTATCATGATCTACATTTTTTGTGCTGTAAGCTTTGTCCATCTCCTACGGTTTAGCGGATATGCAAAATTCCGTAAAATTCATCCGGAATAATGTAGTCTTCAGAGGCTATTCCCAGAAAATTCATTATATACGTATTATTCGTCAGGTAAATATCTGTAATATACGATATTTTAATCAAAATCGTTAGCCATTTCTGGGAAAATCAAACTTTACGAAAAAAGTTCCATGTATAAGATAGTTTGGGATGTCGTACCCTTCGAAGATACCAAAGTTAAATACCAAGTTTGGTATTTAACAGTCTTTTCGTTTTTGAGCTATGCTGTTCACAGACACACAAACACATACACGCACACATGGACATTTTTCTAAAAGTGTTGTTTTTTTTTTTTTTTTTTTTTTTTTAATTTAGGGAACTGCTATCCAGCTGTAGGCAGTTATGTGTTGCTTTATCATTTAAAACCTCGTCGTCTTCAGCAGATTCAAGAAATTGGAATCACGTCCAAGAAAACTGGTACAATAAAAATACCACAGCATACTTCCAGCTTCCACCAATTCTGGGTATAATCCACATCGAACCATCAAGGATTGCCATCTGACCTTCTTTTTACTTTCTCTACACTAACTATATACATACTGTATAGAGAAGGTATTGCACTCCACCCAAAATTCGATACCTAGATTTCACCGGAAATACACGTTTTAGGGTCCATAAAGAGTATTTTCTGCAAAAGGTCCGTGTGTGTCCGTCTGTCTGTGAACACGATAAGTCCAAAACGAAAGGTCGGTAAAATACCAAACTTAAGTATTTAAGTTAAGTATCTTCAAGGGATGCGACACGAAGATTTTGAGAAGAATCCCTCACCCCAAACTACCCTTTACTTGGAAAAAATTGAGAAAAAATTGATTTGCTCACAAATGGCCCAAACAATTCTGATTAAAATATTATATATGATATTTGTATTGCAAATAAAATGTATATTCTGAATTTTCTGGAAATATCCTCTAAAGACCTCTGAATTCAACCACATGGCAACTAGCTTTTAAAAGATTTGATTATTACGTTAGTCTAGTATATTCCCTTATTTCTCTTCTACTTACAGGAAAACAAGTAATTAAGATAATTTCTGCTAATGTTTATCTGGATTATCATACAGTAGATAGAATAATATGCTTTTCAATAACAATTTATTACCAAGATGTAGAGAAAGTCAATGGAACACATCATATTTTTACTTTCTCTACACGTACTATGTACATAGTGTATAGAGAAGGTATTGCACTCCACTCAAAAATTGGATACCGAGATTTCACTGGAAATATAAGTTTTAGGGTCCCCTGTATCCAGAAAACGTATTTTCAGAAAAAGGTCCATTGTGTGTGTCCGTGTGTTCATGTGCCCATGTGTCAATATGCCATGAGTCTGTAAACACGATAACTTAACAACTAAAATGCTAAACTTGGTATTTAAGTTTAGTTTTTTTCAGGGATGCGACACGAACATTTTTAGAAAAATCCCCCGCTCCCAAACTACCCGTCACATGGAACTTTTTTCGAAACTTTTTATTTTCTCTAACGATTTTGATTAAAATTTCGTATATTAAACATATTTACCTGACAAATAAAATGTATATTTTGAATTTTCTGGAAATAGCCTCTGAAAACTACCTTATTCTAGATGAATTTTACGGAATTTTGCATAACTGCTAAACCATAAGAGATGGACAAAAATTTACCACACAAAAAAGTAGAGCACATTAAAACACACAATTTTTGTTATATACATTTTGTTCATGGAATTGCACGTTTTAAAAAATGCATTGTTTTTGTATCAGCTTTGAAAAGCTTATACTTTTCTCATGCAGGAATTTGTCAACTGTCCATACAAACAAAGGAACTTCTGTCACATAGCAACCAGCTTTTGACTGTCACTTTAACCTATGGCACTCCATTATTCCGCTTCTACTTACAAAGAAGCAAGTAATGAGACTATTTCTGCTATTTTTTTTTCTCGATTAGAATGAAGTAAATAGAAGCATAAGATTTTTACCAAAAATTTGTTGAGAATGTAGACAAAGGCACGTGAATGGAACACATCAGATTTTTATGTTATTGCTCTTTTTCTTTTGAACCTCACACACCCATGGTGCAGTAGTTTTATGAGCTCGTATCTATAATCGTTCATGTCTGCTACACAAATTACACAGGTGCTGTTTGCAGAGAGATCATTAGATGCTAAGCCAGATGAGAAAACACCGCAGGTCATGTCATGAATTTTTGGCAACGCATGCTAACATACTTTCATCAGGTTGCTATAGTAGCCTCAGCTTGACAATTTTGATTTATGGTAGCTGAACTATGAATAGTTAACAAGAAATTTGTGCCAAATTCAATCCACATATGGAAAAGAGTGCTGAGAATGCTATATAAACAAAATATCTGATGAAGTTGTGTAATGATTTTGATGGACTTGAATATTAAAGATCTCTCAATATCACTATAGCCAGTTTGACAAGTTTCTGCTTTGGTTCCAGAAACTTCACAGTATATTTAGAAGTAGTGCTATGTGAAGGGTTTACATGCGTAAAGAATAACACTTTGTAAAAGGCAAGTGTGCACATGCCAATAAAGAGGGGTAAAAATCAAACTGTTCAATGTTAAACAGTTGGTATAATGCTCAATGTAAAATTGCGAAAAAAACAGCTCAATCTGCCCTTGTGAAATACAGAAGAGGAGCGAAGAATTTCTTTCGTAAATTTTAGAAAAAAGTATTAAAGACCTTCTTAAGCGGAACAAAATTGCGTGGCAGGAAGCAAAGGCGGAAGAGATGCGTCAGGTAGTCGAAAATGGAGAGGTCAGCGACATGTGGAAGGTTATTAGTCAGATCCGAAAGCGAAAACATACAAGTATTCCTGCTGGGGAATGGATAAAACTTTTTAAAAACGTGTATGAAAGAGGGCAGGTAGACATTGAATCAATTTCTTTAACTGTTGAAGAAATTGCTACAGCTGTAGTTGTGGAAATTAGCGAAATTAGCATAGCAGAGGTAGTTCGTGCAATAAAAGGTTTAAAAATGAAAATGCCGGAGGTATAGAAGGGCTATCAGTTGAGTTATTTAAGAACTCTCTAGAAATTAGTAAATTGGCATATTTGTATACACAGCCAGTTTCAATAAAACATGTGAAGGGGAAGAATATCCAGAAACATGGAAAACCGCCATTCTCCAACCTCTTTACAGGGACAAAGGGAGTTACAGCAGTCCAGAAAATTATAGGGGCATCTAGCTGCTCTCTATATTTGGAAAACTATACACTAGAATGTTATACGAAAGAATTAAATGTTGGATCATGACATACGACAAGATTTCTAAACTTCAAGCGGGATTCAGAGAAGGCTTTTCAACCACTGACAACATTTTTACATTCTCTAGCCCCGTATGTACAATGTACATAGGCATAGAGAAGTATTGTATTCCACCCCAAAAATCCGATGTCGAGATTTCACCGGAAATACATGTTTTAGGATCCACTGAGTCCAAGAAAAGCATTTGCAGAAGCAGGTCCGTGTGTGTGTGTGCGCGTGCGTGCGTGCGTGCGTGCGTGCGTGCGTGCGGGTGTGTGTGTAGCCTATCTCAAAAACGAAAAGACTGTTAAATACCAAACTTGGTATTTAAGTTTGGTATCTTCCAAGGATGCGACACGAAGATTTTCAAGAAAATCCCCCTCCCTTAACTACCTTTCACATGGAAACATTTTCGAAAATTTTGTTTTTCTTAAAAATGGCTCTAACGATTTTGATTAAAGTCATTTCTATCACAAATAAAATGTATATCTTGAATTTTCTGGGAATAGCCCGGGTTCGATCCTAAGCGACCGTGTGTGGAATTTGTGGTGGACAAGGCGGCGCAGGGGTTCTCCGGTTTTCCCCGCCATCGCATTCCACCGGTGCTCCATCTTCATTCATGTATCACCAGTGTCATCGCCTGCGGTGCCACAAGTAGTAAAAGAGGGCGTTAAACACTAAAAAAAAAAGAAGAAAGCTGTATGAAGCCAGTTTGTTTTTCAAAAATGTGGGTGCTTATAAAAAGTTCAAAAACCCAATTGTCATGTGCGTTTATGTATATGTGTGCATACATGTATTTTATTGGATTTTTATAAAAAAAAAGTCTGATGTGTTCCATTCACACGACTTTCTCTACATCTCTGTAACAAATCATTGTTCTTATTCTTCTATCCACTTCATGGTAATCGAGATAAACATTAGCAGAAAGGTTCTTATAGCTTGCTTCCTTGTAAGTAGGAGGGAAATAAAGGCGTTAGTCAACTCTTTTAAAAACAGGTTGCTATATAATTCTAGTAGCTTTGTTTGCATGGACAGGAGTTGATAAATTCCCGTTTGAGTAAGATATGTTAAAGCTGAAGCTAATTAAAAGGAATATCTCAAAAATGGCCAAAGTAAAAATAAGTATATATAACATAGATTGTGTTTTAACGAGCTCTACATTTTGTGTGTGGTAAGTTTTTGTCTGTCTCTTACAATTTACCAGTTATGCAAAATTACGTAAAATTCATCCAGAATAAACATGTTTTCAGAGGCTATTCTCAGAAAATTGAAGGTGTACATTTTATTTGTCATGTAAATATCTTAAATATAACAGATTTTAATCAAAATCGTTAAAGCCATTTTAGAAAAAATCAAAATTTTCAAAAAATGTTCCATGTAAAGGTTTGGTATTTAGTGGACGTTTCGTTTTTAAGCTATGCTGTCTACAGACAGACACAGACACACACACACACACACACACACACGGATATTTTGCTAAAATGTTTTTGTTTTGTTTCAGGGGGTCTCAAAACATGTATTTCCGGTGAAATCTTGGTATGAAATTTTGGGTGCAGTAAAATACCTTCTCTATACACTATGTACGTGTAGAGAAAGTAAAAATGAAAAGTTTTCATAAAAGCCTTTGAGATAAAGACGAGTAGGCAGTTCAAACGAAACATATAGATACAGAGCATACGTTTTATCCCGAGTGTGCGTCGCTGTGTATTTTACAATTTAAAACTCCCGCGTTATTTACTGGTGAGCAGAGCTAGGAAGCTCGTACCAATTTTCTTATGCAGGGCAAGAGCGGTTAGGCTGGCAACACCGTGCGGTGTTACTTGCAAGAGCAAAGGTCAACGTAGAGTGGAACCCATTACTGCAAAAGCGGTATCACTACACAACGTAGAACCACATGGGCAGCAAAAAGGCGTTCGAATAACATCTTTATTCTACTCAAACGTGATCAAAATCGATATACCCAAGGTCACAGGCTCAAACCCGGCGGAGGACGGTGGATTTTTTCAGGTGTAAATTCCTTAGCATGGCTATCTTCGGAAGGGAAGTAAAGCTGTTGGTGCCGTTTCGTAGATTTACGGCACGTAAAAGAACCTCAAGCCTGATAGAGGCCTCTGAGCAAAATTAAGCGGTTTTTCATACCCAAATTAGAATGGGAAGCTGAGAAACACAGTAGTTAAAGAGCGTCCATAAATAACACGCCATTTATATTTTTTTATAACCCTAGTAAGTTTTCTACTTATTTAGAAATCGATGGCAGGAATATATTATTGATTGCAAATTAGTTGAAAAGGTTACGCACAACTATCATATTGTTGCAGTCCAGAGGTATGGAGCTGAATTGAATCTATGCGGCATGTAGAAGAACTGTGAACACGGATATCTACCAATCCACTGAAAAATGTAATCGAAAAGAATTCAGTGTGATGTATTACGTACAAGTTGGACGTTTAGGCCCCAACAAATGCTATTAACTTGTTGATATACGAAACTGCAAAAGATTTCAAATATGCCGAGATCACACATTCTCGCATTACAAATCTTGTTTGTCGGAACGTAGAATGAGTTTTTCACTTGGAAGACTTCAGAAGTACATCTAGTTTTCAGTAATACAGCTTAGATGAGTAAAGTTTAGTTTAATTCCTGCTTTTGTTTTTACGGTAAGAGTCTGCAAATATTTAAGCAATTAAGTTTATTATTTGGATACTGTTTTATATCTGAAAATTAAATATTACAGTCCGTGTTATAGTAGCTTGAGTGTTTTCATAATGTACATATGTAAAGAAGGAAATCAGAGTCGCCCTTATATATGTAACAATTTGTATGTTGTACATAATGATCTCCTTTTACGAATATCTCATTAGTCATTTTTGCTCTCTGGAAACAGTGCTGTTTATTTAGCAACAGGTTTGTTTGCCTCTCCCCTGCGTTCTTCTCAATGACTTGTTTTGATGCGGCGAGACGGTCGGTCGCAACTTTCATATGGAACCTAGCTCTGCTCATGGGTAATAGTAACACAAACTGTAATGAGTTTTTATTAAGCTATAAGTGGTGTTGAAAGAGATGTCCATCTGCAATCCGAACCGATTCATAAAACCTGCGCTATGTTCGTCACTTATCAGATATTTGGTTGGATATAGGCCAACGGCTTAGTTCCATAAAGCAAAACAAATGAAGAATATTTATAATAAATATTTTCTGAAAACAATAGTGAAATAATATTTCCTGATTTGAATTGAAATTGTACCTGCAGTTTATAGTTATTAACTACTATTATTGTTATTTTATATATCATTTTGGTCCTTCGTTTTATTTACAGGCTATAAGTAAAAGTCTCTAAAATATTAATGAATAACATCAAAGAAGTGTTAAATATATTACACATTTTGAAATAACCACAAGATAATATGATGGCCTAGTGTAGCTGCTATTAAGTATTATTATTTATTTTAAAATTTGAGGAAACAACATATATTTCACTAGATATGTATAGAACAAATCTTTAAGATTTTTGTTCCTGAGACTAAGATTCTGGCATTCCAGGGCAAGAGTAAAAATCGTCCTGGAGAATGGCATCTTAGAACAAACTCAACTCATCAACTATCTGGGATAGGAACTTTAATTTGATATGTGTGTAACAAAATGACTGAATATAGAAAATATGTGGTACAATAAGAGGAATATTAAAAACAACGCTGGTCTGTATTCAGCTCAAACTTTATAAAGTAATGGCAAGACCGGTTTTATTGTTTCGTAGAGAATCCTGAATAGTACGACAAAAAGATTATAGCCAATTACTGGCTACTGAAATGAAACTTCTAAGATCATTATCACAAGATTAGACAAAATTAGAAACCTAGAAATAGGGTGAAATTAAGTATATTTGCATTACAGAACAAAATGGGGAGGGACATCTGTAGAGAATGGACACTTCAGGGATTCCCAGGACATACAGGTGGAAGAAATACAGGAAGAACTAGATTAAGATGGAACAGGTTGATTATCGCTTAGAGGCAGAAGATTATTATTATTATTATTATTATTATTATTATTATTATTATATTGAAGAATTCAATGCCATAGCCGCGATTTGACCACGGATCTCCCGGTCTCAAGCAGAATGCTCGACCACTGAGCTACCATGGCCACATGCCAGCATAGCATTGAATTTCTCAACTGACTCGCATGTTTCCCGGCAAACCACAAGGTGATCTCAAATTATTTTTAGAGGACAACCTTAACAGCGATTACAATGTTAAAAATACTTTAAGTCCCAGCATTCATAGTATAGCCAACTATTATGGTGAATATGGTGATAATTTTAATTGTTTTCTTAAGAGAAATCGTGTGTAGGACAAGAGCTGGATAGAGTCATTAGAGTTGTTATTATTATTATTATTATTATTATTATTATTATTATTATTATTATTATTATTATGCATGTTATATTCTAACTTTTACTAATATCTCTTAAAAGAGTTATATTCTCGATTTCGAAAAACAAATCACAAGTTAAAGGCTACATGGACAGAGAGAGAGAGAGAGAGAGAGAGAGAGAGAGAGAGAGAGAGAGCGCGAATCGAAGAAAGGTAATGTGGAGTTTACTTGCATGGAAAAAAAAATATAATTCTTCTGTCTCTAATTAAAGGAATTGCAAAATTCTATTACACCCAAATGAGAAACGCATGCGACAGCGACATCATTGGTAAAACAAATAAAGCATGCTTCAATTCAAGAGTTATATTACACTTAAAGCTTGTATTACAGTATAAATTCAACATTGTGGCGGAGAATGTCCTGTAGGGCAGCGATTGATGTAAATCTTTTCTTGGTAAGGTTACTTTAAACCTTGTTCAAGCAAATGTATGGAGTGGTTCCATTTAAACACACAGCCTTTGTTTTCCTGCTATTGTTCCAAGCTTGCCATTTCCATGGTCATTGGCTCTGCCTTGATGTATTCGCAGAATAGGTTTCTGTTTTGCCTTTCGACTCTTTCAAGAACTGCAGAATAAGAATTGTCTATTACCAGGAATTATATAAATATAACATGTGGGCTAATGAAATGAAAGGAGTAATGAGGAAACTATACTTGTGCATTTCATCATCTTTTATACCTTTTCTAGCCCCGTATGTACACAGAGCACAAATAGTATTAGACATGGACTTTCTGATTGTCTGTAGGGGATTTATTGAGGAAGGAGGAGGGGTTGTAGCTTACAGTTGTAGTCCAGGTTACCTAATCTCACTTCCAGTTGAGGGAGGTGGCTATTCCTATTAGCGAATGAGTTGACAAACCCGGCATTGGTTCGATATAGAACACTCACCTGCAAGGTGACAGTATCAGCCAATAAAATAAAAACATGACGTAATAAAGTACCCTACAAACGGTAAGGAACAAGCCAGTGCCGGTTTCTTTCTGTGCCTTGTGTACAATATATACAGAGCACAAATAGTAATAGACACTGAATTTCTGATTGTCTAAAGGGGCATTTATAGGGCGTGTTTTCTGATATCCGTTGACCTCTCCGTCGCTCTAATTGGGGAAGGAGGAGGGGTTGTACCTTACTGTTGTAGTACACGTTACCTAATCTCGCTTCCAGTTCAGGGAGGTGGCTATTCCTATTAGCGAATGCGTTGACAAACCCAGCATAGGTATGCTCTATTGGTTCGACATAGAATACTCACCTGCAAGGTGACAGTATCAGCCAATAAAATAAAAACATGACGTAATAAAGTATCCTACAAACGGTAAGGAATGCGGTGTACGGAACAAGACAGTGTCGGTTTCTTTTTGTGCCTTTTGTACTTAGGGATAGAGAAGTATTGTGTCCCACCCAAGAATTCGATGTCGAGATTTCGCCGGAATTACATATTTTAGGACTCCCTGAGTCAAAAAAAAAAAAAAAAATTCAGAAACAGGTTCGGTGTGTGTGTGTGTGGGGGGGGGGAACAGCATAGCTCAAAAACGAAAAGACGGTAAAATACCAAAATTGGTATTTAAGTTTGGTATCTTCCAAGGATGCGACTCGAAAATTTTCAAGAAAATCCCCCCACCCTTTAGATGGAACATTTTTCAAAAATGTAGATTTTCTCAAAAATGGGTCTAACGATTTTGATTAAAATATCGTATATTAAGGATATTTAACCTGGCAATTAAAATGTATACCTTGAATTTTCTGGGAATAGCCTCTGAAGAATACTTTCTTCTGGATGAATTTTACGGAATTTTGCATAACTGCTAAACCGTAAGAGATGGATAAAAACTTACCACACAAAAAATGTAGAACACGTTAAGATACAATTTATGTTAGATATATTTTTTTCGTGGAGTTGATCGTTTTCGAGATATTCCTTGTTATTAGTTTCAGTTTTGAAAAACATATTTTTCTCATATAGGAATTTGTGAACTTCTGTCCATACGAACATAGGAACTTCAGTCACATAGCAACCAGATTTTTACTATCACTTTAACCTATGGTACTCTCTTATTTCGCTTCTACTTACTAGGGAGCATGTAATAAGACTATCTGTGCTAATTCTTGATCGATTTGCATGAAGTAAAGAGAATCATAAGCTTTTTAACACTAATTTTTTGCAGAGTTGTGGAGAAAGTCATGTTAATGGAAGGCATCAGAATTTCAAACTGCAGTTTTAAAGGTTGTACCAAGGCCATTTATGCAATATATTTATATTTTCTATACTCAGTATGAATTATTATTTCTGAAATTTACGGAAGTGTAAGAAGTTATTCTCGTGAGTATTTATAATTAATATTGCATTGCTTAACTTGAAACTTATTCACTTTAAAGTGTATATATATTTTGTGTTAATTTGATTTTTTGTTTATTTAAAAAGGATGTGTAATGCAAAAGTTCAGCAACTTAGCAGTTCATGAGATTTGTTAGAAAGGCGTGTGAGCGGAAAGGAAGAGCAAGTGCCTGTATCATGTATTCATTCCCCTTCCCATATTAGCCTAGCTCCTCACTAGGACAAGGCACTCTAACATGGTTAAAAAAAAAAAAGTTTTGTTTTAGGCACTAATAAAACATCTATTATTTATAGTTTCAGAAAATGTATACTTTTGAGGAGTTTTAATCAGTTTAAATATGATTTAAATGCTAGTCTGCATTTCTTTAAAGCTGTTATGCAATGCTCCTTTTTAAAATATTTGTATCTTACATTCAGTTTTCTCAAAACAGCATTTTTGTATACTTATGTACTTTTTTCTCCAAAACTATGAGAGCTGGAAGTCTTAAATTTTCAACACATATATACAACATATAGTTAAACTTCCTGAACCACAATCATGATGTTATAGTATATATTGATCGAATTAATATATATATATATATATTGATCACAGTTTTACTACTGAAGTTGTATCATAGCTAAATAATTGAGGCTCAGAAGATAGCTGATTATACTAAGAACAAGCATGCAAAAGTGTATGTATTGCAAGCAGTTTTAAGACTAAATTTTATTACTTTTTTACTGAATGAAATACTTTTTATAGACCCAACCACATAATCTATTAATGTTAACAACCACTTGAAATAATTGTCATGATTTATAGAATAACTCATTCGAATTTCTGGAAAAACAATTGCATACTTTAAGAGCAGTGGTAATTCAACCCATTTAAGGTGTAATTTCCTTATGTTCAGACTACTCTGAAACAATTGCTGATCAGTATAAAGTTCGCCGTTTACAGTTAGTGTAACAAGGGCTTCAATTAATAAATATAATCCAACTAATCATCATTAACATAAGAGCCTATAATTCTTTACTTCTGGCTTTGCTGTGGTACTTTAGTTTCCTAATTTTACTTATCCAGCATTATACCATTAATATTGCTTTAAAGCAGAAGCTGGTACTGGAAAACCCCAACGTAAAGCCCAGCAGGCTTATTCTTTTAATAAAACCCGTTTTTGTTCTACTCCTCAGATATTTCGATAAGGTCATTGCTATCGACCAAATACTCTCCACGCGGAGATAACCATTTTGATGACTGATCTTATCTTTAAGTTTCTACATGAAGATGCTTGTTATTTAATTCGTAGTATTAATATTAATTTCCTGAGTCGCCTTGCTTCTTGGAAAAACTACCTTCATGTATTGTCATGTAACTTTTAACACGTCTTTCGCCCACCTACCATGCATAACGTTGTTAGAGAGAACATCTGCTGCTATTAAGAATTACTTTTAGATTAATAAAGTTATATTTTTATATAGAACTTCATTTTATATTAATTTTAACGCACAGAAGACCTTCTTTCCCTTATAATTTTAGCCACAAAATAGTTTTCCCTATTCCCATTAAGGTAGTCCAGGATAAATTATATTTCGTGTCTTGATTGCATGTAGGGTACAGAAATAATACTACTTTGTGCTTACATTAGTCGTGTGTAGTTAGTAGTGTGTTATTACAATGAGCTATTACTAGAGAGAGCAGAGGGGTTAATGTTTGAGGGATTGCAGGTTAAGGGGCTACCAAAGTGATAAATGTGATTTTCTAAAGTTTTAGAGCTTTAATTTTTTCATACTGGTATTACTGACAACAGAAGACATATTTACACTAAGTTTAAATCAAATATCTATGTGTTTTAATTCTGGAAGTGTTATAGTAACTTATTCGTTTTAATTACCTGCAGTAAAAAATATTGAGCTGCATGCACAATTTTATTTTCTCTAAACGTAATATGTACATAGTATACTGAGATTTCACCGGAAATGCACGTTTTAGGGTCCCCTGTGTCCGAAAAAAGAATTTTTAGAAAAAGATCCCTATGTGTCTGTGAACATGACAACTCAAAAACGAAAAGTTGGTAAAATAACAAACTTGATATTTAAGTTTAGTATATTCCAAGGATACGACACGAATATTTTGAAGATCTTTTTACCCCAAACTACCCTTAACATGGAAATATTTTCGAAATTTTTTATTTTATTAAAAGTCGCTTTAACGATTTTGACTAAAATTCCGTATAATAAAAATACTTACATGGTAAATATAATGTATATCTTGAATTTTCTGGGAATGACCTCTGAATAGCTCTTTTTTCTGGATGAACTTTGCTGGATTTTGCATACTAGTAAACTGTAATCAAAATAAAGGCATAAAGTAAAGACATTAACCAGTGTCACTCGTTTTATTTAATGTTACATCAAAGATGTGATAAGAAGAAGTATATAAACTCTGCACAAAAATTATATTATGTATAAATAAATGTAATTAAATACCATGCTGGTTGCAGCCACATAATATAGGCAAACTTGGAATGCAATTCACACAAATATTATGTGTTCCATTTGCATGACTTTTTCTACCTGTTCCTCAAAAAATTATTCTTACAAAGGTTACTTCAATTATCTAAATCACACTAATGAAGATCAACATTAGAGAATTAATCTTATTACTTGCTTCCAAGTAGAAGTGATATACAGGGCTAAAACAATAGTCAAGTTCTTTAAACTCTGGTCATGCGATTTTAATTCCGCTCACATTGCATGGCCATGATGAAAACAGTGAATAAGAACTTGCTAGGGATTGGACATTTTAAAATCAACAACGTAAACTATCTTGGAAATGGTTAACTCCAAAATAAATTGTGTCTTTTAGTGTGTTCTACATGTTTTGTTTAGTAAGATTTTTGTCTATCTGAATTCTATTTGTTATGTAAATATATTTATTATATATGGTATTTTAATCAAAACGGTTATAGTCATTTCTAAGAAATTCGATGTTCCAGGCAGTTTTTCCAAAATATTCGTGTCGCATTCTTTTAAAGTATTGAACTTAAATACCAAGTTTGGTACCTAAGCGACTTTTCGTTTTGAGTTATGCACACAAACACACAACCTTTTTTCAATGTTTATTTTGATTCAGGTGTTTCTCAAAAAAGGTATTTTCGATGAAATTTTAGTATCAAATTTCTTATTAGAATGCAATACCTTCCCTGCCTTTTATAAATTTTACATACATGGTAGATAAAGTAAAAACAATGTTTAACTAAGTATAATTCCAAGCCAGTATTATTAAAACTATCCACAGAAATAAAGTCATGAAGTAAAATACCAAAAACAGTAAAGGTAATTGTTCAACAACTTACAACTTTGTTGCAACAAAATGCTTAACAGGTTTCCAGTTTCAAATACAAGTCCATAGAGAGGCGATCTCAACATTTTATCAACCATGCTTTTTGGAGCTGAGACTTGGGCAACATTAAAAAAGAAAAAACAATCTGATGTGTTCCATTCACATGACTTTCTCTACATCTCTGAAACAAATTATTTTAAAAAGCTTATGCTTCTATTTACCTCATGCTAATCGAGAAAAATTAGCAGAAATAGTCTCATTACTTTCTTCCATGCAAGTAGAAGGGAAATAAGGAAATAACATGGGCTAAAGATTTAGTCAAAAGCTGGTTGCTATGTGACTGAAGTTCCTTTGTTTGTATGGACAGGAGTTGACAAATTCCTGTATGAGAAAACTTAAATTTTTTAAAGCTGAAACCAAAAAGCAAAGAATAAACCAAAAACCATCAACACCACGAAAAAAATGTATCTATATATAAATGAATTGTGAGTTTTAATGTGTTCTACATTTTTTTTGTGGTAAGTTTTTTTTTTTTTTTTTTTTTTTTTTTGTATCTCATACGGTTTAGCAGTTATGTAAACTTCCGTAAATTTCCGCCAGAATAAAGTAGTATTTAGAGGCTATTCCCAGAAAATTCAAGATATACATATTATTTCGCATATAAATATCTTTAATATACGATATTTTAATGAAAATCATTAGAGACATTTTTGAGAAAATAAAAAATGTCGAAAAAAGTTCCATGTAAAGGATAGTTGGGATGGGGAGATTTTGTAGAAAATCTTCGTGTCGTATCCTTGGAAGAAACCCAAACTTAAATACCAAGTTTTGTATTCAACGGTCTTTTCGTTTTTGAGCTATGCTGTCCACAGACACACGTATACACTGACATTTTTCTATAAATGGTTTTTTTTTTTTATTCAGGGTGTCCTAAAACATGTATTTCCGGTGAAATCTCGGTATCGAATTTTTGGGTGCATTACAATGCCTTCTCTATACACTATGTACATGGTACGTGTAGAGAAAGTAAAAAAGTATGTCTGAAACAACAAAAAGAAATGACTAAAAGTTCTCGATATCAGCTTGTTCACTATCAGAGAAATGTTGACATTCGGGGAGAGCATTGGAGTAGTAGAATAATATAGAAAACAATGTTGTGACAATCTGTGTAGCATATACAAACCAGAACAAGAAGGGAAGTCAAGGAAACTTCGAGAGAGAACCAAAAGGCTCAATGTAATATTTGATGATGATAATGCTGATAATAGTAACCACATTCCTGTGTCATAACTGCAATTTAGATGTATGATCTATCGTTATGTGGTCATTCGGATATAGAACCATAGGGTTGTATGCATATAGGCCAAAGAATGGATTTCTGAGAAGAAACCTGATTAGTTTCAAGTTTAACATTAAATTTCCCAGATCTCTTACATTGAAGCAGTAATGCAGGAGTTCCTGCAGAATATTTTTACATCGGAATTTGAATTTCCAGCTCTTCGAGATTATAGACGAGGGACTATATTTTATGCCCGTAAACAACTTACAGCTCATAACAATATACAGGGTGTTAGGGATATATAGATAAGAACATTTTGATAAGTGATACATTCATGTATATCTGCTTTGGTGTGATGGTTGTCTTTTCTCTTCGTCTGTCAGTACAAACTACACATTTTCCTTCCACGTTATCACACTTGAATATACGATCTGCTGACTAGGTAGTGTGGGGTCACTAGCCTTATAGAAAACATCCAAACTCAGTCCCGATACAATATTCGTAATAGCAAGGATCGCCACTCTAAATTACGCCTTCCGACCCCCGTGTCTCAGGGAAAGTAAACAAGTGTGCCTTCTGTGTGGCTCGCCTGCTTGGAGGTACTAAGCAACTTGAAAACCAGATATTCTTAATAAATAAAATTATAAGCCGGCAAATGAAGCAAGTATTAATGTAATGTTGTAATTTTAATTGTTTTCTCACAGAAACGGTATGTAGGACAGGAGTTGCATAGCTAGAGTAAGACTGAAAAATTCAATACCATAGCCGGGATTTGAACCACAGATCTCTAGCCGGATGCTCTACCACTGAGCTATAATGGCAACATGCCAGTATAGCATTGAATTTCTCTACTGACTCGCAAGCCTCCTGACAAACCAAAAGGCGATCTCAAATTATTTTGAGATGACAATCCTAATAGCGACTTACAATTTTGCAAGTACTTTAAGTCCCAGGATTCGTGGTATTGGCAACTATTATGGACAATTGTGATAATTTCAATTGTTTTCTCACAGGAACTGTGTGTAGGACAGGAGTTGGATAAGTATAGTCAGACTGAAATAGCAACTGCTATGCCGACATGTTGCCATGTAGCTCAGTGGTAGAGCAACCGGGTTCAGACCGGGAGATCCGGGGTTCAATTTTTCAGTCTGATTCTACCTATCCATCAATGTAATGCTGTTCATTGTAACGGTTCATCAAGAACTTCTTCCGCACCTAGGTTGGCATCCCTAGGTTTATCGCATTCGATTCAGACGTGATGTTACGATTATCGGCGTTATCAGGGGCTGAAGGCGCATGAGTTGTTTACTGTACTGGTTAGTATGGTCTATTATGCTGTGAGTTCTGACGTGTGCCTGAAGCGAAATCAATGTATTCTACAGAGGAACGTGTGTTTCTGGTGGAAAATGTTTTTAATGAACGTGGAAATTATACTGAGAAAGTGAAACAAAATTTCGTTGTCAGGTTCCCTAACTCAAAACCATCGCACAGAGATACTGTGCGTGATTTAATTAATAAAATTCGTGTCAGAAGTGGAACACCCAGTGCTAACAGAAGAAACAATATCGGATATATCGGATAGAATGCTTAAAAGTACACAGAAATAAATAAAAAAAGCTGGTCGAGTAATGTGATATCTCTTACGGTTCCGCATACAAAGAGTCAAAAAGGAACTAGGTTTGTATCCATGTAAGGTATCAGTCGTCCACGAATTAAAACCCACAGATCACTGGAAAAGAGTTCATTATTGTGAATGGTTTCAGAGGTTTATTTTGCACCTTGGAATTGACGTGTTAGTTACAGTTTAGCAATTAAGCAAAATTCCGTAAAATTCATCCATAATAAAGTAGTCTTCAGAGGCTATTACCAGAAAATTGTAGATATACATTTTATTTGTCAGGTAAATATCTTTAATATATGAGATTTTAATCAACCAAGTTTAGTATTTTACCGACTTTTCGCTTTTGAGTTACCGTGTTCATACACACAGACACACACACATTCACGAACCTTTTTCTGAAAATGCTTTTTTTTAATACAGGGGACCCTAAAACATATATTTCCGCTGAATATTGATTTTTTGGGTGGAGTGCAACACCTTCTCTATACACTACGTACATAGTGCGTGTAGAGAAAGTAAAACAAAATGTCTTCTCTAACACTAATATTTACAAACCTATTTATGGTTTATCAAGTAAGTGTGCCAGAAAGTTCTAAAAAACTACAACACAAAATCATTTTCAACAATATTTTAAACTATTTACAATTACCGTACGTCTATAAAAGTCATACCAAAATAAGTGGAAGATTCAAAATATTCATTTTAGTTAAAACATGAAAATGGGAAAAAATTATAAAAGTCATATTTTGACTCCCCTTAACCAATTTCGATCATTTTTCAGCACTTGAATATTTCTTAATTTGATATGGATTAATCAGATATCAGAATTTATGGTGGAATATAAAGGACCACAAAACAGACATGTTAGCAACAATCAAGGCCTGGTAGGTTACGTAAGTATTATCCGGGTTTACTGCGGTCAGGGAGCAGTACTTGGAATTGCTCGGGAATACCGACCTCTCTCTTGCTCAGCGATTATGTGTAATTCTGGCTGTACATACAAACCAATCTACAGGGTAATCCTAAAATCTTTCGCCTAACTTTCGACGAAACGTTGGTGTTTACAAGTACCAATACTTAAAAATAATTGTTTTTATGTCGCGTTCCTGTTAATTTATTTACAAACACCATGTGGTTGGCAATGCCAAAAGCAAGGTTAAACAAACACTGTATCTGCAGTTGCATAAGGTGGTCCCTACCCTTAGTTGCCTGACTAGTATACTATATATACGTTTTTCCTTTAATTCAAATTTAAAACTGGAGTTCTAGTAAAAATATTTGGGAATAAACCTATTAAATCATTATATAAAGTAATAGAGTAAATAGAAATGAAAATAAATGCTGATCCTTTATTAATATTTTTCTTCCTAATTAAAAGTTTAAATTCTTCTAAATCAGTTTTCATAATGCTGCCAAAGGCAACATCCATGGGTGTTAAGTGTTTCAAGTTCATATTCCAGTGACTGTGGCAAATGACGGGGATAGCCCAAGTAAAATAATCGGTGTGATACTTGAAAATTAATGGGGTTACATTTGCCTGTAGTTATGTTGGTTTTCTATTTTATTTATTTAAAAAAAATCACTGCAATTTTAGGGTAAACATTGTATATATTTTTACAATATAAAACATCTTGATTACTTGTCGTTTATGGTTGAAGGTTAGTACAACATGAAATTAGTCCTAGAGTACAACCCTATTTGTATAGTTACGCTTAAAACAAGCGGAACTTGTAGGTACTGACAGCAACAGCAACAGTTGAGTCGGAATGAAAAATTCACTGCCATGGCATTAAATTCCACTGCTGGCTCTCATCTTCCTCGTAAACCTCAAAGAGATCACAAATTATTTAATTTATTTAATTAAATCTTTACTCCAATTGCGACTTATAATATTACGAGAGGCACTATTTATATTTTGAGCTTTAACAACACTGATTGCGGTAGGTGCCCTCTAGTGCTTCCATTATTAAATTTGACGTTATTGACAACCTATTTTACGTTATTGGGTATTGCTGTTCACAGAGAGAGAGGCACTCGCAAAGTAACATTTTTCTAAAACTGAGGGGATCTCTAAACGTATGTTTCCGATGAAATCTCCACATCGAAATAATTGTACATACGTGGTTGAGAAAGTAAAAAGAAGGTGTCTTACAAATTCAATGGCATATCCATGAAAACAGTATCACATTCAACTCCTTATCGAATTTCGATTCTGTAACTGCAAAACCTATCGAAACTGAATCGAAAGGTTCAGGTGTTACAATACTCAAACGACAAACTCTCATAAGAGTTACGTAGTAGTGTTGGCGGAGGGGGTGAGGTTTATAAAGTATAATAGTTTGTAAAATATTCAAACCAATAACCAGCAAATACACTACTAATAAAAATATCTGAGTTTCAGTTCGTTAACGTAGATATGTTATGTTCCATTTTAATACATTTGTAACATGTACTTCAACTTCGTAACAAACACGACACAAACGGTTCACTCCACGCTCAAGCCGTTCATCTATTTGAGAAAAAAGCCTGTTGTGTTACCTTCACATGACTTTTATCTACTCATTTTGGACAGACTGTTGTTACCGTAGGTATCTACTTCGCGTTAATCGAGACAAACATTTTTTTTTTTTCAAATTGCTTTTAAAACCCTGTTTAAAGTGACTTAACTATATTGTTTGTAATATGATAGTGCAACAGAAACCCATTGAAAATGGTTTTAACTTAGAACCAAAATCCGGATTTGGAGGTCCTACTACAGCTATATGAGTGAGTCATTTTAACAGCAACAGCAACCCATTGAAAATGGTTCTGACTTAGGACCTAAATCCTACTACAGCTATATGAGTGAGTCATTTTAACAGCAACAGCAACCCATTGAAAATGGTTCTGACTTAGAATTCTGATCCGGATTTGGAAGTCCTGCTACAGCTATATGAGTGAGTCATCTTAAATTTGAACCATCATATTACAAATAATTTGCAGAAATGCTTTTATTGCACATTTCCTTGTAGATACAGCGGGAACTAGGCTTAAACGATAGTCAAATCTTCTAATGCAGGCTCTGCAACATATTCAAGAGGCCCCCCCCGCAAAAAAAAAAAAATAAATCTCTTACTTTTGGAAGAGAAGTTAACTATAGGTGAGTATAAATTCTCGATCTATTCCTGTGAAAACGGCTGATTATGTGTTTCCTTTACGGGAAATCTGAAAGATGCTATTGGTTTAAGAAAGTATGGCTGTAGTTTCAGCGCTTGCAAAGGGTAGCTTCAGGCGAACTTTGTAACAACATTTCGTAAACTGTTCCCAATAAGGGCAACTGCTTAATAAATGTAATACCACGAGTGTGCAAGAAGCGAAACGTTCTGGTAGACCAAACCTGCCGGTTCAAACTGTGCAAAAGATGGATGCTGTAATTATAATAAGCCAAAAAAATTAACCAGAAAGCATGAGTGTGCATCGTTTCATAAGTTTACAAAATCATAATAAAATGTATTGGCTATTTAATATGTATGATTAAAATTTAATGAAAAATCGCAAAAAATCTATTTTTTATTTCAATACCATAAACCAATTTAACATTCCTGGTATAAAAAGGTATAATTGGCCACCAGGTTCCATTTTTAAATCCCTTAACTAAAGCTACAGCAAAGCATAGAGGTGAAACTGTGCTGGACTCGGTAAGAAAAACTTCAGTTCGACGAGGTCTCATTCACACCATGCAAAGTAAAAAATGAAGTTGTGCAGCAATTCAAGAAGAAAATGACAGAATAGTAGCAGCAGCAAAGCAGAGGAAAAGGAAAGCTGAGGGTCAATCTACCAACCTACCATGCATTCAAATCTTTCCTTGTTTTCTTGCTATTTATATTTTATTCATTTTTACTTTCTCTATACGCACTTTCTCGATACCGAGATTTCACCGGAAATATACGTTTTAGGGTCCCTTATATCCAAAAAAAGCATTTTCACAAAAAGGTCGGTGTGTGTGTGTGTGTCCGTGTGTCTGTGAACACGATAATTCAAAAACGAAAAGTCGGTAAAATACCAAACGTGGTATTTAAGTTTAGTATCTTCCAGGGATGTGCCACGAAGATTTTGAGAAAAATTCACCATCCCAAACTACCCTTTACATGGAACTTTTTGCGAAAATTTTGATTTTCGCAAAAATGGCTCTAATGATTTGCATTGAAATATCATATATTAAAGATATTTACCTGACAAACAAAATGTATATGTTGAATTTTCTGGGAATATCCTCTGAAGTCTACTTACTTTATTTTGGACGAATTTTACGGACTTAAACCGTTAAACTACTGTTAAACCGTTAGACTTAGATAAAACTTACTGTATAGAAATGTAGAGCTCGTTAAAACACACAATTTATGTCATATATATTATTTTCGTGGAGTTGATCGTTTTTGAGATATTCATTGTGTTTTGTTTCATCTATGAAAAACTTACTTTTCTCATATAGGAATTTATAAAATCCTGTCCGTGCAAACAAAGGAACTTCAATCACATAGCAACCAGCTTTTGACTATAACTATAACCTATGGTACTGCCTTATTTCGCTTCTACTTACAAGGAAACAAGTAATAAGAATAATTCTGCTAATTTGTTCTCGTGTGGCATGAAGTAAATAAAGGCATAAGCTTTTTATCAATAGTTTGTTGCAGAGATGTAGAGAAAGTCATGTGAATGGTACACATCAGATTTTTCTTCCTGTAGAGCAGTTTGATACGTGGTATTTAAGTTTGTTGTCTTCCAAGAATACGACACAAACTTTTCAAGAAACCCCCAACTACCCTTTCCATGGAAATTATGTTCGAACGTTTTGATTTTCTTACAAGTGACTCTAATGATTTTGACTAAAATCTGTTATATTTAATATATTTACATGCCAAATAAAATGTATATCTTGAATTTTCTGGAAATAGCCTCTCAAAAGAACTTTATTCGGGATGAATTTTATGGAATTTTGCCTAACTGCTAAACCATAAGGTATGGATAAAAACTTACCACACAAAGTACGTAGAGCACGTCAAAATGAACAATTTATGTTAACTATTTTTTCTCGTGGAGTTGATCGTTTTTGAGATATTCCTTGTTCTTTGGTTTCAGCTTTGAAAAACATACTTTTCTCATACAGGAATTTGTCAACTCCTGTCCATACAAACAAAGGACCTTCAGTCACATAGCAACTTTTGACTATGACTTTAACCTATGGTATTCCCTTATTTCGCTTCTACTTACAAGGAAGCAAGTAATGAGACTATTTCTGCTAATTTTTTCTCGATTAGCATGAAATAAATAGAAGCATAAGCTTTTTAACAATAATTTGTTGCAGAGATGTAGAGAAATTCATGTGAATGGAACACAGATTTTTTTCTTGTTACTGAACATGGTTCCAAACGAAATCACTTTGAACGACTCAGTACAGTTGTCATCTAAACTTTTATTTCCAAACTCAGAATCTCCATTTGAAGCTGCCATTTTTATCTTGTGTTCGGTCGTTTTGAAGTGGTCATCTTGCTTCTTGTGCTGCGTGCACCTCTTATACAGGTATTCTTGGAATGTGCTGCACCTACTTTTTATATATTCTTTGAAAGGATAGAAACACATTTGGAATTTACAGCAAAATTGCTGGTTTTTTACTTTCTCTGTACGTGCTATGTACATAGTGTATAGAGAAGGTATTGCACTCCACCAAAAAATTCGATACCGAGATTTCACCGGAAATATATGTTTTAGGGTCCCCTGTATCCAAAAAAAGTATTTCCAGAAAAAGGTCCGTGTGTGTGTGTGTCCGTGTGTCTGTGAACACGATAACTCAAAAACGAAAAGTTGGTAAAATACCAAACTTGGTATTTTGGGTCAATTTTACAGGATTTTGCATAACTGCTATACCGTAAGAGATGGACAAAAACTTACTGCACAAAAAATGTAGAGCACTTTAAAACACACAATTTATGTTATATACATTTTCTTCGTGGAGTTGATTGTTTTTGAGATAGTCCTTGTTTTTGGTTTCAGCTATAAAATTTATACTTTTCTCATACAGGAATTTGTGAACTCGTGTCCATACAAACAAAGGAACGTCAGTCGCAGAGAAACCAGCTTTTGACTATCACTTTAACCTATGGTACCCCCTTATTTCGCTCCTACTAACAAGGAAGCAAGTAATAAGACTATTTCCACTAATTTTTGCTCCATTAGATGAAGTAAATAGAATAATTTGTTGCAGTGATATAGAGAAAGTTTTTTACAAATGAACCCCAAATTACAGTTATAAAATGAATGTTTCGAACATTTACCAAACCGATATCTCACGGGGTCATCTACTTGTCCCATCATAATCCTGCTGACTCCCTATTATTTAATCTAGGGCCACAGAATCGTAAACTACAGGCGAGATATAGCACCCATTTGTTCTAGCCGTATTTCACTGACAGGCCGTGAAGTAGAGGCTGTCTGAACGGCAGAGAGCACTTTAAATCAAACGAACATATTGTTAAATAAATGAGTTTTATACAAGCATTACTTTAATTTAATATACTTTTTAGGTTGTATATATTCCAGAAAACAGACAAAAAACATATTTTGTCTGAAAAAATTAAAGATAATTGATATATATATATATATATATATATATATATATTTGCAAAATAATGCGCTAATTTTGTGAAATAAACTACTGAATTTGAAAAATTAATGAAAACTAATAGAATGTGTACATTAATTAAGACTGACAAAAAATGTGATATATAATATATGTATTTCAAATTTCATTTACTGTAAAACTGGATTTATATGTGAATGTTTCATAATGAATCACATGGCTCATTTGTATTAGAACAATGAATTTAGACAGTAAAAAATGTATTATTTAAATTATCATGCATCATTGATATATGGCAAAAGTTTCACTTATTGTTTATAATAACTGGTATAAATTTCAAATGAATATCTTATATATTGTGGTATTTCCAAATTTTAAAGATACCTTAAAGAACGTTAAACTAAAAAAAGCTATAATTAAAGCTAAAAAATCATAGTATTACTGTGTTTGTCTGGTCTACATTTTTGTATTGGTTTCAATCTAAAATATTTTTTTCACAAAAATGGATCGCGCCTATGTTCTCCCTGTATTTTAGAGTGGAACTCAACACAGGTTCGTGTTAAGCCTTTATTTTCCTGTATCAAAAAGGACATTCAAATGACTATTTCATTTACGACTCTTGACCGTAGTAAGTGGCCAATCCAATATATTAGCGCGCAAAATTTCAACCAATCGGAACTCATTATCTCTGCAATTTAATATTTTTATCACACCCACGTGCAATTGTTTTTCTAAATTTATCACATTCAGTTGCATTTGTTTACTCTCTGAACTAATGTTCGTCTCATAATAATAGTATCAGTGTGCAGTGATAATCCCGTACATAATGCCAGAAGTTCCAAAAATTTTGGGGAAAGGTCTATCGCTGAAATACATATATTGATTGAAAACTCGTATCCGCAGTACTAAAAACAACAGAGAAAGTGTGTGGAACCAGTTCAACGAATGCTGTAAGCAATGAGGCCATGATTTACGATATGGACATCAAGTTGCTGTGATTTCGGTGCAAGTATACGTCAAGACAAATGAGATTTTAGGAATATTATTCTTCGTATCTATATAGGCTAATCATTGTTATTTTATTCACGAAATACGAGGGTGATCCAGAAAGTTACGAACGTTTTGGAATAACTAAATAATAACGAAAGTTACCAACACAAAACTGTATTTACAAACTTACAATACTTTATTCTATTTATCAACGTAATCTCCATTCTGCCAAGACATTTATTGTCACGTGGTACCAGTTTTTCAATGCAGATGTTATACTCTTCCATCGCTAAAGATTCTGAGCCAAGATGTTGAGGTTTTTACCGGTTGCGACATTTTTTCCGCCCAAAATGTCATGTATGGTGACCAAAGGGATTATGAATTCTTTTATCAACATTTTATTTCAACTCCTCCATAGCAATTGATAAACTTGCACTCCGGTGTTCATCGTACACCTTGATTACTCGTAAATATGCGTCATTTCCTCACTGAAGACTCGTTCATTGCATTATCACCACACACTTGCGTTATTTACTTGTAAAATTAGATTGGTCGAACATTTTGTGCAATAAAAAAAACGAATAAGTCCTTTGGCGGTAGAAAAGTATAGCATTGAAAAACTCATGAAACTGAACTGAACTGACAACCGAATCTCTTCTTTCTCGTTTGTCAATAGACATTTTAAGTTTTCCACTAGAAATCTAGAAAATTACGGTGGAAGTCATTTTTTCAGTTCAGTTCAGTTCAGTTGAGCTTTGGACGACGAGATAGCATAAGTGAGGTTATAGTTGCAGTATTTGTTTGTAATATGGTTTAAATATTTGTACCTAATGAGTGGAAAACGAAAGTTTTCACAAATCGAGGAAGCGAGAATAATATACTTTGTTCGTGATAACGAACTTTTATACAACTTTTATACAATGTATAGAAATATAGAAGGAGAAACAAAGGCTTTGAAAGGATTTGGGAGAGGTATTGGGAAAATCAACTAAGTAAATAATGTTTACTGTATAATGCTTAATAATTGTCAGTCAATTTTAGCTCTTAAATAAATTCAAAGATTCTGGAATAAAGTGTAGTACAATAGACTGGCACTAACTGTTAATTCATTGACCAAAACAACCATCAAAATATCCAACTCCAATTCATTTTCTTCACTGCCATGCAACCTTCTGAACCATTGTTCAGCCATTTTAATGATGTGCAGTTTTCAGTTTAGTTTTCTAGGAAAGCACAACTGAACTGAAAACTGAACTGAATATAACGGTTTTAAGCTCTAGTTCAGTTGAGTTCAGTTCAGTTTTCAGATTGGAGGAAAGCAAGCTTTTTCGCTTAGTTGTAGTCAAAGGCAGCAATGATGACTCGGAAAAGAATGTAATTTTATTTTATACACGAAATAGTCCTATTAAATACAACTCGAGCTACAACTTTTCTTTAGACAAATTCACTCGCAACAGAACGTTGTATTCCATAGAGCGTAGGCCACCTATAGTCGACCTATATTGAGGCGTTTCTACACCATCCGTCTATATAGAAGAAAGGCAGTTTCCCTTTGAGGAAACACAAACCGTGTATAGGACAGCAGTTGGATAGCTAGAATCAGACTGAAAAATTCAATACCATAGTCAGAATTTGAACCACTTATCTCCTGGTCTCTTGCCGGTTGCTCTTCTACTGAGTTACTATGGTAACATGCCGGCATTGCATTGCATTTCTCAACTGACTCGCATGTTTCCCGGTAAAACACAAGGTGATATCAAATTATTTTGAAGTGACAAACCCAGTGGCGACTTACAATGTACTGATTCATATTATAGCCAACTATTATGGTCAACGAGTTTTGATTTAATTGTTGTTTTTTTTTTTTCACAAGCCGTATGCAGGACAGGAGTTGGATAGCTAGAGTCAGACTGAAAAATTCAACGCCATAGCCGGGATTTGAACCACTTATCTCCTGGTCTGTAGCCGGTTGTTCTTCCACTGAGTTACCATGGCAACATGCCGGTATAGCATTGAATTTCTCAACTGACTCGCATGATATCAAATGACAACCCCAGTGGCGACTTACAATGTACTGATTCATATTATAGCCAACTATTACGGTCAATGAGTTTTGATTTAATTTTTTTCTCACAAGCCGTATGCAGGAGAGGAGTTGGATACGTAGAGTCAGACTGAAAAATTCAATGCCATAGCCGGGATTTGAACGACAGATCTCCCGGTCGCTAGACGATGCTCTTTCACTGAGCTACCATGGCAACATGTTTTATCGGCTTCGAGAAGTGAACTCTAGACTGCTGGGTAGCTCAGCTACTGTCGTGAACACTACCCTCCAGGCCGTTGGCCTTACCCTTGGTGGTAGTCAAAGACAGCGATGACGAGTCGGTAAAGAATGCACGACGGAAGCAAAAAAGGGTAGATGGCGGGAAACCTGACACACATACCTGCTATTTAACATTAACACTTTGTTACAGGGCAGCATCCGTGGAGGAGTGGCATGGAAATTGCCCCGGAATAAATCACTATGCAGACCGTCTCTTAATCAAGATGTTTTAGCATAAGTGGGTTTGTTGAGCGCCCGCAGGCCACTCACCTGTTCGACTGGGTGGCCCTCTTCCTCATTGGTTCCCGCCACGCATTATCACCATAATGGGGAAATTGCTATGTAAACTGAGAGGACCTCCGTCTCTAGATAATGATTAATAATTCCACAAGTTATTTCAACAAATGCAGCCAGCCTTGGGGATTTTAAGCGCTTTCTCTTCGACTCCATGATCACTTCAGAAGATGTGTTCTCCACGCATAAGAAATTCAGTGGATCGTTATGAGGCCAGACCGTCGTTATGTCCAGATAGATATTTAGATTAGCTTTGGTATGGTAATGCCTTATATTCGCTCTAAGAACAAAGGTGATGTAAACAAATCGCCGACACGTGTCCAAAACGATGACCAGGAGGTTTTTGGTGTAAGATACCTACTCGAGTATTACATTTGCTTTGAACCTGTAGCACATAAAGTATAAAATATCACATAGTGTATAATATGTACACAATAATATTTAAATTGCTTATATAAGCGTGTTTGATTTTCAGTACCATGTTCCTGTAAAAAGGAAGATAAAAACCTAAAGCTCATATTGATACAGATTCTAAAAATAATTTCTACTTTTTCTATATTAACTATGTAACGTATTGTATTCCACCCAAAATTCGATACCGAGATTTCACCGGAAATACATGTTTAGGTACCTCTGAATTCAAAAAAAGCATTTTTACAAAAAGGTGTGTGTTAGCGTGTGTGTATCTGTGTGTGTGTCTGTGTGTCTGTGGACAGTATAGCTCAAAAACGAAAAGTCCTTAAAAACCAAATTTGGTATTTAGGTTTGGTATCTTCCAAGGATGCAACACGAAGATTTTCAAGAAAATCCCACCACCCCCAATTACCCTTTACATGGAACATTTTTCGAAAATTTTGATTTTCTAAAAAATGGCTTTAACGATTTTGATTAAAATAGCGTATAGTACAGATATTTACCTGACAAATAAAATGTATATCTTGAATTTTCTGGGAATAGCCTCTGAAGACGACTTTATTCTTGAGGAATTTTGCATAACAGCTAAACCGTAAGAGATAGACAAAAACTTACCACACAAAAAATGTAAACCATACTTAAACACACAATTTATAATACACACATTTTTTTCGTGCAGTTGATCGTTTTTGAGATATTCCTTGTTTTTGTTTTCAGTCTTGAAAAACTTACACTTTTCTCATGCGGGAATTTGTCAACTCCTGTCCATACAATCAAAAGAACTTCAGTCACATAGCAACCAGCTTTTAACTATCACTTTAACCTATGGTACCCCCTTGTTTCGCTTCTACTTACAAGGAAGCAAGTAATAAGACTATTTCTGCTAATTGTTTCTCGATTGGATGAAGTAAATATTAGCATACGCTTTTTAACAATAATTTGTTGCAGGGATGTAGAGAAAGTCATGTGAATGGAACACACCTGATTTTTAACCATATATTGAGGCAGGATCTACAGGATTATCCCTTAATCCTAACTGATTAAAAGCTTAATATTTAACTATATTTGTAGGAGTTAATTTAACATTCTTTCCTTCTCGTCATCATTGAATAATAATTAATGTTAAGATTACCATTCCTGTAAATATAAGTTGTTCAATAAATTCCTAAGAAAATTTAATAAATCCGATTACCAATTAAATAGAGGCGGTGTTTCAACCTATCTACATATCTGGATTTTATTGTAACTGCATGCTTTAAGCCCTAACCCCAAATTTAAACTAAATTTATAAAATATATGAGTACATATGTGTAAATATTCGCATAACCCCAAAACAAAAAGTCTGATAAATACAAAACTTGGTACTTAAATTAATTTCAAAATATGTGACACGAAAGGTTATAAACTAATTTCCCTGAACCAAACTGTGCTTTGTATTTTCGAAGTTTTCGATTTTCTATAAAAGCGCCCTGACAGTATTAAAACACCTTAAAATATAATATTTCTGATTAGTAACGAAACAAAGTATAATATTAATATCTTTATGATTTGTTGAGAATAATCATCGTTGCAATTAAAAGAGCTAAGGTGTTTAATGTATGATTTAATTGGTGAACGAGAGAGAGAGTAACAATAATATTATTTACATCGTATTAAAATATATACGTGACATATAAAATGTGTGAGACGTTCAGGAAATAGCTGCCAAGTCCAAGTCCAATTCGTTCGCAAGTAATGTTCTATAATTTTATTTAGCTGGGGCAAACAAAAGGTGACGTAAATTAATTGGTGACATGTGTCCACACACGATGATCAGGAGTCGTGATTTCGTGTTTTTTTTTGTTTTTTTGTTTTTTGTTTTTTTGTTTTTTGTTTTTTTTTTGTTTTTTTTTTGTTTTGTTTTGAAAGACACTCGAAAACTACATTCGTTTTTAAATTGTAGCACACAAAGCATAAAATAACGTCAGGTAATGATTACATACGATCTCTTTAAAAGGCAGAATTTATTTCAAATAATCTTTTTATGTGGCCCATAATTGGGACGTCCTGGGTTCAAATCCCATGGGCTGACCAACCTGGCTGAGGATTTGTCGTGGTTTCCAAGGTAAATAGCAGGCTGAGTATTTAATACCAGGACCCAGAGTTCCACCTTCAGTCTAAAACAATAGCAAACCTAAAACTAGATGGAAATTACGATTGCGCTGTTATTTATCCACACGTAGCGTAATCTTCAGAGCTACGTACCGTTTGCCGTTCCGTACACAGACTGCGACTGACCGTCTCGCCTAATCAAAAGAAGTCATTGATAAGAGCGCATGGGTGGAGAGAGAAACGCACCTGTTGTCAAGTAAATAGTAGCTTCCAGAGAACGAAAATTACTTATGAGACATACTTAAAAGCAGATCATTATGTACAACATACAAACTGTTACATATATAAGACTGACTCAGACTTTCTTCTTTACATATGTACATTATGAAAACACGCAAGCAATTATAATACGGATTGCAGTATTTATTGATCTAATATAAATTAATATCCAAATAATATAATTAATTTCTTAAATTTCTTCGGACTCTTACTAGGTAAAAACGAAAGCAGGAATTAAACTAAAGCTTTACTCATCTACAGCTGTATTACTGAAAACTATATGTACTTCTGAAGTCTTTCAAATGAAAAAATTATTCTACGTTCCTGATACACAAAATTTGAAATGGTCGTTCTGCTTCGCAGGATGTGATCGGGCATATTTGAAGTATTTTATCATTTCCGTATCAGTAACTCCAAGAAAATGTCATTTTTTGGGATCTAAAAGTGCAGCTTGTATGCGATACATCACACTGAACCTGTATTCTTTTCAATTCAGGTAGGATGCTAGTGGATCAGTAGATCCGTCTTGACAGTTCTTCTACATAGCTCACAGATTCAGCTCAGCTCCAAACATATAACAGTTGTGAGAGTTATGGGTAACTTTTTGAACTAAATTGTAATCAATAATATGTTCCTGTGAAGCTGTTCTGTTACTAGACGTTTGACAGTTTATATACTAGAACTGCCATCGAATTCTAAATAAGTACACTGGTAGAAAACTTACTATGCTTGTAAAACAAATTGATTTTTTCCTCATTTGAGTAGATGTTATTCGAACACCTTTCTTGATTCCCACGTGGTTCTGTGTATTGCAGTGATATAAGTTTTGCAGTAATGGGTTGCACTCTACATTGACCGTTGCTGGCGCAAGTAGCGCCGCATGGTATTGCCAAACCTGGCTGCTCCTACTCTGCATAAGGAAATTGGTACGAATTCCTAGCTCTGGTAATCAGTAAACTGTACGTCTCGTTAACCCTACCTACTTGTCGGGAGCTAAGTGGTAACTATGGTGTGAGGAGATGAGAACTTAGAAAACTAGCTTCACTTTGCCATCTCACTAAGGATAGCGCCATCTGACTACGGATGGCTAAAGGAAGGTAGTATGGTTCTGAGATAATGCCTTAAAAGGCCACTATACACCACATACCGTCAAAGAGATATCTTACCGAAACGTTTCGTCACGATGAGATCAAGTTATTAATGCGACAAAATATAAAATATATTAACAAAAACTAACTTTATTCTGGCAACACCATTCCCGAAATCTCTCTTAATGCTGTTTTCAATTTTTAAAAGCTTGTCGTTTTGTCTAGCGATATCGTGGACTTTTGAAGCCATAACCAGCCGCTTAGATACCTGACTATCCATTCTTGTATCCCTCTTGTACTTACAACGAAAGGTGTAATGATATCTGCAGACGTTTATATCAATCAAGCTGAAGTACAAAAAAAAGCTTGCGTAAGAATAGTTCTAGAAGGTATATATAATTACTACCGATCATAAGTTTTTGAACACCCTTGGTTTCCTGAGATAAGAGGTATTATGGCACCAATCTAAGTTAATTTTTACTTTCTCTAGCCCCATATGTATATGTAATATTTCACCAGAAATATATGTTTTGGGGTCCCCTGAGTCCGAAAAAAGCATTTTTAAAAAAAGGTCCATGTGTGTGTGTGTGTGTGTGTGTGTGTGTGTCTGTCTGTCTGTCTGTCTGTGTCTGTGGACAGCATAGCCCCAAAACAAAAATACCGTTAAATACCAAGCTTGGTATTTAGGTTTAGCACCTTCCAAGGATGCGACATGTAGATTTTCAAAAAATTACCCCCACCACAAACTACCCTTTACATGGAAGACATTTCGAAAATTTTTATTTTCTTAAAAATGGCTCAAACGATTTTGATTAAAATCCCGTATATTAAAGCTATTTATGTCCGAAATAAAATGTATATCTCGAATTTTTTAGGAATAGCTTCTGAAGACCTCTTTATTCTGGATGAATTTTGCTGAATTTTGCTTAACTGCTCAACTGTAACAGCTAGAAAAAAATGTACTCCACAAAAAAATGTACCTCATGACAAAACACACAATTTTTGTCCTTTACGTTTTTGTTGTGGAGGTAACCGTTTTCGAGATAATCCTGGTTATTGGTTTCCATTGTGAAGTACTTAAACTTTTCTCACAACGGAAGTGTCTGTTTTTCTTTTGCTCTACTCCTGGCCAAGCAAAGAAGTGATTTGCAATGACACTCGCATAACGATAGCTTTTAAAACATTTGACAATCACTTTAGCATAGTGCATTCCCTTATTCCCTTCTACTTATTAGGAACTCAGTAATAACATTCTGCTAACATTTATCTTGATCAGCATTGTGTACAAAGAAGAATAATCTTTTGTAGAAGTTTTGTAGAGCAGCTAGAGAAAGTCATGCGAGTGTAACACATCAGATTTTTAGAATTAGAAACATTAATCCATTTCATCATGCTACGAGGGCTCTTCCAGAAGTACCCGACCAAACAAAGAAAGCTCAAACATTTTGGGGAAAAACATATTTACCTCTTTACATATTCTCCTTTCAGCTCGATACACATTACCCAGCGATGTTCAATCGCTTCGATACCCTGTTTATAGTAAGAACTATCGAGGTCTGCAAAATAACCTCAGCTGCAGACACTACCTCTTCATTGTTGAAAAATCTTCTACCACCAAAACATTTCTTGAAGTCTGAAAACAGAAAATAATCAGAGGGGGCTAAATGTGGCGAATAGGGTCCAGCAGTTCAAACTTCAAGTAATTGATTTTGGTCATGGTGATAATGGACGTGTGAACTGGTGCATTGTCTTGATGAAACAAAACTTTCTTTTTCGCTAAATGCAGTTTTTGCTCGATTTCATCACACAAACGCAGTAACAAGTTCGAATGATATTCGCCATAGATTACTTTTCCTTTTTTGAGATAATCAATGTAAATTATTCCGCATGCGTCTCAGGAAACCAGCACCATGACCTTGCCTGCAGATGGAACTGTCTTCCCCTTCTTTGGAGCCGATTCTCCCTTTCCAATCCACTGTTTTGATTGTTCTTTCGTCTCAGGTGTGAAGTGATGGCCCCAGGTTTCATCCATTGTTATGAATCGGCGCAAAAACGCAGTCATGTTGCAGAGAAACATTGCCAAACATTCAACTGAAACATCCTCACGACGCTGTTTTTGTTCCGTTGTGAGCCAATGCAGCACCCACAGGCACACAACTTTCTCATATTCAAATTTTCAGTTGGTATGCGATGTACAGAACTTTTAGAAATGCTTGCAATGTCTGCTACCTCGCGCAATTTCAGTCGACGGTTATCCATCCAATACCATTTTGCGGATTTCCTTTTGACTGGTGACCTCATTTGGTGGACCACTGCGATGTTCGTCTTGGCAGCTCGTACGGCCGCGCTTAAACTCTACCACTCAATGTTTCACTGCTGTAAATGGAGGAACAGTCTCCCCCAAAGTAGTGTCTAGCTCAGCTTTAATATTAGTTGGACTAAGACCTTTCAAATTAACATATTGTGTCAAATAACGATGACCAGTTTTATTCATGCCTACAAATTCGGTGAAAGCATTCACTAATGATAGCTAGCAAACAAATGCTAAACAATGTAAAACTTCAAACTTAAGCTTTCTAAGATTGGTAAGTTTTACCATTGTTGTTGTTTGAAGTCTAAATTTGATGACCCTTATAGGAGCACTTCCCCTCTAGTTTTGTTTGAACATAGTATTGTTTAATGCAACCAGATGTCGTTCATGAAAGCTAACACACTCTAATTAAGCATTTAGAAGCAAGTTAGAGCGACACCTATGTGTCCAACATTATTATTGTGGTGTGTGTAGTTTAAACGTTAAAATGGTTGAAAACAATGCGCTTTCGACTGAAAAGCCTGAAATAGTGAAACAAGAATATGCTTCAATGGGAAGTGTCCATTATACTATTTTCATACTAATAATAATAATAATAAGGATGTTCCAAAATATGCATCCAGACAATTTTACAACCTCTGGCAAACAACATGGGCACAATGACCTCCCAGCAAACTACACGGAATTAAACAGAACTCAAAACTATTATATCCACTGCAGAAACTGAGACGGAAAGACAAGGTTGGACACACCAAGTTAACCCATTCCCATCTACTGAATAAAACAGCCCAACCTGAATGCAACATTTGTCACACTACCATCACTGTACGCCACTTACTCTCAAGTGTCCTCAGTATCAACAGCAGCGAGCAGACATCCAAAAAGCTCTCAGCAATTCATCACACAGCAAAATACTACTTAAATACTTAAAACTAACAAATCTGTATATTGGAATATTATGTTATATAATTTATTTACCAATGTAAATTGTTTTTATCCTACAGATATTTGTAATAGACACCGTTGCTATGCAGAAACGACATAAGAAAACTTGAACTTTAAATCAAAGTGATAGTTATTAGCACAACGGGAGGGATAAAGTAAACAAAATTCACTCGTTGCTCTGGTAACGACTGGGATAAATTAAATTAATAATTGGTTGATAATTACAAATTTTCTATAACCTTTTAACAGCAACATTTTATTCTTTAGCTACATTACTTATTTAAGAAAAGCCAACACCTTGAAAAATCTTGATATATCAAGGTCTTCCAACACTTTTAATGTTGATTTTAACATAGGATATTTTCTCCACAGAGAAGAAGACCTGCAATTCTTTGAAAGAAAATTAAAATAAGCAAGAATCACTTCTTCATAGTCACCTGAACATTTCTTCGTATCTATCAATCCTTAAATTGCTGAAACTCTTTTTCCGTGAAGTTGACGGTAATAAAGCCTCAACTGCTTCTTTTGCTTCATTTGATATATCATTTGGAAGCGATATATTAACGTCCTCAACGTCCATCGTAAGCTTAAACTTGGCCCGCCGGGGTAGCGTGGTGGTAGCATGACTGCCTCACGTTCAAAAGGTCGTGAGTTCGAATCTCGCTTACGGTGAGTTACCCGGGTAAGGTTTTATTCGGGGTTTTCCCTTATCCTGAGAAGACGAATGTCGAGTAACTTTAAGCTCCATGGACCCCAAGATCATTTGAGCACCATATCATCAATTACATTCATCGTCCGATATGACCAAACCAGGACGTTAAATGACACAAAAAAAAAAATTAAATTATAAGAATGCCGCAATTCCATACCTTATTCCCTGTTTAATCTATTACTATCTGTTGTAAAGGTATTATCTTAATATTTGTCATATATTTATTTATCATACCTGTAGCATAAAATAATGTATTATACAAGTGGAAAAACCTCTATTATTCCTTCGGGTCGCGTTCTAAATTGTTCTACTCCTGGATAAACTCTCTGTTTATCTACTTGTATAATAAACAATTATTACTCATTTAAATGATGCCGTTAAAACATGTTGTCGCGAAATGATTACCTTATTCTAAGTTAAAGCGACATAAAATAAATAAATTAAGAAAATAGTAATAAGGATCGTGATAATATTGGAAGACTTCGAAATCTAAAGATAAATACTTAGTAGCAAGTAGTAGATGTGATCGCTTCGAAACAGCACACATGCTGGCAGCGAAAATCTGCCAGTTCAGGAATCTGGGAGTGTCTCAATAGTAAAAAATCTGATTTGTTACACTCACATGAATTTCTCTAGCTGTTCTACAAACTTATACATAAGATTCTTCTACTTTCTGCACCTTGCTAATCGTGGTACTCATTAGCATAATGTTCTTATTATTTAGTTCCGCATAAGTAGGAAGAAAATAAGGGAATACATTAGGCTAAACCAATAGTCAAATGTTTTAAAAGCTGTCGTTATGCGATTGTCATTACAAATCACTTCTTTTCTTGTCCAGGAGTAGAACAAAAGAAAAACGGACACTCCCGTCTGAGAAAAGTATAAGTACTTCACAACTGAAACTAATAACAATGAATACCTCGAAAACGGTAAGCTCCACGAGAAAAATGTATATGACATAACTTGTGTGTTTTAACAAGATCTACATGTTTTGTATAGTAAGTTTTTGTCCATCTCTTACGGTTTACTAGTTATGTCAAATTAAGCAAAATTCATCCAGAATAAACAGGTTTTCAGAAGCTATTCCGAGAAAATTCAAGATATACATTTTACTTTTTAGGTAAATAGCTTTAATATATGATATTTTAATCAAAATCGTTAGATCCATTTTTAAAAAAATCAAAATTTGCGAAAAAAAATCTATATAAAGGGTAGTTTGGGGTCTGGGGATTTTTCTCAAAATCTTCGTGTCGCATCCCTGGTAGATACTAAACTTAAATACCAAGTTTGGTATTTTAGCTACTTTTCGTTTTTGGGTTATCGTGTTCAAAGACACACGGACACACACACACACACACACACACACACACACACGGACCTTTTTCTCAAAATGCTTTTATTGGGTACAGGGGGTCATAAAACATGTATTTCCGGTGAAATCTCGGTATCGAATTTTTGGGTGGAATACAATACTTCTCTATCCCTATGTACATTGTACAGATTATTGTTAAAAAAATTCTTCTATCTACTTTGTGATAATCGGGATAAACATTGGTAGAAAATGTCTTAATTTCTTACTTCCTTGTAAGTAGAAGGAAAATAAGAGAATACACTAGGCTAAATACATAGTCAAATCTTTTAAAAGCTGGTTGCCATGTAGTTGTAATCCGTTTCTATGTAGGGCCAGGAGTTACATATTTCCACATGAGAAAAGTTTAAATACTTTAAATCCAAATCAAACAACGAATATCTCAAAAATGGTCAATTCCACGAAAAAAACGTATAGGACATAAATTGTGTGCTTTAACGTGATTTATATTTTTTGTTAAACAAGTTTTTTTTTTCTGTCTGTTACGGTTTACCTGTTACGCAACATTCGGCGTATTTCATTTAGAATAAAGGTGTCTTTAGAGGCTATTCCCAGAAAATTCAAGATATACCTTTTATTTACCGTATAAACATCTTTAATATACGGCATTTTAATCAAAATCGTTACAGCCATTTTTGAAAATATCAAAATGTTGAAATTTTTCTATGTAAAAGGTAGTTTGCGTTGAAGACATTTTTCACAAAATCTTTGTATCGCAACCCTGGAAGATAGTAAACTTAAATACCAAATTTAGTATTTTATCGAGTTTTCGTTTTTGAGTTATCGTCTTCAAAGACACACAAGCACCTTATTCTAAATATCCTTTTTACTTTCTCTACACGTACTATGTACATAGTATATAGAGAAGGTATTGCATTCCACCCAAAAAATCGATACCAAGATTTCATCGGAAATATATGTTTTAGAGTCCCCTATATCCAAAAAAAGCATTTTCACAAAAAGGTCCGTGTGTGTGTCCGTGAACATGATTACTCAAAAACAAAAGTCGGTAAAATACCAAACATCTAAACTACCCTTTTGATTTTAACAAAAAATGGCTGTATAGATTTTGATTAAAATATCATATATAAAACATATTTATCTGCCAAATAAAATGTATATCTTGAATTTTCTGGGAATAGCCTCTGAGGACTACTTTATTCTGGATCAATTTTACGGAATTTTGCATAACTGATAAACCGTAAGAGATGGACGAAACTTACAACACAAAAAATGTAGAGCACTTTAAATCACACAATTTATGTTATATGCATTTTCTTCATAGAGTTGATCATTTTTTAGACATTATTTGCTTTTGGTTTCAGCTTTAAAAAATTATTCTTTTCTCACACAGGACTTTGTCAACTCCTGTCCAGACAAACAAAGGAACTTAGCACACATAGCAACCAGCTTTTGACTATCACTTTAACCTATGGTTCTCCCTTATTTCGCTTCCACTTACATGGAAGCAAGTAATAAGACCAGTTCTGATAATTTTTTCCATTAGTATGAAGCAAATAGAAGCCTAAGCTTTTTAACAATAATGTGTGGCAGAGATGTAGAGAAAGTCATGTGAATGGAAGACATCAGATTTTTTGGATACAGCGGACCCAAAAGCATATATTTCCGGTGAAATCTCGGTATTGAATTTTTGGGTGGAATGCAATACCTTCTCTATACACTATGTACATGGTACGTGTAGAGAAGGTAAAAAGAAGACTTCTGAATGCAGGTTTGAAGGGTTGCTAAGAAACTCATTACTGAGGGCTCCCAATAAAAAAAAAAATGACATTTTGAAATCTTTGACACAAAACGCTGACGATTTGTCAGGCTTATGAAATGAGAACCATCTCATCCCCTACATGAAGCATGGAGGTGTTCAGTGATGGTCTGAGGCAACAAAGCAGGTGATATTGTAAAAATGAGAAAATAATTAAACAACTCTGATGTGTTCCATTTCCCATGAATTTCTCTACATCTCCGTAACAAATTATTGTTAAAGAGCTTATTCATCTATCTACAGCATGCTAATTGAGATAAACATTAGCAGAAATACTTTCTTATAAGTAAAAGTAAAATAAGGGAATACACTACACTAGTCAAATCTTTTAAAAGCCGGTTGCCATGTGGTTGAAATCCATTTCTTTGCATTACCAGGAGTTGACAAATTCCTTTGTGTGAAAAGTTAAAAGTGTTTTAAAACTGAAACCACTAACAAGGAATATCTAAAAGATGGCCACCTCTTCGAAAAGAATGTATATGCGTTTCAACGAGATCTACATATTTTGTGTAGGAAGTTTTCCTCTATGTCTTACAGTTTACTAGTTATGGAAAATCCAGCAAAATTCATCCAGAATAAAGAGATCTTCAGGGGCTATTCCCAGAAATTTCAAGACCTTTTATTTGTCATGTAAAAAACTTTAATATACGATATTTTAATCAAAATCGTTAGAGCCGTTTTTGAGAAAATAAAAATTTTAGAAAAATGTTCCATGTAAAGGGTAGTTAGGGATGGAGGATTTTCTTGAACATGTTCATGTCGCACTCTTGGAAGATACTAAGCTTAAATACCACTATTAATTTTTGAGCTATACTGCCCACAGACACACTCATACGGACATTTTTATAAAAATCTTGTGTACCATTCACATGACTTTCTCTACATCTCTGCAACAAATTATTATTAAAAATCTTATACCTCTATTTACTTCGTTCTAATCGGAAAAAATTAGCAGAAATAATCTTATTACTTGCTTCCTTGTAAGTAGAAGTGAAAAAAGGCAGTACCATAGGTTCAACAGATAGTCAAAAGCTGGTTGCTATGTCACTGAAGTTCTTTTGTTTGTATGGACAGCAGTTGACAAATTCCTCTATAAGAAAAGTATAAGTTTTTCAAAGCAGAAACCAAAAACAATATCTCAAAAACGATGAACTGCACGAGAAAATGTATATAACATAAATTGTGTATTTTAACGTGCTCTACATTTTTCGTGCAGTAAGTTTTTATCCATCTCTTACGGTTAAGCAGTTATTCAAATTTCCGTAAGATTCAACCAGAATAAAGTACTCTTCAGAGACTATTCAGGTAAATACATTTAGTATACAAAATTTTAATCAAAATCGTCAGAGCCATTTTTGAGAAAAACAAAATTTTCGAAAAAATTTCCATGTAAAGGGTAGTTGGGGGTGGGGTGATGTTTCTCAAAATCTTCATGTCGCATCCCTACTTAACTCAAATACCAAGTTTGGTATTTTTCCGACATTTCGTTTTTGAGTTATCGTGTTCACAGACACACGGACACACACACGGACTTTTTCCAAAAATGCTTTTTTTTTTAGATAAAGGGGATCATAAAACATATATTTCCGGTGAAATCTCGGTATCGAATTTTTGGGTGGAGTGCAATACTTTCTCTATACACTATGTACATAATGCGTATATAGAAAGCAGAGACCTTTTGGTGCAATAAAATACCTTCTCTATACACTATTTTCAGTGTAAACTCGTTTTAGTGTCGTTATGTACACAAAAGATAGTTCACCAGGCTATCTCTGGTTATTAGCTTAAGGATGTTGACCTTTACTTGTGGCCTATCTGGATAGTACCACACTGTAATTTACCAGTGAAATTAATACAAAACAAAATATTAAGCAGTGCAACATTAAATTAAAAAATACATTTTTATTAACAAGACTATAGGAACACCAAGTTTTGCTTCCCATTGGAAATAGAAACCTACAAATAACTTGACCTGGTGGTTAGTAGTACTATTGATTTTTACTTTCTCTACACGTGCTTTGCACATAGTGCATAGAGAAGGTATTGCACTCCACCCAAAAATTTGACACCGATATTTCACCGGAAATATATATTTTAGGGTCTCCTGTATCCAAAAAAAAAAAAAAGAAGTATTTTTAGGAAAAGGTCCGTGTGTGTGTGTGTGTGTCCGTGTGTCAGTGTGTCCATGTGTCTGTGAACACGATAACTTCAAAATGAAAAGTCGGTAAAATATCAAACTTGGTATTTAAGTTGAGTATCTTCCAGGGATGCGACACGAAGATTTTGAGAAAAATCTCCCCATCCCAAATTACCCTTTACATGGATCTTTTTTCGAAAATTTTGATTTTCTTAAAAATGGCTCTAACGATTTTGATTAAAATATCGTATATTAAAGAAATTACAAATAAAATGTATATCTTGAATTTTCTGGGAATAGCCTCTGAAGACTACTTTATTCTGGATGAATTTTACGAAATTTTGCATAACTGATAAAACGTAAGAGTTGGACAAAAACTTACCACACAAAAAATGTATAGCACGTTAAAGCACAGAATTTATATTATATATCTTTTTTTCGTAGAATTGATAATCTTTTAGATATTCCTTAATTTTGGTTTCATCGTTAAAAACTTACGCATTTCTCATACAGGAATTTGCCAACTCCTGTCCTTACAAACAAAGGAACTTCAGTCACATAGCATTCAGCTTTTGACTATCACTTTAACCTATGGTACTCCCTTATTTGGTTTCTACTTCCAAGGAAATAAGTAATAAGACTATTCCTGCTACTTTTTTCTCGATTAGCTTGAAGTAAATAGAAGCATAAACTTTTTAACAATAACTTGTTGCAGAGATGTAGAGAAAGTCATGTGAAAGGAACACATCAGATTTTATAGTTTTCTTTTTGGTCGTCGCACTAATGTACACTGTTGATATTGTAAGGTTATTTTTATAGTAGAATTCAAATTTTATTTTATTTTTTATATCGATCATTTTTAAGTTGTCTGGTTTACACTGTAGTTGATATTGTTATTACTTCAATACAGAAATATATTGCATTGGCATTTTGATCGGTATATCTTGTATTAAAATAGCATCTAGAGTTCATCTTTGGATACTCAGGAAAGTGAAGAAAGTCATTCCTTACTTACTTTTCCTTGGCGTTACAATATTTTGGCATCGCAGATAAGTTCAAATAATCTGCTTTACGTTTGAGATATTTCCCACTTGCTCCTATTGTTGTTTTTATTATTATCTTCATTATTATTATTATTATTATTATTATTATTATTTGTATTTGTATTAAATAAATGAGAGTGGTTGCTGAATATAGGACTTAAAAATAAACTATAAAATACAACAACAAAAAATTAATCTAAATACAAATAAAATCAAAATAAATATCTAGCTAATGACAAAGAATGTCAGAATTCTGTATTGAACATTCTACAATGCAAATCCAAAGAAAAAAGAAAGAAAAGACACATGAAGGTATATATGGAGCAGTTTCCTTTGAAAGGACAGAACATGTTGAAAGACCTAATTTATCCATCTTCTGCTTCTTCTTCTTCTTATTGTTATTATTACGTTTATTTTTAAATTATTCTTACAGATTACAAGAGATGTTTGGAAGCCCCTTGAAATTTAGATACATAACTGGTGCAATGATCGTCTCAGCACGGTGGAAGCGCGGCTGCTTGCCATGCGGGAGACCTGGCTTTGATTCCCGGTACCAGCGTGGGGAATTCTCCCTCGCTGGGAGATCTGGTCCGGGGTACACAGCCCTGTGAGGTCCCTGGGGGACCAATTAGCGAGCCACTTGATTGAGAAGTAGTGGCTTCAAATGAGAAGACCGCATTAACCGGCCGGTGGGTGGGGGGATTCGCGGCGCTGATCATGTCTCACCCTCCAGCACTGCACCCCATTCATGATGCCTTCGGGCCAAGATGGGGGATGCAGCGGCCAGGCAGTGGGCATTGGTCCCTTGCTGACTGTTGTGTATAGAGTTTTTTTTATTTATTTTGGTAGTGTTTAACGCCCGCTTTAACTACTAATGGCATCGCAGGCGGTGACACTGATGATACATGAATGATGATGGAGCACCGGTGGAATGCTATGGCGGGGGAAACCGGAGTACCCGGAGAAAACCCGCCCCAGCGCCGCTTTGTCCACCACAAATCTCACGTGCGGTCGCTTGGGATCGAACCCCGGCCGTCTAGGTGAGAGGCTAGTGGTCTAACCACTCGGCCACGGTTGTGTATAGAGTAAAGTTAAGTTTAACCTGGTGATATACGGCTAATCGGTCTACTATCATTATGCCTATTTATGGTATCTGGCTAAGTTTTTCCCTGAAAACCAAACTTGTAGATAATGCATGTCCTTCTCCTCCCACATGCGCGCGCACACACATAGGTTTGAAGCTGTACAAACCCGTACATTAGCGGTAACAAAACAGCATTAAGCTATCAATAGGGTCGAGACATGAGGTGTTTTATTAGCTAATATAACTAATAGATGATCCATTTATGACCCAACCAATTAAACATAACAAAAAATATAATAGGTTCCATGTACTGTGATTTGTTTGTATGGTTTTTGTTTGTTTGTTTTACTTTAGCTCGTATGTACGATGTACACCCGTATTCACAAAAAATAAGTAGTCCCCAGAGTTCAATGTCGCTCGAAGAACTTCGGGTATCTTCGTAAAAGATGTGTTCAAAAGTACACCAAAAAACCTGTACAATGTTCTGTGACTAACAGTATAATATTTAACTTATGAGTACTAAAGACAGATCACACCGGGAATCGAATCCAGGTCTCCCGCTTGGCAAGCAGCTGAGCTACCACCAAGCTAAGGAGACGACCGTAAATAAATTATCTTGTAAAACTAAAACAAAAAATAAACATAATTAATATCGAACGTATGGACCCTCATTTTCTCAATCTTCCAGGCATAGGCAACATTAAATGACTGCAGTAGTCTGGACGAGAAGCTACAGGATTCCAGATTTATTGAATTTGTTTCCAGAAGTCATATTTTGTTCTTATCCCATCTATAGGTAAATTGGAGCGCAACTCCCTTTTTATCTCAACACACATATTCTCACCTTCTACCACTCTGATATCCTGCCTCTCTGAAAACCAATTTGAAACCTTTCGATATGGGTAGACAGGATGATTATCCTATACAAATTCAACCATCCCACAAGGATATCTCATTCTCACGGGAATTAAAATATCAAGAACTGTCGTGTACTGCGCACCATTAAATGTATCGTCAAGTTGTCACAGCACACCTAGTCCGTCCCTTGATATCCAGCCCCAACACGATACAGATACGCGACCAAGATGGAAACCAAGTAATTTGCATCGTATTGGAACCCCTTTGGACGATAGACAATCACCTTTCCCTTACATATGGAAGAATCTGTTACCTCGTCTAGAAAATCACATTATTCCAGTTGTGATTGGCATTTTCCTGTTGTATCGATTTGTGAAGAGTATTGTATTAAAAAATCTGGTGTGTTCCATTCACATAACTTTCTCTATATCACTGTAACAAATTATTCTATTTACTTCATCTAATGGAGCAAAAATTAGCAGAAATAGTCTTATTACTTGCTTCCTTGTTAGTAGAAGCGAAATAAGGGGATACCATAGGTTAAAGTCATAGTCAAAAGATGGTTGCTCTGCGACTGAAGTTCTTTGTTTGTATGGACACGAGTTCACAAAGTCCTATATGAGAAAAGTATAAGTTTTTATATCTGAAACCAAAAACAAGGAATATCTCAAAAACAATCAACTCCACGAAAAATATGTATATAACATAGATTGTGTGTTTTAAAGTGCTCTACATTTGTTGTATGGTAAGTTTTTGTCCATCTCTTACGGTTTAGCAGTTATGCAAAATTCCGTAAAATTTATTCAGAATAAAGTAGTCTTCAGAGGCTATTCCCAGAAAATTCAAAATATGCATTTTATTTGTCAGGTAAATATGTTTAATATATGATATTTTAATCAAAATCGTTAGAGCCATTTTTAAGAAAATCAACATTTACAAAAAAAATGCCATGTAAAGGGTAGTTTGGGGTGGGGTGATTTTTGTCAAAATCTTCGTGTCGCATCCCTGGAAGATACTGAACTTAAATACCAAGTTTGGTATTTTAGCTAATTTTCGTTTTTGAGTTATCGTGTTCACGGACACACACACACACACGGACCTTTTTCTGGAAATGCTTTTTTTGGATTCAGAGGGTCCTAAAACATGTCTTTCCGGTGAAATCTCGACATCGAATTTTTGGGTGGAATGCAATACTTCTCTATCCCTATGCACAGAAAGTAAAAATACTTGCTGCATACGAGAAGCAAACCTGCGAACCTCACTAGAGAAGTAACCTACGTTTTGCTGCAGCTCTTGAGTGAACACACATCGAAGGCGCTAGGTTTAATAATGCCGTACAAAATAAACTGCACCATGTTTTGTGTTGTTAACATTGATAGCTTATTGTTGAAAATGCTTAAATTATGTATTTGATTATGATTATTCATATGGATTAGTAGTATTAAGATTTGGAACTTGTGACATTTATTTCTGCCGCTACACAACTGTATCGCGGATAATGTAAACAATGCGCTGTGCCCTATAGACGAATTTGACGTTCCAAACATGACCTTTTTTGTTTGGCGACGGGTGTGCATAGTGTTTGTTTGATAGTGCTTTACTCCCGCTTTAACTACTTGTGGCACACAGCTGATGACAGATGAATGAAGATGGAGTACCGGTGGAATGCGATGGCGGGGGAAACCGGGGAACCCTGCGCTTATTTGTCCATAAGCGGTCGCATGGGAACGAATAGGTGAGAGGCTAGTGGTCTAACCACTCGGCCACGGCGCGGCCCAAGTGTGTGCATAGTGGATAGGGAAGATATTACATTCCACCCAAAAATTCCATATCTATATTTCACCGAAGATATGTTTTGAGGTCCCCTGAGTCCGAATTTTTTTTTAAGAAAAAGGTCCGTGTGTGTCTGTGGACAGCATAGTTCAAAAACGTAAAGACCGTTAAATACCATGTAATAAATTGGAGCAAAAATATTTTAAATCCGGACGAAATATATATTATGTATACACTTGGGTTTCAGGTGATACAAGTGGAGTGTTGCAACCAGGAACTTGTTGTATAGGTGATTTAGTATTTCCTTACCAACATAAACTACTGCGCATCATATTTGTACTATACAAGCGGATAATTTGACTTCGGTTATAATTTATGGATCTAGGGTACATTTACTTAGTATTTGCTTTAGAAATTCCTGAAATAAAAGGCACCCGCATTGTTTCGGCCAATATAACTTGATTGTTGACGAAAATAGAAACTTGGCGGGACAAAGACTGTTATATCTATATCTTTGTTAACAGAATGGACGATTACTTCAAAGGTTCGTGTTCTACTGTGACTTGGGGATATATGTGGTTATTGCCCTATGCACTATTTAACAGTTCTCACAAAAGCGTTAATGATGCACTTTATTTGGTTAACTTGATAAACTGCTGTCATTATAAGAATAGAGCGTCTTTTAATGGACCAAACTCCCGTTCAATTTATGAGTCACTTTCAGAGAATTGTTTCGCAATATTTAATAGAAAGGCTTAAAATCAAAAGAGGTTTCCAGTTTCTTGACCTTGTTACGGTAGCTTCTGAAAGGATATTAATCTAACTATACCTACTTCTGAGAGCATATTAATATATTTTACTCTGGACAGTTTTGTGATCTGAAATTAATATACTAACCTTCAAACACAGTGGTTTGATTCTGTATTAAATAGAGAACAGTTTTCTTTAGCTATGATGTGGCCCAGTTCTTTCAAGAGTTACAATTATGAATGTATGAATGATTTAACATGGATAGGTAGCCAGGATTTAGTCACGCATCTCCCGGTCTCTAGCAGGTTGCTCTACCTCTGAGCTACCATGGCAACATGCAGGCATAGCATTGATTTTCTCAATTGCCTCGCATGTTTCGCGGTAAGGAGATCTCATTTTTTTTTTTATTGTTTCATTTGTATAGCCCCCTTTAACATCAATGGTCATATCGGGGGCTTTGACTTGTGGAACTGTAGGTTCAGAACAATAGGTTAAACTTTATATTACTAAACACACACACATTTACTCTCACATTCATACTTCCAGACTATGGGGGATAGGGAATGATTCCGGTTAAAGAAAAATTCCACGCCCCAGCCGGGAATCGAACCCGGGAGATCTCAAATTATTTTTAGATGATAACCCCAATAGCCACTTCCAATGTTGTAAGTACTTAAGTCCCAGGATTCATAGTATAGCCAACAATTATGGACAGTTGTGATACTTTTAATTGTTTTCTCACAGAAACTGTGTGTAGGTCAGGAGTTGGTTAGGTAGAGTCAGACTGAAAAATTCAATCCCATAGCCGGGATTTGAACCACGGATATTCCGGTATCTAGCCAATTGCTCTACCACTGACTTAAATATTCTAATCCGCATACTTTCGTTACCTATTCTTAGGTTAATATCTAAGGAAAGTTTATTGATTTATCTTCTTCATATTCATTGAAATAAACATTTTAGATGGTTTTATTATATATTTCCTTCTAGGTACAATGTGAGTAAGGAAACACAGTAGATCTAAGAGATAGTCAAAGGAGAATAAAAGCAGTAACGAGAAAGGATTAATTATGTAAAATTTTAAACAATAACATATCTCAAGAAGTTAATTACACAAAAATGACATAAATGCCTACTTCAACGCAATGTCTATCTATTTTTGTTTGCAGGTTTCGCAAAAGTCACTCAGAATGAATCCCATAAATATATGATATTTTAATCAAACTCATTGTAAGCATCTTTGAGAAACTAAAACATTTCGAATATTGCATGTAGAGAAGTTTAGAGAAGATTTTCTTCAAAATATTCGTGTCACATCCTTGGAAGGTGCTGAATTTTAATACCAACTTTGATATCCGACACACTCTGTGTGTATAAATGTGTACTTTTTCTATCTATATAATTTTAATTGGATAAACGTTTGCAAAAATACAATTTATATATTTACAAATGCTAATTATAATGTATATGTTTCGTTAGAGATACAAAGAGAATAGTAAGAGTCAAATGTTTAAGAGGTGGATGCTGTATGTTGGCCTTCAAACTTTGTACTGTTACCATGTAGCAGCCATCTAAAGAACTTGAAAAGAATAACATGTCATCTAACAATTGTAAGATATTTTGGGGATATACACACACAAAAAAGTTATTTAAAATAAGTTGTGTTTAATTTGAGTTGCATTTTTGGAAATAGTGAACCTAAGTTTGGTAGTTGACGTACTGTTTGTTTTTTGGTTATGCTTGCCAAGTCACACACACACACACACACACACACACACACACACACACACACACACACACATACTGGAAGTTAAATAAGTCCTTAGAAAAATATAGAAAACCATGATTTTTGTGAATTGTTTTTATTTTCAACATAATCTGCTTTTAGCTCAATACACATTTCTCAGCGTTTCTCCAAATATTGAAACCTTCCAAAAAGTAGGATTTTGGAAAATACTCAAAATAGGCATCTGTTTGGGATATAACTTCATTAGACGTGAATCGTTTTTCACCGAGCCTTTTTTTCAGCTTTGGAAATAAAAAACAATCACTGGAGGCCAAATCTGGTGAATACGCTAGATAATGTAGTAATTTGAACCTTAATTCTACAGTTTTTTTCATGGAAGAGAATCCTTTTTTCTTTGTTTTTTCTCGTTTTCTCCCTTCTACCGGTACAATAACGATTCATAATACTCTGTTTATCGTTCTTTCTTTCTGCAAGTAATAAATGTAGATGATTCCGCGTGCACCCCAAAAATCCGAACCCCGACATTGTCTGCAGATTTCACCACCTCTGCCTTCTTCGGAGGCAATTCAGCTTTCCTCTGTTTCTTCTGCAATTTTGTCTCTGGCATGTTTTAGTATATCTATGTTTCATCCACATTTATGTATCGACGCAGAAACTCGCCAGGATTGCGACGAAAAAGTTCCAAACCAGCTTCCGAATCGATCACATGGATGCGTTTATTCTCCATTGAGAGCATTCATCTTTCTGAGACTTTTGTCAGACCTAATATCTGGTGGAAAATTAAGATTACTGTATCTTGTGATACCTGTAGCACCTACTCTCTCGCGAACTTTGATTCGTTGATCACTGAAAACCATACCCTGGATTTTGTCAATAATTTCGGAGGAAGGTATGACTACGTTTAAATTCATTTATCCAATTGTAAAACATTGCATTCGCAGGAGCAGATGTGCCATGAACTTCGTCCATCTCGGTTTTTATCTCTTTCGTGTAATACAGTAATACATTAAGAAAGTTAACTATCAAAAATACATTATTTTAAAAACACTTGAAACAGAATAAAAAGCCTCTCAATAAAGATGCGTGGTTTAAAAGTTAATAAGTATTCTTATTTTTTAAAACCTAAACATATATTTATTTTTATACTCTTATACTGAAATATGTTCATTTACTATTAAAAATCTGTATCGAAATGAAAACTATTTCCATACAGAGTTTCACTTCGATATAAATTTTCTCGCTTGCGCGATGCCCTACTAATGGCTGTTCACTACCTGCTAATCTGCATAAACTTACAGAAACGTCTTACGCGTACAATAACCTCCAATAGTTATATATAAGAATTATAAGAAAATATAATTATTTCCCGAATCTAAACTCATAATATTACGTAAGCAAAGTAGGTCATGACATTGGCATCACAGAGACGAGGAAATCAATAACCTAGGTATACGTGATATCTCTACTTCCAACCAAAATATTTATTTTTACGAGAATCGTTATATTTACACACCTATATCTGTAGATATGTATTGTATGGGCTTCATCAATGAAGGTTTTTATTCATCTGTAGAAAATATATTCGCTTTTTTTCCCACTGTAACCTACCGATTTCTGTTTTAATAGGGAGTACAAATTCTTATATTGGAAACTGTCAATTCCATTTCCACATTTAGAGTAGTTTTCAATACTGAATAATTTATCCACAAGGTTGGAGATTTCATTGTTATTGACATTTCTTCAAAATAAAAACTATGAGGACATCTTCCGAGAGAGAATTTACATTTTTTGTTATTCTCCATGCCATGAATTTATTATATAACTTTTCGTAGATCTTTTTCGATTTCTATGGAAGTAAATTATTAACATTACTCGCCTCCTGTCTTATATTAGGAGGTATTTTTTTATTACTTGTGGCACCGCAGGCTCACTTCACTTGCATCGAAACTTAACTCTCACTCGTATCCCAATAGCCAGCACTATAGGATCGTTGCATAGTCCTTCAACTTTTAGCAACATTTCGTATAAATAACATGTAAACTATTTAAGATCTAAGAGATATTTAAATTGAGCTTTTGCACATAATCTACATTATTTTAAAACAAATTTTAAACTAAGATAACATGCAAGCCTAAACTTAATGTCAGGGTCCCTAAATATTGTATGAGGGTCGTTTCTTTCAAACCTCCGAAAGACTATAAGCAAAAGACAAGTTCATAGAAAACATAATCACCGAAAAGATTGAGACATTTATCGTACCTGTGCACGAGCTTTGCAATACTCGCTTCAAAAAATGTTGCCGCCAACAATTTCAAATGAGCATTGTCGTTGTTTTGAAGATCTTCGTACTTTAGTTTGCGATGATTCAAAACAAACGAAGAGGAATGCTGACTTCACGAATTGTGTTGATCCATGACAACGCTCGTCCACACAATGCTGGCACAACCCATCGGCTCCTTGAACAATTTCAATGGGACATTTTCAATCATCCGCCGTACAGTCCTGACCTGGCAGGCAACGACCTTCACCTTTTCCCTGAACTGAAGACGTGGCTAGGAGGGCAGCACTTTGAAACCAACGAAGGTCTTCAAAACAACGCCAATGCTCATTTGAAATTGTTGGCGGCAACATTTTTTGAAGCGGGTATTGCAAAGCTCGTGCACAGGTACGATAAATGTCTCAATCTTTTCGGTGATTACGTTGAACAGTTGAACTTTTAGTAATAAAATAATTGCTTTCTATGAACTTGTCTTTTATTTATAGTCTAACAGAGGTTAAGATTGTTGGGTACTCAGCGCATCAAAACAGGGCTTTAGCAATTTCTCCAGCCAAGCGAGGTGGAATGTTTACAGTGGCATGCCTTTCAGAACATTAATTCCAGCAGCACGTGCTCTTTATTTTCTGCTGGTTCATTGTTAGCATGAATGACATATGACGTAGCGACCTTCTCCAGAGCACTGTAATAATGAGAAGTGAAAGGATTTGTATGCAAATGTGGGTTTGTATTGCTCCATGAGATCGCTGCAGAAAATAGTATTCATATAGTTCTTTCAATGTTACCCACACCTTCGACACGAAGTTAACGCGTACCCACCCACGCAGACAAACACGGCAAGTTACCTAGGGAGTACTCGATCTTCAAAGAACGTCCATAAAGTCTGCTTCTCTGGAAGCATGAAGACTTGTCATGATTTCGAAGAAATGCTGCCAGTTGAACTACTGTATAACAGACAGCAGCATCCAGTTTTCATCTTATTATAAATTATTAAGAAATATTTTAGTTTTCTCAGTTAAATAGCGTTCAGGTTTATAATTAGCTGACCAGTGTTTTATTACGTTCTCTACACGTACTATGTAAATAGTGCATAGAGCAGATATTGCATTCCACCCAAAATTTTCGATACCGAGATTTCACCGGAAATGGGCGTTTTAGGGTCCCCTGTATAAAAAAAAACATTTTTACAAAAAAGTCCGTGTGTCTGTGAACACGATAACTCAAAAACGAGAAGTTGGTAAAATACCAAACTTGGTATATAAGTTTAGTATCTTCCGAGGATGCGACACGAAGATTTTCAACAAAATCCCCCACCACAAACTACCCTTTACATGGAAAAAGTTTCGAAAATTTTGATTTTCTAAAAATGGCTCTAACCTTTTGATTAAATACTGGGTATTAAAGACACTTACATCACATGTAAATGTATAAATCGAATTTTCTGTGCATAGCCTCTGAAGACTAGTTTATTCTGATGAATTTTGCCGAATTTTGCTTAACTGCTAAACCGTAAGAGGTACACAAAATATGTACTTCTTGTCAAAACACAAGATATGTCCGTTACGTTTTTGTTGTGGAGGTAACCGTTTCCGAGATATTCCTTTTTATTGGTTTCAATTGTAAAGTACTTAGACTCTTCTTAGAACAAGAACTGTCCGTTTTTCTTTTATTCTACTTCTGGCCAAGCAAACAAGCGATTTGCAATGACAATCGCATAACGACAGATTTAAAACATTTGACCATCACTTTAGCAAGGCGCATTCCTTTAGTTCCCTTCTACTTCTGGCCAAGCAAACAAGCGATTTGCAATGACAATCGCATAACGACAGATTTAAAACATTTGGCCATCACTTTAGCATAGCGCATTCCTTTAGTTCCCTTCTACTTATTAGGAAATAAGTAATAAGAAAATTTTGCTAATGTTTATCTCGATTAGCATTGTGTGGAAAGAAGAATAATCTTTCGTAAAAGTTTGTTGTAGAACGGCTAGAAATGCCATGTGAATGGAACACATCAGATTTTTTTCCCCAATAATTCACTTTTATTCCTTTTGATAAGGTCTTCCATTAAATATTTAGTTGCAATTAAGCGTTTCAAACCCCCACAATGACAAAAATCTGACGTGCTCCATTTACATGATTTTCTCTACATCTCGGTAACAAATCTGTTAAAAAGCTTCCTGTTCAATCTACTTCATGTTAATCGAGGTAAATATTAGCAGAGATGGTCTTATTATTTACTTTCTTGTGAGCAGAAGGGAAATAATGGATTACAGTAGGCTAAAGCGACAGTCAATTCTTTTGAATGCTGGTTGTTATGTGATGGTAAATCGTTTCTTTGAAAATTTCCGCATGAGAAAAGTATACATATTTTTAAGGAAAATCTTGGAAATGGTCAAGTCAACGAAAACATTTATATAACTTAAATTGAGTGTTTCAACGAAATGTACATTATTTATTTGGTAAGCTTTTGTCTATCTCTTACGGTTTGCCAGTTCTACAAGTCATTCGGAATGAAGAGGTCTTAAGAAGCTATTCCCAGAAAATTTAAGATATACATTTTATTTGTCATGTAAAGGTCTTTAATATACGGTATTTTGATCAACATTATTAGAACTTTTTTTTGAGAAAAGCAACATTTTTGAAAATTTTGTCATGTATAATGTAGTTTCGGGAGGGGGGGAGGAATGCTTAACTTAAATAGCAAGTTTTCGTTTTGAATTATTGAACACATGGACACACACACATCCACACATGCACTCACACGCCCTTTTTTTTTAATAAACTGATATGTTCCATTCAAATTTTTAAAAATCCACCTATTGCATCCTTGGAAGATACTGAATATAAATACCAAGTTTGGTATTTAACCGAATTTTCGTTTCTGAGCTATACTGTCCTGTAGGGTATTCAGGGGTCTCAAAACATGTATTTCCGGTGAAATCTCGGTATCGAATTTTTAGTGGAATGCAATATCTTCACTATCTACTGTTCTACATACGTGCTAGAAAAAATAAAATGTTTTTCTTTATACAGGGGACCCTAAAACGTGTATTTCCGGTGAAATATCAGTATCGAACTTTTAGTGGAGAGCAATACCTCTATCTGTACACTATTCACTTGGTAGAGAAAGTAAAAACACAAATTTTGTTGCTGTTAATGCGTTTCTTTGTATCTGTTTGAGAGTAACTGATAGGTGTATAAACCCCAAGTTAGGTATTGTAACGTTTGCTGGGTGTTGTGCTCACTTGCGCAGCTTTCATGTGTACATCTACTGTCTACATTAAATACATCGCGCAAACTTAGTACCCCAGCCTGTATTAGTATTCCTAGCGCATGGACACATACTTTCTAAGAGCTCGCAAGCCTTACTGATTTGTTGCAAGTAGAGGCCTATTTTACTTTCTCTAACACATGTACAATGTACATATAGGTGGAGGGGTATTGTATTCCACTCAAAATTTCGATACCGACATCATCGTAAACACATGAAGAACATTTTAGATAAAAAGTGTGTATCTTGAGTGTGTGTGTGTGTGAGTGTGTGTGAGAGTGTGTGTGTATCTGTGTGTGTGTCTGTGTGTGCGAGTATGTGTGTGTGTGAGTGAGTGCGTGTCTGTGTGTGAGTGTGTGTATGAGTGTGTAACTGTGTGTGTATCTGTGTGTGTATCTGTGAGTGTAAGTGTGTGTGTGTGTCTGTGTGTGTCTGTGTGTGTAACTGTGTGTGTATCTGTGTATGTAACTGTGTGTGAGTGAGTGTGTGTGTAACTGTGTGTGAGTGAGTGTGTGTATATCTGTGTGTGTGTGTGTATCTGTGTGTGTAACTGTGTGTGTGTCTGTGTGTGTAACTGTGTGTGTGAGTGTGTCTGTGTGTGTTATTGTGTGTCTGTGTATGTGTGTGTATGAGTGTGTGTGTCTGTGTGTGTGTCTGTGTCTGTGTGTGTGTGTATGTCTGTCTGTGTGTGAGTGTTTTGTGCGTGTGTGTGTCTGTGTGTGTCTGTGAGTGTGTGCCTGTGTATGTGTATCTGAGTGAGTGTGTGTGTCTGTGTGTGTCTGTGAGTGTGTGTGTCTGTGTATGTGTATCTGAGTGAGTGTGTGTGTCTATGTCTGTATGTGTGTCTGTGTGTGTGTGTCTGTGTGTGTGTCTGTGAGTGTGTGCCTGTGTATGTGTATCTGAGTGAGTGTGTGTGTCTGTGTGTGTGTCTGTGTATGTGTATCTGAGTGAGTGTGTGTGTCTATGTCTGTATGTGTGTCTGTGTGTGTGTCTGTGTGTGTGTGTCTGTGTGTGTTACTGTGTATGTGTATCTGAGTGAGTGTGTGTGTCTATGTCTGTATGTGTGTCTGTGTGTGAGTGTGTGTATCTGTGTATGTGTCTGTGTTTGTGTGTGAGTGTGTGTGTCTGTGTATGTGTATCTGAGTGAGTGTGTGTGTCTATGTCTGTATGTGTGTCTGTGTGTGAGTGTGTGTATCTGTGTATGTGTCTGTGTTTGTGTGTGAGTGTGTGTGTCTGTGTATGTGTATCTGAGTGAGTGTGTGTGTCTATGTCTGTATGTGTGTCTGTGTGTGAGTGTGTGTATCTGTGTATGTGTCTGTGTTTGTGTGTGAGTGTGTGTGTCTGTGTATGTGTATCTGAGTGAGTGTGTGTGTCTATGTCTGTATGTGTGTCTGTGTGTGTGTGTCTGTGTGTGTCTGTGAGTGTGTGTGTCTATGTCTGTATGTGTATCTGAGTGAGTGTGTGTGTCTATGTCTGTATGTGTGTCTGTGTGTGTGTGTCTGTGTGTGTCTGTGAGTGTGTGTGTCTATGTCTGTATGTGTATCTGAGTGAGTGTGTGTGTCTGTGTGTGTCTGTGAGTGTGTGTGTCTGTGTATGTGTATCTGAGTGAGTGTGTGTGTCTATGTCTGTATGTGTGTCTGTGTGTGTGTGTCTGTGTGTGTGTCTGTGAGTGTGTGCCTGTGTATGTGTATCTGAGTGAGTGTGTGTGTCTGTGTGTGTGTCTGTGTATGTGTATCTGAGTGAGTGTGTGTGTCTATGTCTGTATGTGTGTCTGTGTGTGTGTGTCTGTGTGTGTTACTGTGTATGTGTATCTGAGTGAGTGTGTGTGTCTATGTCTGTATGTGTGTCTGTGTGTGAGTGTGTGTATCTGTGTATGTGTCTGTGTTTGTGTGTGAGTGTGTGTGTCTGTGTATGTGTATCTGAGTGAGTGTGTGTGTCTATGTCTGTATGTGTGTCTGTGTGTGAGTGTGTGTATCTGTGTATGTGTCTGTGTTTGTGTGTGAGTGTGTGTGTCTGTGTATGTGTATCTGAGTGAGTGTGTGTGTCTATGTCTGTATGTGTGTCTGTGTGTGAGTGTGTGTATCTGTGTATGTGTCTGTGTTTGTGTGTGAGTGTGTGTGTCTGTGTATGTGTATCTGAGTGAGTGTGTGTGTCTATGTCTGTATGTGTGTCTGTGTGTGTGTGTCTGTGTGTGTGTCTGTGTGTGTGAGTGTGTGCCTGTGTATGTGTATCTGAGTGAGTGTGTGTGTGTGTCTGTGTGTGTCTGTGTGTGTCTGTGTGTGTCTGTGTGTGTCTGAGTGTGTGAGTGTGTGCCTGTGTATGTGTATCTGAGTGAGTGTGTGTGTCTGTGTGGTATCTGAGTGAGTGTGTGTGTCTGTGTGTGTGTCTGTGTGTGTCTGAGTGTGTGAGTGTGTGCCTGTGTATGTGTATCTGAGTGAGTGTGTGTGTCTGTGTGTGTCTGTGTGTGTGAGTGTGTGCCTGTGTATGTGTATCTGAGTGAGTGTGTGTGTCTATGTCTGTATGTGTGTCTGTGTGTGAGTGTGTGTGTGTCTGTGTATGTGTCTGTGTTTGTGTGTGAGTGTGTGTGTGTGTCTGTGTATGTGTATCTGAGTGAGTGTGTGTGTCTATATCTGTATGTGTGTCTGTGTGTGTGTGTGCCTGTGTATGTGTATCTGAGTGAGTGTGTGTGTCTGTGTGTGTCTGTGTGTGTGAGTGTGTGCATGTGTATGTGTATCTGAGTGAGTGTGTGTGTCTGTGTGTGTGAGTGTGTGCCTGTGTATGTGTATCTGAGTGAGTGTGTGTGTCTGTGAGTGTGTGTGTCTATGTCTGTATGTGTGTGAGTGTGTGTGTGTCTGTGTATGTGTCTGTGTGTGTCTGTGTATGTGTATCTGAGTGAGTGTGTATGTCTATGTCTGTATGTGTGTCTGTGTGTGTCTGTGTATGTGTCTGTGTTTGTGTGTGAGTGTGTGTGTCTGTGTATGTGTATCTGAGTGAGTGTGTGTGTCTATGTCTGTATGTGTGTCTGTGTGTGTGTCTGTGTATGTGTCTGTGTGTGTCTGTGAGTGTGTGTGTGTCTGTGTATGTGTATCTGAGTGAGTGTGTGTGTCTATGTCTGTATGTGTGTCTGTGTGTGAGTGTGTGTGTGTCTGTGTATGTGTCTGTGTTTGTGTGTGAGTGTGTGTGTCTGTGTATGTGTATCTGAGTGAGTGTGTGTGTCTATGTCTGTATGTGTGTCTGTGTGTGTCTGTGAGTGTGTGTGTCTGTGTATGTGTATCTGAGTGAGTGTGTGTGTCTATGTCTGTGTGTGTCTGTGTGTGTGTCTGTGTGTGTGTCTGTGTATGTGTGTGTCTGTGTATGTGTATCTGAGTGAGTGTGTGTGTCTATGTCTGTATGTGTGTCTGTGTGTGTCTGTGTGTGTCTGTGAGTGTGTGTGTCTGTGTATGTGTATCTGAGTGAGTGTGTGTGTCTATGTCTGTGTGTGTCTGTATGTGTGTCTGTGTGTGTGTCTGTGTGTGTCTGTGAGTGTGTGTGTCTGTGTATGTGTATCTGAGTGAGTGTGTGTGTCTATGGCTGTATGTGTGTCTGTGTGTGAGTGTGTGTGTCTGTGTATGTGTCTGTGTTTGTGTGTGAGTGTGTGTGTCTGTGTATGTGTATCTGAGTGAGTGTGTGTGTCTATGTCTGTATGTGTGTCTGTGTGTGTGTGTCTGTGTATGTGTATCTGAGTGAGTGTGTGTGTCTGTGTATGTGTGTCTATGTCTGTATGTGTGTCTGTGTGTGAGTGTGTGTGTCTGTGTATGTGTCTGTGTTTGTGTGTGAGTGTGTGTGTCTGTGTATGTGTGTCTATGTCTGTATGTGTGTCTGTGTGTGAGTGTGTGTGTCTGTGTATGTGTCTGTGTTTGTGTGTGAGTGTGTGTGTCTGTGTATGTGTATCTGAGTGAGTGTGTGTGTCTATGTCTGTATGTGTGTCTGTGTGTGTGTGTCTGTGTATGTGTCTGTGTTTGTGTGTGAGTGTGTGTGGAGAGCACAACTAAACCACAAAAAGTCAGTTAAGCATCAAACTTGGTATTATAAGTTTATATCTTTCAAGTTTGGGACAAAAAGATATTCTGAAAATTTCCCCTTTCCCGAAACTACTCTTTACAGAGAAAGTTTATGAAAATTTTGTCTAGCATTTTAGATTAATTTGCCATATACTTACATGACTTAGCGCGCTGATAGCGCGGATGCTTGCCAAGCGGGAGACTTGGGTTCGATTCCCGGTAATGGCGTGGGAAATTTTCCCCCTCTGGGAGACTTGGCCCGGGATGCACTCAGCCTCGAGAAGACCGCGGCCGGGCGGTAGGCCAAGGTTCCTAGTGAGGCGCTGATCGTCTCATCCTCCAGCACTGCACCCACTCAATTTGCTTTCCCCATCATGCATTTCACTTCATGCCATCTACTTCCTCACATACATGCCTGGGTACGTGACAAACACAGCGTTCACGTTTATAATTAGCTTACCAGAGTTTTATTAATTTCTCTACACGTACTATGTACATAGTGTATAGAGAAGGTATTGCATTCTATCCAAAAATTTGAATCCGCGATTTCACCGAAAATGGGCGTTCTAGGATTACAAAAAAGTCCGTGTGTGTTCGTGTTAGTGCGTTCGTGAGTCTGTGAACACGATAACTCAAAAACGAAAAGTCGGTAAAATATAAGTTTAGCACCTTCCACGTTCTTCATTCTGTGGTTGCGTGCCCTTGGCTGTTCGACAGACTTCTGACCCCTAGGCACCCGCTTGAAAGTTCTAGGGGAGTGTCAGTCCTATACGTGGAGGGTAAGCTTTAATATACGGTATTGTATCAAAGTAGTTTTAGCCATTTTTGAGAAAATCGGAAAATTTGAAACATTTTCTATTTAAAGGCTAGTTTGAGTTTGGTATTTAATCGACGTTTCATTTTTGAGGCACAGCACACACATACAAACATAATTAACTTTTTTTACGGTTCTATTTTAATTCAATGGTCCTCAAAACATATATTTGAGGCGAAATCACGATATCAAAATTTTGGATGTAATACAATAATTTTTTGATCTACTACGTACATAACACATAGGTGATAGAGAACGTAAAAATATATAAGTTATAAACGCACAGGCGGTAGAGGAAAATATTATATAAGACTAAGTCATCTTTGGTTCCCAGACAAGAGGAAGAGAGATGGAGAGAGAGAGAGAGAGAGAGAGAGAGAGAGAGAGAGAGAGTAGTGTATGTGTGTGTGATGACTGATATTTTCGAAAGCATTCAGGAAGATGAAGCGAAAGCTAATAGCAGTGCTATCATTTTTTTCCTAAACATCCACACAATTAGAGCTTATTATGCCGCTGAGATCGTTTGACGAACGCGTCACGCTTTTCATAGATAAAATTCCTTGCAACCACTTGAGAGGCAAAATGCTTGAGAGATGAGAGCATGCTAGTGGACCAGAAGAAGACAGATAAACTCGCGGACAGCGTTGACAGCAAAGAAGGTATTGCTTTTAGTGTTCCGTTCCACACCCACAACTAATTGGCAATTTTTTCTTCTCGCGTTTCTCAACACCAAGGCCAGTTGAAAACTGGTGGCCTGGAGTTTTACCATTCAGTGTGACCTCAACTCCATGGAATATCAACTGCTCCTCACAAATCAGCAATAGCATCCTCTTCTACCGTGATAGCAACCTAGGTATCCAATACAGCCATATGAATATTTTATGTGCAATTATAGAGTTCAAAATTAGAATTCTTCCATTCACAAGACCTCCTCTACCTGTTCTGCAAACAAATTATTCTTCTGTGTAGTCCATACTTGGTCGTCTCCTTAGCACGGTGGTAGCGCGGCTGCTTTCCTAGGTTCGATTCCTGGTGGGGATTTTTCCCCCGCTGGGAGACCTGGTCCGGGGTGCACTCAGCCTCATGAGGTCCCTGGGGGCCAATTGAGGAGCTATTTGATGGAGAAGTAGCACATCCAGGTCATTAGGACCGCATTAACGGGCCGGGGGGCAAGGCACTGAGCACGTGGCACCTTCCATTATTACACCCCATCCATCCCTAGGACCGAGATGGGGGACGTAGCGGCCGGGCGGTAGGCCAAGGTTCCTAGTGAGCGTCGTGCCATGGAGTTATTATACTATATAAACCATACTCATGAAGATAAACGTTAGCAGAAATACTCTCTTGTACTTACTATATAAGGTATGAGAGAAACAAGGGAATACACTAGGTTAAAGTCATAGTAAATTCTGCTGCCATCTGTTGAAACTGAAATTCGGCTATCCTCGGATGGCCAACGGTAACACAACTTGCCGTGGAGATGCTGTTCTATTCTGTTCTCATGTGTTCCATTCACATGACTTTCTCTACATCTCTGCAACAAAGTATTATTAAAAAGTTTATGCTTCTATTTACTTCATAGTAATCGAGAAAAGATTAGCAGAATTAGTCTTGTTACTTGCTTCTTTGTAAGTAGAAGCGAGTATGATAGGTTAAACTGATAGTGAAAAGATGGTTGCTATGTGACTGAAGTTCCTTTGTTTGTATGGACAGGAGTTGACACATTCCTGTATGAGAAAAGTATAGTTTTTCACAGCTGAAACCAAAAACAAAAGATATCTCAAAAGCGATCAATTCCACGAAAAAAATGTATACAACATAAATTTTCCCTCTAAGTTGCATACCTTCAAACAGTCTAAAACCCTTCAGACACATAAGTTGGACCCTCCTGCCTGTTCCTTCTCTCCTCTGCAGCAGTTTTCTTCAATTTTAGTTTAGCCATTTTAATCGTCACGTGATACGGTTTAAAGCGCCGCGTGCGAATATAAATAACAGGAAATTGAACTAAAAGTATTACATTTTTTAATTAGGCCAAAACAATCAATTTTTTGCACTTTTTAATCAAATTTTACAGATGCATCACCTTAAGAAATCTACAATTTTTGTGTACTAAGATTTTGTATATTGCTTACAGTTTGTGGGTTAAGCAAAAATCCTCTAGAGTGTAGAGAGATTTAGAGGCTATTATAAGAAAATTCAAGATATACATTTTATTTGCTATGTAAATATCTTTACTATGTGATATTTTAATCAAAATCGTTTCAGCCATTTTTGATAAAGTAAAATGTTTGAAAAATGTCCTACGCAAAGAGTAGTTTTCGGTGGGAGATATTGAGTTTTATATTGATATCTTTTCGATTTAAATTTATGTTGTTCACATACACACACACGGACCGGTTTGTGAGGGGTGTGCTAAATAAAAAATAACAAAGTCTTGCCCAAAATTCGATTATAAAAGTAGTTCAAAACATTGGTATATTTAACAATACTGTTAGTATTATTTCACACTACACTGGACCTCTTTCTAATTTTGTTTTATTCAGTGTACCTCAAACCTGTATTTCCGAAGAAATCTCTACATCGAATTTTGAGGTGGAATACAATAGTATATTACCTTCCATACACATAGCAGGAGTAGAGAAAGTAAAAATAAGTAACGTGACTTATTTAGAGTGTAGAGACTAAACTAAAACGGGAAATTTTATGTTTCCATAGAAAATAAAGCTATGAATGAAAAGAGGGCCAGCTGTCTGCGAAACGATTACAGTGTTTTATGAAACTCAACGACAAACTCTAAAAAACGACAGAACCCGCAGAAGAGAACGTTTTTTGCCAATCATCTGCTATCCTCTGACGCCCTGTTTGAACCGAATCCGGTAGGATAGGTTTGAGAGGCACAGCCATTACAATGTGACACTCCGTGTTTTACAACCAACATGTTCAGTAAACATCTGGACTGGAATAGTTGGTTTTGCCACCCTGTTTGAATAGAGGGTGTCCGCTGCTCATGGAGAATGTAGCTCTTTGGTTTGAAGGAACTTCTGGTAAACATGATGACGCTCCAGCGCAATTCAGTCAGGTTGTACATCATCATCTTAACGACACCTTCGGGGACCAGTGGATAGCCAGCTCAATTATCTGGCTTAACTCCAGCAGATTTCTTTCTGAGGGTGCATGAAAAGAGTATTTTGCGCGCCACTCCAGTTGAAAACACGGGGAATTGTTTGTGTGAATTGTTGCTGCTTTTAAGAAAGTTCTACAAATGCGAGTTATGCTAATAATAATCAGTGCTACAACGGTACAATAAATGTAGTTGTGTTCAGTTGAGACAGTTTGAACACTTTCAATATTGAACTGTCCTCTCTCAGTTGTTACGTGACGTATTAAGTGATCCACCAGTGAGCAAGTGCTGCCCAATAAAGATTCATAAATCTAATCTAATCGGAGGATGACGATTGACAAAATATGTTTTATTCCTTGAGAATCTATCGTTCCTCAGAGTTGGTCGCAGAATTCCTGAAGCATGCTGTATACGTAACATTCGTAGACTGCATTTGGGAGGGGGACTTTACAGAACTTTTAACTACATATGGCACCGCAGGCATTGACACTGACGATACAGGGAATGAAGATGGAGCAACAGTGGAATGTGATGGAGAACCCGGATAAAACCCGTCCCTTCGCCACTTTGTCCACCACAAATCCTACATTCGGTGGCCTGGGATGGTACCCAAGCCGCTTTGGTGACAGACGGGTACTCTAACCACATGGCCACGGTCTGGGCCTGAGCTAATGAGTGTGCATAGCTGAAACACTTGATATAATTAGAAATGTTCAGTTTTCAGTCTACCACTGCCTGTCTGTTTACTTATACAGGGTTACTACAAAAGAAATAGACAACTTCAACTACCTGTAAAACAAAAACTATTAGAGATAGCAACCTAATTATTTTGGAGGTATGTTAAGAAACTCTCAATTTCATTTGTTACTATTGGTAATGCTGTAGTGTTCTGTTTGTTGTTGCAGAAGCTGAAATGGCAGAAAATCCTGTGGAAAAGGTATATTGCGTGTTGGAATTTGCTAGAACGCAATCAGCAACTGTTGTCCAACGACATTTTAGAACACGTTACCACAAAAATGAAATGATGCGCTCACAAAAACCAGCATCGTCTTCATCATGTCACAACATGTCGATGCAAAAGTCACGCCGTATGACCTTATCTTCTTTACTCAGAAACTGCAACATTTGTAATCTGTAAGGCATCATATGCAGTCGCTTCCGCAAGGTTTTCCATACAGTTTGCTGTGGAATTTTTAATTGCATGCTTGCCCTAGATGTCGATTTCTGTGGGTTTCTTATGTAGGCAGAACGAACACGTTCAACGTTTTCTTCCGAAACTCTTGGTCTTCCCGAGCTCTTCCCTTTGCACAAACATCCCGTTGTCTCGAATTTTCTATACCAGTCGTAGATTGACTGTCTAGACGGTGGCGTTTTGTGGTAACGTGTTCTAAAATGTCGTTGGACAACAGTTGCTTATTGCGTTCTAGCAAATTCCAACACGCAATATGCCTTTTCCACAGGATTTTCCGCCATTTCAGCTTCTGCAACAACAAACAAAACCCTACAGCGTTACCAATAGTAACAAACAAAACTTTGAGAGTTTTTCAATATACCTCCAAAATAATTAGGTTGCTATCTCTAATAGTTTTTGTTTTACAGGCAGTTGAAGTTGTCTATTTCTTTTGTAGTAACCCTGTACAATATGCACAATTTTCCACCTGGCTTAAGGGGAGCCAAACCTCACCTCTCCTTCTCGCTGCCTAGTGCAGTCGGGATCGTACAGCTCTGGATACCCTAGTAGCTGAAACCTTACTGTAGTATAAAATATCAAGGGTTTTTTATCTACACCTATAGTGTGATGTGGAATAAAATACTGCTTACTTTTTAAATACATTAGAAGTTGATAAAACCCAAATGGTAAGCTTTGGATTATTATGATTTCAAAATTGCATGATTGGTGCCACAAAATCTGATGTGCAACATTCATGTACTTTCTCTACACTACTACTGTTTCACTACTGTTTACTAAAAGCTTTGAAAATTATTCTTAGAGGGTTTATTTTCTACCAACTTTGCTCTGTTACACGCTTGGTTATGCACACGAAAGAAATAGTTTATAAACTGGGAGCTAGTATATACTGGCCGTGAGAGCCAACTGAATGTCGACCGACTTCAAAGATATTGAAGAATTCAAGAATTAATACGCTTAAGGCGCAAAAATGTTATTTGCAATAAATTGTGTTTTATAAAAGGATATATTTTATTCCGTGGTACGTTTTCACTTAACGTATACGAGTAATACAAAATTATACAGACTTACTTCTGAAGGAAGTAGATCCTTCAAACTATTCCTTTCCACCCAAAAAGTTCAAAATATACATTTTATTTGTGATTTAAATATGTTAAATATGCAATACTTTAATTAAAATCGTTTGAGACAGTTTTGAGAAGAATTACATTTCGAAAACTGTTCTTTGTAACGGCTAGCTAGAGCCGGGAATTGTCTTTAAAATCTTTGTGGTATCTTTGGAAGATCCAGGCCTTAAATTCCATGTTAGTATTTATCGTACTTTTCATTTTTGAGATATTCTCTCCCACATACACACACTGGCTGTCATTTTTTCTAAAGATGTTTGTTTGGAGTTCAGAAGTTCTCAAAACAAGAATGTTTGGTGAAATCTCGCTACAGATTTTTGGGTAGAATATAAAATAGGTACTTTTGTAGCTATTTGTAGCTACGTCATAGAGAAGGTAAGCAACGAATTTGACGTTTGTAAGTTGCATAGAAATGATGAAATATAAGGAAAAATGTATATAGCATAATTGGTGTTTTATTGTGGTCTACATTTTTTGGTAGTAAGTTTTTGTCTATCTCTTACGGTTTATCAGTTAAGCAAAATTCAATAAAAATCATCTAGAATAAAGAGGTATTTATTGGCTATTCAGAGAAAATTCCTTTTATTTAGTAAGTAAATATCTTAAATGTAAGAGTTTTTAATCAATATCGTTAGAGCCATTTTTAAGAAAATCAAAATGTTCGAATTTTTTTCCAGGGTAAAAGGGTAGTTGGAAAAATCTGGAAAATCTTCGTATCGCATCCTTGAACTATGCTGCACATAGACACAAACACATACACACAGACACACATGAACATTTTGCTAATTTTTTTTTTTTTTTTTTTTATTCAGGGAGTCTCAAAACATATATTTCTGGTGAAATCTCGTATCGAATTTTTGGATGCGATACAATATTTTCTCTATACACTATATACATAGTACATGTAGAGAAAGTAAAAAAAGTATGAATACAAAAGATCAAGTGTTTTGTTGCTCGAATGTCTTTATTATTAGTTTAGCATTTAGTTTCATACCAATGCTTCAAGATTAAAACGACAGTTGGTTATAACCAGATATTGTACAGGACTCTACAGATGTGTAATCTTTAAAAACTAAACTTACAAAAAATCTGATGTGTTCCATTCACTTGACTTTCTCTACATCGCGTAACAACTTATTGTTCATCTATCTACTTAATGTAAATCAAGATAAGCATTAGCCGACCTGGTCTTAGTTTCTTGCTTCCTTGTAAGTAGACGGAAAATAAGAAAATAGACTAGACTAAAATGACAATCATATCTTTTAAAAACTGGTTGCCGTGTGATTGAAATCCGTTTCTTTGCAGGGTCAGGAGCTTACAACTTTCCGTGTGAGAAAAGTTTAAATATTTTAAATCTTAAACAAATTACAAGAAATATATCAGAAATGGTCAATTGCACGAAAAAACGTATACGATATAAATTGTGTGTTTTAACGTGATCTACACTTTTTGTGTAGTAAGTTTTTGTCTAAATCTTACGGTTTATCAGTTACGCAAAATGCAGGAAAATTCTTTCAAGATAAATAAATCCTTAGAGGCTATTCCCAGAAAATTCAAGATATATATTTTATTTGCTATATAAATATATTTAATATACGTTATTTTCATCAAAATCGTTAGAGCCATTTTTGTGAAAATAAAAATGTTCGAAAATTTTTCCATGTAAAGGGTAGTTTGAGGTGGGAGGGATTTTTCTCGAAATCTTCGTGTCGCATCACTGGAAGATAGTAAGCTTAAATACCAAGTTTGGTATTTTACCGACTTTTCGTTTTTGAGTTATCTTATTCACACACACACGCACACACACCTTTTTCTGAAAATACTTTTTTTTGGATACAGGGGACCCTAAAAGGTATATTTGAGGTTAAATCTCAGTATCGAATTTTAGGGTAGAGTGCAATACCTTGTAGCGAAGTAAAAATATCAAAGGCAACAGTATACAGATTTTAGAGTGGGAAGTTTCGCGTTTGTCTGGCGTTGATATCTCCACAGCTTGTGTCACGCTTGTTCCGTGTGAGATCCTGGTCAACTGATCTCTCTGCTTAGAGATTCTGTCCATAAACAAGTACTTGCTCTGCCTCTAGATAAGAACCAGATATCGACACTTGGGCATTTAATTGCAGTATATACCTGGTACTTCCAGTTTATAACGAATGAATCACCACCTCGGATTGTAGGTCACCATCGCTTCCGTTTCGCACGGTCTTCTTTGTTTCTGCTTATGTGGCTGAGAATGCCTTACGGTCTGTAGGCAGAATGGTGTTCAATCCTAACACTTCGAATGCAGCGAGCGGTTAAAATTTCCCAGCAATCACTTCTTTAGTGACAATAAACGCAGTTTCGATGGCAACAGCGTTAATTGTTGCCAGTTTAGCTCTAGAATGTTCCTTTATTTCATAATCGACAGAATGAGAGGGAATTCAGATACAAGTTAGTCGTAAATATAACGTAAGCATTTAGGATAAGCATTTTACTTTCTCTACACGTACTATGTACATAGTGTAAAGAGAATGTTTGCATTTTACCCAAAAATTCGATACCGAGATTTCAGCGGGAATACATGTTTTAGCGTCCCCTGTATCTAAAAAACTATTTTCAGTAAAAGGTCCGTGTGTATGTCCGTATATCAGTGGACAGCATAGCTCAAAAACAAAAAGGCCGTTGAATACCAAACTTAGTATTTAAGTTTTGTATCCTCCGAGGATGCAACAAGAAGATTTTTAAGCTAATCCCTCCACCCCCAACTACCCTTACATGGAACCTTTTTGAAAACTTTAATTTTCTCAAAAATGGCAGTAACAAATTTGATTAAAGTGTCGTATATTAAGGATATTTACCTGATAAATAAAATCTATTTCTCGAATTTTCGGAGAATAGCTTCTGAAGACTACTTTATTCTGGATGAATTTTATGGAATTATGTATATAAGCTAAACCGTAAGAGAGGAACAAAAACTTACTACACAAAAATATAGAGCTCGTTAAAACACATCATTTATTTTATGTACATTTTTTTGTGAAGTTGATCGTTTTGAGATATTCCTTGTTATTGGTTCCAGCTTTAAAAAACGTATTCCCTTCTCATACGGGAATTTTGTCAACTCCTGTGCATACTAACAAAGGAACTTCATTCACATAGCCCTTAGATTTTAGCTATCATTTTAACCTTAGGTACTCCCTTATTTCGCTTCTACTTACAAGGAAGCAAGTAATAAGACTATTTCTGCTATTTTTTTCTCGATTGGCATGAAATAAATAGAAGCATAAGATTTCTAACAATAATTTGTTGCAGAGATGTACAGAAAGTGATGTGAATGGAACACATCAGATTTTTTCAGGTTAATTTAATGCTCGTAATCAGACAGTGATGTTCACATAAACATTACCATAAAATTACAACGTAAACATAGATGTTTGCAAGTTTCAGAATTTAATTTTATTTATATATAATTTATTTATTTATATTTGTTTAGTTTAACAACCTTTAATCTCGTAGGTCATATCGGCCTATAAGTGAAATCAGTGAAATGCTGCTCAAATAAGCCCGGAGTCCATGGAGCTAAAAGTTACTCGACATTGGCGTTTACAGGAAACCCCGGTAAAAACAAAACCTTATCCCATAACTCACTCTGAGATTCGAACTCGGGAATCTTTGAATGTGAACCATGGCCCCCATGTTTAAGTAAATGTTTCAAATAGGGAGCGATTCACGTGATCATTCTATCATCTTGCATAATATTCAGGGGAATATACAGACTGTTTCAAAACGACACCAAACGAAGATAGCAGTCGATTAGCTTACAGGTTGACTTGTCCGAAACTTGATGTAGTAACTTTCAACCTTTTCTATTTAAAGTTTTATGTGGTTTAAATGTCGCACATATTTTTATTAGGCAGCCAAGGAACAACGGTAGTCATACGTCACACCCACATGCTACGTTTTCCATTACTAAGGTGACCTGTGCCGCGCCGGCGTGTCTATCAAACCACGCCAACATCACGTGACTGGGACCTTCGCTACCAACCGGCATCTCTCTTGTAGTAGGCCAGACACGTATCATTTGGCTATGTACGACTGCCGAATTCATGATGATTTTATGGCAGTTTTTGTATGTGCTGAATTTAGAGCTGAAAATGATATTCACGTTTCACGTACGGTATGACCAACAAGATCCACGTCTTCGTTTGGTGTCGTTGTGAAACACCCTGCATATATATATATATATATATATATATATATATATATATATATATATATGAGGAGGTGACACGCAAAGGCGAACATGTCCATTAAATACAGTTTTTCACAATCGACATAAAACGTATTTCAACTATACATATTATTGGAAACAACATATTGATAGGCAAACGCCTTTATTTTGTATACAAAAAACAATTAATGTGTGTGAAATAAATCTAAACTGAAAAATGTCCTTTAAAAAGTACATTTAAATATGGACATGTTCTCGTTTGCATGATCCATTTTGACATGTTCGCCTTTGAATGAATTTCGAAAGCCAAATATCTTGTTGTTTCTTAATGGTTTGCATGTTATAGAGTACTGCGTCTTATAGTATATCAGATTACGTATCTATAACATTTTAATATATCATAATCATTAAAAAAAATATAAACTCACTTTGGTACCTTTGGCTTTGTTTGGAAATTTTAACAAAGTTGTGATATTTTGCTTTTTTTAGAATTATTTAGTTACATAAATTAAAGCATCATGACCAAAATGGAATGATATCAACAATGACATTGCTTATTATTAGAAAGGTTCTTAAGCTCACACACTTAAACAAACAAATCACAATCATCTTCTAAACAGTCACAAGAAATTTCATCTGCCTCTGTGCTGCACGATGTGGGAATAGAGTCAATGATGGATGCATACCATTTTAAATCTTGGTAATTTCTCCGGTCTGCTCCAAAAATAGTTTTCAATAAACCATCAACATCTTTCTTCTTAGCATCTGGGATTGGATGGCTGAGGGGTATTTCAGGTATTGGTTGGCAGAAGAGTTTCTTCATGGTCCATCCGCGTTTCAGAAGAGATTTCCGCTCTGGTAGCTCTTGCTGGGACTTGTAGAATGCAGTTGCATCCGCATCAATATGAATGTTTTCCATAGTTTGATTTTTTTAATGAAAATGCGTTTCATTTCACTGCTGTGATCTAAATTTCGTAGGCCTTTAGATAGTGATTTCATGTCCATCACTCTCCAATCTTCACCAAGGTTTCTTACTTCACCCACTGACTCATAGAGCTCAATATATTCCTCTTTTGTTACAACTGTTGGATTTTTTCGTCAAAGTTTCTCCACTCTACCGAAAACGCGGTCAGCAGGTAAGAAACTGTGTCCTCGAACTGGAAAAATGAGGTGTATTTGTTCAACCGGACCATCATGTATTCCAAGAAAATACATGAGTGTGTGAAGCACGATATTGTTCTTGTTTTGAGCTCCACACCCGTCACAGAAAAGTTTTAGTACAGTTTTATCTTTAAAATCAACAGATTTTAAAAAATGCAATATGGCTGAAGCCACTTCCGCTGCACCACGGCCTGCCAAATCTTCCGTCCACGTGTAAAATACAGGGTTCACTGATTTCACACTGACAATGCACAAACTGTAAAAACTTATCTGCCTGGAGTAAAATGATTCTTGTACAGGACTCTTTGGCAGTGGCTGGACCTGTTGCAAATCAAAACAGAAAGCCACTGCCTGTTCATTCTGTTCTCGTAAAAGTTCATAGAAGGCATTTGCTCTTTTTTTGTGGACCCTTTTCTGTGTGATAAGCTGTATCTTTTCCTTTTTTGAAGCCACCTTCATTTGCTCGTCAATTCTTGCGCAGAAACTGCAGATATCTGAAGCAGGACTTCTAAATCCAATGTTATATTCATTCACGAATATTTTACGGAGCATAGATGTTGTCATTAGCCACAGATCTGTTGTACAGAGCACTTAGTTTCTTTATACTTAATTTGCTGTGCAGAAACAGCCGTTGTGATTTTTGTCGATTGTAATGACTTTCAGTACAATGCAGATTGTCTATAAATTGTCTAACACTTTTCTTCTTGTCTGCTGATTTATGACTGACACGATCTCCACCTCTATATTCTTTTATTGCTTTTCCTTCTTTTATCTTGTTTGCTATACTATTCAGCCGAGTAGATTTCATTAGGGTAATATGCATGAAACATTTCTTGCACACTGGGTATACTATGTTTCCATTTTGAGCGAAAAGAGTGTAATTAACATTGAATTTGCGAGGTTTACTTTCGCCTTCATTGTTTCGAGGTCGCTTTCTTTGAACATTTTTCAGCGACATCATCCGTGCAACCATCATTTCTTGAGCTGCTTTATCATGAACTTTATAAATTAATTGCCTCAGGTGCAGTGCATCTTGTGGGTGTATTTCCCGACAAGAGAACTTTTTATTTTGGTGTGAACATCCATGAAAAGAATGAAAGCCTCTTGGTGCAACATACCGTTTCGCTTTATCCTTTTCACGTTGCGATTCATTCCTCTTCCTCTTTCTGCTACCCTGGTTTGCAGTCTTCACAAGTACACGTTCTTCATCCATTTCACGCGCTAACTAAAAAGCTGACCCAATAATTGCAGTTACTACATAATTAGAATACAATACTACAGGAGAACACAGAAGCGCGACAATAATCATACCAGCTGCTCTGCGCGGGAATACCTGGCTTTGAATGGAAGGCAAATCAGGTGACTTAAACCACAGCCTCCTATTGGTTGTATGGACTAGTTCTTCTTTGCAGGAAATTTATACGTGGACATGTTCGCGTTTGCTTTGAACCACCAATTTTCACAGGCTTGTATAACGGAATATATTCGGGTTTGCTTCAATAGCATGATGTATATACATTCCGCTTATCCTCTAATTACCATTCCATATCGTAACTCATTTTTTTTAAATTTTGGACATGTTCGTGTTTGCGCGTCACCTCCTCATATATATATATATATATATATATATATATATATATATATATATATATGTATAATCTATGTGCATGGTGTATAGAGAATATATTGAATTTCAAGCAAAAATTCGTAACCGAGATTTCACCGGAAATACATTTTTTGGGTCCCTTATATCCAAAAAAGTATTTTCAGAAAAAGGTCTGAGTGTGATCGGTGTCTGTGAACACAATAATTCAAAAACGAAAAGTCGGTAAAATACCAAATTTGGATTTAAGTTTATTATTTTCCAGGGATGCAACACGAAGATTTTGAAAAAGATCCCCCCACTCCAAACTACCCTTTACATAGAACAAATTTCGAAAATATTGATTTTCTGAAAAATGGCTCTAACGATTTTGATTAAAATACCGTATATTAAAGATTTTTATATGACAAATAAAATGTGTAATCTTAAATTTTCTGGAAATAGCCCTAGAGACCTCTTTATTCTGAACGAATTTTGTTGAATTTTGCATAACTGGTAAAACTATAAGACATAGACAAAAACTTACTTCACAAAAAATGTAGATCGCGTTAAAATACACAATTTAAGTTAAAATACACAATTTATGCCATACATCATTTCTGAGATATTCCTTGTTATTTGTTTAAATTAAACTTTTCTCACTGTAAACTCCTGTCCCTGCAAACAAATGTATTTCATCCACATGGCAATGCGCTTTTAAAAGACTTGACGATAACTTTAGCCTGGTGTATTACCTAATTTTCCTTCCACTTACGAGGAAGCAAGTAAGTAGGACAGTATTTATCTCGATTAGGACAAAGTAGACAGAAGAATAAGCTTTTTAATAATAATTTGTTACAGAGATGTAGAGAAAGTTATGTGAATGGAACACGTCAGATTTTTTCAAACTAAAAGCTAGATACCTTAGACCATTTTGTTCGTAGCAAAACAAAATATGATCAGCAACTAGCTTTTGTTCGTATGTGCTGTCGGTGGCCGCCATATTAGTTCAGTTGTTTTACAGTCTCTTGCGATTATCTGCTGTGTGTGTTTCTGTTTGTCATTGTAAATGAAAACGTATCGCAACAAGTTCATACTTAAGTTTTACGTAAGTATTTTTACGCTTGATTTTTATTGTGAATGGATTAATTATCCTGGAGTTCGCTAGGCTAACTTTAGTGTCAATATATGTTAACACTTTTATCTCTTATAAGTGAAACGCAAAGTTCACTCGCGTTGTTACGTTCTTATTCTTTGTCTTACTCTCTCTCTATCTCTCTCTCTCTCTCTCTCTCTCTCTCTCCCTGCATGTAAAGCTTACGTTCATGTGATGTTTCCAAACAATAAAATCATTATTTTTGAGATATTAGAAAAAAAAATCTTACGTATTACACTCGCGGCTCTGCAAACTTCTTACAATCCGGATACACATTAGCTGAATGTTCTTATTACTTAGTTCCTAATAAGTAGAAGGGAACTAAAGGAATGCGCTATGCTAAAGTGATAGTCAAATATTTCAAGCTATCGTTATGCGATTACCAATGCAAATCGCTTCTTTGCTTGGCCAGGAGTGAAACAAAAGAAAAACAGACGCTTCCTGCCTGAGAGAAGTATGAGAACCTACTTACAATTGAAACCGATAACAAGATATATCTCGGAAATGGTTAGATCTACAACATAAACATAAAGAACATAAACAGTGTGTTTTGACGAGATATATATTTTTCATGTAATACGTTTTTGTCTATCTTTAACGGCTTGGTAGTTATGCAAAACTCCGCTAAATTCTTCCGGAATAAAGTAGTCTTCAGAGGCTATTCCCAGAAAATTCAAGATATACATTTTATTTGACGTAAAGATCTTTAATATACGGCATGTAATTAAATTCGTTAGAGATACTTTTGACAAAATCAAAATGTTCGAAACTTTTCCCATGTAAAGGGTATATTGTAATAGGGGATTTTTCGTGTCGCTCATTGGAAGACACTAAATCTGAATAGTTTCGTATTTAAAGGCCTTTTCTATGCTTTCTATGAGATATGCCGTACACACACACACAAACGGAGCTTTGTGGATTACAATACCTTCTCTAACCACTATGTACATTGCACATGCGGGATAGAGAAAGTAAAAATCTGATGTGTTCCATTCACATGACTTTCTTTACATCTCTCTAACAAATTTTTGTTAAAAAGCTTATGTTTCTATTTACTTCATGCCAATTGAGAAAAAATTAGCAGAAATAGTCTTATTACTTGCAGAAGCGAAATAAGGGAGTATGATAGGTTAAAGTGATAGTCAAACGTTGGTTGCTATGTGACAGTTCCTTTTTTGAATGGACAGGAGTTGACAAATTCCTGTATGAGAAAAGTAAGTATTTTAAAGCTGAAACCAATAAAAAGGAATATTTAAAAAAACGATCAACAGCACCAAAAAATGTGTATAATATAACAGACTGTACACTTTGCCTTAGCTTTTGTCTATCCCTTACGGTTTAGCAGTTATGCAAAATTCTGTAAAATTCATCCAGAATAAAGTAGTCTTCAGGGGCTATTCCCAGAAATTCAAGATATACATTTTATTTGTCAGGTAAATATCTTTAATATACGATATATTAATTAAACTCGTTAGAGCCATTTTAGAGAAAATCACAATTTTCGAAAAAAGTTCTTTGTAAGGGGTAGTTGGAGGTGGGGAGATTTTCTTGAAAATCTTCATGTCGCATTCTTGGAGGATACTAAACTTCAATATCAAGTTTGGTATTTTACGCTCTTTTCGTTTTTGCGCTATGCTGTCCGTATACCAATATAGACACACACACACGCACACACACACACACACAGACACACACAGAACTCTTTCTAAACTTTTTACTGTCTACACGTACTATGTTTATAGTGTTAAGAGAAGGTATAGTAATGCACCCGAAAAATGTGATACCGAGATTTCACCGGAAATACATATTTTGAGTCCCCCTGAATCCAAATAAAGCATTTTCAGAAAAAGGTCAGCGTGTGCGTATGTGTGTATGTGTGTGTATGGACAAAATAGCTCAAAGACGAAATGACCATTAAATACCAAGCTTGGTATTTGAGTTTGGTATCTTACAAGGATGTGGCACGAAGATTTACAAGAAAGTCCCTCTACTCCTACTACCCTTTACATGGAACGTTTTTTAAAAATTTGGATTTTCTCAAAAATGGCTCTGACGATTTTGATTAAAATATGGTATTTTAAATATATTTACCTAACAAATAAAATGTGCATCTTGAATTTTCTGGAAATAGCCTCTGAGGACTACTTTATTCTGGATGAACTTTACGGAATTTTGCATAGCTGCAAAACCGTAAGAGATGGACAAAAGCTGTCAACACAAAAAATGTACAGCACGTTAAAGGACACAGTTTATATACATCTTTTCGTGGAATTAATCGTTTTTGAGGTATTCCTGGTTTTTGGTTGCAGCTTTAAATAACTTATACTTTTCTCATACAGAAATTTGTGAACTCCGGTTGATACAAACAAAGGAACCTCAGTCACATTTTTTCCTGGAGTTGATAGTTTTTGAGATATTCCTTGTTTTTGGTTTAAGCCTTAAAAAATGTATCCTTTTCTAATTACAGACATTTGTTAATTTCTGTCCACAAAGGATATTCAGTCACATATTAGTCAGCTTTTGACTATCACTTAACGTATGCTACTCCCTTATTTCCCTTCTACTTACAAGGAAGTAAGTAATAAGACTATTTCTGCTATTTTTTTTTTCTCGATTATCATAAAGTAGTTAGAAGAATAAGCTTTTGAATAATTTTTCGTTACAGATATGTAGACAAAGTCATGTGAATGGAAGACATCAACTTTTTTGGATTCAGGGGGACCCAAAATTTCCGGTGAAATCTCGATATCGAATTTTTGGATGAGTTACAATACCTTCTCTATACTCTATGTACATGACACGTGTAGAGAAAGTAAAAATAACTTGACTAGGTCCTTTTCGCTGTAGTTAATCAAATATATAATGCCAGTACAGTTAACAAATTTAAATCTCAAACCATATTCAGGGAATTGTTTCAAGAGTCACAAAGAACATCTGTAGAGCCAACTTGCCAATTCAGGTCTTCACCCACGATATGTTATTGACAGTTAACATTGCCGATGTTGGCAACTGTTGTCAGCATGACCACATGAAACATGTTCCTGAGTTTGAATCCCGCAGTCGACAACATGGAGGGAGTGTCCAATCACTTTGCATTCAATGGGAGTTTGCTTTGGATGACCTTATATCCGGATTCTTCATTGTGCAGAGAGACTTAGTGGCTAGTAAACCTCGTTCTTTTGCCGTGAGGTCAGCTGACCTTGTACACAAATTGCGGTGTCATTATAGTGGTTGTTGATGCAAAAAATTAAAAACAAACACCCTCCGTTCTGATGTTCTATTTTTTTTAACTATAATTTGTCATACTATTGAGTCCATGGAATATCTCCCATTGCTCATAACACAGGTGAGTCACCAATTATATCTTTTCTTATTTCGGAGTTTAGACCATTCTCAATTTTAAGTATACCCATTTTTACTTTCTCTACATAGTGTATAGAGAAGGTATTGTAATGCACCCAAAAATTCGATAACGAGATTTCACCGGAAATACATTTATGGGAAAAAGATGCGTGTGCGTGTGCGTGTATGTGTGCGTGTGCCTGTATGTGTGTCTGTGGACAGCATAGCTCAAAAACGAAAAGTCCGTTAAATACCAAACTCGTTATTTAATTTCAGTATCTTCCACGGATGCGACACGAAGATTATTAAGAAAATCTCTCACCCCCAATTACTCTTTAACTAACAAAATTAAAAAAAAAAAAAAAAAATGATTTTCTCAAAAATAGTTCTAACAATCTTGATTAAAATATCGTATGTTAAAGATATTTACCTGAAAATTAAAATGTATATCTTGAATTTTCTTGGAATAGCCTACTTTATTATGGATGAATTTTACGGAATTTTGAATAACTGCTAAACCGTAAGAGATGGACAAAACCTTACGACACAAAAAATGTAGAACACGTTAAAACACACAATAAATGTTATATACAGTTTTTTCATAGACTTGATCGTTGATCGATTTTTCTTTTTTTTTGGTTTCAGCTTTAAAAAACGTATACATTTCTCATACAGGAATTTGTCAACGCGTATCCATACAAACAAAGGATCTTCAGTCATATAGCCACCAGCTTTTGACTATCATTTTAGCTTATGCTACTCCCTTATTTCGCTCCTATTTGCAAGGAAGCAAGTAATAAGACTATTTCTGCTATTTTTTTCTCGATTAGCATGAAGTAAATAGAAGCGCAAGCTTTCTAACAATTTGTTGCAAAGATGTAGAGAAAATTATGTGAATAGAACACATTAATTTGAAAAAGTTATTTTTGGTTTAAATGTTTATACTAGGCCTTCGATCGATTTCAAATAAAGCATCATTTTAGAACGTTTTCTACATTATACACCTTAATCATAAATGGAATATTTTGTAGTTCCATACACTTGCTGTTATAAAGGCTCTCTCTGACATAGCTTTCAACATAGGTGAAAGAATCTTTTAAATTGATATTAAATTAAATTTACACTATTCTTCTAAATTCTCTTATTACCTAATGGTGTGAATACTTTATTCACTTTGTTTGGGTAGAAAGTTTAGCTTCATTAAAAGTTATTCGTATAAAGACTCGAAGAATATTTAAACTACCTCTCTATCGTATACAAGCAAATACAATGCATTTATGGCCGCCTGTTGTTTTGTCCACTTACTTCTTATCTAGGCGGCCCGGGTTCGATCCCAGGCGACCGTATGTGGGATTTGTGGTGGACAAGGCAGCGCAGAGGAGAGTTTTCCCCGAGATTCTCCGGAATCCCCTGCCATCACATTCTACCGGTGCTCCATTTTCATTCCGTTTATCATGTGTATCATTGTCTGCGGTGCCGTATGTAGTAAAAGTGGGGCAAAACAACTATCAAAAATCTGATGTGATCCATTCACATGACCTTCTCTACATCTCCGCAACAAATTATTCTTAAAAAGCTTATATTTCTATTTACTTCATGCTAATCAGTAAAAAATTAGCAGAAATAGCCATATTACTTGCTTCCTTGTAAGTAGAAGCGAAAAAAGGGTGTACCATAGGTTAAAGTGATAATCAAAAGCTGGTTGCTATGTCACTGAAGTTCCTGTGTTTGTATAGACAGCAGTTGACAAATTCCTGTATGAGAAAAGTATAAGTTTTTCATAGCAGAAACCAAAAATAAACAATGTTTCAAAAACGACGATCTCCACGAAAAAAATGTATATAACATAAATTGTGTGTTTTAACGTGTTGTACATTTTTTGTGTAGTAATTTTTTGTCCATCTCTTACGGTTTAGTAGTCATTCAAAATTCAGTAAAATTCATCCAGAACAAACTACTTTTCAGAGGTTATTCCCAGAAAGTTCAAGATATAGATTTTATTTGTCAGGTAAATATCTTTAATATACGAAATTTTAATCAAAATCGTTAGAGCCATTTTTGAGAAAATCAAAATTTTCGAAAAAAGTTCCATGTAAAGGGTAGTTTGGGGTGGAGGTTTCTCTCAAAATCTTCGTGTGGCATCCCTGGAAGATACTAAACTTAAATACCAAGTTTGGTATTTTACCGACTTTCCGTTTTTGAGTTATCGTGTTCACAGACACACTGACACGCTGACACACGGACACACACACACACACACACACACACACACACACACACACACACACACACACACGGACTTGTTTCTTAAAATACTTTTTGTGGATACAGGGGACCCTAAAACATATTTCCGGTGAAATATCGGTATCGTATTTTTTGGTGGAGTACAATACCTTCTCTATACAGTATGTACATACTTCGTATAGAGAAAGTAAAAATCTGATGTGGTACACTCACATGACTTTCTCTAGCTGTTCTACAAACTTCTTACATAAGATAATTCTTCTTTCCGCACCTTGCTAATCGAAGTACTCATTAGCACAATGTTCTTATTACTTTGTTCCGTATAAGTAGGAAGAAAATAAGGGAATACACTAGGCTAAATCGATAGTCAAATGTTTTAAAATCTGTCGTTACGCGATTGTCAATACAAATCGCTTCTTTTCTTGGCCAGGAGTAGAACAAAAAAAAAAAAAAAAAAAAAAAAAACGGACACTCCCGTCTGAGAAAATTATAAGTACTTTACAACTGAAACTGATAACAATGAGTACCTCGAAAACGGTAAGCTCCACGAGAAAAATGTATATGACACAACTTGTGTATTTAAAAAGAAAAAACCTACATTTTTTGTATAGTAAGTTTTTGTCTATCTCTTACGGTTTACTAGTTATGCCAACTTAAGTAAAATTCATCCAGAATAAACAGGTCTTCAGAAGCTATTCCCAGAAAATTCAAGATATACATTTTAATTGTCAGGTAAATATCTTTAGTATACTATATTTTAATCAAAATCGTTAGAGCCTTTTTTAAGAAAATCAAAATGTTCTAAAAAAGTTCCATGTAAGGGGTAGTTTGGGGTGGGGGGATTTTTCTCAAAATCTTCGTGTCGCATCTCTGGAAGATACTCAACTTAAATACCAAGTTTGGTATTTTAGCTACTATTCGTTTTTGAGTTATGTGTTCACAGACACACGGACACACACTCGGACCTTTTTCTGAAAATGCTTTTTATGGATACAGGGGGTCCTAAAACATGTATTTCCGGTGAAATCTCGGTATCGAATTTTTGGGTGGAATACAATACTTCTCTATCCCTATATACATTGTACATACGGGGCTAGAGTAAGTAAAAACCAATCCAATTACCTTTTCAGAATATATACATTTATTTTGAACTGGAATACACCAAGTTTCCTAATATGGAACTGTATTCTTAGCTATAAATACAAAACAAATTCCAACTTTTAAGCTGTATCAGGGTTTAAAATAACGAAAACAAGAGTTTTATTATTTTAATCCTTTTCCACAAACACATTTTGCTTATTTATCATAATAATTGCTATGAAGTATTATATTCTGTTTGTTCACAATTGACTAATCGATATAACCAAATCTTAAATATTGTACCGTGTGGTTGGGTTGCAAGAAAGAGAGGAAATACAGAAGAAATAGGACGAATGCAGATGAGTGATAGACGGATAAGTGGGGGGGGGGGGACCAACAGACTAGAAAATTAACCACGTACATATGTACGTTTTGTAATAATGTGCTTATCTGCGCATAGATGACATCAAAATCAAAATTCTAACACTGAGTTGCGGCGCGAACGTCACATATTTTACGGAGCAGGACAGTGTCCTGGTTATTTTATCGCACACACACTCACACACACACATATATAGAGTACAGAGGAAGTATTGTATTCCACCCAAAAATTCAATTCCAAGGTTTCACCAGAATAGATACATGTCCCCCTGAATAAAAAAAAAAGCATTTTCTGAAAAAGGTCCGTGTGTGTCTGTTTTCCTGTCCGTCTGGGTGTGTCTGTCAACAACATAGCTCTAAAACAAAAAGACCGTTAAATACTAAACTAGGTATTTAGGTTTGGTATCATCCAAAGATACGACACGAAGAATTTTAAGAAACTCCCCCCCCCCCCCCTCCCCAACTACCCTTTACATGAAAAAAAAGTAGAACATTTGGATTTTCTCAAAAATGGCTCTAATAATTTTGATTAAAGTCTCTTATGTTTAAGATATTTACATGACAAATTAAATGTATATCTTGAATGTTCTGGGAATAGCCTCTGAATACATGTTTATTATGGATGAATTTTGAAAAATTTTGCTAAACTGGTAAACAGTAAGGGATAGGCAAACACTTACTGCACAAAAAATGTAGATCACGATAAAACACACAATTTATGTCATATACATTTTTTTGGTAGAGTTGACAGTTTTAGAGATATTCCTTGTTGATTTCTCATACGAAAACCTGTAAACTCCTTGTCACGCAAAGAAACGGATTTCCGTTCCATAGCAACCACACTCTAAAACATTTGAGTGTCGCTTTAGTTTAGTGTATTCTCTTATTTTCCTTCTACTTGCGCAGGAACGAATTAATAAGACCGTTTCTGCTAAATTAAATAGGTAGAAGAATAAGTTTATTAACAATAATTTGTTAACAGTGTTGTAGAGAAAATTAATGCACATTAGATTTTTGTTATTGTTTCATTTGTATTGCCCCTTTTAACTTCAGTTGTCATATCGCGGGCTTTGTCTTGTGAAACAACTCATATTACGATAGGTTTAGAGCATTAGATTTATCATTTAACTCACGTTTATTCACTCTCACATTTATACTTCCCAGACTCTGTGGGGGATAGGGAATAATTCTGGTTAAGGAAAAGTTATTCGCCTCAGCGGGGAATCAAACCGGTGACCCCCGGGTGAGAAGTCAGCTCCCTGATCACACATATTGTTCGCTTCGCCTATTTCAAAGCTAGTTGTTATATAACTATTGACAATCTGCATACAATTTTACTATCTTTACTCTTCTTGGAAGAATTAACATAATTTCAGATAAACTTGCTTGCGTTGTCAGTAACACTCAAGAACCTCGTTTGTCCGGACTAAATGGGACCGGAGGTATTAATTTGCATTAACGAAAAAGCAGATATTCTATAAACAAACTATTGCAAGTTGGTATTGGTTTAATTGTTTTTTCTCACAACCGTGTGTAGGACAGGAGTTGGATAGGTAGAGTCAGACTGAACAATTCAATGCCACAGCCGGGATTTGAACCACAGACCTCCCGGTCCCTGGCCGGTATAGCATTGAATTTATCAATTGACTCGCATGCTTCCCGGTAAACCACAAGCTGGTCAAACTATTACCAATGTAAACTACTAATTTGTTAAAAATGGATTTTAACTCTAAAAAGAATAAAAATCACTTTTTTGGCACTTCACACAGTATGGTATACTCGATTTTAACTAATAAAATAACAAATGAGTTTATTCTGTTTTAATCTTTTTTTTTCTCTCTATCACATACAATGTACATAGTAGGTAGAGAAGGCATTGCATTCTACCCAAAAATTCGACATCCGAAAATACATGCTAATAGTAGAGAAAGCTGAATCACAGGTCTCTTTATTTTCGATCTTCTTTCACAAAAATAACAGCTCGATCTGTAATATCAATGCGTCAATAAACTCTTGTAAATGATAAATTATGATATTTTCGAACCTTTTACCCATACTCTATTGCATAACAACTTATGTAAAATCAATAGATTAAGTAAATATGAAATACTTTCTGATTAATGCAAGTAAGTTGCTTTCCCTGACAGTGAGATGATGTTGAAAAAATCTAATGTGTTCCATTCACATGCCTTTCTCTACATATCTGCAACAAATTATTGTTAAAATGTTTTGTTTTATTTACTTCATTCTAATTCAAAAAAAAAAAAAAATATAGCACAAATAGTCTTATTACTTGCATCCTTTTAAGTAGAAGGCAAATAAGGGAGTATCATAAGTTAAAGTGATAGTTAAAAGCTGGTTGCTATGTGACTAAAGTTCGTTTATTTGTATGGACAGGAGTGGACAAGTTCATATAAGAGAAAAGTATACGTATTTTAAAGCTGAAACCAATAACAAGGAATATCTAAAAAACGAGGAACTCTACGAAAAAAATGTGTATGGCATAATTTATGTGTTTTATCATGATCTACATTTTTGTGTGGCAAGTTTTTGTCCATCTCTTACCGTTTAGTGGCTATGCAAAATTCTGTAAAATTCATCCAGAATAAAGTAGTCTTCAGAAGCTATTCCCGGAAAATTCAGGATATACATTTTATTTGTCATGTAAATATCTTTAAAATTCGATATTTTACTCAAAAATCGTTACAGCCATGTTTGATAAAATCAACATTTTCGAAAAAAAAAAGTTCCATGTAAAGGGTGGTTCGAGAAGGGGGAATTCTCTTGAAAATTTTCGTGTCGCATCCTTGGAAGATACCATATTTAAATATCAAGTTTGATATTTAACGGTCTTTTCGTTTTTGAGCTATGCTGTCCACAGTCTCTCTCTCTCTCTCTCTCTCTCTCTCTCTCTTTCTCTCTCTCACACACACACACTGATATTTTCTCAAAAATGCTTTTTTTGGATTCAAGGTACCCAAAACAAGTATTTCCGGTGAAATCTGGTATCGAATTTTTGGGTGCATTACAATACCTTCTCTATACACTATGTACATAGTATATGTAGAGAAAGTAAAAAGAAATGCGAGTTCTTTCATGTTTTGCTCATGGCGTGATCACAGTTCATAATACACTTCGAGAAAAAACGAATTCTCAGAACGATTTTAAGCTAATATCATGTACATATGTAACAAGGAGAAACTCCTTGCTCCTTATATGCGTCACTTATTTTAAAAGTTATTGCTTTTTCTGTCTTTCGCCTTTACGATGCCGCACTCTTATATCCCATAACAAGCTTGTTCGGAATTCATAAATACATCATTTGCTTTGTTTGTTTGTTTTAAGGTTGGTATTTCAAGCTACCAGACGTTTACGGGAGGAGAATATCGACAAAGCAGACAGAAAATGAGACAAGGTAGAATGCGTCAGGAAGAATTGATATTTCCATTCCCTTTTTCTACACGTAGTATGTATATAGTGTATAAAGAAGATATTGTAATGTACCCAAAAATTCGGTAGCGAGATTACCCGGAAACAGTTGTTGGTTGTAGCTTTGAAAAACGTATACTTTTCTCATTCAGGAATTTGTACAGGAACTTCAGTCACTTAGCAACCAACTTGCGACTATCAGCTTAACCTATGTTACTCCCTTATTTCGCTTCTGCTTATAATAAAGCAAGTAATAATACTAATTTTGCTATTTTTTTCCTTGATTAGCAGTAATTAAATAGAAACATAAGCTTTTTAACAATAATTTGTTGCAGAGATGTAGAGAAGGTCATGTGAATGGAACACACCGATTTTTACTCATTTGATTCGTTTGCTAAATTGATAATCGTGTGCCTTTATGGTTATTAAAGACATAAATCAGCTTAATATCCCGCAGATACACACCATTGTATCCAATCTTATTGAACTGTATCTCTTTATGCGTTCTTTGCGGCTAGATTCACTGAAACAAATTGCTAAACAGTTTCTAAGCAAATCCACCCACCTGCGTCGGCGTAGAGCACGTGACTTGGCGTGAATGTAAGCTACTGGTCTGTATGAACCTGGAATGAAAACTTGCACTGTCTAACAGGGATATCATTGCAGAAAGTCATATGTCTCTCACTAATCAGCAACTATTTATTGTTGTAAAAGCCTATTCTTCTCTCTGCTTCATGCTAATCGAGATAAACATTAGTAGAAATGATTCGTTTACTTAGTTCCTTCTAAATATGTGATCCAATTGAAATGTTATTGTTTGCATGACCAGGAGGGGTGAGGTTTTGTTTTTATGGTATTTAACGCCCGCTTTTACTACTTATGTCACCGGAAAACCCGGAGAAAACCCGCCCCTGCACCGCTTTGCCCCCACAAATCTTACATTAGATCCACGATGACATACGGAGGAGAAATATGGGGTTCGGGACAAACAAGGAATCTGGACCAAGTGAGGACCCAATTTTTGAAAGGAATTCTGGGCGAAGGGAGGGGTACGGCAAACTGCGGAATAATGAGGGAATTCGGGGCACATAGTGAAACGATACAGTGCAAAATCAGAGCAGTTAAATATTGAGAATCGTTCACGGAAACCAATCTCTAATTAGGACAGTCTGCTACCGTGAACAGTTGCGAATGCATGGTAATTCGACGTGGGCAACAAAATTAAAGAAAGGGTTGGAAACCATTGGGATGGGATACATTTGGATGGCGGGGCAGGCAAACAGGCGGACTATTCGGAGAAAAATTAAGAATCGCCTCTGTGACATTGACAGAACCAAGTAATTGTGCAAGGTGTCATTAGAAGTACATTCTGGGCTAAAATCGGAGTGGGGTATGAAGCCATACATCAAAACAGGTACCAAACTCATTAGAGAGGGGCTCGCGTGGATTAGACTAAGAGCATGGAGGAGCACGAAAATTTCTGACGAGAATGGTACGAGAATCTGTCCCATTTGCGAGGAGGAAGAGTCGTGGACTTGCATCTTGGCAAGATGTAGGGGTACGGAGGAATGGCGGGAAAAATATTTGCCGCGATTCTTTACCACTGCGAATGTAGGGCTAGAAGCATGTTGGACCCTACTGGCAGGCACGGAAAACATGGACGGGCTAGGTAAATTTATACTTAAGGCAAGACAGCTGAGATCTGAGGAGGCTGCCAATAGAGAAGGGGGAGGGGGAGGAATAAGATCAACTAAACAAAAGTGACTATAAAATGTTCTACATATATATTTATGTAATTCTTAGGTAACTGTTGTGCAATGTTTTATATATGGCGTATATATTATGTGTATATATTTCTTTTAAGTGTAATTATCTATTATAAGAGGGTGCATTTATGAAGATGCACTCTGTGCTGTAAATTTAAATTGCTATATTTGAATATCATTTTTTTTTTTCGGGTTCACTCTTAATTCTTTATTGTTGTTTTAATATTGCTTCTGAGTGTATTACCTTTGACTTTTTATTTTTGTGTTTACTTTTGTAACTCTTTGTTGTTGTTGTTTTAATATTGTTTGTAATGTGTATTACAAAATCACGAACGGTCTGTGGACCCGTGTGATTGTTGAAATTCTATGTATATATGATATTGTTATGTCAATAAGTACACTTAGTCATTCATACATGTGATCGCTTGGAATCGACTAGGTGAGAGGCGAGTGGCCTTATCACTCGGCCACGGCATAACTCCGGTGAGGGCTGAATAATGGCTCCCCATTTGACAAAAATGTAATTATTGGACATTTTGAAACAGTAAAGGGTTAACTTTACGAAAATGTAAATGGCACAAATTATTTGTATTAACAATATCCAAAGTGGCGGCACCGTGGTTCAGTGGTTAGACCACGAACCTGGGCAACCTGCGTTCGATACCAAGCGTCCGGATATTGAATTCGTGGTGGACGAAGCGGTGTCTGGGCGGGTTTGCTCCGAGTCCTCCGGTTTCCCCCGCCACCAATTACTCCTCCATCACCTTTTCGAATCAATTTCGTTTACATTTCATATCACCCACTTCCTCATGTTCTTGCCAGGCTACGGGCCGATCCCTCGTAACAGTTTCTCCATTCTGTGGTTTCGTTCCGTTCGATCCCCGATAGGATTCTGACCCCTAGGCATTGACTTGTAAGTCCTTGGGGGAGGGTGTCGATTCCTACAAATATGGGAGGGTAAGCCAATTATGAAAAGAAATAAAATCCAAAAATGTTTGTGTACTTTACAGGTTATGCAAAAGTCATCTAGAAAGAGTATTCTTAGAAGATCAGAATGCGTTTTGTCACGCAATTATTTTACTATACTGTATTTAATCAAAAATTTTAGAGCCATTTTTGAGAACATAAAATAATTTGGAAAAAGACATTCATGAAATGTTAATTTGAGGAGGGGTAATTTTCTTGAAAGTGAAAAATATTGAAGAATAAAGTTTTTAAGCTTTGCTCTTCACAGACACTCATACACGCATGAGTTCGCTGACCTTTTTCTAATTTTTTGGGAGTCCTCATAACATCTATTTCCGGTGAAATCTCGGTATCGAATTTGGGGTGAAATACGATACCTTCTCTACCTTTCTACATTGTAGTTTGTACATTGGTAAAGAAAATAAAAGAGGAAGTGGTTTATAATAGTGATTACTGACAAGAGATCTTGAGTTTAAACTAATATAATTGGCATGTGCATTTATTTTAATTGCTTCCCTGAATGTAGGGCTGAAAAAAGACCAAGCATCATGAAGGTAAAAAGAAATTAGAATCGGAAACTGTATCTCACGTATAAATTAGTAAACATAATTAATGCTTAAATGAAGCAATAAACAGTTCAGTAACGTGATAAAAGAAATCGAAAAATAGTGTTTAAAAATAAACAATAGTTTATATAATAGAATGCCCTTCTGATATAGTAAATGTACTTAGATTCCATACAGAATCTCAGTATGGCTCTGCATCTCTTTGACAAATTATTGCTAAAAAGCTTAGGCTTCTACCTACTTCACTCAAATCGAAATAAATATTACCAGAAATGCATTGTTGTAAGCAGAAAGGAAATAAGGGAATACATCAGGCTAAAACGATATTAAAAGTTAGTTGCCCTGTGGATGAAATCCGTTTCTATGTATTGTCTGGAGTTCACAAGTTCCCATAAGTGAAAAGTTTTAAGTATTTCAAAACTGAAAAAAATAACAAGCAATATCTAAAAAAAATGGTCAGTTCTACGAAAAAAAATTAGTTATATGACATAAAGTGTCTGTTTTAATGATATTTATATTTTTTGTGTGGTAAGTTTTTGTCAATCTTTTGTGGTTTACCATTTATTCAAAATCCAGCAAAATTCATCCAGAATAATCTTCAGAGGCTATTCCCAGAAAATTCAAGATATACGTTTCATTTGTCGTGTAAATGTCTTTAATATACGGCATTTTAATCAAAATCGTTAGTGCCATTTTTGAGAAAATCAAAATTATCTAAAATTTGTCCAGGATAGTTCAGCGTGGGGTGATTTTCCTCAAAACCATTGAGTCGCATCCCTGGAAAATACTAAGCCTATATAGGCATTTTGATATTTTACTGCATTTTCGTTTTTGGGTTATCATGTACACAGACGCACGGACACACACACCTTTTTCTAAAATTGCTTATTTTAGATACAGGGGACAATAAAACGCCAATTTCCGATGAAATCTCGTTATCAAATACTTGGGTTGAATACAATACCTCCTCTATACACTATGCACATAGTATGTGTAGAGAAAGTAAAAATAGGACTGCACTGATGTCTATAATATTTATCTAGTAAGTTTGTCCTGTTCAGTCACGAGTACAAACATATGGAATGCAGTTCAAGGTTCTTTACTGCAATATATCCATTTTATTACGACAATTATAGCATCCTCCGTGGTCTAGGGGTTAGAGGCCATCCCAGCGGATGTCAATGGAAGAAGAAAGCAGACAACTGAGGTAGCTGAGGGAAGACAGTGAAAAAGAAGAGGGAAAATCATCTATTGTGAAGCATGGGGGCAACTCAAATGTAGCTTGAATAAGGGGTGATGGTCTGCTGGAGGAAATCGGGAAAAAGCAAGAGGGGATAGACGGCAGCTATTGGACTATTGTGATGCATGATGGGAGTAATGACTTGCGGAGAAGTGTTAACTAAGTACTGGGAGACATTTACGACTAGTTAAAAGGACAAAACAGCTGTTTCCCACTGAGAGGTGACGCGATGTAAGCTGGGGAAGGGTGATGCATGTAAACGACGCATTTTCATGGGTAATGGAACGACTGGATGCGCAGTTTCTGGACCCAAATTCGTGGATTGAAGACCGCGACGGTGTACACTTGAGCCGCAGAGGAACTTCAAAGTTGGCAGCATTATTCGAGAGGTAATATTTTCGTACCTTTTAGCCATATTCTATTTCATAACAGCTTATGCAAAATCAATTAAGTAAATAAAAAATACTTTTTACTCAACCGTATAAATTGCTTTCGCTAACAATGAGATGTTGAACAATTCTGATATGTTCCATTCACACGACTTTCTCTACATCTCTACAACAAATTGTTAAAAAGCTTATTATTCTATTTATCTCATGCTCATCGAGAAAAATTAGCAGTAATGGTCTTAGAATTTGCCACCTTGTAAGTAGAAGTGAAATAAGCAGGACTATTGGTTAAAGTGACAGTGAGAAGCTGGTTGCTATGTGACCTAAGTTCCTTTGTTTGTATGGACAGGAATTGACAAACTTCTGTATGAGAAAAGTATAAGTTTTTTCATAGCTGAAACCAAAAGCAAGGACTATCTAAAAAACGACAAACTCCACGGAAAAAATATGATGTGTACCATTCACATGACTTTCTCCATATCCCTGCAACAAATAATTCTTAAAAAGCTTATACTTCTATTTACTTTATGCTAATCAGAAGAAAAAAAAAGCAGAAATATCTAATTACTCGCTTCCTTGTAAGTAGAAGCGAAATAAGGGACAACCGTAGGTTAAAGTGATAGTCAAAAGCTGGTTGCTATGTCAATGAAGTTCCTTCGTTTATATATATAGGAGTTGACAAGTTCCTGTATGAGAAAAATATACGTTTTTCATAGCAGAAACCAAAAATAAGGAATGTCACAAAAACGACTAACTCCACGAAAAAAATTAATATAACATAAATTATGTGTTTTAATGTGCTCTACATTTTTTGTGTAGTAAGTTTTTGTCCATCTCTTACGGTTTAGCAGTTATTCAAAATTTAGTAAAATTCATCCAGAATAAACTACTCTTCAGAGGCTATTCCCAGAAAATTCAAGATATACATTTTATTTGTCAGGTAAATATGTTTAATATACGAAATTTTAATCAAAATCGTTAGCCATTTTTAGAAAATCAAAAATTTCGAAAAAAGTTCCATGTTAAGGGTAGTTGGGGTTGGGGCGATTTTTCTGAAAATCTTCGTGTCGCATCCCTGGAAGATACTAAACTTAAATACCAAGTTTGGTATTTTACGGACCTTTTGTTTTTGAGTTATCGTGTTCACAGACACACGGACCTTTTTGTGAAAATGCTTTTTTTGGATATTGGGGACCCTAAAACATATATTTCCGGTGAAATCTCGGTATCGAATTTTTGGGTGGAGTGCAATACTTTCTCTATACACTATGTACATAGTGCGTATGGAGAAAGTAAAAATGAACATAACATAAATTATGTGTTTTAACGTGCTCTAAATTTTTCGTGGGGTAAGTTTTCGTCCACCACATTAGCAGTTATGGAAAATTCAGTAAAACTCACCCAGAATAAAGTAATCTTCAGAGGCTAATTCCAGAAAATATAACTAATACATTATAAATGCTATATGAATATCCTTAAAATACGATATTTTAATCAAAATCGTTAGAGCCATTTTTGAGAAAATCAAAATTCTTAAAATTTATCCCATGTAAAGGGTAGTTGGCGGTTGGGAGATTTTTCTTACAAATCTTCGTGTCGCATCCTTGTAAGATACCAAACTCAAGTACCAAGTTTGATATTTAATGGTCTTTTCGTTTTTGAGCTATGCTGTCCACAGACACACAGACGGACCTGTTTGTAAAAATGCTGTTTTTTTGATTCAGGGGACCCAAAATATGTATTTCCGGTAAAATCTCGGTATCGAATTTTTGGGTGGAATGCAATACCTTCTCTATACACTACGTACATAGTACTTGTAGAGAAAGTAATTTTTTTTTGTTTAAATTCGACTTAAAAGACGCACACTGGAATGATTGATCACTATGGCAACATAAATCAAAAGCAACGGCTGCAACTAAAAGGGATTTAAAATTGATATTTAAAATAATTTTAATTGAAATTGAATGTTATTAATTTGACTATTTTGGCAGAAAGAGTGTAACAGATTTAGAATAAAACAACTAAAAATGAAATTAAATACACTCATTTTTATTAAATAAACAATCCAAATAAAAAACATAATTTCATCTTCCAAAATTTACTACGGCTGAATTATGGACTCAATATTTACTTTTTAAAATTCTCTTTGATTCTTTGCCATATTTTCTTTGATTATTTATTTCTCTACACACATTTATGCACATAGCATATAGAGAAGGTATTGCATTCCACCCAAAATTTGATACCAAGATTTCACCGGAGATATATGTTTTAGGGTCCCCTGCATCCAAATAAAGCATTGTCAGAACATGGTCTAAATGTGTGTATGTGTGTGTGTGTGTGTGTGGGTGGCCGAGTGTCTGTGAACACAATACCTCAAAAACGAAAAGTCGGTAAAATACTAAACTTGGTATTTAATCTATTATCTTCCAGAGATGCGACGGGAAGATTTCGAGAAAAAATCCCCGTGAGTCCAAACTACTCTTTACACGGAAAAAATTTCGAAAATTTTTATTTTCTCAAAAATGGCTCTAACGATTTTGATTAAAATATCGCACATTAAACCTATATGCCTGATAAATAAAATGTATATCTTGAATTTTTTGAGAATAGCATCTGAAGACTGCACTATTCTGGATGAATTTTTCGGAATTTTGCATAACTCCTAAACCGTAAGGGATGGTCAAAAACACACAATTTATGTTACATACATCTTTTGTGTGGAGTTTATTGTTTTTTTAAATATTCCTTGTTTTTGGTTTCAACTTTGAAAAACGTATACCTTTCTCATACAGGAATTTATCAATTCGTGTCCATACAAACAAAGGAACTTCAGTCACATAGCAACCAGCTCTTGACTTTCACTTTAACCTATCTCTTCTACTTACATGGAAGCAAGTAATAAGACCATTTCTGTTAATTTTTTCTCGATTAGCATGAAGTAAATAGAAGCATAAGCTTCTAACAGTAATTTGTTGCAGAGATGTAGAGAAAATCTGGTGAATGGAACACATCAGATTATATTTTTCATAATGAAAGATTTTACACAAGTGTTGCAAAGAGAAAAATTGACATAACATTTTAGGTGGTCATTATTTAGGCATGAGGAGGAATGCTGCTAAGATGTACTCTGGTCGTGCTGGTATGGCACAAGAACAAGTGCAATAAATTCTAACACCTTGACACTCATCACCAATTTGTCTTTCCTTCTTTGCCATATGGGTACCGAGATTACACGCCTAGGACCACCCATCTCACACAACTTTCTCGAGGACTAACCTTACTATAATTTCGGCCACCCAGCTTGCTCTTTGGCCCCTCAAGATATGACGAAATCTGATCGGACATGGCCAAGACATCACTAAGTCGATTATTCCCGACGGTGGTACCGTCAACTTCTGCGTTAACTCCTCCCTCCGCGCCGTCGCAAACAAGTGTACGTGCAGGGGCTAAGTGCGGCAGATATAGGGACCCTAAAATTAAGAACTGAAATGGCTATCAGAACCCAGAATTATCTGGTATTCAAGAATCATTAAGAGCAAGAAGGAAGGAGGAAAATAAAGAAACACCTTTAAAAGAACAGTCCCCTGAAATTTGGATTTATAGTTCCTTATTTTTAACAAAGCGTATATTACGGCTTTATAGAAATACAATAATTAGTTTTCACGTAGAAAATTGTTATTCCTTTAGAGTTTTAAAAGTAGAACTATTACAATTAAATCTATCTTCAAATTATGTTTAAAAACAATTCATCATTTTTAGTGATAAAATAACAAAATAATTTATTCAAGTTATTTAAAATCTTATGGTTTTTTCACCGTAATTTTGCATCTGTCTGTGTGGATAATGCTGATTAAAACTACACAAAGACCTGTCCTGCCAATAATCAATGGTTAAATAGCTCAAGTAGTTTTTTAAAGAAAAAAAACTTAAATGACAAATGTTTATAAGCACAAGAAAAAAAAATGTTGGTCATAGGATTTCAGTAGGAACAAGTGTTTAAGAGTTGAATCAATTATTTTCTCTACTACGTACTAGGTGGCTATACTGCCCAATATTTGATGTAGCAGATATCCTTTAGTACGTTGAAAGAGTTGCAGAACTCAGCAGGGCTGTTACAAGTTAAAACCTGCCAGTGATGTATTGGCGAGGGTGAAATTCGTTTTGTACGTCTTGCTATCAGTGGAGATAGCGGGCCACGCTAATTGCGAGAAGTAAAACGAAGATCGCTCCAGGAGATAGCGGGTTGCGCTAATTGCAAGAGGTAAAACGAAGGTCATTATTGGAGATAGTGGATTGCGCTAATTGCGAGAGGTAAAACGAAGGTCACTATTGGAGATAGCGGGTTGCGCTATTTGCGAGAGGTAAAACGAAAGTCGCTACTGGAGATAGCGGGTTGCGCTAATTGCGAGAGGTAAAACGAAGGTCGCTATTGGAGATAGCGGGTTGTGCTAATTGTGAGAGGTAAAACGAAAGCCGCTAGTAGAGGTAGAGAGTCGCGCTAATTGCGAGAGGTAAAACGAAAGTCGCTAGTAGAGGTAGAGGGTCGCGCTAATTGCGAGAGGTAAAACGAAAGCCGCTAGTAGAGGTAGAGGGTCGCGCTAATTGCGAGAGGTAAAACGAAAGTCGCTAGTAGAGGTAGAGGGTCGTGCTAATTGCGAGAGGTAAAACGAAAGTCGCTAGTAGAGGTAGAGACTCGCGCTAATTGCGAGAGGTAAAACGAAAGCCGCTAGTAGAGGTAGAGGGTCGCGCTAATTGCGAGATGTAAAACGAAGGTCGCTACTGGATATAGCGGGTTGCGCTAATTGCGAGAGGTAAAACGAAGGTCCCTACTGGATATAGCGGGTCGCGCTAATTGCGAGAGGTAAAACGAAGGTCGCTACTGGAGATAGCGGGTTGCGCTAATTGCGAGAGGTAAAACGAAGGTCGCTACTGGAGATAGCGGGTCGCGCTAATTGCGAGAGGTGAAACGAAGGTCGCTACTGGAGATAGCGGGTTGCGCTAATTCCGAGAGGTAAAACGAAGGTCACTACTGGATATAGCGGGTCGCGCTAATTGCGAGAGTTAAAACGAAGGTCACTACTGGAGATAGCGGGTCGCGCTAATTGCGAGGGATAAAATAAAAGAAAGTCGCTAATGGAGATAGCGGGTCGCGCTAATTGCGAGAGGTAAAACGAAAGTCCCTAGTAGAGGTAGAAGGTCGCGCTACTTGCGAGAGGTAAAACGAAAGTTCCTAGTAGAGGTAGAAGGTCGCGCTAATTGCGAGAGGTAAAACGAAAGTCGCTACTGGAGATAGCGGGTCGCGCTAATTGCGAGAGGCAAAACGAAAGTCCCTAGTAGAGGTAGAAGGTCGCGCTAATTGCGAGAGGTAAAACGAAAGTTCCTAGTAGAGGTAGAAGGTCGCGCTAATTGCGAGTGGTAAAACGAAAGTCGCTACTGGAGATAGCGGATTGCGCTAATTGCGAGAAGTAATAATATAAACAAGTATAAAATTACATTTTAATAATATATATATGTATATATATTTTTAAAATGTATATAAATACATTTTTGAGAAAATAACAATTTTGAAACATGTTCCATGTAAAGCGTAGTTGGGGTGGAGGGAATTTTCTGAAAATCTTTATGCCGCATCCTTGGTAGGTACGGAACTTAAATATGAGTTTGATGTTTACCCGACTATTCATTTTTGAGCTATGCTGTTCTTAGACATACAGACATGTTCTCAACAAATATCTTCTTTTTTATTCAGTAGGGCCCAGAATATTATTTTAGGTAAACCATAGCTTAGCAGCATAGCTCAAAAATGAAAAGTCGCTTAAATACCAAACTTGGTATTTTAGTTGAGTATTTCTAATGATGCGACACGAAGATTTTCAAAAAAATCCCACACATGAAATAGTTTTCGAAAATTTTGATATTCTCCAAAATGACTAACGATTTTGATTAAAATGCCTCAAGTTTAAGATATTTTTTGACAAACGAAATTATATTTTGAATTTCCAGTGAATTGCCTCTGAAGAGCTGATCATTCTCGATGCTTTTTATATAACTGCCAACCGAAAGAGATATACAAAACTTACTACACAAAATATGTAGTAGGTCTCATTAAAACACATAGGATATACACATACATTTTTTTTTTGTAGAAATCACCGTTTTCGAGATATTCTGGATTTTTAGTTTCAATTTTAAGCCACAAACTTTTCTTTTCTTTCTTCTTGTTTCTCGTTTCTTTATTCCTGGAAAACAAAAATATTGGAATTTCAATTATTTCACATAGTGACCGGCTTTTAAAGGATGAGACAGTCGCTTTAGCCTGTATATTCTTACTTATAAGGAAGCTAACAATAAGACTAATTCTGCTTATATTTATCTTGATTAGCATGATGTAGATAACAAATTAATGTTTTGATTAAAGTTTGTTTACCGCACAGCTAGAGGACATTATGTGAATGGAACACATTAGTTGTGTTTCCCTTCTACTTACAAGGAACCAACTAATAAGGATAATTTCTTTTAAAGTTTATCTCTATTATCATGAAATAGATAGAAGCTTTTAACAGATAGTAGAGAAAATCATGTGAATGGAACACATCAAAATTTTAGTTTCTCTAGTACATATGTACATCGTACATAGTAGATAGAGAAGTAATTGTATTTTACCCAAAAATATAATACCGAGATTTAACCAGAAACACCTATCTATAGGAATTTGAAAGAGAGAGAGAGAGAGAGAGAGATAGAGATAGAAAGAGACAGAGAGTGAAATCTGATTACATTCATATCACTTTCTCTACTACAAATTTACTAATTACTAATGCTACAATTATTTTTAAAAACCTTATTCTACCATCTATTTCATGTTAATCGAGATTATATCAGCAGAGATGTCTTATTACTTATTTCCTTATAAGTAGGAGGGAAATAAGGAACTACACCCGAATGTCGCCCTCCATGGTATACTAGTTAACACGCTAACTTCATGTATCCAAGGTCATGGGTTCAAACCTAGCGGAGGAAAATGGATTTTTTTCGGGCGTAAAATCCTTAGCATTGCTTCCTTCGCAAGGGTCGTTTACGATTTACGAAAACGTAAAAAACCGCAAACAAAATTAAGCAGTCTTTCACGCCCAGTAAGAATGGACGCCGAGAACCACATAGTTAAAGAGCGTCCATAAATAAAACTCCATTTCCATTTACACTCGGCTAAAGTGATAGTCAAATATTTTAAAAGCTGATTGCTATGTGATTGAAATTCGTTTCTTTGTATCGGCATGACAAAAGTATAAATATCTTACCTGAACCCAATAACTCGAAATATCCCGAAAACGGTTAACTCAACAAAAAATATATATTCCATAAATCGCGTGTCTTAATTGAGATCTACATTTTTATGGAGTAATTTTTTGTCTATCTCGTACGATTTACCAGTTATACACAAGTTATGGTAAAGTGATTAGAGAGTAGAGGCCTTCAGAGACTATTCCCATAAAATTAAAGATATAAACGTATGATATTTTAATAAAATTGTTTGACATTTTTGAGAAAATCAAATTTTCTAAAAATGTTCCATGCAACCATTAGTTGGGGTGGGGGATATTTCTAAAAAACACACATACACACATGGACATGTTTCTAAAAATGCTTCTTTGTACTTCCGGTTAAATCTCGGTATCGAATTAATGGGGAATACAATATCTTCTCTATTCATTATGTGCATTGTACATACGTGCTAGAGAACGTAATAAAAAGAGACAAATTTCTAAATGGAATGTTTCGAACATTTTGTATCAATGAATATTGAAGAAATTACTTTTTGTTTGTATTCGATTTTCATGTATGGTTGAGTACACGAATTCATGTCGACAATGGATAGTGGTTTAAAAAGAAAGGAAATGCTAAACTGTCCATGTCACGTCCAAGCCCATGCTTGCACTGGTTTCAGTATTTGATGTTCGTCATATTTCCCTCTTTTCTTTCGCTCTTCACCTGAAAATGACTTGTATTCGTAGGCTAATGTTTGAATGCCAGAATTTTTCCATCAAACAAATATGAGACGAACTCATCTAGAGGTATGTGGACTACATGTCTTCCAGATACTCAAATGAAATATATTCGTCCTCTTTCTCTGCTCATTTAGACCTGACCTTTGTTTGTGGGCCGATTATATGTGTGCGTTTTTGTTTCTGATAGTGTTTAACGCCCGCTGTTAGTACTGATGACACTGGAACGAAGATGAAGCATCGGTGGAATTCGATGGCGGAGGATACTGAGGAACCCGGAAAAAACCCGCCCCTGCGTCGCTCTGTGCACTAGAAATGCTACATGCGTTAACTTGGGCACGAACACAGGCCACCTTAGTATGTCTGTGGGATAGATTAGTTTTGTTGCTGAGGAATACATTGGTTTGGTTAATGCGGGATATATTGGGTTGGTTTATGAGGGATAGATTGACTTGGTTATGCGGGATGGATTGGTTTGGTTGATGAGGTATAGGTTGGTTTGGTTCATGAGGGAAAATTTGGTTTGGTTGATGAGGGAAAGGTTGGTTTAGTTGATGAGGGATAGATTGGTTTGGTTGATGAGGGAAAGGTTGGTTTAGTTGATGAGGGATAGGTTGGATTGGTTGATGAGGGATAGGTTGGATTGGTTGATGAGGGATAGGTTGGTTTGGTTGATGAGGGCTAGGTTGGATTGGTTGATGAGGGATAGGTTGGATTGGTTGATGAGGGATAGGTTGGATTGGTTGATGAGGGATAGGTTGGATTGGTTGATGAGGGATAGGTTGGATTGGTTGATGAGGGATAGGTTGGATTGGTTGATGAGGGATAGGTTGGTTTGGTTGATGAGGGATAGATTGGTTTGGTTGATGAGGGATAGGTTGGATTGGTTGATGAGGGATAGATTGGTTTGGTTGATGAGGGATAGATTGGTTTGGTTGAAGAGGGATAGGTTGGTTTGGTTGATGAGGGAAAGGTTGGTTTAGTTGATGAGGGATACATTGGTTTGGTTGATGAGGGATAAATTGGTTTGGTTGATGAGGGAAAGGTTGGTTTAGTTGATGAGGGATAGGTTGGTTTAGCTGATGAGGGATAGATTGGTTTGGTTGATGAGGGATAGATTGGTTTAGTTGATGAGGGATAGGTTGGTTTGGTTAATGAGGGAAAGGTTGGTTTAGTTGATGAGGGATAGGTTGGATTGGTTGATGAGGGATAGATTGGTTTGGTTGATGAGGTATAGGTTGGTTTGGTTGATGAGGGATAGATTGGTTTGGTTGATGAGGGATAGATTGGTTTGGTTGATGAGGTATAGGTTGGTTTGGTTGATGAGGGATAGATTGGTTTGGTTGATGAGGGATAGGTTGGTTTGGTTGATGAGGTATAGGTTGGTTTAGTTGATGAGGGATAGATTGGTTTGGTTGATGAGGGATAGATTGGTTTAGTTGATGAGGGATAGGTTGGTTTGGTTGATGAGGGAAAGGTTGGTTTAGTTGATGAGGGATAGGTTGGTTTAGTTGATGAGGGATAGATTGGTTTGGTTGATGAGGGATAGATTGGTTTAGTTGATGAGGGATAGGTTGGTTTGGTTGATGAGGGAAAGGTTAGTTTAGTTGATGAGGGATAGGTTGGATTGGTTGATGAGGGATAGGTTGGATTGGTTGATGAGGGATAGATTGGCTTGGTTGATGAGGTATAGGTTGGTTTAGTTGATGAGGGATAGATTGGTTTGGTTGATGAGGGATAGATTGGTTTAGTTGATGAGGGATAGATTGGTTTGGTTGATGAGGTATATGTTGGTTTGGTTGATGAGGGATAGATTGGTTTGGTTGATGAGGGATAGGTTGGTTTGGTTGATGAGGGATAGATTGGTTTGGTTGATGAGGGAAAGGTTGGTTTAGTTGATGAGGGATAGGTTGGATTGGTTGATGAGGGATAGGTTGGTTTGGTTGATGAGGGATAGATTATTTTGGTTGATGAAGGATGGAGTAAGTTAAATTAAACAAAGAAAGAATTTTTGTCCAAAATTCAAACTTTTTTTTAAAAAAAATAATAAAGCAGTTTCTATAAACAATTATTTTTAGGGAAGGAAGAGCCTTTGTTTAATATCACTTAATCTATCCCTCACCAGACTTAAATTGAAATCAATAAGTGAATGAATCTGGTGGAAACCTAAGTAATATGTAATTTATGACAATATTAATTAAAGAAAAAGCTAGACACGTCCGCACGATACCTTGCACTGGATTCTACATACACTCATAAATATAGCAGGTATTAAACAGAACTTTTACGCTTTCAGCGCTCATTTATTTGTACATTTTACCACCGCGCAAACAACATATCAAGGTCAGTGTTCAGTTGCAAATAAAGAAAGAGATAGAGGAAAAAATTAAATAGAGAAAAATAAGGGCAAAACAAAGGAAATAGGAGTTATTAATAAGAAAAAAAATCTAATGTGCTCCATTCACAGGACTTTCTCTACAGCTCTTCAACAAATTATAGTTAAAAGGCTTTTTCTTCTATTTACTTAATGCTAATCGAGAAAAAATTGACAAATTCCTATATGAGAAAAGCACCTATAAGTTTTTAAAGCTGATATTAATAACAGTAAATCTCACGAAAAAAAATATATATATAACATAAATTGTGTGTTTTAACAAGCTCTACATTTTTTGTGGGGTAAGTTTTGTCTATCTCTTGCGGTTTACCAATTATGCAAAAATCCGCAAAATTCGTCTAAAATAACATGTCTTCAGAGTCTATTGAAGATATACATTTTATTTGGCATACAAATATTTTCAATATAAGAGATTTTACTCAAAATCTTTAGACCCATTTTGGAGAAAATAAAAAAGATTGAAATTTTTTCCATCTAAAGGGCTATTAGTGGGGGGATTTTCTTCAAAATCTTTGTGTCGTATTCTTGAAAGATACCAAACACACACACACACACACACACACACACACACACATACGGAGATTTTTCTAAAAATGCTTTTTATTTTATTCAGGGGATCCGAAAACGTGTATTTGCGGTGAAATCTCGGTATCGAATTTTTGGGTGCAATACAATACCTTCTCTGTACACTATGTACATAATACATGTAGAGAAAGTAATAAAGAGTACAACCCTAAACTTCTACGTGCTCCTCAACAAGTCATAGATTCTTGTCCACGGGTTAGGAGAACCTCTTGAGGCATCTGAATCCAGTTTTGTGACCACCACAACTCGGACTGGAACACATGGCTACGGACACATTGCCTGCAGAAAAACGGATATGATGTCATATTTCTGTGTAGATAAGTTATGGCTCTTGATTTTTGTGCTGATGCGCCCCAAGGTGAGTCAAGACTCGCCTTCCACCTGATCTAATTAACATGGAAGCCACATTCCATCGCCAGAGCCTGTTCATTACTGCTTGGGAGAAATGCCGTTCAGAAATACGTGACGTGCAACTGGAAGCAAGTGCATATATTGAACTGAGGTAGAAGTTCTTGAGCTTCAGATATTATCCAACTTCAGTTCCCGTATTTTTATTACTTTCTCTACACTTACTATGTACTTGGTGTATAGAGAAGGTATTGTAATGCACCCAAAAATTCGATACCGAGATTTCAACGGAAGTATATGTTTTAGGACCCCCTTAATCCAAAAAAGAACAAAACATTTTTACAAAACTATCCATGTGTGTATGTGTTTGTGAGTCTGTTGGTAGCATTGCTGAAAAACTTCCATTAAACACCAAATTTGTATTTAAGTTCAGTATCATTCAAGATGCGACACGAAGATTTTCTAGAAAATCCCCCCACCTCCAACTTTTTTTCGAAAGTTTTGATTTTTTCAAAAATGGCTCTAACTATTTTGATTAAAATATCGTATATTAAAGATATTTAGCTGACAAATAAAATGTATATCTTGAATTTTCTAGGAATAGCCTCTGAAGATTACTTTATTCTGGATGAATTTTTCGGAATTTTGCACAGCTGCTAACAAAGATACCTGTTGTTGTTGATACCTGCTAACAAAGATAGACACAAACCGGACGGTACACCAAGGTTCCTTGTGAGCTGTCGTTCCATGGAGTTATTTTATTGCATGTTTTAATTGCAAATGAATATTTCGAGTCTTACACTCATTTTAATGTAACTTTCATAGAGATAAGCAAATTGTAAATAGTTTAAAAATATGTTGAAGGTAATCCTTTAAAACATTTTAGTACACTTGCTTGGTAAAAAATTAATAACTTTGTAAATATTAGTGTTAGGGAAGAAACCTTTTTTATTTTGATCGGGACATTTTACTTTAGCTTTAAAAAATGGAATTTATGAGTATAAAAGTATTGTTAATGGGACCATTGTTTTCAATTGTTCTTAAAAGTTTGAATTTTGCGCAAAATTATTTTTTTTGTGGGGGTGGGGGGAGGAAGGGCCTTTGTTTAATTTTACTCAATTCACCCCCCATTGGCAATCCGCTCTTATTGTCTTCTTGTGAGAGCTTCGTACTGCAAAGTTGGGTTTGAAAAGTTAGGTTACATTTTATAATGATATGTTTGAAAGCAATTTCTGAAGAAGTAAAATTTTCCATTATCTCAGAAACTAAATGACACCAAGGGCTAAAATTTTTACCACATATTTGCACCTAAATAGGATTTATTTTCTGTATATAGATTAGTGTTTTCTTAAATTTAAACACTTTTCAATAAGATTGTTAGAGTTTTATTAAAAAAAATCATACATTTCCTTCTAATGGATAAAAGTATTCTATTCTTACTTTCTCTACACGTACTATGTATATAGTGAAAAGAGAAGGTATTGTAATGCACTCAAAATTTCGATACCTAGATTTCACCGGAAATACAAGTTTTGGGTCCCCCTGAATCCAAAAAAAAAATATATTTTTGGAAAAAGAGCATAAGCTTTTTAACAATGCTTTGTTGTTGAGATGTAGAAAAAGTCATTTGAATGTAACACCTCAGATTTGTTAAGGTATATTCAGCAATGTCTTTACAGTTAATGGATGAAAAATAAAATACTTTTGTAAATAAAGATGATCTCTTCCCTAACACTAATATTTATAAAGTTATTATTGCTTCACCAAGAAAGTGTACTAAAAGTTTTAAAAAGCTACTAAGCAGAATTATTTTCTAGAATATTTTTAAACTATTTACAATTAGTGAATCTCTATGAAAGTTGCATCAAAATGAGTGGAAGGTTCGAAATATTCATATGCAATTAAAACATATAAATGGCAAAAAATCTGTTGTTCCATTCAAATGACTTTCTCTACATCCCTGTAACAAATTATTGTTAAAAGGTTATGCTTCTATTTACTTCATGCTAATGAGAAAAAATTAGCAGAAATAGTCTTCTTACTTGCTTTCTTGTAAGTAGAAGCGAAATAAGGGAATACACTAGGTTAAAATAATAGTCAAAATCTGGTTGCTATGTGACTGAATTTCCTTTTATAGTATGAACAGGAGTTGACAAATTCCTGTATGAGAAAAGTATACGTGTTTTAAAGTTGAAAACAAAAAACAAGGAATATCTAAAAAAACGATCAACCCCACAAAAAATGTATATAACATAAATGGTGTGTTTATAACGTGCTCTACATTTTTGTGTAGTAAGTTTTTGTCCATCTCTTACGGTTTAGCGGTTGTGCAGATTTCCGTAGAATTCATTCAGAATAAAGTAGTCTTCAGAGGCTATTCCCGGAAAATTCAAGATATTCATTAGATATATGTAATATTTAACATTTTAAACAAAATCATTACAGCCATTTTTGATAAAACCAAAATTTTCGAAGAAAGTTCCATGTAAATGGTAGTTTATGGTGGGAGGATTTTCTTAAAAATCTTCGTGTTGCATCTTTGAAAGATACCAAACTTAAATACCAAGTTTGATATTCAATGGTCTTTTCGATTTTGAGCTATGCTGTCCGCAGATACACAAACAGACAGACACACACGGACCTTTTTCTAAAACTATTTTTTTTATGGATTCAGGGGGCATGTATTTCCGTTGAAATCTCGGTACCGAATTTTGGTTGCATTACAATACCTTCTCTGTAAACTATATACATAGTACGTGTAGAGAAGTTAAAGATCATACCTTTCCTTCTAATGAACAGAAGTGTTGCTGAATAAACCTTGAAAAATGTAGCTCATTATCGTAAATACTTGCCGAGATAATGGGTCAAACTTTAACATTGGCAAGATAGAGCATTTCGACTCCCCTTAAGGTATTGAATTCAGAAATGCAAATTCAGGGATAATGCCAAAGAAAATTAGATCCCGTAAGTGCAGTATACAAAGATGTCTTCAGTATATGCAACGCTTACGCAGTCATTATAGTGCAATGGTTGTTCTGCCCTCTGTTGGCCAGCACTTATGTTAAAATTAAAAGAAGAAAACAGATGAGCGAAAGAACTGCCTTCTACAAGGGCAACAGGTATCTGCTCCCCTATCATAAAATTAAGCGTGAAATTAGTTTGGTGAGCATGAACTGATCGAAAACTATTTTGCATTGGTAATTCAGCAGTTCCTCGAGTTTGTTTTAATTTGCTTTGGGTCGTTACAAAGCAAATATACAACTTTAAAGCAGGGGGGTATAACAACAGGATTATGATGTTAATAACAGCAACTTAAATTGAATTTTAGTGTTTTGCTTTTTCGTTATAATAATTTGTAAGGTGGCATGTTGAAACATCGTTACTGTTGCAAGGCCTCTTCAGCTGCATACAAAATCAGTACTTTAATTACAGCTCATATGTGACTTTTGGATGTTAAGAAAATCTGATGTGTTACGCTCACATGACCTCCTCTAGCTGCTCCACAAATAAACTTCTTAAAAAATATTGTTCTTCTTTCTACACAATGCTAATCGAGATAAACATTAGCAGAATGATTTTATTACTTAGCTCCTTATAAGTAGAAGGGAACTAAAGGAATGCACTAGGGTAAAGTGACAGTCAAATGTTTTTAAAGCTATCGTTATACGATTCTCATTGTATATCGCTTCTTTGCTTGACCAGGAGTAGAACAAAAGAAAAACGGACACTTCCTGTCTGAGAAAAGTATAAGTACTACAGAATTGAAACCAATAAAAAGGAATGTCTTGAAAACGGACACACGCTTTTTTTTTTTTTTTTTTTGGATAAAGGGGATTCTTAAACATATATTTCAGGTGAAATCTCGGTATCAAGTTTTTGGGTGGAGTGCAATACCTTCTCTCTACACTATGTACATAGTTTGTGTACAGAAAGAAAAAAATGCTGAAATGTGCACAGGTGTTTTATTGTAAATAATAAATGTTGACGTCATCGAAATCCGAGCTGTGATGTTCAACAAACAATTACCACGTGTCTACAGAGTTAAAACTATCTGCCTTTAGGTACAGCTTGTTATGGAAACCTGTAAATTCCAATGGCTCATTTGTTTATTGTTACCAAGTGGCGGCTTGTCACTAAAACAACTGATGGTCGGTGCAGAAATAGATAAATCTAGCAGTCATTTTGTAGTGGTTCTACAGTTTTTACTGTGCTTAAAAATGGCTGAGTTTTGAACTTATATGACCTTCTCTACTTGCTCTTCTACAAATTAGTTTTAAAAGGCTTGTTCTTTTCTCTATTTCTGACGAATTGAGATAACATTTTCGTTACACACTTCCACAATTCGTTGTGGATTATTCTTCCCTCTGCTTCGTGTTAATCTAGATAATATTGATCAATATGCATCCGATAAACCAGAATGGTTTTGCTATGCGCTTAGTTGTAGTACAAGAGTAATAAAATAAAGTATACTTACTAAATTGAAACTTTGAAATTGCGTTCTCTTTGTATATTAACAAAAAAGCAATAATGCCTTTACATGTGAAAGCATGTGAAATCTTTTGAGAAGTCAAACCAAGAATAAACAATATTTTGGAAATGGTTAAGATAACGAAATTCAGTTCACACGTTTTGTTTATGTGGTTTATAAATTGTAAGATATTCATATAAAGCTTAAAAACATATAAGCATTCATTCAGAAAGAAAAAAACTTCAGAGCTATCTTAAATATGCTTTTTATCATTCAATTATCTTAAGCGCGTATTTTAATAAAATCGTAGTAGCCATTTTGAGTAAATCAAAATTAACGAAAAAGCTTACATGTAGAGGGTACTTTGGGCTAGGAAGATTATTTTGAAAACTCTCATGTCCCATTTTTTTTAAGATATCTAAACACCAAATTTCATATTTTTCGGGCACTTATCTTTTGCTTTCTCTAACTCGTAATTACAATGTACATAGTAGGTAAGGAAGGCATTGCTTTCAACCTAAAATTCGGTACCGAAATTTCACCAGAAATATATTTTAGGATCCCCTGTATCCAAAAAAATAATTTTTTGATAAAGGTCCGTGTGAATGTGTGTGTTTGTGTGTCCATGTATCACGATAACTCTAAAACAAAGAGTCGGTAAAATACAAAAACTTGTTATTTAAGTTTGGTATCTTCCAAGGAGTGAAGAAAGATTTAGAAATATCCCTTGTCCCAAATTGCTCTTTACATGGAAAAAATGTAGAACATTTTAATTTTCTCAAAAATGACCAACGATTTTGATTAAATAAAGATATTAACATTACAAATAAAATGTATATCTAGAATTTTCTGGCAAGGACCTCTTCATTCTGGATGATTTTTGCATAACAGGTAAACCTTAAAAAGATAGACAAAAACTTACAGCACAAAACATGTAGACATCGTTAAAATACATACTTTATGCCATATACATTTTTGTGGACTTGACAATTTCTGAGAAATTCCTTATTATTGGTTTCTGTTTCATAATACTCACTTTTCTGTTACGGGAATTTGTCAACTTCTGGTCATTCAAAGCAACGTGTTAACAGCTTTTAAAAGATTTGACCATCACTTTAGTCTAGTGCTCCCCTTATTTCTCTTATACTTATAAAGAACAAAGTAATAAGTCCAGTTTTCCTATCTTCTGTTTATCTTGGTTAGAATAATCAATTGCAGAATAGCTAGAGAGAGCCATTTTTTTGTCTTACCAGTATCTTCTCCTACTTATGTTGCCCTTGGAGCTATTGAGTCAAGACTACCCAGGTTTGTCTTCAGAGCTTTTCTCCTAAAAGTGTGGTTGTCCATAGCCACTGTTGTGCTAGTTTTGGTCCGCCCGGGTATTTTATTTGCCCTGCATATCTGATGGGTATACCTCTATCTGCCACCTGGAGAGGCGCTTGATGGGAGACCATCAAACTCCCCACTTTTCTCAAATGGGAAATCGTTATTCAAATTTGTTTATTCTAATTAACCAAAGATAAACAACATTTTAATGATAATTTATTTCACCATTTGGCATACATAGAATGCAATAGGTTTCGTCAGCAAGTCATTAAAATACATCTATATTTAAATATTCTTGTATATTGTAAAAATTAAGTTGCTTAATTCTGTGTTTTACACTAATTTTAAAAGAATTTGCATAAGCAATTTGTCTTATATTTAAAGGTAGTTTATTATACAATTTCACTCCAAGATAGAGATGAGAGTTAACAGATTTCTGTAACCGAAATTTAGGAGTTATCCTATTATTTCTGCGCCTTGTATAATGGTTATGTATATCAGAAAAAGTAACTCATCTTTCTTTTGGAGATGCATAAAATTCAAGCATACAAATACATACAAAGATGTCACAGTTAAAATTCCAAATTCTTTAAAAATAGGTGCATAATGTTGGCGAGAATTACCATTTTTTATTCTGAGAGCCTTCTTCTGGAGCAAAAAGACTTGATTGGCTTCCCCACTGCTACCCCAGAACAAAATACCATGGTTTAAATGGCAATGAAATAAAGTATAATAAACAGTCAATAAAGTGCTAATGGAAACACACGTCCTAAGTCTTCTTAAGATAAATACAACATTTGACAACTTTTTGCATATTTCCATTATGTGTAATTTCCAGGAAAGCTTGTTGTCCAACCATATTCCAAGAAGTTTAACCTTTTGCTCTGTACTTTGTTTATCTTTTAAACTAAATAAGACAGTTTGTGTTTCTTCTTTATTCATGTGCAAGTCATTTGCGTTAAACCAATCAGAAATTTCATCTAAAGTATTGGACCAATCAAAAGTATTTGCAGAAATAATATTTAACACAGTGATGTCATCTGCATAAGAGGTCACTTTACCTGGAGTGGCAGCGGGCAAGTCATTAACAGCAACAATGAAAAGAAAAGGTACTAGAATAGATCCTTGAGGTACTCCCGTATAAAAGGTTTGACTATAACTTATTTCCCTTGTACTAGGAGAAAATATCATAATAAAACCATTTATTCTAATGTGTATTCTTAGCTTCCGGAGAAGTCCACGTCATCTTGCGTAGGGTTGCCGACGTTTCGCTCATCTTGCCGTGAGCTTCTTCTGGGCTACACATCCACTATTTATTCTAATGTTGATCTTGATAAGCATGAAGTAGGTAGAATAGAAGGGTATTGTAAGAGTAGTTTGTTGGAGCATAAGTAGAGAACGTTATGTGAATATAGCATATACGATTTAAAAAAAAAATGTTAATCTATTATTTCTCCTAAACTACATTTTTACTCCCAAAACACATCCCAGAGCAACATTTGGGTATTATTTGGTACATATTAAATGGGCTTCAAGCAACGGGGTACTGGTAATTAAGTAATTAATTTCCAAGAAGATGGCCTCTAGTTGTCAGGGTAGATAATATAATGGGTTGTTGTACATTTGAGGAAATTATCGTTCAGTAATAATGTTAATAGTGGTTTTTGTCAAAAAGGATTCGTGGAAATGGATTTCCGGGGAATTCCGCTAGGATAATTATCATTCGGGGTGGTTGTCTCTGGAAAGGGTTTCGGTAAAATGGTCGGGAATGGAGTTCAACATAGCTGAGATTGGGCATTGCATCTCCTTTAAGTAAACGTAGCCAATGACAGAATATCGCTTTCAGGCATATAAATGATCGATGTTGTAAATTTGTTCACATAAACATTTTATATATCTCAGTCTGCTAATAAATTTGCTATCTATAATATTCGCTTTTACAGGTTAAATTGGCACTGAAAATAGTAATTATTTTCAATAACTCTGTGATTTTTAAGAAATGGCGTATTTAGAAATATTTTCGATAAAATCTGAACAGTAGTAATCCTTGGCAAAAATAATGTTCAAAAACCCCAGAGGGAATATTTAGATAAATCAGTTTCATAAAAGGTCTAGGAAAAATTATATGAATGTACAATAACGCTGGCAGAGTTCACCCTATTTATTTTGAATAACATTTTTAACAGTAACTACGAATATATCTGATTTTAACATCTATTATAATTTTTACAGCTTTTACATTTTAAGATGCAGTTTGTGAATCCAGCTCATAAATTACACATAAGTTACAGGCAATGAAACAGAATCTGCTCAAAATTTAGTAATAAAGTAAACCTCTGATTAAGCCGAGCAAAAAGTGGATTTTCACAATTATAAGAATTTAGACTTATCCAATATCCCCAATTTTTTCCCAAGCCGAAAGAAACCCCGCTCTTGCATACCCTAGGTGGCAACGTAGCAAGCTTCGTTGTGCTTATTAAGACGAGACCGTCCCAGGCGATATTCCCTGCTGACTGACTGGATCTACTCCCTCGAGGGCTTGCTAGGGCATCAGCGTAAGAATAATTCAGCTATTTCCCACCAAGTCACAGCAAAGTCGCAAATTATGTCACTCTGGCAGTCTTGCTTATGCCGTAACTGTTACGTAAATAGTTACCTTTAGTGCAGTGTGATCTGTGGAAGAGAGTAATGGCTCAAACCTCTGTCGGGTTTTTAACTATTTACTCAAGATAATTGTGTGAAAATGTAACTGTCAGAGAGGATTTATTTAAAATTTGATCGGCATTGCACTATTTTATTTAATGCTATTCAATGCATTTGCAGTACATCCACAGGAATGACTACTCAGAATGGAAAACCTTTAAACCTTCTTGACATCGTTCATGTGTTAAAAGCAATAACCTTAAGAAACTGTTAGCCGTAACATATAATTGCTTATAATTAGTTTATAATTGAATTGCTAATTAATTGACTTTAGGTCAAACTACTATTATGCCTTTATTTTTGAATTGCCTCTGGCAGTCAGTTGATTGTAGATGTATAAGCATTAATTGCTTTCAGCAGTTTTTTACATAACCTTAATATGTTTTGCTTCAATGAAAAAAGAACTAATAACAACAAAAAAGCTTTGAAGTCTTCCATTCACATGACTTTCTCTTCATCTCTGAAACAAATTATTATTAATAAGTTTATTCTTGTATCTAGTTAATGCTAAAACATTAATAGAAACGCTCTTATTATTTATTTCCTTGTAAGTAGAAGAGAAATAAGGGAATACACTAACCGACAGACAAATGTTTTAGAATATGGTTGCTATGGGATTGAAATCCGTTTCTTTGCGTGGCCAGGTGTTGACAAATTCCCGTATGAGAAAATTTTAAGTATTTTAAAACTGAAATCAATATCAAGAAATATTTCGAAAGCGGCCAACTACACGCAAAAAATGTATGTGACATAAATAGTGTGTTTTATAGAAATCTAGTTTTTTGTGTAATACGTTTTTGTCTATTCCTTATAGTTTACCAGTTATGCAAAATTCAATAAAAAACCAATCCGCTTAAAGAGGTGTTCAGATGTTACTCCAAGTAAATTCAAGATACACTTTTATTTTCATGTAAAAATCTTAAATATAGGGGACTTTAATCAAAATCGTTAGCCATTTTTGAGAAAATCAAAATTTTCGAAATGTTTTCCATGTAAACGGTAATTGGGGATGGGGAATTTTCTTGAACATCGTGTCGCATCCTTGGAAGATACCAAACTTAAATACCAAGTTTGGTATTTAACGTCTTTGAGCTATAGATACACGCAGACACACAGGGACCTTTTTCTAAACTTCTTTTCTGATTTAGGGGGACCCAAAACATACATTTCCGGTGAAGTCACGGTATCGAATTTTTGGGTGCAATAGAATACATTCTCCATACATTATGTACATAGAAAGTGTAGATAAAGTAATAATTCTATCACTTATAGTGGGCATACGAAAAGTTGGTATATGACGTTGATTGTTTATTTCAAGTTCATAACCAAATATGAGAACATAATTTTGATCAAATATTTCAAAAAGTCCGCCTTGGTAGTGTGGTGGTTGCGTGTCTGCTTCACATTCAAAAGGTCGTGAGTTCTCGCTTAGGGTGAGTTACCCGGATAAGTTTTTTTTTTCTCCGGGTTTTCTGTTATCCTGAGAAGCCGAATATAGAGAAACTTTAAGCTCCATGGACCCCGAGATCATTTGAGCATCATTTCACCAATGTCATTCATCGTCCGATATAACCAAACCAGGTTAAAGGACGTTAAAACTAAAAGAAAAAAAAAATTAAAAACGTATAATGTGCAAAACGCTCGAACTGCGATTAGATTCCAGAAATACAAATTAGGACTAATGCGTGGTCGAGAAAATTGACGGCTCGTGTTTTATAAGTTTAAAAATTCATTTAAGAATGATATTGAGAAAAATCCCATGGAACTTTTTTCGAAAATTTTGATTTTCTAAAAAATGACTAAGGATTTTGATTGAAATATCGTATATTAAAGATATATACCTGTCAAATAAAATTTATATTTTGAATCTTCTGGGAATAGCCTCTGAAGACTACTTTATTCTGGGTGAATTTTACGGAATTTTGCATAACTGCTAAACTGTAAAAGGTAGACAAAAACGTACCACACAACAAATGTAGAGCACTTTAAAACATACAATTTATGTTATATACATTTTGTTCGTGGAGTTGATTGTTTTTAAGATATTCCTTGTTTTTGGTTTCAGCTATAAAAACATACTTTTCTCATACAGGACTTTGTAAACTCGTGTCCATACAAACAAAGGAACTTCAGTCACATAGCAACCATCTTTTGACTATCACTTTCTCATATGGTACTCCCTTATTTCGCTTCTACTTACAAGAAAGCAAGTAATAAGACTATTGCTGCTAATGTTTTTTCTCGATTAGCAGGAAGTAAATAGGAGCATAAGCTTTTTAACAATAATTTATTGCAGAGTTGTAGAGAAACTTATGGAAATGGAACACATCAGATTTTTAAATAATATGCTATCGTTTATCAATAAACAGAACATACCTTAACTTTCTGCAATACTAAAACATCGATAATCTTTCTTTTCTTGTCTATATATTTTTTTTTTTTTTCGTTAGTCTTGAACAGATCTTTTAGTCGTTATTGGCAACTTCATAAATGTATTTCAGGGCAATCTGAAATCAAAATGAATGAATGGCGGATTAACCAAATGTATTCTGAATTAGTGTTTTCATATATAAAATCATACTTAGTTATTTTGTGTGCTATTAATCCAGTGAAGCTCACTATTTAAGTACAATACACTTTATAATATATATATATATATAAAACATATAGATAGCAAAATAGCTTTTGTTACAAGAAGTGAAAGGGTAACTATTGATAAAGTATGTCAAGCAAATCTTGCCTTCAGTAAGAAAAACAAATTATTTAATCCAAATATATTAAATTAGAAATTATGAAGCATATATTGAAAACATATGTATGCAGCATAATGTATCATGGATATGAAACATGGTCAGTTCTGACATCAAAGAGAAGAAGAACAAAAGCATCTGAAATATATTGTTTCAGAACAATACTGAAAATTATCAGTGTTGAAGTTTATGAGAATAAAAAGAAGAATAATAACATTCATTGCACACTCATTTAGACACCAGAGTATTTTGAAATCATAATTAAAGATACAATAAAATTTAAAGCAAAAATAGCAAAGGAAAAGCAAGACTACAATACAATGAATAAATTGAGAACGACATGAATTGCAGAACTAAACGGGGCGATTTCAAGTCAAAACCGGTCAGTGGGGAACTGGTGTGACCGACCTTCGTTTTACTCCTCTTGCTTATCCGTGGTGACGATGACCGGGTAACACTCATTGAGGGGGGTAAAACGAAAGTTGCTCGTGTCATTTTCCCACAAATCAATTTTAATTTGAAATAGCAACTCCCGAAAACTGTAACTCTTTTAACGTACACTTCATATACACGTCAGTTAAGCCACCTGGTATAAAAAATGCAGACCCATGATACATCAGAAGTTAAAACAAAAAACAAAAAAAAATCTGATGTGTTCCATTCATATGACTTTCTCTACATCGCTGTAACACATTATTGTTAAAAGGCACATTCCCTGCCTACTGTTAGATAACCGAAATAAACATTAACCGAGATAACGATAGTGAACTGTTTTAAAAGCCGGTTGCTATGTGGCTGAAATCCGTTTCTATGCTGGGCCAGGAGTTTACAACTTTCCGTACGAAAAAAGTTGAAGTATTTTAAATCAAACAAATAACGACGACATCTCAGAAATGGTCAATTCAACGAAAAAATCGTATATGAAGTAAATTGTGTGCTTTAACGTAATATACATTTTTTGTGAAGTAAGACTTTGTCTATATCTTACGGTTTACCAGTTATACAAAATTCAGCAAAATTCATTCAGAGTAAATAGGCATTTAGAGGCTATTCTCCGAAAATTCAAGATATACATTTTATTGCCTTATAAATATATTTATAGTCAGTATTTTAATCAAAGCAGTTAAAGCCATTTTTTATAAATCAAAATTTTCAAAAATTTTTCCATGTAAATGGGGTGGGAGGATTTTCTCGAAAATCTTCGTGTCGCATCATGGGAAGATACTGAACTTATATACCAAGTTTGGTACTTAATGAACTTTTCGTTTTTGAGCTATGCTGCCACACACACAGACACACACACAAACAATCCCCCCCCCACACACACACACACACACACACACACACACGGACCTTTTTGTAATAATGCTTTTACTGGATTCAAGGGGACCCAAAACATGTATTTCCGGTGAAATCTCGTAATCAAATTTTTTAGTTCAATACAATGCCTTCTCTAACACTATGTATATAGTACGTGTAGAGAAAGTAAAATAAAATGTTTATCTTGAATTTTCTGGGGATAGCCTCTGAATTGCTGAATTTTGCGTAACTGGTAAACCATAAGAGATAGACAAAACTTAATGCACAAAAAATGTACATCACGTTAAAATACACAATTTATATTAAATACATTTTTTCGTGGAGTGAATCGTTTTTTAGGTATTCCTTGTTTCAGCTTTAAAATGCTTATACTCGCCTGAAACAGGAATTTATCAACTCCTGCCATACAAACAAAGGAACTTCAGTCACATAGCAACCAGCTTTTGACTATCACTTTTACCAATGGTACTCCCTTATTTCCCTTCTACTACAAGGAAGCAAGTAATAAGACTATTTCTGCTAATTCTTTCTCGGTTAGAATGAAGTAAATAGAAGCATAAGCCTTAGAAAGTCATGTGAATGGAACACATCAGATTTTACGTCTAGCGCTGCATACAGTCGGGCGCACATCTAGCAGACAGTGCTACAAGGGCAGGAATCTCCATATTTCAGAGCAATGATACCTCTAAATGCTACCTTTTATCGCCGCTCTCAGGGTATGTCTTTTCACTTTCCTTCAAGCCTGGGGCCTGTAGGAGTCGTTTAGAAGGAGCGCCATTAATTACGACGAATGGGTCAGTATGCACGGATTAGCATACTGGACGAGCCATAACATTGATTGACCTTTAGATAATGAATCTTGGTAATTAACAGCACTTCGAGTGCATGGTTCACAATACCAACCTCGGGTGGTAGAGCTCGTTGCTGTTTCTTACTGCAGATGAGGGAGAGCCGATAATTGTGTCCAAGGTCATTTCACAGACAAGAGAAATAAGTATGAATTGCGGTTGTGGGTAGAAACAAGGATTTCCATCAAATGCTACGTACAACTTAATGAAACAGCTTTTATCGACACATATGTTGCAATATTTATATATTTCACAAACAATTGTCCAGTCGTATTATATGACCTTTTTACAACAAAGTATACGAGACCAGTTATACATGTTAAATGGCTTGAAAGAATTTATACGACCATAGTGGAAAACAAAACGCTACATGGGGCAGAGGTATTTGGAGTACATTATGCTGTACCTTTCTGGTACAATATAATATGGCAATACTGATCTTACGCTCCACACTACATACATATAGAGGCTCTTGTTAAGTAGTTCGGTCTTTTGCCGCGTGAGTTCCAGCTTTTTTGTTTTTTCGGGGATAAAAAGGTTAAAGCTGTCTATCAGTCAGTCTCAGTTCGGGGTGATTTACACGCACAGACCTTCTCAGAGCTGAGCGGTAAGTGTTTTCATATGACGTGATTCGCCGTTAATTCTTCATCGTAAGGGCTAAACTGATCTACTTTGTGTTATGTGGACATGATTTCTTGTTGAAACGAGTTTTAAATTCATTTGGGCTTTGTGGAAAGGTTAACTCTCATGATTTCTCATAGTTATTCAGTTACCAGTTACGTGAAATAATATGCCACATTACGACGTTCTATACTGCATTTCACTGATTTTCATCTTTGTTAATTATAGGTAACTCTGTAATCTCATTTTGAATTGAATAGAAATGTAACTATATTACGCAAATATTATTTTTATGTGTTGTTATTGTTTAAGTTTACATAGTTCATTAATGAAATAAATTACTGTTATAAAAGTTATACTCGATCCCATTTTGTTCATTATAGTTAGTGGGGAAACACATATATAATTTGTATCTGCTGTTACCATGTTGACTTTTTATTGCAAACTTGGCCTGTTCTCAATTTTTCATAAATGTGAGTTTTCGGGTGAAATCACCCAAAGTACTGGCAGAGAGTTCAATATTTGGAGAGAGGTTAGTAAAATGAATATAGCATTTTGTAAATAATATTTTATGTATTAGGTCTACCAATAGCATCACAAAATGCGGTACTTCAGTTGGAACTGTAGAGGCATTCCACCAAGGTCAAAACTATCACAAGAGCTATGAAATATTTGTACAGAATTTCCAATCTAAAGGAGGAATATTATTAAAGAATGCTTTAGCATTCAGGAGAAAAGAAATTGGGAAGGGCCATGGGAATTATGGAGAAAATAGATATGGGAAGTTAATGGTTAAATGCAAAATATAACAATCGAAGCTTTTGGAAAGAAGTGGAATCAAGGCTAGAGGATATTAATAGAAAATATATTTTAGCAGTATAAGAGAGACATTGTGATTGAGGATATATAAAGGAATAAAACAGTCTGGGAAATGGAAACGTACTTAGAGATATGCAAACAACTAGGTGGAGAAGATTGAGCGAGAACAAGGGGTTAAAAACTTGAAATGCATAAAACATGATAAAGATGTAAGAAATATTCAATATGCTGGGAAATTGGAACAGATTTCCATTGTAAACTATGTTGTAAAGGTATGGAAAAAGAACGAAAAGAAAAAAATGGATGGGGAAGAAGGGTTTTGTGCGCAAAAGGAATAAATATATAAAAGTTATGGGTAACTTCTTGGGAAAGATCAGAGAGAAATGGCTAAGAGATGGAAGAGAAAAGGAATTAGAAAATAAAAACTGGGAAAAATAGTAGCATGATGTAGAGCAAGATTCACTATGCATATTCGGTATAACCGTGGGTTAAGGTGTATGGTGGACTAAGCGCAAAAACAAAATAGCAACTCTAAGAAAATTGTAAGAATGTATGTACAGTATATGGTTAATAAAGACTTATACAGCTAAGCAAGTATTGCTGAATAAGAATAGATAATTTACTATTTAGCTATGTAGGTGGGAAATATATTCATTTATATTTCAATTTTGTGCTGAATTACAATGGTATTACCATTTACGGACCACCTAAATAAAAACGAGCATTTAGAAAACTTTGTGTGTAGGAGAGAGATAACAGAGAGATAGAGAACAGCATGTCATCAAGACTAAAGATTGATAGATAATAATCTGCAGTGGTTCTCACTTTCACCTTGGTATGTGAGTAGTCGCAGTTGGAGGCCTTCGAATTCGTAATAACCTAGGAAGTGTGACGCGCCAGTAACCAGATATGTTGGAACGCGAGATGAATCGATTCTTTCAGAACCTTCGGCTTCTAAAAGTCTAGACAACGTTATCATACGTGATTTTTAGCTATAAAAGAAGGAAGAATTGAAGTCAAGTGCAGTGAATGCATTGAGTCGTGTGTGACTGAACGCGCAATGGCGTGCAAACCGTAGTGCAACTGCTTACGCGTCGAAACGTCGGATGAAATTTGTAGCGTAAATTCAATGCCTTATTTGTAACCAATTTTAAATCCATAAAATATTTGTCACATTGGTGTCAGAAGTGGGACTGTTACGCCGAGATAGAGAAATCAAGTTGTCTCTGAACCATGTCCATTGAATGTTTTGGTCTCACTCTACCAATCCAATAAATTAATAATTAACATACATAAAATAATATAAACATATATATCACCTGTTGACTCAAGAAATATGATATTGTCTTTTCATATACTTTTTATCTCTGCTTAGCTACCTCACTTCTGTAGAATACAAGACTTCCTCGAATGGATTGTTCGACAGTTTTGAATGAGACACGGGCGATGGGCTATACGTTACTATCACGCGCATATTGGCAACCGACCGAGAAACAATGGAAAGAAGTAGGTCAGGGGAGGAAAAGTTTGAGCCGTAATGATGATTACCTGCATGGCCACCGATGTTCTATTTCAGGATCTTCCTGCTTGAGTGTACGCCAAAGGAGCAGCGAGTAATACGCGCCCCACATACACACCTGCAACACATCATTAAAGGCAAGCTATCGTTACGATTGAGTCAAGTGTTAGAAATAAAGTGGCAGGGCACACATTTTGTGGTTGTACAACCTTTGCCAGTGACATATTGGCTACCACTATTCTCCTCCAACTCTGATCCGAGTTTTGTGGCGGAGTACGCGTGTGTTCTTGACTCACATGAGTCGAGTTGAAGGTCTGCTCTATAAACCTGGCTAGACATGGTTTATTAAGTTAGCCTAGAGGTAATTATTTTTATTGCATTTTCGCAGAGTATTTAATCTGCGAATATAACATTTATAAGATTAAGTTTGCTTAATTCGGATGTTTGAAGATGACGTCCATTTATCCTTTAACAAAGCTTTGTAGATACGAATCATCGAAGCTATTAATTTTAAATGTGTTAAAAGCGTGGTTGGTGCCTCTTTTAATATTTTTCCTATCAAAGATCTTAAAATAAAGAGGCCAATCTGTCAGATCTCTTAATTATTCGCTAATTTGATATTTTCCAGACTTGTTTACATTGATAAAAATAATATTCGAAACTATTCTAATATCTTTTCTTCCTATAAAATACAAATCTCCCGAGAGAAAGAGTTGAAACAGTAATACAATATCATAAGCAAAGCTAATATAGGCCACAAACATTTATTATTTTATTGAAAAAACGTGCAAAAATATTTGCGTTTATTCTATATTATTTTAAAGTACTGCAAATAAAGGTACATAAATAGATAATATGCATTCATTTCAACGTGAAACTACAATGGTTCTTATGCTGAGATATAATTTGGTCGCGTAAATTCTTAGCATTTACCGTAATTTATTTTAAAGTACTGAAAATAAACCAAAATAAAGTTTAGGAAAAGAGGTTAAAACGACTGAAATTCATGTTTTTTTGTTTTTAATTTCTCTACTTCGTACGTTCATGGTAAGATATAAGTAGAGAAGGTGTTGCATTTCCACAAAGGGTTAATACTAAGATTTCACTGGAAATTCAACTTTTAGGGTTCCCTGTATCCAAGAAAGAAAAAAAGAAAGGATTTTTATAAAAAGGCAGTGTGTGTCTGGTGAACATGATATTTAAAACACGAAGAATGGTTAAATACCAAACTTGATATTGAACCGCCACAGGCCAGGAGCCAGGAGCAGGAACTGGTCGCCCGAGTGTACTCGGGCGGGGGAAAATCACCACGGTACCTATCCGCTTTTCTCGCGGATTTACCTGTGTGATATAAAAGATGTAGTCTTGTGCAAGCATTTACGTCTGTGTCGAAATAATGTGGACAGGGTATTTCCCTCTGTGCAGCCGGCGCGGGCTGGCTTACCTACCGGAGTGGCCATCCACCCAGAAAGGGACCAGGCCCGATGCTGCTTAACTTGGCCAGCCGCTTGCGGGCTGTCAAGGAAAGCAGTGCTGGCTAGCGTGGAGAACTGAAAGGATGTAGGTACGGGGTGGGGGAAAGCCAGTGTTGCAGATCTGGTCGGAGTACAACTGGACGGTCAGCCGTCCGAGTTGAGACCGGGCCCGATGCTGCTTAACTTGGCGGGTAGTACTGTAAAGAAGGGAGAGGCGGCCGAAAAACTACCATCCCAAGGCGTCCTTGGGAAGGCGGTAACTTACGCGTCTCCTAGGCAGCGTGTGGTCGTAAAGACCGAGAGTGCTCACCTGAGGATTTGGGTGAGGAGCAAGTTTAGTGTATATTGTGCGAGCTCTTTCTCGCACAACGTCCACTATGTAAGGGATTCCGGAGTGGGAATGGAGAATGTGGGACGGGAATCTATGGTCTGTGCCATATATCATCCTCAATGCCCTGTTCTGCACGGTCTGCAGTCTGCGGATGGTGGAACGAGCCACCGAACCCCAGACCTCGCAGCCGTGCAGCATCAGGGGCGGGATGACTGCGCGGTACAGCCGTAGTTTTAGGTGTGTAGGCATGGCGGAGCGGAAGATGGGAAACAACTGCCGTAGGGCAGCGTGTTCCATACCGACCTTCTCCCTGACATGTGGAGTGAAAGTAAGGCCGCGGTCGAGGAGGACTCCAAGGTATTTGGCGGTGCGGACCCAGGGGATCCGCCGCCGCCGCAACCTCAGCGACCTCTCCGGTCGCCAGCCACGGACTTTAGCCAGCAGTAGAGCTGAGCTCTTCTGCGGGCTGATGGCCATCCGCCACTGTTCACTCCATCTGCCTATGGCCTGGAGCTGTCTCTGTAGCGGGGGGAAGCAATATCGGGCGTTCTTGTTACGTGCCATTATGAGGACATCGTCGGCATACTGGCACGTAACTGTTCTGGGTTCTGTGGGGAAGTCGTACTTGTAGGTGGCAAAGAGTAACGGCGACAGCACGCTGCCTTCCGGCACTCCCGCCGCTATGGGACAGACTGTGGAATGCCTCCCCTCTACCCTCACCCTGAAAGTGCGGTCCCGAAGGAAGCTACTAAGCAGGTGAAGGTAGGGGGGGAGGGATTTCTGCGTTCTTGAGCTTGTACAAGAGTCCCTTATGCCACGTGGTGGCCAAGGCCTTTTCCACGTCCAAGAGTACCGCGACTGTTTTGAAGTTGTCCTGGAAGCCCAGGGCAGCCTTCTCAGCCAGTCGCAGCAACTGCAGGGTTGTGGAATATCCAGTACGGAAACCAATCTGGTGATCCGGGAGTAGGAGTCTCTCCTCGAAGAGAGGGGTGAGGCGAGGTAGGAGTAACCGCTCGAATACTTTCGAGACGATCGGAAGTAAGCTAATAGATCTATAGCTTGACGGAAAGACCGGGTCCTTTCCGGGTTTCAAAATGCATACTACCCTCGCCTCCTTCCAACACGTTGGAAAGTGACGTAGGTGTAGGCATGCACTGTAAATCCGCGTCAGGTGGATTACGGCCTTTCGGGGTAGGTGCTGGAGCATAGGCGCCGTGACGCCGTAATGTCCAGGGGCTTTGTTAGGCTTTAGGTTGTAGAGTTGGGAAGCCACCTCTTTCGGGGCGACTAAAGGAATGCGGATCTCCTCGTGGGGCGGCGGGGGCTACTCGTAGAGGTAGTCTACCGTCGCTTCCACGAGCTCAGTAAAGTCCTCTGAACCGCCACAGGTTTCTGCTCTACCGACGTTAGCGGTTCTACCAGGCTGCCATTTCTAAACTTTCCGTTAGGGGTGTCAATGTCTTTTCTCGGGTTCAGGAACTGATCTTGGGAGACCGAGTCAGTAGTTTGGCTTTGGGGATTAGGTGTGTTCGCCATTCTATGTGTGCTTTGGGTAAATTCTGAACTTTGCTGAATGAATTACCAAGTTACTTTTCGTGTGGGCTTTCTGTCCGTTTTCTTCTTCTACTTGGGGTTCTTAGCTTGCAGTGTTAAAGATGGATACTTGTGGAGAGTATTAACGGGACCACGCATTCAATTTAGGGTCATATTGGTTAAGCAGTTAAGCCCATGTTGGTTTTAAAAGAACGTTTGTTCAAATTGCTATTTGTAAATTTTTTATTATTTTCATTTCGTTGGTTACACTTTTGAAACATTAATTTAACACCAACGCTTTTATTTTCACTTCTGGATGATTTGTTGCTAATAGATTTGTCTAGTGGGTCCAATTATTACGAACTACTGACACAAAATATTATCTAGCCATTAATGGCTGGAAATGCAAATGATTTATATAATCCTTTTGAAATGTAATATTTTATGAGTATAAATCCATACTTGTTTCTTTAAAGTATTTTCAGTGCAGTGGGTTCAAATAATTTATGTAAATACATTTGATATAATAAATTGAACAACCAACTTCTCGTGCTTTGTAGGGAGACATTTTTACTTTCTCTACGCGTACTATGTACATAGTGTATAGAGAAAGTATTGCACTCCACCAAATAATTCGATACCGAGATTTCACCGGAAATATATGCTTTAGGGTCCCCTGTATCCCAAAAAAAATATATATATATTTTCAAAAAAAAGGTCCGTGTGTCCGTGTGTCTGTAAACACGATAACTCAAAAACGAAAAGTCGGTAAAATAAAGTTTAGTATCTTCTCGTAGTGCGACACGAAGATTTTGAGAAACATCCCTCCACCCCGAACTACCCTTTACATGGAACTTTTTTTCGAAAATTTTTATTTTCTAAAAAATGGCTCTAACGATTTTGATTAAAATGTGGTATATTAAAGATATTTACCTAACAAATAAAATGTACATTTTGAATTTTCTGGGAATAGCCTCTGAAGACTACTTTATTATGGATGAATTTTGCATAACTACTAAACCGTAAGAGATGGACAAAAACTTATTTCACAGAAAATGTAGAGCATGTTAAAACGCACAATTTATGTTATATACATTTTTTTCGTGGAGTTGATCGTTTTTTAGATATTCCTTTTTCTTGGTTTCAGCTTTGAAAAACTTATACTTTTCTCATACAGGACTTTGTGAACTCGTGTCCATACAAACAAAGGAACTTCAGTCGCAGAGCGACCAGCTTTTGACTATCACTTTAACATATTGTACCCCCTTATTTCGCTTCTACTAACAAGGAAGCAAGGAATAAGACTATTTCTGCTAAATTTTGCTCCATTAGATGAAGTAAATAGAATAATATGTTGCACTGATATAGAGAAAGTAGTGTGAATGGAACACATCACATTTTTTTAAATGAGGCTGTCATGTAGAGACTTTTGTATTTGATTGCTGTTTTGCTTTTTTCTTCTAATACTCTCACATATACACATTTAAAAACACACAACCACCCATGCCAAAGGCGGGGCTCGAACCTACGATCCCCTGCGCCACGAAGCACAAAACTGGAAGATCCTGCTTCTGACTGCTACTAACTCCCTTATGTTTATAAAAACGATAAGTTCCCTTTGTTATTGGAAAGTGCGAATGATTTAGTAAGGTTAAAATTAAGTTTGTGTTAAAATAAACAAAAACAGAATAACCATGGGCATGAAAATTCAGAGCATACACTGTTGTCTAAAGAAGAGCAAGAATTGCTGTTGGAGTTTGCTGTAGGATTTATGATGTAATGTACGTCAGAACAATTAATGTTGTTCCTTGGTTGCATATGTTGTACTACAGAGCAACAAATTAACACGCTGGCAGGTTTATGAGTGCCAAAAAAAAAATGTTGCACATAAAATGCAGAACTCTGACGGACCAATAGTTGATCTTATGGTGCACCACTTTTAATCACTATGTTTTGCAAGTGTTATAAGATAGACATCCTAGAAATAATGCAGGGTTGCATAATTGTCATACAGTTTGAGTCATACTGAAAACATCTCATGTGTTTCATCACATGACTTTCTCTACATCTCTGCAATAAATTATTCTTAAAAAACTTATTCTTCATTTACTTAATGCTAATCGAGAAAAAGTTAGAAAAAACTGGCTTGGTCTTATTACTTGCTTTCTTGTAAGTGATAAGTAAACCTTTTAAAATCTGTTTGCTATGTGGTTGAACTTAGAAGTTGACAAAATACCGTTGAGAAAATTATAAGCATTTTAAAACTAAAACCAATATTAAAACGGTCAACTCCAGGGAAAAGATGTACATATATAACATAAATTGAGTGATTTAACGAGATCTCCATTTTTTGTTAAGTAAGTTTTTTCTATCTCTTACGGTTTACCAGGTATGCAAAATTCAGCCAGAATAAACATGTCTTCAGAGGCTTTTCCCAGAAAATTGAAGATATACATTTTATTTGTCAAACAAGCATATTTTAATAACAATTGTTAGAGCCATTTTTGAGAAAATAAAAGTTTTGAAGTTTTTCCGTTTGAAGGGTACTTGGGGATAGGGGTGTTTTCTTGAAAATATTCGTGTCGCATCCTTGGAAGTTACTTACATCCTTTTGTAGTTTTGAGATATGCTGCCCACAAACACACACATATATACACACCACATACACACAGACAGACACATCCACGGAAATGTTTCTAAAAATGTGCTTTTTTTTTTTTTGGATTTAGGGGGTCCTAAAGCATGTATTTCCGAATTTTTGGGTGCATTACAATACCTTCTCTAAACACTACGTACATAGTACGTGTAGAGAAGGTAAGAATCTAATGGGTTGATTTCACATGATTTCCTCTATTTATTGGTAAAAAACTATTCTTACAAATATTTATTCTTCTATCGATCTCATATTAATCAAGTGAAACATTAGCAGGAACTAACGGGAAATACTAGACTAAAACGAAGTAAATCCTTTAAAGGCTGCTTGCTGTACGAGACAGTTGAAATTCGGTTCTCTTTGCATGGCTAAAGGTTAAACAAAAGAAATATGAGACTTCCTCCGTGGTCGAGTGGTCAGCAAGCTGACTTCTCACCCGGGAGTCCCGGGTTTGACTCCCGGCTGGGGCGGGGAATTTTTCTCTAGCCAGAATTATTCCCTATCCCCCACAGAGTCTGGAGGTTTGTATGTGAGTGTGAATGTGTGCATGTTTGAGTAAAACAAAATGATTTAAACGAACGTAAAAGTACCTACAACGAGTTGTTTTAAGTGAATGACCTTAGATGTTAAAGGGGGCTATATAAGTGAAACAATAAAAAACAAAAACAAAAAACAAAAAAAGTAAAGAAATATGAAAAGAGTGCTAACTTCCCCTTTAAGTATTTTAAAATTGAAACAAATAACAAGAAATAACTTATAAATTGCTCACTCCAAAAATGAATAAATAAATAAAATAAAAAATAATAAACAGAAATGTGTATATATATATATATATATATATATATATATATATATATATATATATATATATATTGAGATAAACCGACATCTACATTTTTTGTGCAGTGAGATTTTGTCTATCCAATTTATGCAAAACGAATGAAAGGTCTTCAGAGGCTATTCACATAAAATTGATGATATATATTTTACTTGTCTTGTGAATATATTTAATATACGGTATTTTAATCAGAATCGTTAGTACCATTTTTGAGAAAAATATAATTTTCGGAAATGTTTCCAAGTGATGGGTAGTTTAGGGTGGGGGATTTTCTTGAAAACCTTTTTTGCAAAACTTAAATACCAAGTTTGGTATTTAACGGATTTTTCATTTTCGAGGTGTGCTTCCCAGACAGACACGCATATACACACACGGACCTTTTTCTAAAAATTGTTTCTTTGGATTCAAGGGGTCTCAAAATATGCATTTCCGGTTAAATCTCGAAATCGAATTTTGGGTGGAACAATGCCTTTTCTGCCTACTAAGGACATTGTTCATAGTATTCGGTAGAGTAAGTAAAATGATGCCCGGGATTTGAACCACGGATCTCCTGATCCCCAACCACCATTGTACAATGCTGTTATGACATTAAATTCTCCAACCGAATCGCGTATTTTCCGGTAAAGTATTACATTGTAACATTTTCTGGTTTACTGGGGGAAAAGGTGAATCAGTTGGAGAATTTAATGCTATGTTGGCATTAGAACAATTGGTCATGGACTAGGAGACCAGGTTTCAATTTCCGGCTATGATATTGAATTTTTCAGTCCGAGTCGACCTTTACAACTTCTGTCCTAGCGGGGCTAATGTGTAAGAAAAAATTAAGAACTACACTTTTTATTTTCTTGGTTCTACTTATACCAACAATGGTAAAACTTATAACCCGAGGTGCAATATTTGCTTTGCATCTTAAGACTATTCCATAAAACGTGACTGAAGAACTTTCTTATTTCTATCAGCATGTCTGTAATCTATTGGTTCTCGAAAGATGTGTCTATAAATAATTGTCAACTTTAGTTGTTAATATAAAACTTATACAACATAAGCTTAAATACCTTTATTTCTTTGATCAGTTGGATTTATGGAACATTATTATTATTATTATTATTATTATTATTATTATTATTATTATTATTATTATCAATTCCGGTTTCAGCTGGTGCTATGATATGATAAATTGATGTATATGGTATGACGGAAACTTTTTGCCTTTATCTGTAATTTTTTTTTTAATTTGAACTAATGGGTTCATACCCCATCTATACAGTTAATCTCTCTTTTCTAATGCAAAAATAAAAGAGAATAAGGTGCGTGAATGGACCAAGTTTAAATGCTATAAGACAATGACCATGCCATTATTGATGTAAGGAAGCGAAACTTGCGTGAAATAAACAAAGTATAAAACCAAATTCAGTCATGATATGAGTTTCTTAGGTACTGCAAAAATTATAGGTACTCCCTAATAGATAGAAAACGAAAAGAAGTAAGAAAGCCAAATATGCTTTGAATAATACATTTTTGCAAAGCAAAATACGTTTTAGAAATACGTCTTAAGGATGGATGATAATGGAATGTCAAAGCTTGCCCTTCAACAGGTGCCATCCTACTTGGACAAGAAACATTGGACGAGCCATATAGAGATGAAGTTGGAACAGGCTAAAGCCTTATCATGAAGAGGAAGTAAGAAGTAAGTTTGTTCACATGATAGAACAGATAAATATATTTAAATAACTGACTATAATGAAGTTATGGAAATACTGAGAGATTCAGGTTAGGCTTAACTTCTTTAAATATTTCTGTGGAACTGTGCAGTGAACAACTGAGTAAAATATAATGAGATTTCTTGAACTCAAAAATAAACATCTGAGAGAAAAGTTTCTACATACCTTCACGAGCTGTAAGGTCGGAGAGATACGATATATGTTTAACACCTTCGCTGTTTGATATAGACTTCCAAATGTGTCTGCATTGCATTTCGTTTTTTTTTTTTTAAATTGACCATCAGAAATAAGCCTGGTATAAAACTTAGTGTTTTACTTTCTCTAAACGTGCTATGTACATAGTGTATAGAGAAGGTATTGCACTCCACCCAAAAATTCGATACCGAGATTTCACCGGAAATATATGTTTTAGGGTCCCCCGAGTTAAAAAAAAAGTTTTCAGAAAAAGGCCCTTGTGTCCGTGTGTCTGTGAAAGCCATAACTCATAAACGAAAAGTCGCTAAACCACCAAACTTGGTATTTAAGTTTAGTATCTTCCAGAGATGTGACACAAAGATTTTCAGAAACCCCCCTTCCCCAAACTACCCTTTACATAGAATTTTTTCTAAAATTTTGATTTTCTCTAAAATGGCTCTAACGATTTCGATTAAAATGTCGTATATTAAATATATTTACCTAACAAATAAAATGTATATCTTGAATTTTTTGGAAATACCCTCTAAAAACGGCTTTATTTTGAATTAATTTTAAGGAATTTTGCATAACTGCTAAACCGTAAGAGATGGACAAAAACTTACCATACAAAAAATGTAGAGCACGTTAAAACATACAATTTATGCTATATACATTTTTTGTGTGAAGTTGATCATTTTTTAGATATTCTCTCTTTTTGATTCAGCTTTAAAAATTTATACTTTTCTCATACAAAAGCTTGTCAACTCCTGTCCATACAAACAAAGGAACTTCAGTCACATAGCAACCAGCTTTTGACTATCACTTTAACCTATGGTACTCCCTTATGTCGCTCCTACTTACAAGGAAGCAGGTAATAAGACTATTTCAGCTAATTTTTCCCAATTAGCATGAAGTAAGTAAGAGTATAAGCTTTTTAACAATAATTTGTTGCAGAGATGTAAAGAAAGTCATATGATAAAAGCACATCAGGTTTTTTAATAAAGTTGAGAGCATATATCGTAATTTTCAACTACTGGTCAAGACGCAATGTTACTACGCATATTTTGTGTGAAGAAAACCTGAGAACAAAAGGTTTTCTAAATTGTGCGTAGCAATTAGAATTTTGGTCAAGGCCCAAAGGTAGAAATGATGAATAGCTGGACATACTGGACTGACCTTGCTGGACGCATTGTCTACCACACCTTCTCTTTGCTCAGCGATCATGAAAACCAGTTGTTGAAGCCTTCCTTTGAACTCGATATTTACATTCGCTCACCGCTTCTTCCTCTATTGGAAACTTGATGGTCGAGATTCTTGGGTTACTATTGTGCTCTAATGAATGTACATATGTCCCGCCCCTTTTATAGTTTCTAAGGCAATTAATAATTTGACAAAGGAATTAAGCATTAATTAGTTTACTTAGTAACGCCTACTTGCTTTTCTTTGGCGGAAATACCTTCAAGGACACTACTACACACGCCATAACACGTAGCTCCATTAATGCAATTTGTTGTGTGTGATTAAAGGCAAAAAAAAAACATTGAATACAAGGAAAAGAACAACATAATCAACAGAAAACTGCACAAGCAAACGTTCATCCTTATGAATGCCCGCTCACACTTCCGTGCTTCTTGGCGCAGGGAATCCGGGTTCGGACCCCGCCATTGGCATGAGTGTTTCTGTGTATGTATTCTATCTCAGTTATTCTCTCTCCCCTAATGCTCAATTAGATCCGCATAAAGACCACAATATGTGTGTAAAAACTTATATCTTGAAAATCGGGTCTTCCTGCTATGAACGGAATGTTATAAATTTAACAATTTTCTCAACTCTGTTTCCAATTTTTCGCCTGCAATCACGTAACGACTCATGAACTACTATGTTTTTTGAATTAAAATTGTGTGAATATTGTATATTAAATTTGAAGGCAGTACAAAAGTGGTTCTCCCCTCCGTTTACTGGTGGCTCATATTCTGCCTAATTTTAACACCTATAGTGTTAAGAAGTTTGATCAACCAATGTGTACATTTTAATACACATACAAAAAAAAAAACAACAGTATACTCAATACACAGGTGGTTAACATTTTACTGGTTATTAAAAATAGTATCCATATATTATTTTTAAACATGTATGCCTTTAATTGGCTAGGAAAATGACGCAATGTCGCTCTGGAATATCCCCTTTGATACTATACAGCTGACTTATCCGGAATCATGTGCATGAACTACCCAACATTATGTATGCATTAATTAAATTAGCAATGTTTCATATTGTGATAATTTTAATTGTTTTCTAATAGAAACCGTGTGTAGGATAGAAGTTGAATAGATAGATAGAAACATTCAATGCCATAACCGGGATTTGAACCACGGATCTCCCGGTCTCTAGCCGGTTGCTCTACCACTGATCTACCTTTGCAACATGATGGTATAGCATTGCATTTATCAACTGACTCGCATGTTTCCCGGTAAACCACACAAAGTGATCTCAAATTATTTAGAGGTGACAACCACAATGGCGACTTACAATGTTGTAAGTACTTTAAGTCTCAGAATTCATCGTATAACCAACTATTATGGACCATTGTGATACTTAGAAACCGTGTGTAGGACAGGAGTTGGATAGGTAGAGTTAGACTGAAATATTCAACGCAATAGCCGGGATTTGAACATCGGATCTCCCGTCTCTAGCCGGTTTCTCTATCACTGAGCTACTAAAGCAACATGCTGGCATAGCATTGAAACATGTTTACCGGGAAACATGCGAGTCAGTTGAGAAATTCAATGCTATGCCGGTATGCTGCTCAGTGGTAGAACAACTGACTAGAAACCGGAGTTCCGTGGTTCAAATCCCGAATATGGCATTGAATTTTTCAGTCTAACTCTACCTAACCAATGTTTTATATTCTTCGATAGATATTTGAGGCTTACAGTAGTTCGTAATAGGTGCAGATTTCTACATACCTGAGAATTTCTAGAATGATAGGAGCTACAAACCGTTTAGATTAATTTCCACGCCACCATTAAAAGGATGATGTCATGTTAAACCGATGTTTAAATAACTACTGCGCAGTTTTTTTATGGACCAGTTTGACAAATTGACTATAACAATTAAAAGTGAGTGGAGCAGAAAAAGACTCTACGTGCTCAATGAAATACTTGCCATGAATGGTGTTTTCGTGCCAGGAAATGATGATGGATTGGCTGAAGCCGAAAGATTAACATCATCCTGTTTACTGTGACATAAGTACAGCTGAGGGGCACGAAACTGCAGCGATTGTCTTCTAGATGCTAATCAGGGTCGTGACCACACTTTGGATGCTGCCTGGAGCAGCCATTTGTCATCGACTTGCTCATGGATACACTTTCTTAGGTCCGGTAGAACAAGAGTCAGTGTATCTTTCCACCTCACTTGATGCCAGACCCTACAGCACTTTAGGTTAGTTTTCCTTGATGAAATGTGTTGCACTTGACATGATAAATGTACACTTCACGTAGATGATGTACTGCTTCGGAAATGGTAAATATTTCAGTTACATCATTCCAAACTAAGCAGAAATGAGAACATAACAAACAGTCGGATATAGTGCATCCACTTCCTTAAGAACAAAATTTGACAAAATTAATATAATATTAATTTTAGTGTTATTAATCACAAAATACTTATGGTTATTAGTTTTCGTAGCTGCGCATTCTTGAGCACGTATTACATTGCACACAATAGGTAGTAAAGATATTGTATTGCATCCATAAATTTCATACCTAGATTTCACCGGACATGCTTGTAATTCCAAAAGAAGCATATTTAAAAAGCTGATGTCACATTACTTTATAAAACTATGTATTTTAACGTGCTCTACATTTTTTGTGTGGTAAGTTTTTGTCTATCTCTTACGGTTTAGCAGTTATGCAAAATTCCGTAAAATTTATTCCGAATAAAATAGTCTCAGAACCTCTTTCCAGAAAATTCAAGTTATACATTTTATTTGCCATGTAAATATCTTTAATATAGGATATTTTAATCAAACTTGTTAGAGCCATTAAAAAAAAAAAGTCGAAAAAAGTTCCGTGGGGTTTGAGGGGATTTTCTTGAAACTCTTCGTGTCACATCCTTGGAAGATACCAAACTTAACTACCAAGTTTGGCTTTTAACGGTCTTTTCATTTTTACTTTTTAGTTTCTCCATACGCACTATGTACATAGTGTATAGAGACAGTATTGCACTCCACCAAAAAATTCGATACCGAGATTTGACCGGAAATATATGTTTTAGGGTCCCCAATATCCAAAAAAAGCATTTTCACAAAAAGCTCCGTGTGTGTGTGTGTGTGTGTGTGTGTGTGTGTGTGTGTGTGTGTGTGTGTGTATGTCCGTGTGTCTGTGAACACGATAACTCAAAAACGAAAAGTCGGTAAAATACCAAACTTGGTATTTAAGTTTAGTATCTTCCAGGGATGCGACTCGAAGATTTTGAGAAAAATCCCCCCAACCCCAACTACCCTTTACATGAAACTTTTTTCGAAAATTTTGATTTTCTCAAAAATGGCTCTAACGATTTTGATTAAAATTTCGTATATTAAACGTATTTACCTGACAAACAAAATGCATATCTTGAATTTTCTGGGAATAGCCTCTGAAGAGTAGTTTATTCTGGATGAATTTTACTAAATTTTGTATAACTGCTGAACCGTAAGAGATGGATAAAAATTTACTCCACAAAAACTGTAGAGCACATTAAAACACACAATTTATGTTATATACATTTTTTCGTGGAGTTCGTCGTTTTTGTGACATTCCTTATTTTTGGTTTCTGCTATGAAAAACCTATACTTTTCTCATACAGGAACTTGTCAACTCCTATCCATATAGACAAAGGAACTTCATTGACATAGCAACCATCTTTTGACTATCACTTTAACCTAAGGTTGTCCCTTATTTCGCTTCTACTTACAAGGAAGCGAGTAATTAGACTATTTCTGCTATTTTTGTCTGATTAGCATAAAGTAAATAGAAGTATAAGCTTTTTAAGAATTATTTGTTGCAGGGATATGGAGAAAGTCATGTGAATGGTACACATCAGATTTTTGAGCTATGCTGTCCACAAACCCAAAGACACACACTCACACACACGGACCTTTTTCTAAGAATGTTTTTCTTTTTGGATTCAGAGACACCTAAAACATGTATTTCCGGTGAAATCTCGGTATCGAGTTCTTGGGTGGACTGCAATACCTTCTCTATACACTATGCACGTAGTACATGTAGAGAAAGTAAAAGTAGAAGAAGAAATATAAATCGGAAAGGAAGAAATCTGCACTGAATTAAACAATTACTATTAGAAAACAATGAGCTTCCGTTTCATTGTACCGAGTGATGGGACTAGATACTGAACCTAGGTTGTGTAGCGGGAATTCTAAGTTGTTAGCAGGAATTAATGTCTGCTGTACACACCTAGTCTCGGACTTTGCTGGGCTTCTGGACGTCTCTGGGGCTCCGCCGCTCCTCGTTCTTGACGCTCGGTGTAGTAAATGTGCTGTAGGCGTGTTTGGCAGTTTCGAATTTGCCAATAAGTCAGAGATTTCGTTACGCGTCAGGTCCATTGTAGAGGCACTTTTAACTTGTATTTCCTACTTTAGAATTCGATAATTTGTCGTTGCCCGAGTTTAAAATCAAGAAAATACTAGCTGTATCGTGGGTAAATAAAATGCTCTCAACTCCGATGCTTGGTTGGTTCCTACAGGTGGAAGGGAAATTAGAAGACATTTTGTAGATTTAGCAACGCGAAAACTTTTATACTTGGAAAATTGTCTACAAAGAAGCGTAACTTTAATTGCTTTTTTTAAAACAATTTATGTTTAGTATTTGTCTTATCATAAACACATACATTATTGATGAAAGTTATTAGTGTCAGTGATTTTGTATGCAATTATCACAATATTAAATTTGATCTTCGAGATTAGCTTTAAGGGCATTTTTGCTGTGTCCTCCCTCCACAGACGCTATGCACCGGAACCCTATAAAGTTTCCTCCCATCTCATAAGTATAAGAATGTATACAGAATGTATTTCATTGCACCCAAAATTTCGATACCGAGATTTCACTGGAAATATATGTTTTGGACCTACCTGAATCCAAAAAAAAAACATTTTTAATTTCTCTACACGTACTGTGCAAATAATGTATAGAGAAGGTATTGCAATGCACCCAAAAATTCTATACCGAAAAGCATTTTTAGAAAAATGTTCCTGTGTGTGTACGCGCGCGTGTGTGTGTTGTGTGTGTGTGTGTGTGTGTGTGTGTGTGTGTGTGGACAGCAAAGCTCAAAAACGAAAAGTCCGCTAAATGCCAAACTTGGCATTCAAGTTTGGTAGCTTCCAAGAAAATCTCCAACCCTAAACTATCCTTTACAAAGAAAAAATTTCGAAAATTTTGATTTTCCTAAAAATGTCTCTAACGATTTTGATTAAAATCTTTTATATTTAAGGTATTTACATGCCAAATAAAATATATCTTGAATTTTCTGGGAATAACATCTAAAGCTCTCTTATTTCTGGATGATTTTTATTGAATTTTGCATAACTGGTAAACCTTAGGAGATAGACAAAAACTTACCACATAAAAAATGTAGATCACAATAAAACACACAATTTATGTCATATACCTTTTCCGTGGAGTTGATCGTTTTTTTCAGATATTCTTTATTGGTCTCAGCTTTAAAAAACTGATACTTTTCTCATACAGGAATTTGTCAAGTCCTGTCCGTACAAACAAAGGAACTTCAGTCACATAGCAACCCGCTCTTGACTATCACCTTAACCTATGGTTCTTCCTTATTGCGCTTCTACTTACAAGGAAGCAAGTAATAAGAATGTTTTTGTTTTCTCTATTAGCATTAAGTAAATAGAACAATAAGCTTTTTAACAATAATTTGTTGCAGAGAAGAAGAGAAAGGCATGAGAATGGAAGACATGAGATTTTTAGTTTTAGCAACGTTAAAATGTTTATGCTTGGAAAATATTTTAACGTCATAGCTTACAAAGACGCTTTTGTTTAAACAATTTGTGCTTAGTGTTTGTCATAAACACTATGATGAAAATTACTATAATAAGTGATTTTATATGCAATTATGCAATATTAAACCTGATCATCGCTATAGTCTTTAAGGTATTTTTGCTACTTCTTCCCTTCAGAGATGCTATACACTGGAACCCTATAAAATGTTCTCCCTTCTCATAAAATTTAAGATTTGTTTTTAAACATTATAATCTGTACGTCACCATGGGAACGACAAATTCGCTTATCCTATTCCTTTCGTGAAATACATTTATGTATGTTCATAGTGATTAAAATTAATGAAACATAATAATGTTTGTTGAATCATAATAGTTTCCTAAACATATATATATGTGTGTGTGTGTGTTAATTCTAATACTTCTGCTTTGTCACATTCTTTAAGGATTTACAGTATCCGGTATAACCTGATCTCTTTTTTTCTTCTTCTCCTCTCATATTACATATTTATTTAGGTTTTATTTGCTTAGTAGATTTTACAACCCTCAATTTTTATTATTTTATGCATAATAATGACAAGTTATATTTATTACATATTATTGGGTATGCTACTTTCTTAAACATGCCACTTTAAGGAGTTTTCGAACGTCGTGAAGCGATGACGTCAGCTTTTAATTTTCTCCCATACATTTTCTTTGCTTATATGGACGAAGATCGGCTGTTAAGTCCCGGGCCTCACACAGATATGGCGCCACTAGGCCAGTTAGACGGTATCATCTTATAGTTTTAACTCTAGACTAACTTGTATCCATAGTTACAGGTCAATAGCTTATTTAGTTTTCGAGTGACAGCATTTTAAACAAGACAACTTTAGAGTTTTCACGAAAATGGAGGATTTAGAAAAACGAGCAGTGATTAAATACTTCCATTTGAAAGACTTAACGCCTAAAGAAATCAAGGAGGAAACGGGCAGTATATTGAAAGACTCTGCTGCTTCATATTCAATGATTAAAAGGTGGGTTGTAGAGTTTAAAATGGGACGTACGAGCACTAGTGATGAGCCTCGCTCTAGACGCCCTGTAGAAGTGACATCTCCAAAGATCATTGAAAAAACTTCATCGTTAATACTGAAAGACCAGAGATTAAAATTGTTTGAGATAGCAGACGCGGTAAACGTATCAAAAAACATGCAGGTAATATTTTAAGTAATGTTTTGGGCTTTGACATGGTCTGTGAAAGATGGGTGCCGCGTTTGTTGACACCTGATCAAAAGTTGCAAAGAAAAACTGTTTCTGTTAAGAATGTGGATCTCTACCATAAAAATCCCAGTGAAATTTCGAGACGGCTTATTACCATGGATGCAACTTGGATACATCACTACGCTCCAGAAAGTAAATCACATTCAAAACAGTGGATTGGTGCACAAACTCCAAAAAAGGCAGTCAATTTTTTCAGGAATGCAGAGGGAATTATTGTTATTGAATACTTGGCAATGGGTAAAAGTATCACTGGTGACCACTAGGCAAGCTTATTGCAATGTTTGAGTGATGTGGTGAAAAAAAACTCATTTGGCAAAAAACAGAAAATCTTGTTTCATCACGACAATGCTCCGGTCCTTCGTTCATTCATTGTAATGGGGAAAATGTGCACCCGGTTACTGCCACCTGTTCCCAAATTTCTTGGAGGATGAAGATTTCACAGCATCGTGGAGGTTCTTGATGCGGTAAACAGCTATTTTGAGGTCCTTGCACCACAGAGATGGTTTAATTATATTAGATCACCGATGTGACGAATGTAAGCCTTCCTGGAGACTATATTGAGAAATAAAGCAACAACAACAAAAAGTTTTAAATGCTGTTTTCATTGAGAAGCCCGGGACTTATCAGCCGGCCCTAGTAGTTTTAGGACAGTATAGTTTTATTTTAGTTGCCTAGATTGCTTCAAGCTTAAATTCTGTGTTAATTAGTTAGCCTACTTCCCAGTCACTGCAGGAGCGTCTATTGTTATATGCAGGAAACTCGAAGATGTTCAAATTAAGATGCGTCCTGCTCTGCACACAAAGCGACCCTCCTCTTGAGGCCATTCCCCCACTTTTTGCTACATTGTAGATGTAGTTGTGTGCTACGCTAGTCTCCTCATGACATGAGTTTTATCAGAAGGTAATTGCTGGTAAATACGTTATCTCACATAGTACCAAGAAAAGTAGTCTACGAAAGTAACATATAGTAATTTCTGGGCCCGCTCTTTCACAGAATATTTGCTATGCAAACCCTCCCTAAAAAAGAAGAAAAAAAAGAAGAAATTCGTCTCCTTAGCTCGGTGTTAGCGCAGCTGCTTGCCAAGCGGAAGACCTGGCTTCAATTCCCGGTACTGCCTTGGGGATTTTCCCCCCGCTGGGAGACCTGTCCGGGGTGCACTCAGTCTCGTGAGGTCCCTGGGAGGCCAATTAAGGAGCTACTTGATGGACAAGTAGCGGCTCCACGACATGAGGACCGCATTAACCGGCCGGGGGTGGGGTTCGAGGCGCTGCACACGTCTCACCCTCCAATACTGCAACCCATCCATGATGTCTGTCATGGACCGATATGGCAGTCGCAGCGGCCAGCGGTAGGCCGAGGTTCCTTGTGAGCTGTCGTGCTATGGGGTTATTTATTATAACTTTTCTCAAATGGGAAACCACCTTTCGTTTCATCTCTCTTGTTTTACTGCTAAAGCGATGCGTGCTCCAATTGTGAGCTTTTAAAAGGTTTGACTTTCGCTTTAACTTAGTGAATTCCCTTATTTACCTTCTACATATAACGAAGCAGGCAATAAGAACAACTCTGCATATGCTTATCTGGATACAGATCAAAGTATAGTTTGTAGGTGGAAAAGCTAGAGAAAGTTATGTGAGTAGAACTCATCGGATTTTTTTCTTCTTCTACACCTTTTGTATCTAAAAGATTTATACATTCAAGTACGCAGAAAGACAAATACTAACATTTCAAGGCAATGTATTAGGTACATTTTCTTGTAAAGCATTGTTATTATTAAAGCAGTATTTACTCTACACGTATTATGTACATAATGTATAGAGAAGGTATTTAATTCCACTCAAGAATTCTATACATGTTTTCGGTCCCCCTGAATAAAAAAAAAACCATTTTTAGAAAAAGGTCTGTGTGTGTCGTGTGTCTGTGGAAAGCAGAGCTCAAAAACGAAAAACCGCTGAATATCAAACTTGGTATTTAAGTTTCGTATCTTCCAAAGATGCGACACGAATATTTTCAAGTAAATCCCCCACCCCCAACAACCCTTTACATGACAATTTTTCAAAATTTTGTTTTTTTCAAAAATGACTCTAGCAATTTTGATTAAAATACCGCATATAAAGATATTTACATCACAAATAAAATGTATATCTTGACTTTTCTGAAGATCTCTTTATTTTGGATGAATTTTACTGAATTTTGCATGGCTGTTAAACCGAAAGAGACAGAAAAGAAACTTACGGTACAAAAAAAGTAGTTCTTTTTTTTAGTAGATAGTTCATTTGCGATATGTTTCTGGTTATTGCTTTAACTTTTAAAGTAACTAACTTTTCTCAAACGGGAAGCCACCTTTCGTTTCGTCTCTCTTGTTTTACTGCTAAAGCGATCCGCACTCCAATTGTTAGCTTTTAAAAGTTGTAGCTATCGTTTTAGCTTAGTACATTCCCTTATTTGCCTTCTTCTTTTTTGTAGTGTTTAACGCCCACTTTTAGTAATTGTGGCACCGCAGGCAAGGACAATGGCGATATGAAATGAAGACGGAGCACTGGTGGAATGCGATGGCGTGGAAAAACGAGGAATCCGGAGAAAACCCGCCCCTGTGCCTCTTTGTCCACCACAAATCTCTCCATCCGAGTACCAGGGCCGTCTAGGTTAGAGGTGAGTGGTGTAACCACTTGGCCACGGTGCGGCCCTATTTGCCTTCTACTTGCAAGGAAGCAAGTAATAAGAAAAATTCTGCAATTGCTTGTCTCGGTTAACATGAAGCAGATAATCTTTTGTAACCATAGTTTGTAAGTGGAAAAGTTACAGAAAGTTATGTCAGTAAAACAAGACAGATTTTTTGTTCTACACCTTTTGTATCTAAAAGATTTATACATTCAAGTACACAGAAAGACAAATACTAACATTTCAAGGCAATGTATTAGGTAAATTTTCTTGAAGAGCTTGTTTGTTATTTTTCAGATTTATTGCTGCCGCAATTTCAGCAAAGAACAAGGTGGGCTGAGAGAGCTCAGCAGTAGGTAAATGAATTGTCGTTAGGTGTTCAAACATAAATTAATGGCTCCAGTACACAAAGAGGACCCTCCTGTGAACCAAAAGGGCGTCTTTTCATAATGCTCGGTCAGAATCTGTGATGAGATTTCTCCCGTTGAATTATGGCAAATGTCTAAAACCTGTTCTCGCTCTACTCCGATATTTTATAGGTATTTGACAAAGTTCCTCCAATCCAATCTAATGCAACCTTCACACAACCTCAAATTGTTAGACTAAAGAAATCTGATATGCTTCATTTATATGACTTCCTCTACCTGTTCCGCAAACAAACTGTTCTCACAAAAGATTAATCTTTTATTTACATCCCACTGATCAAGACAGAAATTGTGATATTTGTAAGTAGAAGAGAAATAAGGGATAAAGCGATAGCTAAAGGATAACCAAACTGTTATAAAAGCTGTCGCCATGTGAAACAATTGGAATTTGGTTCTCTTATGACATCCAGCAGTGAAACAAAAGTATTGGTGTTTTAAAATATAAACCAAGGAATATCTCCTTTGGTTAACTTCACAAAACTGTATGCATCTTACTTGGAGCAGATAAACTTTTTGATAATTTTAATTGTTTTTTTGTTTTTTTCACACAAACCATGGGTAGGATAGGAGTTGGATAGGTAGAGTCGGACTGAAAAATTCAATGCCACAGCCGAGATTTGAACCACCGATCTCTAGCCGGTTACTCTACCACTGAGCTACCATGGCAATATGCCGGCATAGCGTTGAATTTCTCAACTAGCTTGCATGTTTCCCGGTAAAGCGCAAGGTGATCTTAAATTATTTTGAGATAACAACCCCAGTGGTGACTTACAATATTATAAGTACTTTAAGTCCCAGGATCCATAGTTTTTGCTATTATGGACAACTGTGGTAATTTTAATTGTTTTCTCCCGGTCTCTAGCCGGTTGCTCTATCACCGAGCTACCATGGAAACATGTCGGCATAGCATTGACTTTCTCGACTGACTCGCATGTTTCCTGGTCTTTGACCTACACAGGTTTCTGTGAGAAAACAACAAGTGTCCATAATAGTTGGCTAAAACTTGAATTCTGGTACTTAAAGTACTTATATTATTATAAGTCGCAATTGGGGTTGTCATCTAAAATAACTTAGATCACCCCTGTTTGCTGTTTACCGAGAAACATTTGAATTGTTGAGAAATTCAGTGATATGTCGGTATGTTGTCATGGTGGCTCAGTGGTAGTAGAGTAATCGGCTAGAGACCGGCAGATCCGTGGTTCAAATCCCGGCTATGGCATTGCATTTTACTTTCTCTATACCTACATGCTATGTACATAATGTATAGAAGTCGCCCTCCATGGTTACCATGCTGACTTCATATACCCAATGTCGCGGATTCAAACCCGGCGGAGGACGATGGATTTTTTCGGGTGTAAAAATCCTTAGCATGGCTTCCTTCGGAAGGGAAGTAAAGCCGGTGGTCCCGTGTCGTAGATTTACGGCACGAAAAAGAATCACAATCCTGATAGAGAGGCTTCTGAGCAAAATTAAGCGGCCTTTCACGCCTAATTTAGAACGGGACACTGAGAACCTCAGTAGTTAGAGAGCGTCCATAAATAACACAACATTTTCGTTTAGTGTATAGAGAAGGTATTGCAAAAAATTCGATACCGAGATTTCACCGGAAACACATGTTTTGAGACCTCCTGAATCCAAAAAAAAAAGAATTTTTAGAAAAACTTTCGTGATGTGGTTTGTCTGTCTGTGTGTGTGTCTGTGTATATGTGTGAGTCTGTGTATATGTGTGTGTATGTGGGCAGCATAGCTCAAAAATGAAAATTCCGTTAAAAACTAAACATGATATTTAGGTTTAGTATCTGCCAAGGATGCGACACGAAGGTTTTCAAGAAAATACCCCCACTCCCAACTCCTCTTTACATGAAACTTTTTTCGAAAATTTTGATTTTCTAAAAAATGGCTCTAACGATTTTGATTAAAATATCGTATTTTAAAGATATTTACCTGAAAAATAAAATGTATATCTTGAATTTTCTGGGAATAGTCTCTGGAGACTACTTTATTCAGGATGAATTTTGCATAACTATTAAACCGTAAGAGGTGGACAAAAAATTAACACACAAAACATGTAAAGCACGTTAAAACACACAATTTATGTTATATACATTTTTTCGTGGAGTTTATCGTTTTTGAGATATTCCTTGTTTCAGCTTTGAAAAACTTATACTTCTCATACAGGAATTTGCCAACTCGTGTCCATACAAACAAACGAACTTCAATCACATAGCAACCAGCTTTTGGCTTTCACTTCAGCCTATGGTACTTCATTATTTCGCTTCTACTTACAATAAAGCAAGAAATAAGACTATTTCTGATATTTTTTCTCGATTAGTATGAAGTAAGTGAAAGAATAGGCTTATTAACAACAGATTTTTTCAGTCCGACTCTACCTATCCAACAGATAAACATACTTTTAAATCCTTTACATAGGGTTCAGCGGACGGTGACCTTAATGAAATACTCCAGTCATGCAAGATGCCAATCCCAGTTATCCTGAACTTCACCTTGTCCACGAACACAGTCTTGAAGGGAGTAACTGGGCAAATTATCCACATTCTCTTATCAGCACAGCCGATCAGCTGTTAGCGAACTCTACACGAGAGCCTGCGGGTATCAAATTGAGTATTTCTCAGATCTAGAGCAAACGGTAGACAAGTGGATTGTAATCAGGATCTGGCTTTGAACAAAGACCGCTGACAAACGGAGCCAAAGACCTTAGGTAATACACCATAACTTCAGCTTTTGACACGTTACCTTAACTGGAAGTTAATGTGGGTGTCAGTGTTCTTTCTTCCACCTGATAGTCATCTCTCAAAGGAGGGATTCCTTTATACTGCAGCAGTTCATGTGTCAGTGAGAAAGTTGTATGTTTCATGTGCTTCCGCGTGCAACTTTCGTTTTGCAGGAATGCTCAGAAGCCCCATTTTACGAGTCATTAAATAAAAATCAGATGTGTTCCATTCACATAACTTTCCCACATCTCTGCAAAAAGTTATTTTTAACAAGCTTATACTTCTATTTACTTCATGTTATTCCAGAAAAAATTAGCAGAAATGGTCTTATTACTTGCTTCCTTGTAAGTAGAAGAGAAATAAGGGAGTACCATAGGTTAAAGTGATAGTCAAAAGCTCATTGCATAGAAAACAAGGAATATCTCAAAAACGATCAACACCACGAAAAAATGTGTATTACATAAATTGTGTGTTTTAAGATACTCTACATCTTTGTGTCATAAGTTTCTTTCCATCCATCACAGTTTAGCAGCTATTCAAAATTTCGGAAAATTCATCCAGAATAAAGTAGTCTTCAGAGGCTATTCCCAGAAACTTCAAGATATACATTTTATTTGTCAGATAAATACCTTTAACATACGATATTTTAATCAAAATCGTTAGAGCCATTTTTGATAAAATCAACAATTTTGTAAAAAGTTACTTGGAGGTGGAGGGAATTTTTTGAAAATCTTTCTGTTGCATCCTTCTAAGATACCAAACTTGAATACTAAGTTTCGTATTCAACGGACTTTTCATTTTTGAGCTATGTTGTCCACAGGCACATATCACGGACCTTTTTCTAAAAATGTGTTGTTTTTTATTCATGGGGACCATGTTTCTATTGAAACCTCGGTGTAGAATTCTCGGTTTAATGCAATACCTTCTCTATACACTATGTACATAGTATGTGCAGAGAAAGTAAAAAGTATTTTTGGAAAAAGGTCCGTGCGTTTCTGTGGACGGCTTAGCTCAAAAACGAAAAGTGCATTGAATACCAAACTTGGTATTTAAGTTTGGTATATTCCAAGGATGCGACACTAAGATTTTCAAGAAATTGCCCTTACCCCCAATTACACTTTACAAGGAACTTTTTTCGAAAATTTTGATTTTTTGAAAAATGGCTCAAATAATTTTGTGTAAATATCGCATATTACACATATTTACCTGAAAAATAAAATGTATTTCTTGAATTTTCTGGAAATAGTCTTTGAGGACTACTTTATTCTGGATAAATTTTACGGTATTTTGCATAATCGGCAAACCATAAGAGATAGACAAAAACTTACGTAACAGAAAATTTAGAGCTCGTTAAAACACACGCTTTATGTTATATACATTTTTTCGTGGAGTGGATTGTTTTTTAGATATTCCTTATTATTGGTTTCAGCTTTAAAATTTCTTACACATTTCTCATACGGGAATTTGTCAACCCCTGTCCATGCAAATAAAAGAACTTCAGTCACATAGCAACCAGCTTTTGACTATCACTTTAACTTATGGTACTCCCTTAATTTCCGTCTACCTACAAGGAAGAAAGTAATAAGACTATTTCCGCTGATTTTTTCTCGATTAGCATTAAATAAATAGAAGCATATAAGCTTTTTAAGAATAAATTTTTACAGAGATGTAGAGAAAGTCATGTGAATGAAGCACTTCAGAATTTTATTTGTAGGAATGTTCAGAAGCCCTATTTTACAAGAGTCCATTAAATAAAAATCTGGTGGTTACACTCACATGGCTTCTTCTATCCATTCTATGCTTAAAAATCGGATGTGTTCTGGCCATGACTTTCTCTAAATCTTCGTAACAAATTATTGTTTAAAAGCTACTTCATGCACATTGAGATTCACATAAGCAGAAATGTGTTAATATAAGCAGAGGAGAAATAATGGAATATACTAGGCAAAAACGATAGTCAAATGTTATAAAAGCTGTTTCCATGTGGAAGAAATCATGTCTTTGCATTACCAGAAGTCGAAAAATTCCCGTATGTGAAAAGCTTTTTGTATTTTAAACCAGAAAAGAATAACAAATGATATCTAAAAAAATCTGATGTGATCCATGCACATGACTTTTTCTACATCTCTGTAACAAATTAATGTTAAAAAGCTAATGCTTCTATTTACTTCATCCCAATCGTGAAAAAATTAGCAGAAATAGTCTTATTACGTGCTTCCTTCTAAAAAGAAGTGAAATAAGAGAGTACAATAGGTTAAAGTAGTAGTCAAAAGATGGTTGCTATGTGACTGAAGTTCCTTTGTTTCTACAGACAGGAGTTGACAAATTCCTGTATGAGAAAATTATAAGGTTTTCAAAGCGGGATCTAATAACAAGGAATATCTTAAAAACGATCAGCTCCACGAAAAAAATGTATCCAAAGTATATTGTGATTTTTAATGTGCTTTACATTTTCTGTATGGTAAGTTTTACCATTTTTTATGGTTTAGCAGTTATGCAAAATTCGGAAAAATTCATCCAGAATAAATAGGTCTTCAGAAGCTATTCCCAGAAAATGCAAGATATACATTTTATTCGGGGTGCAAATAGCTTTAATATACGTGATTTTAATCAAAATCGTTATAGCCATTTTCAAGAAAAATCAACATTTTTGAATTTTTTCCATATAAACGGTAGTTTGTAGTGGGGGGGTTTCTTGAAAGTCTTCATGTCGCATCCTTGGAAGATACTATACCTATATACCAAATTTGGTATTTAACGGTCTTTTCGTTTTTGAGCTATGTTGTCCACAGACACACACAGAGACAGACAGACGCACACACACACGGAACTTTCTCTAAAAATACTTTTTTTGGATTCAGGGGATCCTAAAGCATTATTTTCGGTGAAATCTCCGTAAGGAATTTTTGGGTGGAGTACAATACCTCCTCTATACATTATGTACATAGTACGTGTAGAGAAAGTAAAAAATGGTTAACTCTACGTAAAAATATGTATGACAAATTCTGTGGTTTAGTGAGATCTACAGTGCTTGTGTAGTAGGTTTTTGTCTTGATCGTACGGGTTACTACTTATGCAAGATCCAGCAAAATTTATCCATAATGAACAGATCTTCAGAGGCTTTACTCAGAAAATTCAGGATAAATATCTTATTTTTCCTGTAAATATCTTTAATATGCGGTATTTTAATTAAAATCATTTGTGTCATTTTTGACAAATTAAAAATTTCCGAAAATTTGTCCATGTGGAGGGTATTTTGGGATGGGGGGATTTTCCTCTTTGGTATGACCTTCGCGCTCAGCCTCTAGCCAGGCTCCGAGTACGAGTGAGTTGGGGCAACCTAATGCAAAGCATAGCTGGGGGGCCCCGGCTTCTTAAAAATATTCCGGTCGCAGATGAATCTAAATACCAAGTTAGATATTATCGGAGATTTCGTTTTCAAGGTAATTATTTATCGCTTCACACAAGCCGTGACCCATCCAGGACTTAAACCATTTCATTCTTCCGGTTTCCGTCCAGTTCATCTTTCCAATGAATTTGAGATAACCCATTGACTTACCAGGAAAAGTGCGAAAAAGTTTGAGAATTTAATGTCGTGCTGCCATGTTGCCATGGCTGACCAGATGGTTAGAGAAACTGAATGAATGCCAGAAGGTCAGCGGTTCAGTTACTGTCTATGACATTGACATTCAGCTTGATTCTACCTTTTTACTTTCTCTAACGTTCTATATACATAGTGTATAAAAAAGGTATTGTATTCATCCAATAAATCGATACCGAGATTTCACCGAAAATATGTTTTGAGACCCCCTGAATCAAAAAAAAAATTTATATAAATATCCGTGTGTGTGTGTATATGTGTGTGTGGGGGGGGGTAGAAAGCTCAAAAACAAAAATTCTATTAAATACCAAACTTGGTATTCAGTATCTTACAAGGATGTGAAACGAAGATTTTCAAGAAAATCCCCCACTCCCAACTGCCTCTTACATGGGATAATTTTTGAAAATGTTTGTTTTCTCAAAAATGACTAAATATTTTCATAAAAATATCGTCTTAATGAATTCGTACATACAAATAAAATGTTTATTTGAATTTTCTGGAAAATAACCTCTGAAGCACACAAAAATGTTGATCTCGTAAAGCACACAGTTTATGTTATGTACATTTTTTTCGTATAATTGGTCGTTGTTGTTATAGTTTCAGCTTTAAAATACTCATGCTTTTCTATGCGGGAATTTGTCAACTCCTGCCCATACAAACAAAGGAACTTCAACCAGATTTTAAAAGATTTGACTATCGTTTTAGCCTATGGTACTCCCTTATTTCCGTTCTATCTACCTGAAAGCAAGTAATAAGACTATTTCTGCTAAATTTTTCTGGATTAGTAAATAGAAAAATAAGCTTTTTAAGAATAATTTGTTACAGGGAGTTATGTGATACACATACACACTAATACACACACGCGCGTGAACTCTTAATAAAATCCATTGTATTCAGAGGATATCTAAAATTGTATTTGCAATGAAAATTCGATATAAAATTTTTGGGTAGAATGCAATATTTTCTCTACCTACTACAGATCTGATACGGAAATTCTTTCTCACGCTGAAATACTATTTAATTGCCCGAGGCGAAAGTTAACCTAAAATGTAATTACAAAGCAACTGCTAATTGGCGTAAGTATTAAATTGCTAATGGATATTTTGTTTTTAATAACACGGAAACATTGTACCCAAAATTATAAAAGCCAGATGTTCAGTAATAAAAAGATACACACTGATAAATATTTCAAAAACACACACATAAGATTTTATCCTCCAGATTTCCTCTGCCGCTTATGTTAACCATTTTAAATAAGGGTGAGTCTTTAAAACCATATTATCGTAGTATTTGTAAAGATTTAATTTTTTTTTCAATATTTTATTCAGAAACACTTCAAATTACGTACCATAGGATTTATGTGAGCCAATGAGAAAGCTTTTATCATTGTTTTAGAGATTTATTGTGATAGAATTAACTACATTGATAAACGATGGAACAACTTACTCATCCACAATATTTCAAAGAAATGCATAACTAAGCACTTGGGATGCCTCCAACAGATGGAAGCTCATAATTTATGACAAAATCCTAAAAAGCCTAATTTAAATGCACATGGTGTATATTTTACTTTCTCTATGTACACCCTGTGTACATAGTGTATAGAGCAGATATTGCATTCCACTCAAAAATTCGATACAGAGATTTCACATGAAATACATGTTTTAGGATCCCCTGTTTCAAAAAAAGTATTTTCAGAAAAAGGTCCATGTGTCCGCGTGTCTATGAACACGATAACTCAAAAACGAAAAGTCAATAAAATAACCAACTTAGTTCTTAAATTTAGTATCTTCAAAGGATGCGACACGAAGATTTTGAGAAGAATCCTCTCACCCCAAACTACTCTTTACATTGAAAAAAAATCGAAAATTTTGATTTTCTCAAAAATGGCTGTAACGATTTTGATTAAAATATCTTATCTTGCAGATATGTATATAGCAAATAAAATTTATATTTTGAATTTTCTGGGAATAGCCTCTAAAGACTTCTTTATTCTGAATGAATTTTCCTGAATTTTGTATAAGCAGGCAAAAACTTATTACATAAAAATGTAGACGTTAAAACACACACTTTATGTCGTATACTTTTTTTTCGTGGAATTGACCATTTCTGAGATATTCCTTGTCATTTGTTTCAGATTTAAAATTCTTAGACTTTTCTCTGTAAACTCCAATTTCTATTAATGTTTTAATGCTTTTTAACATTAATTTGTTACATCGATGTAGAGAAGTTATATTTTTTGGCTTTCTTATCATACATAACTAGGAAGTGAAGGTATTGCATTCTACCAAAAATGTACCAATATTTCTCCCGAAATACATGTTTTGATGCTCCGTAATCCAAGAATTTTTATTCTAAATAGTCTTTAGATAGTTGGTAATTTGGCGAGCTATAAATATTTCCCCGGAAATAGATGTTTTGATGCTCCCTAATCCAAAAAGTTTGTTTTGATGCTCCCTAATCCAAAAAGTTTTTTTCTAAATAGTCTTTAGATAACTGGTAATTTGGCGAGCTATAAAAGATGGACAAAATTGTACTACACACTGTAGACACCAAACAATTTTTGTAAAATATATTGGTTTCAAATTTAACATACTGTTTTTTCTCAATAAGTTGTTAACACTCACTCGCTCTCTTATGGCCATGCAAAGAGAACTGAATTTAAAATACATCATACTTTTCATTATTGCTTAAGCACATTGTATTATCGCCTTATACCTACAAGGATAGATATATAATAAATAGATTTACAAATGTTTATCCCGATTAATTTGAAGTAGATAGAAGAATAAGCTTTTTAGCAATATCATGTTGAATGTCAAACTTTTAATATTCACGACCTAGTAAGACGCATCAAGCATAATAAACTGACATAACTGTATTTTTTTTTTTTTTTTTTTTAAGCTGCTTGGTCATATCGGACGATGGATGAAATTGCTAAAATGGTGCTGAAATGATCTCGGAGTCCATGGAGCTTAAAGCTACTCGACATTCGTCTTCTCAGGATAAGGGAAAACCCCGAAAAAAACCTTATCCGAGTAACTCACATGACGTGTGAGGGTATACCCGTTTTGTTATCAGGAAACATGAACTATAACCTAATTTCAAATCCTCATTAATTTGTCGTTACTACAATTCTGTGGAAAATCACCTATGAGGTATAACGGTAGCGTGTCTGTTTCATATTCAAGAGCTCCTGCGAGTTTCAATCCAGGTTAGGGTGAGCTAGTTGGATAAGGTTTTCTCCGGGTTTCCCTATTCCTGAGAAGACGAGCGTTAAGCTCTATGGGCCCCGGGTCATTTGAGCATCACTTCACCCATTTCATTCATCGTCCGATATGACCTAGCAATTAAAGGACGTTAAACTATACTATAAGAAAACGCATCTGATGTTTTAAATTCACGTGACTTTCTCTACATCTCTGCAATAAATGATTGTTAAAAATCTTATTCTTCTATTTAATTAAAACTAACCGAGAAAACATTAGCAGAAAGTGTCTGACTCCTTGTTTTCTTGTAAGTAGAAGGGAAATAAGGGAGTACCATAGCCAAGATATTTTAAAAGCTGGTTGCTATGTGATTCAAGTACCTTTGTTTGTAAGGACCAGAGTCGACAAAAATATTTTAAAGCTGAAACTAATAAAAAGGAATATCTCAAAAACGGTCAACTCCACGAAAAAAGTGTATACAAAAAAAATTGTGTGTTTTAACGAGCTCTATATTTTTATTAAATTTTTGCATATATCTTACGGTTTAACAGTTCTGCAAAATTCCGCAATATTCATATAGAATAAACATGTCTTCAAAGTCTATTTTTCCATGTAAAGGGTAGTTGGGCGTGGTGGATTTTCTTGGAAATCTTTGTGTCGCATCCTTGGAAGATACTGAACTTAAATACCAAGTTTGGCATTTAACGGTCTTTTCGTTTTTGAACTATGCTACCCATAGACACACACACACATATAGACGACAAACACACACAAATACACGGACATGTATACCAAAAAAATTTGGATTCAAGGGGTCTGAAAACGTGTATTTCCAGTGATATATCGTTATCTAATTTGTGGGTGCAATACAATACCTTCTCTATAAGCGATGTACATAGCGCGTGTACAGAAAGTAAAAATCTGAAGTATTCCACTTACATTGGTATCTCTATCTGGTCTACAGACAAACTTTTTACATAATACCAATCGAGATAAACAAACATTGGCAGGATGTTCTTATTGCTTAGTTCCTTATAAGTAGAAGGGAACTAAAGGAATGTTTATGCTAAAGTGGTAGTCAAAACATTTAAAAGCGGTCGTTATGCGATTTTCATTGCAAATCGATTTTATTTTTTTTTATTTATTTTTTTTTTATTATATAGCCAGCCCCCTTTAGCATCTAAGGTCATATCGGGGACTTTCCACTTGAACAACCCGTTATCTGTAAGTTCTTTTACGTTGGTTTAAATCAAATCAAACACACATACATTCACACTCACATACAAACTTCTAGACTCTGTGTGGGATAGGAAATAATTCTGGCTAGAGAAAAATTTCCCACCCCAGCCGGGAATCGAACCCGGGACCCCCGTTCACTGACCACTCGACCACGGAGGCAGTCATCGATTTTTTGCTTGACCAGGAGTAGAACAAAAGATAAAACGGACACTTCCTGTGTGAGAAATGAATAAGTACTTTACAATTGAAAGGAATATCTTGGAAACGGTTACCTCTACAACAAAAACGTAAAAAATATATAACCTGTGTGCTTTGAGGAGGTCTAAATGTGCAGACACTTTTTGTCTATGTCTTACCGTTTAGCAGCTAAGCAAATTTCGGCAAAATTCATCCAGAATTAAGAGGTCTTCAGATGCTATTCCCAGAAAATTCAAGATATTCATTTTATTTGGGATGTAAATATCTTTAATATTCGGGATTTTAAAAGTAGTTTGTGGTGGGGGAATTTTCTTGAAAATCTTCGTGTCGCATCCCGGTAGACACAAAACTTGAAATCCACCTTTTTCTAAAAATGCTTTTTTCGGACTCAGACGACCCCAAAACATATGTTTACGGTGAAATCTCGACATCGAATTTTTAGGTGGAACACAATAGATACCTTCTTCTCTGTTCCCCTATGTGCATTGTACATATGGGACCAGCGAAAAAAAAATCTTATGTGTTCCATTCACATGCCTTTCTCTACATCTCTGCAACAATTATTCTTAAAAAACTTATACTACTATTTACTTCATGCTAATCAGAAAAAAATAGCAGAAATAGTCTTATTACATGCTTCCTTGTAAGTAGAAGCGAAATAAGGGAGTACCATAGGTTAAAGTGATAGTCAAAAGCTGGTTGCTATGTCACTGAACTTCCTTTGTTTATATGGACAGCGGTTGACAAGTTTTCCTGTATGAGAAAAGTATAAGTTTTTAATAGGAGAAACCAAAAACATGGAATGTCTCAAATACGATGAGCTCCGTGAAAAAACATGTATATAACATATTTGTGTGTTTTAACGTGCTCTACATTTTATGTGTAGTAAGTTTTTGTCCATCTCTTACGGTTTAGCAATTATTCAAAATTCCATAAAATTCATCCAGAATAAAGTAATTTTCAGAGGTTATTCCCAGAAAATTCAAGATATACATTTTATTTTTCAAGTAAGTAGCTTTAGTATACGAAATTTTAATCTAAATCGTTAGAGCCATTTTTGAGAAAATCAAAAATTTCGAAAAAAGTTCCATGTAAAGAATAGTTGGGGGTGGGGGATTTTTCTCAAAATCTTCATGTCGAATCCCTGGAAAATGCTAAACTTAAATACCAAGTTTGGTATTTTACCGACTTTTCGTTTTTGAGTTATCGTGTTCACAGACACACGGACACACATGGACCTTTTTCTGAAAATAGTTTTTTTTTTAGATAAAGGGGACCCTAAAACATATATTTCCGGTGAAATTTCGGTATCGAATTTTTTGGTGGAGTGCAATACCTTCTCTATACACTGTACATAGTAGGTATAGAGAAAGTAAAAATGTATGATGCAATACGAAAGCTTCACCCAAAACATTCAGTGTGAATCAGACTGTTTCATAAAATGCAGCCCACTACACTTTCCAGGAGACGTGCAGTCTGTCTTGTAGTGTTAAATTAATGGTGTTTGGCTGCACAATGCACTTTCTCTTATCTTAATTTCTTACTATCTCTACAGGAGGAAGCAAGGCATGGTTCCGTATTTACCAAGCGTGGATTCACGTTCAGGAGCTTCTGAAGTTTATTCCCGACTACCGCTCACTCTGACCATGAGATTTTCATGGTTTTTCTAGGAAGCTAGGCGAATGCAGGGGTGGCACCTCTTCTGTCAGGGCTTTCCTCCTCATTTCCTGTATCCATTATTTTCTTCGTCATTTGTTTAAAGGTGTGCAACGTTGTCACAATGCAAAAAATTATTTTTAGAAAAATGGCTTGTTATTTATGGACGCTCTTTAACTACTGTGGTTCTCAGCGTCCCATTCTAAATTGGACGTGAAAGACCGCTTAATTTTACTCAGAGGCCTTTCTATAAGGCTTGAGGTTCTTTTACGTGCCGTAAATCTACGACACGGGAACATCGGCTTTATTTCCCTTCCGATGGAAGCCATGCGGAGGATTTTTACACCCGAAAAAAATCCATCTTCCTCCGCTGGGTTTGAACCCGCGACCCTGGGTATATGAAGTCGGCATGGTAACCATTACACCACGGAGGCCATAAATTATTTTTAGCTTTAGAAAAAACTCAAGTGGTGCTTTATTAGCGTAAAGCTTTTAGGAATGGTTTAAGACATAGAATTAAACTGAAATCCACATGTTGAAATGGTCTGTAAAAATCATGTGTTCACATGATTTTCTCCACATCGCTGTAACAAATCATTGTTAAGCAGTATATTCTTCGGTCTACTTTATGATAATCGAGATAAACATTAGCAGAAATTATCTTAATTACTTGCTTCCTTTTAAGTAGGATGTAAATAAGGGAATACACTAGGCTTAAACTAGAGTCAACTCTTTTAAAAGTCGGTTGTCATGTGGATGAAATCCGTTTCTATCCAGGATCGGGAGTTTACAACTTTCCGTGTGAAAAAAGTTTAAATATATTAAATCTGAAACAAAAAACAAGGGTTTTCAGAAATGGTCAATTCAACAAAAAGAAAAAAAGAAAAACGCATATGACATAAATTGTGTGTTTTAACGTGATGTATATTTATTGTGTGGTAATAAAAACTTTCCAAATTTTGTGGTTTTGAAAAGCGTAATTTGGAATGGGGAGACTTTTCTCAAAATATAGAGAAGGTATTGTACCGAGATATCACCGGAAATATATGTTTTAGGGTCCCCTATATCCAAAAAAAAAAAGCATTTTCACAAAAAGGTCCGTGTCTGTGTGTGTGTGTGTGTTCGTGAGTCCGTGTGCGAACACAATAACTCAAAAACGAAAAGTCGGTAAAAATACCAAACTTGGTATTTAAGTTTAGTAACTTCCAGGGATGCGACTGAGAAAAATTCCCTACCCCAAACTACCCTTTAAATGGATCTTTTTTCGAAAATTTCTATTTTCTCAAAAATGGCCAACGATTTTGAATAAAATATCATATATGAAAGACATTCACCCGACAAATAAAATACATATCTTTAATTTTCTGGTAATAGCCTCTGAAGAATACTTCATTCTGGATGAATTTTACGGAATTTTGAATAAGAGCTAAACCGTAAGAAATGGACAAAAACTTGCTGCACAAAAAATGTAGAGCACGTTAAAACACACAATTTATGTTATATAATTTTTTTTCATGGCGTTCGTCGTTTTTGAGACATTCCTTGTTTTTGGTTTCTGCTATGAAAGACATACTTTTCTCATACAGGAATTTGTCAACTGTTGTCTGTTCAAACAAGGGAACTTCAGTGACATAGCAACCAGCTTTTGATTATCACTTTACCTATGGTACTCCCCTATTTTCCTTCTACTTACAAGGAAGCAAGTAATAAGACTATTTCTGCTACTTTTATTTCTCTGATTAGCATGAAGTAAATAGAAGTATTAGCTTTTTAAGAATAATTTGTTGCAGAGATGAAGAGAAAGTCATATGAATGGTACACATCAGACTTTTTTGAATACAGGGGACTTTGAAACGTCTCTTTCCGGTGAAATCTCGATATTAAATGTTTGGGTGGAATGCAATACTTTCTCTATACAATATGTACATAGTATGTATAAAGAAAGTAAAAAAATTATCTAAAGTTGTGTATTTACTAAGAACCATTTATTTCAAAGTAGCTTGCAGCTATTTAAAGCAAATATATCTTGCTTTGTTTGAAAGTGTCTTTAGTTATGAACTTAAGCATATGGTAATAATTGTAAATTAAGTGAGATTCTGCTTCTACAAAAGAAAGCCATGAGAATTTTATGCCTAACTTCTTCCAGTGGACCAGTTTTTAAGCAGCAGAAAGTTTTAACAGTGTGTCGTTGCTATATACTACAATTAGTATTATTTGTCCACAGGAATGAAAATCAATTTAAACTGAACAGACATGTACACACATCAATTACCAGAAATATTGATAAATTACATGTTCCATTCACTAGACTGAAGAAAGTTAAAAATATTTATTTGGTAACCAGCATTATAACTTACAGTAAGCTTTCTGATCGTATGAGAGATATGTTTGAGGCTAAAGGAAAAAGATCTGATGTGTTCCATTCACATGACTTTCTCTACATCTCTGCAACAAATTATTGTCAAAAAGGTTATGCTTCTATGTAATTCACGTTAATCGAGAAACATTATCAGAAATAGTCTTATTACTTGCTTCTTTTTAAACAGAAGAGAAATAAGGGAGTACCATAGGTTAAAGTGATAGTCAAAAGCTGGTTGCTAAGTGATTGAAGTTCGTTTGTTTGTATGGACAGGAGTTGACAAATTCCTGTAGGAGAAAAGCATAAGTTTTTCAAAGCAGAAGCCAAAAACAAGGAATGTCTTAAAAACGATGAACTCCACGAAAAAAATGTAACTAACATAAATTGTGTGTTTTCACGTCCTCTACATTTTCTGTGTACTAAGTTTTTGTCCATCTCTTATGGTTTAGTAGTTATTCAAAATGCCGTAAAATTCTTCCAGAATAAATAAGGAAGTACCATAGGTTAAAGTGATAGTCAAAAGCTGGTAGCTATGTGACTGAAGTTCCATTGCTTGTATGGACACGAGTTCTCAAAGTCCTGTATGAGAAAAGTATAAATATTGTTAGCTAAATCCAAAAACAAAGAATATCTCAAAAACAATCAACTCCACGAAAAAAATGTGTATAGCATAAATTGTGTGTTTTAAAGTGCTCTACGTTTGTTTTGTGGTAAGTTTTGTCCATCTCTTACGGTTTAGCAGTTATGCAAAATTCCGTAAAAGTGACCCAGAATAAAGTAGTCTTCAGAGGGTATTCCCAGGAAATTCAAGATATACATTTTATTTGTCAGATAAATATCTTTAATATACGATATTTTAATCAAAATCTTTAGAGCCATTTTTTAGAAAATCAAAATTTTCGAAAAAAAGTTCTATGTAACGTGCAGGTAATATTTGAAGTAATGTTTTGGACTTTCACAAGGTCTGCTCAGGATGGGTGCCACGTTTGTTGACACGTGATCAAAAGCTACAAAAGTTGCTGTTCCTGTTAAGAATGTGGAGCTCTACGGTAAGAATTTCAGTGCATTTATGAGACGGCTTATTACCATGGATGAAAGTTGGATACATCACTACAATGCAGAAAGTAAATCACAGTCAAAACAGTGGATTGTGTCAGTTGAACCAACTCCACAAAAGGCAAATTCAATTTTGTCAGCTAGCAAGCTGGGAAGCACAGGGAATTATTGTTATTCATTACTTTGAATTGGGTAAAAGTATCACTGGTGATTATTAAGTAAGCTTACTGCAACGTTTGAATGCTGAGGGAAAAAGAAAAATACCTCATTTGGCCAAAAAAAAAAAAAAAAAAAAAAAAAAAAAAAAAGCAATCTCGTTTCATCAATTTAATATACTTAAAATCCCCATGTTTAATATATTAAAATTAATGATAATCAATTAATTTATTTTATAATTTCTTTGTGTAAAATTATCCTTTTCCTGGCCTATACTCTTTTGCTCTTTTGCTCGGAGTAAAGGCTTCTAGAGATATCTCTTGTTGCCCTTGTTCTCATTTTTCTTATGTTGTGTCTGAGAAATTGTTTCCTCACGAATATTCTCTTAGACATAAATATATTTAATGGAGTTACAGTGCCAAGCGTCCATTTACAAATATTCTTGGTTGTCTTCTAATTTGATGCGCCACGTGAGGCACACCTTCACAACGTACTGTTTCAACAGGTAGTTTGTGTGTGAGAAATGACCACCGGCCGACCTATTAAACACGGTCGCAACCTAGCAGTCCAGCAGAATTACTCATTCCTCGTGTCAAGAAAGCTCGCCGTCCCAGACAACATGATTTAAAACTCCCCTCAGCGTATTTGATAGTTGCGCAGTATATCAACTAACACGCAACTTGGGGCAACCTTCCAAAACTTTTGTACCTTTCCTTTTTATGAAACGTCTTTGCAAAATCAGCATTTTATTGAAGGCCTGTTCTATTTGATATTAAGGCGAAACTTATTGGCAAAATTGAAATGAAATGAAATGGCGTTTTATTTATGGACGCTCTTTAACTGCTGTGGTTCTCAGCGTCCCATTTTATACTGGACGTGAAAGACCGCTTAATTTTTTTAGAGGCTTCTCTATAAGACTTGAGGTTCTTTTACGTGCCGTAAATATACATCACGGGACCAACGGCTTCACTACCCTTCCGAAGAAAGCCATGCTAAGGACTTTTACGCCCGAAAAAAATCCATCGTCCTCCGCCGGGTTTGAACACGCGACCTTGGGTTAGTATGGTAACCTTTACACCACGGAGGGCGATAGCAAAATAAATATATAACTTTTCTTATAAAAGATTGCTCTTTAATTTACGTCATGGTATTCGAGATAAACATTAGTATTATTACCTGCTTCTTTGTAAGCAGAAGGGAAATAAGCGAATGTACTAGGCTAAAGATATACGCTATGTGAAATAATTGAAATGTGGTTCTCTTTTCTTGTCAGAAGTAAACAAAACAAAGACGAAGAAAAAGATGACTTCCCGTTTGAGGAATGCTTTAGTTTAAAATTGGAGCCAATAACACGGAACATCTCGAAAATGTTATATGACATAAACTGTGTTTTAAAGAGATCTACAGTTTTTGTATAGTAGATTGTTGTCTATCGCTTACTGTTTACAGTTATGTAAAAGCATCCAGAATGAAGAGGTCTTCAGGGGCTGTACCCAGAAAATTTAGAATATACATTTGGCATAAAAAGCTTAAAACAATGATATTTTAATCAAAATCGTTAAAATCATTTTTGAGAAAATCCAAATGTTCCAAAATTGATCCGTGTAAAGGTAAGTTGTAGGTGAAAATCTTCGTGTAGCATCCTTGGAAGATACTTAACAAACACCAAATTTGGAATTATCTGACTTTTGGTTTTTTAGTTATGCTGTCCACAATCACACAACACATATACGCGCGGACCTTTTTCTAAAAATTGTTTTTTTATTCCAATGACCCTAAAATATGTATTTCCGGTGAAATCTGGGTACCGAATTTTTGGGCGGAGTATAATACCTTCTCTATCCACTATGTACCCTGTACATATGTGCTAAAGAAAGAAAAAGTATAATAAAAATAAATACATGTTCAATACTGATCAGATGAATGGAATTAAAAATGTTTGTTGCGTTCTTTGTCAGGAAGCTTCCGAGATGGTTACCATTGTCGTTATTGCCATTTTAAGAAACGCTATTGTTGAAGATTTAAAAGCAGAAGATCATATTGTAGTTGAAGAAGTACACGGGCTATCTCAAGATGGCTTCTGCGGATAGACACACCCTCCATCACAATAGGCTCATAATCTGTGTCCATCATCAATCCAACATTGAGAATGGAGTAGAATGTACATCAACAAGCTGAAGTACTTGCTGAAAAATGTTGAATCTACCACTTTCCATGCTTCAAAAATATAATTTATCTTCAATCGAAGTTATTGGGCTGATGTTGGGGCAAGAGGAACAAACAGTTGCAAACAGTTCAATCTGAAGGCCAATTTTATGTGCAATATTGCAGTTTTTGCCCTAAAAGGATCAATTAAGTTTCCCAAAAAGTATTTGTACTGAAATGAATCTATTTTGGTATATGTTTAAATGAAAATGACACATACTTATAATATTTATTGCGCTGATCTTCTTATAAAATATTACTTTTTCCTGTTAGCTAAAGTTTAGATTTTACTGAAGCGACAAATACTATTATTGTTGTATATTATCATTTGTAAAATATTAAGCTTTGCCTATCTGACAATTCCTAGTTATGGTAAACTGATGTATGTATATATCTGAACACTGTGCTGTGAATTCTGTATCACTTCGCAGAAAATATGTAACTCCTACTCAGAAGAGGTAAAATTGAACCTATCTTTTAAGGGGAAGTATTGCTCTACAAGTTAGTACTTCTGTTAAATATAGCAGCTTATGATGTTGAAGTAATTCTTATTTTGCAAATAAATGCGAGTTTATCTTTCCCATTTTTATTTTCTCCACTATATGAGTGAGCAAAGTGTTATATTCCATCCAAAAATTTGATGTAAGATTTCACCGCAATATTTTCAGGCCCCGATAACATTTTTAGAAAATGCCCCAGTGTGTGTCTGTATATGTGTTAGTTGCATAACTCAAAAACAAAAAATCGTTAAATACTAAACTTTATATTTAAATTTATTTATATTCATTATCTTCTAAGAATACAATACCAAGATTTTCAGGAAAGTCTATTGCTTTAAACTACCCTTTAATAACTAAAATGTTTTTCTTGAATTTCTTGGTAATAGGCCCTGAAGTTCCGTTCATTTTTGACTTTTGGATAATTTGAAAACCGTAAGAGATAGACAAATTTCAGTTCAAAAATATGTAGAAATTGATTTTTTTATATTGGAGTGAATCATTTCTGACGTATTTCTTGTTTGTGGTTTGAATTTTCAGATATTTACACTTTTCCTAAAGTGGAGTCATTTTTCTTTTGGTTATTCAAAGAAATCACACAATCTTAGAATATTTAGCTATCTCTTAAAGCCTACTGCATTCCCCGAATCCCCTTTTACCTATAAGGAAATATAGAGAATAGATGTCAATGAACTTTTTCTAAGTTATAAACTCGGTACCTATACAACTTGCAACGTCAAAGCTCATTTCAATAATGTAAATTTAGGCTTTTGCTAATGCTTTTGGGTATTATTTTTTCAATCATCTTATGGCTTGTACGCATTTAAATATTAAAGCGAAATTATTTTTTCCAGTCTTCTAGATCTTGCAATTCCTGTTGATCAGCAACTAACTCGATTCTTGCAGGTTTTTTGATTTAGCCTACTAGTTTCTAGCAGTGAAGTAAAATTTCCTCTCTGCGTGGCCACATTCCAACATTGAACTGTTGTACGGATAAAATTAATTAAAATGTGCATATATATTTAGTGGTCGTCTCCTTAGCGCGGTGGTAGCGCTGGGAGACCTGGACCGGGGTGCACTCAGCCTCGTGAGGTCCCTGGGGGGCCAATTGAGGAGCTACTTGATGGAGAAGTAGCGGCTCCAGGTCGTGAGGACCGCATTAACCGGCCGGGAGGGGTTCGAGGCGCTGACCACGTCTCACCCTCCAATACTGCACCCCATCCATGACGTCTGTAATGGACCGAGATGGGGGACGCAGCGGCCGGGCGGTAGGCCAAGGCTCCCCGTGAGCTGTCGTGCCATGGAGTTAAGTTATATATATTTAGTACTGATGGTAGAGGTTGTAATAATAGGCTAGCCTTTAATTACAATAAGAACCAAAATACCTTCCAAATCTGTTCGGTAATAAATTATGAGAAACTACGAACTCTACAAACGTCTTACGAAAGAAGTTCTTATTTCTTTCAACACCATGCTAATATTCATTAGCAGGATTTTATTAATTATTTCTTTATAAGTAGAATGGAACTAAGGGAATGCAACAGGCTAAAATGATAGTCAAATGTTTTAAAAGCTGTCGTTATGCGATTGTCATTGCAAATCGCTTCTTTGCTTGGCCAGCAGTAGTATAAAAGAAAAACGGACACTTCCGTCTGAGAAAAGTACAAGTATTTCACAATTGAAACTAATAACAAGGAATACCTCGAAAACGGTAAGCTCCACGAAAAAAAACCAAATATATATGACATATCTTGTATATTGAAACCAGATCTACATTTTTTGTACAATAAGTTTTTTTCCATTTCTTACAGTTTACTAGTTATGCCAAATTAAGCAAAATTCATTCAGAATAAACAGGTCTTTAGTAGTTATTCCAAGAAAATGCAAGATAAACATTTTATTTGTGATAGAATTAGCTTTAATATGTGGCATTTTAATCAAAATCGTTAGAGCCATTTTTAAGAAAATCAAAATTTTCGAAATTTTTTCCATGTGAAGGGTTTGGGGGATTTTCTTGAAAAGCTTCGTGTCGCATCCCTGGAAGATACCAAACTTAAATACCAAGTTTGGTATTTAATGGTCTGTTCGTTTTTGAGCTATGCTGCCCACAGACACATACACACACGGATCTGTTTCTAAAAATTCTTTTTTTTTATACAGGAGGACTCAAAACATGTAGTTGGGGGTGGGGGATTTTCTTGAAAATCTTCGTGTCGCATCCTTGCAAGATACCAAACTTAAATACCAAGTTTGGTATTCAACGGTCTTTTCGTTTTTGAGCTATGCTGTCCACAGACACACAGACACACTCACACACACGCATACACACGGACCTTTTTCCAAAAATGCTTTTATTTTGGATTCAGGGGGACCCAAAACATGTATTTCCGGTAAAATCTCGGTATCGCATTTTTGGGTGCAATACAATACCTTCTCTATACACTATGTACATAGTACGTGCAGAGAAAGTAAAAAGTAATTAAAAGCAGTTCCTTTTCTTTGCCATAATGGTATTTCAATACAAGTTTTTGTGTGAATTTTCACATTTTGGAATGAAATCAGTGATGCCTTATGCCTAAAACAAAAATATATAATTTGTCTCCACACACTCCAGCAGCAAAATGAGAGATTGCATCGAAATGGATGTAAATTACAAAATGTTACATGAAACTAACGTTCCTGGTTAATCGAGATACCAAGATATTGGACGATTTTCAGCCAAACAAGGAACAGTGAACTCTTTCCTTCATACAAACAGGCTAGCCTTTAACTATTATGAAAATATTGATTAGGCCAATTAAAATAGTGTATAAACAATACTACGACTAACATATTTCCAAAATCTCGCTTGCCCCTCCCCTCCAAGTGGTACGGCGAGCTAAATGAGCTTTGTTGGTCTGGGGGTAAAGTTTTGTGTTCGAGATGCAAAATAATCCGAACTAGCAGTCAGAGAATTACAGATAGAGCTGATCTAGAGGGGTTTCATAGCGTCGCTTATAATTGTAATGTTTACATTCCGGATATTCCAAATAACGAATTAAGAATTCCCTGGTATTCACGCAAAGGGATATCGATGGAACACCTAACTCCTAAACCCATCCCCACAAAGTCTTCCAAATTCTGAAAATGCTGCATAGCCTTAGGAAGATAATTTAGAAACGGAGTTTAAGATATTGGAGTTATTGGGGGTGGTTTTAAGTAGCATAAAGAACTAGGTACTACAATGTCAACAAATAAGAACACAGGCCGTGGGTTTAAGCCAGTATAGAATAAGGACAGCTAGCGGATCCTTCGATCCTTCATCCCCGGGAGGAACAGATGAGGTGAACGAACCGCAGGGGACGAATGGAGCAAGCCAGCAAATTCGACAAAGACGCGCAGAGTCCCCTAGTAGTTCAAAGCTTGACCACCTCACAAAGAGAGGCACTCTATGATGTTCCTTTAGCGGGACTAGGGCATACAATCCCGCAGTAGAGGCTCAACGGATACCTTCTAAAAGAAGCCGAGAAAAGGTTCTAAATCGTAAGTATTCGAGAAAACGTCAATCCCGTAATCAACTTGAAAGATGAAAGGAACTGGAATGAGAAGAAATGACGGAAAGAAGAGTCGTGGTGGAATACACCTTCGCCTTGTGACCAGAGGAAATCCATAATTAGAATGGGCGGCATCGGAGATCGAATCTAGGATCTTCCCCTGAGCCATCTTCTCTGTGACTGTAAGAATAGTTTATATAAAAGTGAAAAGAGAAAATCACGAGGATGCAACGCATTAGATTTCTTTCTGACAAAATTAGACCATTTTCTCAGGAACTTGACGACAGGTAAGTTAAATTTTAGGGGGATAAAGCAAATGCTAGTAACTATTGTTGGTGTTAATTATATCGTTTACCTTTTTTAATTCGATGTATTACATTCAGCTGATTTTGTGTACCTTCTGCAACATTTATTCTTCTATTTTTTCATGCTAACCAAGATAAACATGAACAGAAATGATCTTACTACTTAGTTCCTTGTAAGTACAAAGGAATAAGGGAATATATTTGGCTTATGTGATAGCCAAATCTTTTAAAATCTTGTAATGCAATTGTAATGCTCTTCTCTTTGCATGAGCAGGAAATAAAAATCTGATTTGTTCCATTCACATGAATTTTTCTATCTGTACAACAAATTATTCTTACAAAAGCCTGCCATTGTCTGTACTTCGTACCACATGTGATGAACATTAGCAGAAGTCTTTGTAGTAATTGGTTACTTCTAAGTAGCATGGAAATAAGGACATACACTAACTAGGCTAAAGCGATAGTCAAATATATTAAAAGCTGTCGTTATGTGATGCAATTGAAATGCCCTTCTCTTTGTATGTTCAAGATGAAAAAAATATCTGATGTATACCATTCACATGACTTTCTCTACATCTCTGCAACAAATTATTGTTTATATGGACAAGAGTTGACAAATTCCTGTGTGAGAAAGGTAAGTTTTTCATAGCTGAAACCAAAAACAATGAATCTCAAAAACGATCAACTCCACGAAAAAAATATATATAACATAAATTGTGTGTTTTAACGTGCTCCTTGTGTGTGTGTGTTCGTGTGTCTGTGAACTCGATAACTCAAAAACGAAAAGTCGGTAAAATACCAAACTTGGTATTTAAGTTTAGTATCTTCCAGGGATGCGACACGAAGATTTTGAGAAAAATCCCTCAACCCAAACTATCCTTTACATGGAACTTTTTTCGTAAATTTTTATTTTCTAAGAAATGGCTCTTAACGATTTTGATTAAAATATCGTATATTTAAGATATTTACCTGACAAATAAAATGTATATTTTGAATTTTCTGGGAATAGCTTCTGAAGACTACTTTATTCTGGGTCAATTTTACGGAATTTTGCATAACTGCTAAACCGTAAGAGATGGACAAAAACTTATCAGAGCACCTTAAAACACACAATATATGTTATACAGGATGTTTCAAAAATACGGGGCATAATTTCAGGTATGTATTTCCCATATGTAGACAACCAAATTAGTTCATTACAACATGTGTCCGGAAATGCTTCATTTCCGAGTTATGGCCTTCACAACAATGAAATTCACTGGAACGTTTTTCTTTCCGCAGGTTGTTGTCATTACAGAAGATGTTCAAAATGTCCACCTCCTGCTTGAATACAGACCTCACATCGATGTCTCATTGACCTGCGAACACGATCCCAAACTCCAGGAGTATTGCGTATGTCCTCACAACTTGCCACAATTCGATTCCGAAGGGATTCCAAATCCGGCACCGGAGACGAATAAACCAATGATTTTAAATGGCCCCACAAGTAGAAATCGCGAGGGTTCAGATCAGGTGAGCATGGAGTCCAAGCAATTGGCCCACCTCTACCTATCCATCGATCAGGAAACCTTCGATCCCAGTACCGGCGAGCCGTAAGACTGAAGTGTGCAGGAGCGCCATCATGCAAAAAGTGAATGTGTTGATGATTGATCAGTGGAGTGTCTTCGAAAACGTCAGGTATGGTGTTTTCCAGGAAGTTTGTGTACGCCTGCCCCGTAAGTCTGTTTACAAGTACATGGGGTCCAACTAATCGATCACCAATGATACCGGGCCCACATGTTGAGGGAGAACCGCACCTGGTGATGAGATACAACAGTTGCACGTGGGTTTTCATGCGACCATACATGCTGATTGTGGAAATTTGTTATGCCATCTCTTGTGAACTGTGCTTCATCTGCAAATAATACGACGGCAGAAAAGTTCGGATTTACACCACACTGCTGCAAGAACCACTGACAGAACCTAGCTCGTGCAGGGTAATCTGCTGGTGACAGGGCCTGTACACGTTGCAAATGATAAGGATACAATTGATACTCGTTCAACAGTCTCCAGACAGTCGTATGAGGAACATTGACTTGCAACGCTAACCGTCGTGAGCTGATAGAAGGAGTCCTGTCCACAGCCTCCAGAATCTCCTCCTGCAGTTCTGGAGTTGTAGTTCTTGGTCGTCCCCTTCCCAAACCAGGAGAGGTGAATGTTCCATACTCATACAGACGGGAATGGAGACGTACAAATGTCTTCCGATCTGCACATTGTCGCTGTGGGTACCTCTCCTGGTACAAACGACGAGCTAGCGCAGCATTGCCGTCCGCCTTACCGTACATGAAGTGTATCTCTGCCAGCTCTTGATTTGAATACATGTCGCACAGTCTTAACGGCTAAAGAACACTGAATGTAACCTTCCTCAGAATGAACTATCAGAGCGCCCTCCTAATGTCTCCTTTGACGGCAAAGACCTGCGGAAAGAAAAACGTTCCAGTGAATTCCAATGTTGTGAAGGCAATAACTCGGAAATGAAGCATTTCCGGACATGAACTATTTTGATTGTCTACAGGTGGGACTTTCAATGTTGTAAAGGCCATAACTCGGAAATGAAGCCTTTCCGGACACATGTTATAATGAACTATTTTGATTGTCTTCATGTGGGAAATACATACCTGAAATTATGCCCCGTATTTTTTAAACATCCTGTATATATTTTTTTCGTGGGGCTGATTGTTTTTGAGATATTCCCTTTTTTGGTTTCAGCTAGAAATAACTAATACTTTTCTGATACAGGACTTGGTGAACTCATGTACATACAAACAAAGGAACTTCAGTTACATAGCAACCAGCTTTTGACTATCATGTTAACCTATGGTACCCCCTTATTTCGCTTCTACTAACAAAGAAGCAAATAATAAGACTATTTCTGCCAATTTTTTCTCGATTAGATGAAGTAAATAGAATAGTTTGTTGCAGAGATGTAAAGAAAGTCATGTGAATGGAACACATCAGATTTTTTTTTTTTTTTTTTTTTTTTGATATAAGGGACCCTAAAACATATATTTCCGGTGAAATCTCGGTATCGAATTTTTGGGTGGAGTGCAATGCCTTCTCTATACAGTATGCATATAGTGCATGTAGAGAAAGTAAAAAGTGAATAAACATTTATCTTTCCTGGTAAAGTCCTCTTATGCTCTCATTTTGTAATACCCTAATTTTATGATTTTATAACTCGTTCCTAACTTTTCTTTAATCACAGATCTTTTTCCTATGGCAACATGTTATATTTACGAATTTGGATCTTTATTTTGTTAGGTGCCGCGAAATCTCCTTTCCATTTTCATATTGTATTGAATTTAATATGATTCGGTGTATAAATAATTTTACTTTTGAATTTAACTTACCTGCATAAATATTTGTTTCTAGCATTTTCCCCTCTTGTATGTGTACCGTAATTAGTACTAACTGTTCTCTAAATACTTTAAAAACCATTACTACTATTCACTCAAAAATTAGAGCACAGACGTCTATTCTTTTCCATCTTTTTATCAATTAATATTACTACTTCTTTTGCTGGACGTTGTTTTGTTACTATTCCTCTGTATAACAGGCTATACCTTAGTATTTATTCTGTGCTATTCCTTCCTTGTCTCAGTGACTGCAGATGTATTTACTTACAATTCTTTTATCAGTTCCGATCTCTTGGTTGTTTAAACCTCCCACATTGCATATTCATGTTCATAATTCTTCCGCTGCACCGAATCGTGACAATGATTCAATATAATTTGACCAATTATTTCCTTGAAGCTTTCTAGGCTTATATTATTATTATTATTATTATTATTGTTTTTGTCCTGTTATTTGATACCTTGAGTTTATATACAGCATTTTCAATTTCCCTTCTGACTTAGTTGTTGATATTTTACATTTAAAAGAAGTATATATTGTGCTTTTCTTCCATATGTAGGCATTTAAATCAATATCAGATCTTCATTAACCATAAAAACCTTAGCTCCAGTTTTACATATGATAACAGATTTCCATTATTCTCGATGTGTCATTGATTTTCATCCATGGAGCACTGGTGTCTTTCTGAGCATTCCACCAATGACTTGCTGTTTTCTTCATTTTTTGTCTCTAGACAAGACATCTACTGAAGCCCAGAGGAAAGTGTTGACCACAAACTATTAAACTGAGAGTAAAACTCAATAAGTAATGTTCATTCAACTGAATTGCACCATTTGCTACCAGGCTGTCATGTGAACGCCCAACTCAGCATGAAGAACGACGACATTGATGTACTATGAAACAAGTTTTGACCCGGTGACCTCGGATGACGTAAAACAAATGCCTGAGCAAGGTCAGGGTAAGGATTTACCTCACCCACGTGTCCTGGTTGATGGAAATTGCTTTCTAATTGATTACACGCAGCAACTGGAAACGCATGATTTGTACAGGGCAATTAACGTCGCTGACCAGGTGTTGTAATGGAGGTCCTGCCCAAGGCGGTACTTTCTGGACGTGGCAGAATGTATCAAATGATTACGCAGGCCTGCAAAAACTCTGGCTTGTAATTTCTCATCGGCTGGTTTCTAGATTGTCTGGCCATAATAGCAGTAAATAAAAGATGCAAATGATTGCGTTCAAATTGCTCAAACTTTGTGGAACTGTTTCCCTGAAATTTCTTGCAGTAATTGAGGCATGAGAATGATTTGGAAACAGATTTTCAAAATCTTATGTGTTCCATTCACATGACTTTCTCTACATATTGCAATAAATTATTGTTAAAAGGCTTATGTTTCTATTTACTTCAAGCTAATCCAGGAAAAATCAGCAGAAATAATCGTATTACTTGCTCTCATGTAAGTAGAAGGGAAATAAGAGAGTAGCATTGGCTAAAGTATCAGTCAAAGGCTGGTTGCTGAAGTGACTAAAGTTCCTTTGTATGGACACGTACGTTTTAAATGCTAACACCAATAATAAGCAATATCTAAAAAAACGATCCACTCCAAGGAAAAAATGTATAACATAAATCAAAATTTTCTAAAATTTTTCCAACTAAAGGGTAGCTTGTGGTGGGGGGATTTTCTTGAAGATCTTCGTGTCGCATTCTTGGAAGAAACTAAACCTAAATAAAAAGTTTGGTATTTAACGATCTTTTCGTTTATAAGCTGTGCTGTCCACAGACACACACACGGAACCTTTTCCAAAAATGCTTTTTTTTGGACTCAGGGGACCCCAAAACATATTTCCTATAAAATCTTGGTATGGAATTTTTGGGCGGAATAGAATACCTTCCATATCCTTAATGTATATTGTACAAGCGGGCTAGAGAAAGTAAAAATTAATAATTAATTTGACTTTTCGCTGTGTATACTGTGGTAAAAATGGTTATGGTTCAGCATTATCTATTCCGTACTTGGGACCTTCTATACACTGTGTTATTGAATTTCCATTTACTTCTAGAAGACATATATATCGTACTTGTACACGGAAGATATGTGTGGTAAAGTTATGACTGCAGGAGCTTTAGAATTGCCACACATTTTAATAATTTATGCCTATGAGTTATGGAGCTGTACATACAGGCATATGAAAAGCGCATTGCAAATATAATACTTGCAGATGAGAGCAGCTTTCGAACTCGGAATCTCAACAGATATTACATTGTTGTTGTTGTTATTATTATATACTGAAAATATTAATATTATAAACATTATAATACAGTGTTCTACTAAGTATACACGAGGTACGTCCAGAAAGTAAGTTCCGTTTCAATTTATCTCCGCTGCAGCGCTGCGATCGCAGTTCCGCACATGCGCGGTAGACGCTCTGTATCAAGGAGAAGAAACGTGCGCCATTTTGAAATCGCTTCAGTCACATACGCTTTGTTGTGCTTGTTTACAATGTCAGTGTTGATTGAAAATCCCGCCGCTTGTGAAATCAGATCTGTGATTCGTTTTCTGAATGCTAGGAAATTGAAACCAATTGAAATTTATCGGCAAATTTGCGAAGTTTACGGACAAAATGCGATGAGTGATTCAATGGTGAGAAGATGAGTCCGACAGTTCAATGAAGGACGTAGTGAAGTGCACGATGACGAAAAACCTCCTACAGGGATTTGGCTGGGACGAGTTTGACCATCCTCCGTACAGCCCTGACCTCGCTCCTTGCGACTTTCATCTGTTCTTACATCTCATGTCTTTCCTTGGCATTCAACACTTCAACAATGACGAAGAGCTGAAAGAAAACGTTTCCAACTTTTTGAAGACACAGGCGGCAAACTTCTATGAAGGAGTTATACAAAAACTTGTGCCACGCTATGACAAATGCCTGCAAAATTTCGGCAGTTATGTGGAAAAGTAGTTTAAGAGTTGTAGAATTTTGTGCAATAAATAATTATTCTGTATCTGTACACAATTTAATTTTATTACCAAACGGAACTTACTTTCTGGACGTACCACGTACTATGATACACATAAACAATATAGCAATTAGAGCAATGTAATAATGAAAACTAAATGCTAGTTCACTATTTAAACTTGCCTCGTATGCTGTGATAGTATTAGCAATACTAGAACGCTCACTTTCTATCCTTTCTTACTTTTATTACACGTACTATGTACATAGTGTGTAGAAAAGGTAGGTATTCCATTCCACCCAAAAAATCCATAACGAGATTTCACCGGAAATATACGTTTTAGCCCCCCCCCCCCCAGTATTCAAATACATTTTTGGGAAAAGGTCCATGTGTGTGTGATATTTAAGTTTGGTATTTTCCAGGGATGCAACACGAAGCTTGAAGGAAAAACCCCCCCCAAACTACCCTTTACGTGGAAAAAATTTCGAAAATTTTAAGTCACTCAAAAATGGCTCTAACGATTTTGGTTAAAAATACCGTATATTAAAGCTATTTCCATGCAAAATAAAATGCATATCTTGAATTTTCTGGGAATAGCCTCTAAAGACCTCTTTATTCTGAATGAATTTTGTTGTAAACAGTAAGAGGTAGATAAAAGCTTACAAAACAAAACAAAAATGTAGATCACGTTAAAACATACAATTTATATCATATACACATTTTTCCCGGAATTGACAATTTCTGAGATATTCTTTGTTATTTGTTTCAGTTTGAAAATACTTACTTTTCTCACACGGAAAGTTATAAAATCCTAGCCATGCATAAAAACGGATTTCAACCACATGACAACCAGCTTTTAAGAGATCTGACTATGGTTTAGCCTAGTGAACTCCCTTATTTTCCTTCTACTTACAAGGAAGCAAGTAATTAAGAGAATTTCTGCTATTTTTTTCTCGATTACCATGAAGTAAATAGAAGAATAAGCTTTTTGACAATAATTTGTTACAGAGATGTAGAGTAAGTCATGTGAATGGAACACATAAGATTGAGCAAGCATTTCTTTACCTAGAACGGGCATTTTCTTGAACATGTTGATCAAATTTTGAAAATTCTGTGTGCAAGGAATATGCGCCCAAAGTATTGTTCCTCAAGATTCGCTTAGTATTGTCGTAGGCTGTTCCTTATGACTTTTGCTTGTCTTCAAGTTTAGTATATGTAATATCAATGCATTTTAATACTTATAATTGAATAAACAATTTATCTCAGAAGATATTGTAACATGTTGGTAAACTCTTGTATTTGATATAAGTTTGTAATCTTGTTATACTTCAAGTTGTTGTAAGTTAGCAAGCTTGTTGCCATTTCAAGTTTATTGACAGTAGCTTTTATTAATTCAGTGTATTCGCTGTGCCAGGCCTGTTTAAGCACGCAACCTTTGAATAAAAACCATGTAATGTAGTGCACCGTGGAATAAGATGACCGACAGCATACTCCATCTCTCCAGGACCACGTAGTAACCGCCTGTAATGATCAGAGCTAGGAAGTTCGTACCGTTCGCCGTTCCGCATATAGGTTGCGACCGGCCATCTCGCCGCATCAAAACAAGTCATTGATAAGAACGCAGGAGTGAGAGGCAAACAAGCCTGTTATCAAGTAAACAGTACTTTTTCCAGAGAACAAAATTACTTATGAGATATTCGTAAAAGCATATCTATTTAGATCATTATTTACAACATACAAATTGTTACATAGGTAAGGTTGACTCTGACTGATATGGACGTTATGAAAACACCCAAGCAAGTATAACACGAATATGTAATATTTACTCATTGAATGTAAAACAATATCCATTTAATAAAATTAATTTCTTAAATAGCTTTAGACTTTACCAGGTAAAAACGAAAGCAGGAATTAAACCAAATCTTTAACCATCTGCAGCCGTATTACTGGAAACTATACTTTTGAAGCTTTTCAAATGAAAATCTCACTCTACGTTCCCACAACAAGATCTGTAATGTGAAAAAGTTCTTTCCACTTCGCATGATGAATCAGCATCACCAAGCAAATAGCATTTGTTGGGATCTAAAAATGCAGCTTGTATACGATACATCACACTGAATCCTGTATTCTTTTCATTTATACTTTTCATTTTCATCTTTATTTCAGATAGGATGCGCGTTGATTAGTATATCCGTCTTGACAATAGTTCTATATACCGCACAGTTTCAGTTCAGCTCCATACCATTATGTGATGGTTGTGGGTAGCTTTCTGAACAAATTTTTAATCAATAATATGCTTCTGCGAAGCTGTTCTGTTACTAGACGTTTGACAGTTTATTTACTAGAACTGTCATCAATTTCTGAATACGTACATGTATAAGTGCACTGTTAGAAAACTTACTATGGTTATAAAACAAATTAATTTGGCTCTCATTTGAGCAGAATCCTTCCTTCCTACTGACGGGGCTCTGTGTTATGCAGTGATACCTATTTTGCAGTAATGGGTTGCACTCTACGTTGACCTTTGCTCGCGCAAACAACACCGAATGGTATTATCAACCCTGGCCGCTCTTATTCTGCATAAGGAAATCGGTACGAACGTTCTAGCTCTGGTAATGATGTAAGTTGTTTTGAATTTGTAATAAAACATATTTTCTTTATGCATACATTTAGGGCTTTTCCTTGATTCCAGTACCAATCCTCGATGCCAAGCTTGGTGCGTCTCGTCGCATCCCTTGTCCTGTTTGTCCAAAAATAATGGTTTAATTAATTTTTGCTATGGGGTTGCAAAAATATAAACAACAAATTAAATTCAATTGTTTATTATGTCAATGGAACAAAAATAACTAAAAGATGCAGTCATAATGGCTGCAACTGCATTTTATATTGAAAACGACACTTTATTATGAAGACTTTATTCCCTCTATCGCATAAAAATTGGAAATATTTACTTATTCTGTTACTGTTTATATCGTATATACCTAAAGTCCATAAGAACATCCTTTTGTTGCTGGTAATTTAAGTATCGTGATCAATATTCCAATTCATCAAGACAGGATAAGCAAATGGGACCTCCGGTCATAAAAAGTTGTAGCATTTTATATAGACCTGATACTCGTATCTGATCTGAAAATCGTATTCGGCATCTAAGCTTCGTGTAGAGCCTTCATGTTTATATCTAAAGAAGTGGTGGAATTACACAAAAAATCTTAGGTGTTCCATTCACATGACTTTCTACATCTCTGTAACAAATTGTTGTTAAGAAGTTTATTTTTCTATCTACTTCAGCTAATTGAGATAAATATTAGCAGAAATGCTTTCTTGTGAGCATAATAGAAGTAAGGGAATAAAGTAGGCTAAAATGGCACTAAAAGGTGGTTGCCATTTCAAGGGTAGTGTGGGTTAGGGGGATTTTCCTAAAAATCTTCGTGTCGCAACTTTGTAAGATGATAATAAACTTATATATATAAACTTTGGTATTTTAACTGAAAGCAAGGACAACATACCTAGATATGCTGGAGAACTATGCAGTCCCACATATACCGGACGAGTTCTTCTTCCAGCAAGATGGAACCCCTCTACATTACTTCCATGAAGTTCGGCGCTATCTCAAATATTTCCAAAAACAAGTGGTCTAGAGATACAGGTCCCATTGAATGGTCTTCAAAGTAATCAGATCTAACCCCCTTAGATTTCCTTTTATGGGGTATGTAAAAAGCACTGCTTATCAAACTCCAATTCCGAAGGCGGATAATAAGATGCTTGTGCTTCTGTCACACCAGTAATGCCGCGAAACACATGGAGGAAGATAGAATTCCGTCATGATACTCTGCGGACCACCAAAGGTGCATATGTGGAAAATAAAAAAATGACATATTTTTTATAGACGCTCTTTAACTGCTGGGTTTCTCAGCGTCCCATTCTGAATTGGGCGTGAAAGACCGCTTAATTAATTTTGCTCAGAGGCCTCTCTATCAGGATTGCCGTAAATCGGCTGTACTTCCCTTCGGAAGGAAGCCATGTTAAGGATTTTTACGCCCGAAAAAATCCAACATCCTCCACCGGATTTGAACCCACGATCTTGGGTATATGAAGTTGAACGTGATAGCCTCAAAGTTAACGCGTGGTGCGCTTTAACTTGTGACAGTGTTTGGACCTTTTTTCTTTGCTGAAAGTACAGTAACAAGGACAATATACCTTGATATGCTGAAGAAATATGCAGTCCTACATATACCGGACGAGTTCTTCCAGCAAGATGAAGCCCCTTCACGTTATGCCATGAAGTTCGACACTATTTTAACAGACAATTTCCATACAAGTGGATTGGAAAATCAGATCCCATTGAAGGGCCTTCAAAGCAACCAGACAACCTTAGATTTCTTTTTATAGGGTATGTAAAACGCACTGTTTATGGAGCTCCAGTTCCGAAGGCGGATGATAAGATGATTGTGCTTCTGTCTCAGCAGTAACGCTGCGGAACACTTGGAGGAAGCTAAGAGATCCGTCGTGAAATTCTTCGGACCACCAAAGGTGCATATGTGGAGATTTGTGTGTAACATACAACCTAATTCCGGCTATTCCATGTCTAGTTTAGGAGATATTGCGGTAACGATTGAACCGGAGTATATTTGGACAGAGGTGGTGTAACTGGCGGTCTTAGATCCTCATTAGAGATCATTAACAGTGACGGCTATTGAGTCCCAAGACACAGATTATGTTCTTGCTGTATGAAGTAATTGTTTTCTTTCACCAGACTTTGAGTACGCATTCTCTTCTTTCCGAACAGTTCTTGTCAACTTCTGAGTGGGAAGTTAAACCTTCCATTTGTCACGGCACTACAAAGAAGTCGTAAAATGTGTTATGTCGTCATGAAGTAGGTACCCAGTCTCATAGATCGCGTGATATAGCGCTGCTGCCACACCTTGTTAACGGGACAAATTGTTTCCTCTTTGGGGAACCGTAGACAGCAATGGAATGTTGTACCGTTGAAAAACGTTTCTAGATGTGCTCAAATGAATCTATTCTTGAGAGCAAATGACCACTTAAGTTTTATAACTTTATGAAAAAGGCTTCGTTTGATATCTTTCTACTTAAAACTACTGCATTTTCTCACAGTTGCCGTTAGAATTATTTATGGGAATGCATGTTGTTAAAGGATCTTTATTTTCTTAACAACTTGTTCATAGCTACTTAAAGTCCCCTGTAAAAAAATCTGATGTGTTCCACTCACATGACTGTCTCTGCAACTTTGCAACAAATTATTGTTAAAAAGCTTATGCTTTTTTTTTTCTTTTTTTTTTTTTACTTCATGCTAATCAAGTAATTCCATGCATAGTTCCTTTGATTGTATGGACAGGAGTTGACAAATACCTGTATGAGAAAAGTAAGTTTTTTAAAGCTGAAACCAATAACAAGGAATACCTAAAAAACGATCCACTCCACGAAAAACATGTATATAATATAAATTGTGTGTTTTAACGAGCTCTGCATTTTCTGTCAAGTTACTTTTTGTCTATCTGTTGCCGTTTGTCGGTTATGCAAAATTCCGTAAAATTCATCCAGAATAAAGTATTCTTCAGAGGCTAATCCCAGACAATTCAAGATTTATATTTTATTTGACAGATAAATCTTTTAATATACGATATTTTAATCAAATTTGTTAGAGACATTTTTGAGAAAATCAACATTTTCGAATATTTTTCCATGTAAAGAGTAGTTGGAGGAGGGGGTATTTTTTTGAAAATCTTCGTGTCACATTCTTGGAACATACTGAATTAAATACCAAATCTGGACTTTTTGTTTTTCAGCTATGCTTTCGCCCCCCCCCCTCGCACACACACACGCACGAATGTTTTTCCAAAAATGCTTTTTTTTGGATTCAGGGGGACCTAAAATATGTATTTACGGTGAAATCTCGGTATTGAATTTTTGGGTTCATTACAATATCTTCTCTATACACTATGTACATAGTGCGTTTAGAGAAAGTAAAAATGTCTTACTGTTCCATTTATATAACTTTCTCTAACTACTCTGCAAACAAACTTTTTAAAAAATATTCTTTTTTCTACATCATGATAATCGAGATAATCATTAGAAGAACTAGTTCCTTATAAATATGATGTATATAAGGGAATATACTAGCCTACAGCGATAGTCTAATGTTTTAAATGCTGTCGCTATGAGATGCCATTGAAATTTGCTTCTTTGCATGGCCTGGAGTAAAAGGACGCTTCGGGTTTGAGAAGTATTTTAAAATTGAAACAATAACAAGGAATATCTCCAAAATAGTTAACTCACATAAAAAATTGTATAGGTTTATTAGTTGTGTGTTTTGACAAGATCTATGCTGTTTCTATGGTAAGTTTTTGTTCTATCTCTTAAGGTTTACCAGCTATGCAAGTTACTTCGAATGCGGAGGACTTCAGAGGGTATTACGAGAAAATTCAGGATATACATTTCATTTTTCATGTAAATATCTTTAACTTACGGTATTTTAATCAATGTCGTTAGAAGAAGTTTTGACAAAAATCAAATTTTCATAAATTTTTCCATGTAAAGAGTAGCGGGATTTTCTTGAAATTCTTTGTGTCGCATCCTTGAGAGTTACTAAGCCTAAATATCAAGTTTGATATTTAATGCATGTTTTGTTTTTGGGTTATGCTGCACACGCATACAGAAGACAAACATGGATTTAGTTCTAAATCTACAACAAAGAATCTAAATATAAAATGTTGTTTTAATGGAGCAGTCTCAAAACATATATTTCCGGTCAAATTTCGGTATCGAATTTTTGGGTGGAAATACAAAACCTTCCCTATCTTACTATGTGCATTGTGCATACGTGTTAGAGCATGTAAAAACATTTTTAGAAAATATATACCTCAAATTCAGAAAAAAACGATTGATCATTTAAATATGTTGGCAGTTTTTTAAAATCAGCATCTTCCAAACTCACGGAACAATTTTGAGATTACCGGTAAAAAAAATATTTATATCCTAGGTGTATCTGAGAACAGCATATCTCAAAAACGATAAATGAGTCAAATATCAAACTGGTATCTTTTTTAAATTCGTTAAGTACCAAACTACCCTGGAACATTTTTTTTATTTTCTCAGAAATGGTTGTCTATTTTGATTAAATACAACAATTACAAATAAAACCTATATCTTGAATTTTCTAATTATGGCCCACGAAGTTCTCGTTATTCTAAACAACTATTGTATAATTAGTAAACCATAAGAAATAGACAAAACGTTCTATATGAAAAACTCTTTAGAGTATATAAGCTTTATCAAATACATATTTTGTAACATTTGAATTTGTCGATATATTCTTTGTGTTTTTTCACTTTTAATGATAATGCTTCTCTCAAGTGAAAGCTCATTTATTGATTTTATTCTTTCTCATCTACGTATAAGTAGAGGAGCTGTTAATTCCACCCAAAAATTCGATACCGAATGCAAATTTTGAATTCCTGAACCACGATAAAGCATTTCATACACAGATCGGCATAAATAAAAAACAAAATATCCTCTAAATTACAAACTGGACATTTATCTTCAGTATTTTCAAATATTTTCAAGAAAATCCCCACCTCTGACTATCCTTTACATTGACAGTTTTTCGCTATGTTCAATAATCTGAAAAATGCCACTAGCAATTTGGATTAAAATACCATATATTAAAGATATTTACATGACAAATAATATTCTGCTTTTGAATTTTCTGGGAACAATCTTTGAAGTCTGTTCATGAGGAAGAAATATTATATAAACTGCGTAACTAGAAAACATAAACCATAGACGAAAATGTATGCACAAAAATGTAGATTTTTAAAACAATGTATTTTAAATAGCTTTTGTACCGTAAGCCATTTCCGAGATATTTGTTATTACTGGTTCAAGTTGCTCAACACTAGATCACTCTTTTCAAATCCTTTCGATGTATATTCAGTCGTTTCTCGCGATTGCATGCAAACAGCATGGAATTTTAAAGCCAGCATATATCCACTTTTTGAACATATGAATACCACTATTGGTTTTGTCTCTATAACGAAATGTGTATTGTAACTATTCTGCAAAGGTTTAGCTCAAAATGAAGTAAATAAAAATATAAACTTTTGTAAGAATGACTCAATTCGTTTTTTTTCCACTCTAGTCGTATGTAGAACAGGAGTTGAAAAGAAATAGTCAGACTGATAAATTCAATAGCCGGGATTTGAAACATGGACCTCACGGTATCTATCCGGTAACTATAACCACTGAGCTACTAAATCAACATACTGACATGACATTAAATTCCCAACTAGCTCCCGTTTTTCCCATTTTATTTTTGTTAGTAGTTTTAATCTTCTTTTAACCTGGTAGTTCATATTGAACGATGAATTTAATTCGTGAAATAATGTGCTTTATTTAGCCCGGAGTCCACCATAAAGTTACTTGATACTGTCTTCTCAGGAGAAGGAAAACCCCCGGAAAATCTTATCCGAGTAACTATCCTAAGCGAGATTTGAACTCGGGAACTCTTGAATGTGAGAGTAAACCACAATTATTGTAAGATGGCATACCCCAATGGCTACTTACAATGTCGTTTAAGCCCCGAGCTTCATGTCTTAGCCAACCATTAGGTCATTAACTGCCACTTTGTTTCTTCTACATTTCAACTGCTTACGACATTAAAAATCACCAATTCATCTAAAAGGTCTTCTCCTTAGCGCGGTGGTAGCGCATCTGCTTACCAAGTGGGAGACCTGGGTTTGATCCCCAGTACCGGCGTGGGGATTTTTCCCCCGCTGGGAGACCTGGACCGGGGTGCACTCAGCCTCGTTAGGTCCCTGGGGGGCCAATTGAGGAGCTACTTGATGGAGAAGTAGCGGCTCCAGGTCATGAGGACCGCATTAACCGGCCGGGAGGGACTCGAGGCGCTGACCACGTCTCACCCTCCAATACTGCACCCCATCCATGACGTCTGTAGTGGACCGAGATGGGGGACGCAGCGGCCGGGCGATAGGTGAGTAACCGGACGGAGACTTTGAGTACCGTGGTTCAAATCCAGGCTATGGCATTTCCTGTTTCGTAAATATTGTTTGTATACACCAATAATAAACGTTACAGGCTAGAAAAGGTCATGTGATTGAAATATATCAGAATTCTTTCTTGTGACGGTGAAAAGAACATATCGTTGTAAAACCATTATTTAGTGACATGCTTTCTAAAACTTTAACTCTTACTTAAACCTACCGCATCGTTCTTCTACGTGCACGAAATAAGTAAATCTGTATTGAAAGCCTATCTTGATTTATGGGAAGTATATTCAAGACAAAACCTTAGATTGTAAAAAGGTAAATATATAGTCTTTTGAATGTAACACATAAGTTCGTTTTAGGTGAGTCCCAGTGTGTTTACAACAAAACAAAAGTTATCTTGTGCTATTCGCTTTCATGAAACAATCTTAAAAAGGGGAGAGGCATGTAGCTGCATTTCAAATTATACCTCTTAGAAGATATAGATAGGCATTTTTCGCTATATCATCTGTATCAATATGTCAAGAGCATATCCAAAAATTGTATATGGCTATTTGGCTCTCAGGACGCATAGTATATAGCATCCATAAAATCTGAGTATGAGGAACATAGCCGTGTCAACTAAATATGCAAATTTCAAGAGTATTAAGAATATTACAGTGTAGGTAAAATTTGTTTAAGTCTCCGCGAATTCTAAACTACTACCGGCGAATCCCTTTGCAAGCACAGTTGAACTAGTGATGAGCTTTGCGCTGGTCTACTTCACTGTAACAAAATTATGTTACGAGCAAGAGAGAATATTGAAGTATGAGAGTCTACACAGTCTATGACAAATTTAGCAAGTCATTCTCCTTTATTAACCTAAGTCCCGCCTACATCAAACTACTCAACAGTGCTGGAGTTATGTTCAACGTTGCCAAAGTTTACACTTGATATTAGCATCTGAGTTTTCATTCGCTTTGGGTTATTAATCCTAAATATTCTTTCCGTTTTTAGCTATTAAAATAGCTTCAGTGCTTTTGCAACCTCTAGGTTTAAGAACGTGTTGATTTTCCCAGGAATTGAATCTTGATCTTACTGAAGTTTCTGCATCATTAGTTTCTCGGCGTTTAATTACCTTCATCACTATGACTTCGAGATAATTGCTTCTTCCAAGTAACTTGGCTTTACTAATGGCTTCCTATCTAGCAAAACAGGTAACTCATGCTTAAACACTATGCCTCACTAATGACTTACCTATAACAGAATTACAGCTCATGCAGTTTATATTATTCATTGATTTTAATATATAAAATTATTTATCACAGCTGTTTCTATGTTTCTCCATTACTTTATAATATAATCTATTGATTTAACATGGGAACGATTTCGGTCCCAGCACAGGTTTTCACAACTTTCTCACTCCTTCTTCTACCAACTAGTCATTCAAAAGCAAGTTCTTTTAAAAAATCAGGAAATTATTGCTCCCAGCATGACCATGTCGCAATAAAACTTGAGAAAGGTATCTGAAAATTCAAACAAATAACAAATAATAAATCAGAAATGGTTAAATTCACAGGAGCGACATAAATGTAGTGCTTTTACGAGATCGACATTTTTGAGTAGCAAGAGTTTCTCTCTCTTGTGGTTTACTATAATTCACTTAATATGTAGGTACTCCACTATTTATTACCAGAAAATTTAAGATACACTTTTAATGTTACATGTAAATATTTTAATATACGTCATTGTAATCAAATTGGTTTCTATATTTGAGAAAATAAAAAATTTAGAAAGTTTTGGGTGGCAGATTTTCGTGTAGCACCTTTTGAATATACTGAACATAATTATCAAGTTAGGAAGTTAACTGACTTTTCGTTTTTGAGCTATCGTATTCACAGACACAAACACACACACACACACACACACACAATCACATACGGACTCACACGCGCGCGGATCGTTTTCTTTAAATGCCTTTTTGGATACAGGGTACCATAAAGCGTGCATTTCCAGTGAAATCCAGTTATCGAATTTTTGGGTGGAATGCAATATCTTCGGTATCTATTTATGTACTGTATACTAAATAGTGGGAGTCAAATTATATTTTAGGAAAAATTAAGTTGTATTTATGGACGCCCTTTAGTTGCTGCTGTTCTCAGCATCGCATTCTACTTTGGGCGTGAAAGGCGCTTACTTTTGCTCAGAGGCCTCTTTATTAGATTTGAAGTTATTTTTCGTGCCGTAAATCTACAACATGGGCCCAACTGCTTACTTCCCTTCCCAAAGAAGCCTTGCCTCTGGGTTTGAACCCGCGATCTGAGAACCAGCGGCTAGCCTGGGAACCTCGAGGAAGAGGGCGACAGATTTTTGGATTCTTGAGACTGAAAAACATGTATTTTTAATGAAATCTGTGTATTGATTAAGTGGAGTACAATACTTTCTCCACGTACTGATGTCCTCCTCGACTAAGAAGACCCGGCGGAGGTCGATGGACTTTTTCGGCTGTAAAAATCCTTAGCATGGCTTCCTTCGGAAGGGAAGTAAAGCCGTTGATCCCGTGTCGTAGATTTACGGCACATAAAAGAACCTTAAGCCTGATAGAGAGGCCTCTGAGCAAAATTAAGCGGTCTTTCACACCCAATATAGAATGGGACGCTGAGAACCATAGCAGTTAAAGAGCTTTTTTTTTTTTTTTAATTCTGAAGACTTGAAAACATTAATTTTCAAAGAAATCTTGTATGAATTGAGTAGAATACAATACTTTCCCCACGTATTATTGTCCTCCGTGGTCTAGGGGTAACATGATAGGTCGCAGGTCACGGGTTCAAACCCGGCGGAGGGCAATGTATTTTTTCTGGTGTAAAAATCCTTAGTATTATTTACTTAGGAAGGGAAGTAAAGCCTTTGGCAAAATTAAGCGATCTTTCACACTCAGCATAAAATGGGACGCTGAGAACCATAGCAGTTAAGAGCGTTCATAATTAACACTCAATTTAATTTTACTTATGTAGTAATAGTAAAGAAAGTAAAGATGTAATTTGCAAATGTTTCCATGAAGAAAATTCCAGAGAGTGAGAAGTATCAAAAGATATACAGATTTGCCGATCGGAATACACAAGATTTATGATTTTGAGGATTCTCCCAGGTGGAGTAAACTTTCTCTTAATACAGATTGATCACTAATTTTAATGAATATCTCTTAGAGTTTGTCTCCGCAGCAACTGAAGGAGGGCACAAAGCGCTACGTGATGATGAAATCCAAATGGTAAATAATAAAGTTGCAACTTTTTACGTATACTGCGACCTTGCATCTCTTGCAAATTATTTTTCTCGTTAATTGCATCATAAAATAGACGTTGTATTTAATGAGATTCCATCTTGAACAGATTGATTTAAATCTTTCATTATTTCTTTGCGTCACGTGTTTGTATTAACTAAGTATATAGGCATACATATATCTCTTTCTATCATTCTGCCCCATTCGCGCGTGCACAGCATTTATACCCACACATACACAATGACAAACACCTTTATTCAAAAAAAAAAAAAAAAATCTGATGTAATCCATTCACATGACTTTCTCTATATCTCTGCAACAAATTTTTGTTAAAAAGTTTATGCTTCTGTTCACTTCATGCTAAGTGAGAAAAAATTAGCAGAAATGGTCTTATTACTAGCTTCCCTGTAAGTAAAAGCGAAATAAGGGAGTAACATAGGTTAAATTGATAGCAAAAGCTGGTTGCTATGTGACTGAAGTTCCTTTGTTTGTATGAACAGGAGTTGAGAAATTCCTGTATGAGAAAAGCATAAGTTTTTTTAGGCTGAAGCAAAAAACAAGGAATATCTAAAAATGATCAACTCCACGAAAAAATGTATGTAACATAAATTGTGTGTTTTAATGTGCTCTACATTTTTTGTGTGGTAAGTTTTTGTCTATGTCTTACGGTTCACCAGTTACACAATGTTCCGTAAAATTCATCCAGAATAAAGTAGTCTTCAGGGGTTATTCCCAGAAAATTCAAGATATACATATTATTTGTCAAGTACCTATGTATCTTTAATATATGATATTTTAATCAAAATCCTTAGAGCCATTTTTTAAAAAAAAAATTCAAAGCTTTTTTCCATGTGAAGGGTAGTTGGGGGTGGGGGGATTTTCTTGAAAATCTTCGTGTCGCAGCCTTGTAAGATACTGAACTTAAATACCAAGTTTGGTATTTAACGGTCTTTTCGTTTTTGAGCTATGCTGCCCAAAGACACACAGACAGACAGACACACACAGATATTTTTCTAAAAATGCTTTTTTTTATTCAGGTGGTCTCAAAACATGTATTTCCTGTGAAATCTCGGTATCAAATTTTTGGGTATAATGCAATACCTTCTCTATACACTATGTACATAGTACGTGTAGAGAAAATAATAATCATATGGTTCAGCGGTTTTATTTCTAAACATATATTCTCGGTGAAATATCAAAGCTAAATGTTTAATAGCAGACAACACTTCCTCAATCTAACATAAATAAGCGATAGCAGAATTTGAGAGGAGAATTTCTTAATTTTGGAAAAATGCAAACATTCAACAAAAATATTAATTTAATTGTTTTTTTCACACAAGCTGTGTTTAGGACAGGAGTTTGATAGTTTAGGCCAGACCGAAAAAATGCAATCCTATATCCGGGATTTGAACCACGGATCTCCCCATTTTCAGCTGGTCGCTATAATAATTGAGCTACCGTGGTAATATCCCGGCATGGAAATACATTTCTCAACGACTCGCATGTTTCCCGGTAAACCACAAGGTGATCTCAAATTATTTAGAGATGACAACCCCAATGGTGACTTATAATGTTGTAAGTACTTTAAGTTCCGGGCTTCGTAGTTTAGGAAATTATTATTATGAGCCGACAGAAATATTTCGAAAATGGCTAACACTATAAGAAATATACAAACCGTCTAATTTAATGAGTATATCCTTCGCATGCAATATTTTATGTGAATCATTTCATCTCCAAGTTGTACAATATTATCAAAGTTGGCATAACATGAGAGACTACAAATTCAAATATGCCTTTAATTCAATACGTAAATATTTGAAACAAATTATATATTTATAGATATAATTAAATCCGCTTTCGAGAGAATACAATACAACGATATTTTTTCATGAAAAAAGGATTTATAAATATATATATATATATATATATATATATATATATATATATATATAACGCATGCATACAATATGCAGGAGTTGAATCTAAGCTTTATTATGCATCCACCTTTCGTTTTTAAGATGTGTTGTTCAGGCGCACCCGCGCGCCTTTTTACTACCTCTAGCACATATGTACAAAGTTCATAGTAGGTAGAGAAAGTATTATGATCCACCTAAAAATTCGATACCAAGATTTCATCGGAAATAAAGGTTTTAAAGTCCTCTGTATTAAAAAAGAATTTTTAGAACAAGGTTCCTGCGTGTATGTGTTTGTGTGTCCGTGTTATTTTATTTATAATTTTAGTATTATTAATTATATTATATTTTACTCGTAGATTAAATATGATTTCTATTTATTTTTTAGTTTGTTGAAGGGTGTTTAATTCCTACGTGTGTCTGTGAACACGATAACTCTAAAGCGAAAACTTGCTATTTAAGTTTAGTATCTTCCAAGGATGCGACACGAAGATTTTGAACAAATTCCTCCCACCCGAAACTTTTACGTGGAAAAAAATTTCAGTGTTGATTTATCATAAACGAGTAACGTGTATTAAAATGTATGTCTTGATTTACTGGAAATATCCTCTAAAGATCTCTTCATCCTGGTTGGCCTTGCATAACTGGTAAACCGTGAGGAATAAACAAAAACTTACGACACAAAAAGTAACATCTCGTTAGAATGCGCAATTTATGTAATATACATATTTTTGGTGGAGTTGATCATTTCCGTGATATTCCTTATTATTAGATTCAATTTAAACTCTTCTCATATGGGAATTTGTAAGGTCCTGGCTCTGCATAGAAACGAATTTGAATCGCATGGAAACCAGCTTTTAAAAGATTTGACTATCGCCTTAGCCTATTGTACTTGCTCTTCTACTTCTACACGACTATGTGTATAGAGGAGGTAGTGTAATGCACCCAAAAATACGACACCGACATTCTACCATAAATACGTGTTTTAGGACCCCCTGAATGAAAAAAAAATAGAAAAAGTGTGTGTGTGTATATGTGTGTGCATAGCTCAAAAACGAAACGTCTGTTAAATACCAAACTTGTTATTTAAGTTTAGTATCTTCAAGGATGCCAGGATTTTCAAGAAAATCCCCCACCTCCAACTACCCTTTAAATAGAAAAATTTTCGAATATTTTTATTTTCTCAAAAATGGCTCTAACGATTTTGATTAAAATACGGTATATTAAAAGCATTTAAATGATAAATAAAATGTATATCTTGAATTTTCTGGAACTGTTTCTAAAGACGTCTTTATTCGGGATGAATTTTGCGGAACTTACCCAAAATGTAGATCTCGTTAAAGCACACAATTTGTTTTATCTATGCATTTTTTGATATATTTCTTTTTATTGGTGTAAGTTTTAGAATGCTTCTACTTTTCTCATGCGGGAATTTGTCACCTGCTGTCCATACAAAGGAACTTCAGTCACATAGCAACCAGCTTTTGACTATCATTTTAACTTATGGCATTCCCTTATTTCCCTGCTATTTACAAGGAAGCAAGTAATAAGATTATTTCTGCTAATTTTTTCTGGATTAGCATAAAGTAAATAGAAGAATAAGCTTTTTAATTTTTTTTTTCGTGGAGGTGATCATTTCCGAGATATTCTTTATTTATTGGTTTCAGTTTTAAAGTATTTAAACTTTTCTGATACGGAAAAATTTCAACTTCTGGTCATACAAAGAAGCGAATTTGAGTTACATAGTAACAGCTTTTTAAATATCTGACCATCGCTTATCCTAGTGCACCCCTCCCCCCCATCCCTCTACATATAAGTAGCTAAGTAATAAGTCCATTTTTGGTCTCTTCTGTTTACCTTAATTAGCACGAGGAAGTTTATACTTGTAAGAATAATCCGTTACAGGATAGCTAGAAAAAATTATGTGGATGGAGCACATCAGATTTTCCTAAAAGTATTTTCTTACATTTTGGGTTAAAATGCTTATATTCAGTGGAATTTGGAAAATGAATTTTAGTCGAATTTTCTTCGGCACTTGGCTCACTCTTCTTCATTCGGTAAGTTTCGTACAACTTCGGAAGAAGAGAAGAGTGACAGCATCGAGACATGAAGTGCGTTATACACCCTGATACAGGTTATAGATAGTGGCTTCAATGCCTAGGTGTTATTCCAACTGTAGATCATTCGTTTAGTAATTTGGTAGTTTGTGGTAAATTAGATAGCTTATTCACCCCAATGACTGATTTTCTTTGGTTGACAAGACTGCGGAAAGACAAGAGGATGACCTCTCTCTTCCTCCCGAACTTCGCCAATCATAAATTTAACGTATAGTAAGTAAATATAAGAAACAATCTGATGTGTTCCATTCACATCACTTTCTCTATATTTCTGGAACAAATTATTGTTAAAAGCTCTTGCTTCTATTTACTCCATGCCAATCGAGAAAAATTTGGCAGAAATAGTGTTATTACTTGTTTCCTTGTAAGTAAAAGCGAAATAAGGGAATACCATGCCTTAAAGTGATACACAAAAGCTAGTTGCTATGTGACGAAGTTCCTTTGTTTGTATGGACAGGAGTTGGCAAATTCCTGTATCAGAAAATATAAGTTTTTTTAAAGCTGAGACAAAAAACAAGGAATATCTCAAAAACAATCAACTCCACGAAAAACATGTATATAACATAAAATGTGTGTTTTAACGTGCTCTACATTTTTGTCCATCTCTTACGGTTTAACAGTTACACTAAATTCCGTAAAATTCATCCTGAATAAAGTAGTCTTCAGAGGCTATTCCCAGAAAACATTTTATTTATCAGATAAATATCTTTAATACACAATATTTTAATCAAAATCATTAGAGCCATTTTTGAGAAAATCAAAATTTTCAAAGAAATTTCCATGTAAAGTGTATTTGGGGTGGGGGGATTTTCTTGAAAATATTCGTGTCGCATCCTTGGAAGATACCAAACCTAAATACCAAGTTTGGTTTTTAAGAGACTTTTCGTTTTTGAGCTATGCTGCCCACAGACACACACACACACACACATACACACAGAAACAGACACACACACGAACTTCTGTCTAAAAATGCTTTCTGTGGATTCAGGGGGTCTCAAAGTATGTATTTCCGGAGAAATCTCGGTATCAAATTTTTGGGTGCATTATAATGCCTTCTCTAAAACAATATGTACATAGTACGTGTAGAGAAAGTAAATATAAACATGTTTTGGCCCTTAAAGGCAGTCTAATCATCGACAAAATTGCTCTACAATTACGATAAAGGCCTTGTAATAAAATACGTGTTTATTTCAAAGATAGAGAAGTAAAGAAACGAGAACTAATGGTCCTTTTGGCCTCCACTCTAAGGGAACTTAGTTTGCCTTGCACATTTGACAGTTCTTCATTAAAGTAGCATATGACACTGGAATTCATTAATAGAATCATGATACATCCACTTTTTGATAAGACAATGGACGCTAATTATCTTTTTAAGCCTAAGAAAGTGGACATGCCGTGATATCTTTGTTATTCCAGCAGCTTCATCAACTTCGTTTTATCTTTCCAGAATATTCGCTAAAGGTTCCTTCTGAAGATAAAAGATTGCAAGACGCTTACGGCAGAATGAGATGTGTCTCTTTCCGTCTAGATCATTCAGTGAGCTAACAGATAAATCATTAATTAACTTCTAAATTTACCTCAAGGCAAACTAAGTGCAGTGTGTGACATCATTCTGTCTCACATTAAAGAATGTATTTATCAAACATATTACATGATTATTTTTCTAGAATGTTTTGTATTTGTGAAGTACTTTAAGTACGAGATATATTTCCTTTGATAGCCAATACTGTTGCACAAATATTTCAAAATGCAGGTAATAACTCAAAGACAAATATTTTATTTAATGTTTAATAAATAAGCTGAAATATGAATGTAAATTGAAAATATACAAAAGAGTTTCACAAACTTATCATTACTCAAAAGCAAATGACTTTCTCGCAAAATTATGTATATAGGTATAATATGTTTTTCTAGTACATGTACAGTAGATAGAGAAGGAATTACTGGCTGGAGTATAATCCGGGCTTGTGGGCCGTGGTCTACTGGGAGGAAGGAGGAGCCCAGTAGACCACGGCCCACAAGCCCGGATTATACTCCAGCCAGTATTGACACCGTGAAAGCCTAAAATTTCGAAGAGAAGGAATTGTATTTTAGCGAAAAACTCAATATCAGTATTTTATGAGAAAGACACGTGTTAAAACCCCATGAGTTCACAAAAGGCATTTTAAGTAAACATTTGTGCGTCTAAATAAATATGCAATGTGTGTTTATCTATGTGCACGCGCCTGCGTGTGTGAGTGTGTGTTTGTGTGTGTATGTGTGCTTGTGTCTTAAATAAATGTGCACGTATGTTTATCTATGTGCACGCCCCTGCGTGTGTGAGTGTGTGTTTGTGTGTGTATGTATGCTTGTGTCTAAAATAAATGTGCACGTATGTTTATCTATGTGCACGCCCCTGCGTGTGTGAGTGTGTGTTTGTGTGTGTGTATGTGTGCTTGTGTCTTAAATAAATGTGCAATGTGTGTTTATCTATGTGCACGCCCCTGCGTGTGTGAGTGTGTGTTTGTGTGTGTATGTGTGCTTGTGTGTCTAAATAGCGTGCACGTGTGTGTATCTATGAGTACGCGCCTGCGTGTGTGAGTGTGTGTTTGTGGGTGTATGTGTGCTTGTGTGTCTAAATATCGTGCACGTGTGTGTATCTATGTGTACGCGCCTGCGTTTGTGTGTGTCTGAAAAATGAAATGTAAATGGCGTGTTATTTATGGATGCTCTTTAACTACTGTGGTTCTCAGTGTCCCTTTCTATATTGGGCTTGAAAGGCTGCTTAATTTTGCTCAGAGGCCTCTCTATCAGGCTTGAGGTTCTTTTACATGCCGTAAATCTACGATGGGACCAACGGCTTTACTTCCCTTCCGAAGAAACCATGCCAAAGATTTCTTACACCCGAAAAAATCCATCGTCCTCCGCCGGGTTTTAACCCGCGACCTTAGGTATATGAAAACAGCATGGTAACCACTACACCACAGAGGGTGACTGTGTGTGTGTAAGTCTAAAAGAGTGTGTGCCTCTGTGTGCGTGTGTATCTGTTTGCTCGCGCGTGGGTCTATGTGTTTGTGAGTCTAAACGAGTGTGCGAGTCTAAACGAGTGTGTTTGTGTGTGTCTGTGTGCTCGCGCGTGTGTCTCTGTGTTTGTGTGAGCCTAAAAGAGTGTGTGCGTCTGTGTGCGTGTGTATCTGTGTGCTCGCGCGTGGGTCTATGTGTTTGTGTGAGTCTAAAATAGTGTGCGAGTCTAAACGAGTGTGTTCGTGTGTGTCTGTGTGCTCGCGCGTGTGTCTCTGTGTTTGTGTGAGCCTAAAAGAGTGTGCGCGTCTGTGTGTTTGTGCAAGTCTAAACGAGTGTGTTTGTGTGTGTCTGTGTGCTCGCGCGTGTGTCTCTGTGTTTGTGTGAGCCTAAAAGAGTGTGCGCGTCTGTGTGTTTGTGTGAGTCTAAACGAGTATGTTCGTGTGTGTCTGTGTGCTCGCGCGTGTGTCTCTGTGTTTGTGTGAGCCTAAAAGAGTGTGCGCGTCTGTGTGTTTGTGTGAGTCTAAACGAGTATGTTCGTGTGTGTCTGTGTGCTCGCGCGTGTGTCTGTGTGTTTGTGTGAGTCTAAAAGAGTGTGCGCGTCTGTGTGTTTGTGTGAGTCTAAACGAGTATGTTCGTGTGTGTCTGTGTGCTCGCGCGTGTGTCTGTGTGTTTGTGTGAGTCTATAAGAGAGTGTGCGTGTATGTCTGTGTGCATGCGCGTGCCTCTGTATGTTTGTGTGTAAATCTAAAAGAGCGTGTGCGTTTGTGTCTGTGTGCCCGCGCGTGCCTCTGTGTGTTTGTGTGAGTCTTAAAGGGTTTGTGGGTGTGTGTGCGTGTGTATCTGTGTGCTCGCGTGTGCGTCTGTTTGTGTGTGAGTCTAAAAGAGTGTATGCGTGTGTATCTGTGTGCTCGCGCGGTGGCTGTGTGTTTGCGTGAGTCTAAAAGAGTGTGTGCGTCTGTGTGTTTGTGTGAGTCTAAAAGAGTGTGTGCTTGTGTTTCTGTGTGCTCGCGCATGTGTCTGTGTGTTTGTGTGAGTCTAAAAGGGTGCCTGTGTGTGCTCGCGCGTGTGTCTGTGTGTTTGTGTGAGTCTAAAAAGGTGTGTGTGTATGTGTGCTCGCGCGTGTGTCTGCGTGTTTGTGTGAGTCTAAAAGGGTATGTGTGTCTCTGTGCTTGCACGTGTGTCTGTGTGTTTGAGTCTAAAAAGGTGTGTGTGTGTCTGAGTGCTCGCGCTTGTGTCTGTGTGTTTGTGTGAGTCTACAAGAGTTTGTGCGTGTGTGTCTGTGTGCTCGCGCGTGCGTCTGTGTGTTTGTGTGAGTAAAAGAGTGTGTGTGTGTCATCTGTGTGCTTGCACGTGTGTTTGTGTGTGCCTAATATAGTGCGTGCGTGTATCAGTGTGCTCGCCCGTGTGTCTGTGTGTTTGTGTGAGTCTAAAAGAGTGTGTGCGTCTGAGTGTTTGTGTGAGTCTAAAAGAGTTTGTGCGTGTGCATCAGTGTGCTCGTCCGTGTGTCTGTGTATTTGTGTGAGTCTAAAAGAGTGTGTGCGTGTGTATCAGTGTGCTCGTCCGTGTGTCTGTGTGTTTGTATGAGTCTAAAAGAGTCCGTGCGTGTGTATCAGTGTGCTTGTCCGTGTGTCTGTGTTTGTGTGAGTCTAAAAGAGTGTGTACGTGTGTATCAGTGTGCTCGTCCGTGTGTCTTTGTGTTTGTGTGAGTCTAAAAGAGTGTGTGCTTGTGTATCAGTGTGCTCGCGCGTGTGTCTGTGTGTGTGTCTAAAAGCGTGTGTGCGTCTGTGTGCGTATGTGTCTGTGAACAGAATAACTCACAAACAAAAAGCCGGCGTGGTACCAAACTTTCGAAAATGCCCAACAATATCTGTCCATCCCAAACTACATCTTCTATAGAACATTTTACGAAATTTTTGACATTCTCACAAATAGCTGTAACTTCTGATTAAAATGACATAGGTTAAATAAATAACATACATATCTTAAATTTTCTGGGAATAGCCTTTTAAGCCCTGTTCATTTGGACAGAATTTTATGTATAATCGTGCATAACTGTTAAACTTTAAGCAATAGACAAAAAGGTGCTATTCACAGCATTTGAATTTTCTTTAAAACACTCGCTCATTCCGCTTCCAATAATTTGTGGCATGTAATTTCCGAAATAGCCTTTATCTATAGTATGGTTTGTTCGACACTGTTTTATTCTATTAAGTCCTGTCAGTTCTGAATGAATTCCGATACATTTGGACGATAGCACATAGCGTACAGTTCTTAAACATTTGACTATCGATGCTTGCTTTGTATCTATAATAAAATGCCGAATGCTAGTTGTTTTGCAAAGTTTTACCCATTAAATCGTAAGAATAGGTGCCATATTCTTCTTACTTTCGCCACACGTACTATGTAGATAGTGTTTAGAGAAGGTATTGTATTTATTCCACCCCAAAATTCGATACGGAGATTTTATTGGAAATATTTTTTAAGACACCCTGAATTAAAAAAAAAGAATTTTTTGATACATTGTGTGTGTGTGTATTTAACTTGGTATTTAAGTTCAGTAGCTACCAAGGATGCGACACGAAGGTTTCGAAGAAAATCCCCCCACCCCTAACTACCCTTTACATGGAAACATTTTCAAAAATTTTGATTTTCTCAAAAATCATTAACCATTTCGATTAAAATATCGTAAATTAAAGATATTTGCCTGACAAATAAAATGTATATCTAGAATTTTGAATGACTGGTAAACCGTAAGAGATAGACAAAAGCTTACCGAACATAAAATGTAGAGCTTTTTAAAACACACAGGTTATGTTATATATGCATTTTTTCGTGGAGTTGTTCGTTTTTGAAATAAACTTTGTTATTGGTTACATCTTTAAAATACTTATATTTTTCCCATACAGGAAGTTGACAGTGCGGTCCATACAAACAAAGGAACTTCAATCATATAGCAATTAGTTTTTGACTATCACTTTGACCTATTGTACTCCGTTTAATTCGCTTCTACTGACATGGAAATAAATAATAATATTATTTCTGCTAATTTTTCTCAATTAGCATGCAGTAAATAGAAGTATATGCCTTTTAACGGTAATTTGTTGCAGAGATGTACAGAAAGTCATGTGAATAGAACACATTAGATCTTTTTCTCTGTTTGCCCTCCTCTTATGTAGGATTACTCCCCCTAAGACTTACAAACCAGCGCAGGGATCAGACGCCTCGAAAGAGCGGATCTTCTGGATTAGAAAGAAGCCAGGATGGGTGATCAACCCAATGCTGGGTATGAAAGTGAGGAAATGGATTATATAAAATTACTGTAAAATGGATAAGAAGAAATATGATTATGGAGCAATCCTGGTATGGTGGCGAAGATACCAGAGAACCCGGAGACAATCCTCCCATGCGTCGCTTTGTCCAGCACAAATTCTGCATGGGATTGAACCCGGGCCGCCTAAGTGAGAGGTGAGCGTTTAATCACTTGGTCAGAGTGTCGCTAGTATGCTAACTAATTAATGATAGAAGGCAGATAATTCATGTGTATGTAATAACTTTTTTTCTCGTAGTTTGCTTTCCTTGGCCTTGTGGCCGAATGCTTATTTCTCTCACCAAAATAACTCTGTTTCAATCCAGAGATAGGAAGTGAGGTTTATGAGGCTTGAGCAGGTTTCCTCCGAGTATTCCGGTTTCCGTTGCCAATTATTTCAGTAGTTGTCGCATCGTAATTCTCAATTCATTGCAACTTTATGGTTCAGAATAACACAGTCTATTTAATTAAGCTGTAAGGATTGAATATGGAGAGTAAAATTCTGTCTTCGTTCTTCTTTGCCGGGACCTTCTTATGCCGATCAACAACTGGCTTGAAGCTGACACAGTACAAGACGTGTCACGAGGTTAAAAATAAATATAAAAGGGATATATAAAGTGTAGCCAATATAATATAAATTATACTATGAGGGGACAAATATATATTGGAAAAGGCTAGGGAAGAAATATTGTAAAACACGTCTAAGAAAGGCAAGGACAAACAATTGTCAAGAGATGACAAGCAACCTAGTACCGTTAAGGTAAGGACATTGAACTGTAGGGGTGAGGTTACACTCCCCGAGTATGGATATAACAAGGAAAACATACACAATTCTCTTGCTGGTGAAGCGACACTTTTGGTACTGGCATGGAACATCCGCGAAGCTAAGATGTGATATTTAGGTCCGAGGTGGAGCCGAACGGGCTACCTTTGGTTTGACGAAAATAGTATTGATGTTATACAGACCAGAATAAGGACGAAATCACTGCACCAAAAGTAATAAGTAATAATAGACGCGGTCGAGTAAAGCGTAACTTAAGAGTAGAAAATTTAGAAGGAATACGTGTGTGTTCGACGGCAGAAATGGCCAAACAAAATGAATAAATGAGTTCAATAATAATCTGAAACTCGAAGCAAATCACTTGTGTCTCACCACACCTGAAAAATATTCCATGCTAACAAATTCTGAGCTAGGGCACCCACATCTCCACACCATTTCTAAATAGCCTAAACTTGCACCCGGGATATGAACCCGCTACCCATATAGTTACCGCCGCAAAACTCACTACCGAATCTTCCTTCAAGCTTGCCTGAAGTAGAGGAAGCATTTTATTTCACACACAATTGCAATTTAATGGAAGTACGCCTTCAGAGACGCACTAGAGAAGGAAAAAATCTTATGCGTTCCATTCACATGACTTTCTCTACATCGCTGTAACATATTATAGTTGAAAATCTTATTTTTCAATCTACATACTATATGATAATCAAGATAAACATTAGCAGAAATTCTTTTAGTTACTTGATTCATTATAAAGTGAAAGGGAAATAACGGAATGCACTAGACTAAAGCAATAGTCAAATCTTTTAAAAGCTGGTTGCCATGTGGTTGAAAACCGTTTCTGTACATGGCCAGGAATTCACAACTTTCCCTGTGAGAAAAGTTTAAATATATTAAATCTGAAACCAATAACAAGAAATATCTCAGATGTAGCCAATTCTATGACAAAAAATCTGATGTGTTCCATTTACATGACTTTCTCTATATCTCTGCAACAGATTATGCTGTTTACTTATCTAATCGAGAACAAATTAGCAGAAATAGTCCTATTACTTGCTTCCTTGTTGGTAGAAGCGAAATAAGGGAGTACCTTAGGTTAAAGTGATAGTCAAAAGCTGTTTGCTAAGTGACTGAAATTCCTTTGTTTGTATGGACAGAAGTTGACAAATTCCTGTATGAGAAAAATATGTTTTTCAAAGTTGAAACCAAAAACAAGGAAAATCTAGAAAACGATCAACTCCAAGAAAAAAATGTTTATATCATAAATTGTGTGCTTTAACGTGCTCTACATGTTTTGTGTTTTAAGTTTTCGTTATTCTCTTACGGTTTAGCAGTTATGCAAAATTCCGTTAAATTCATGCAGAATAAAGTCTTCTGAGGCTATTCCCAGAAAATTCAAGATATACATGTTATTTGTCAGTAAAATATCTTAAATATACGATATTTTAATCAAAATCGTTAGAGTAATTTTATTTGCCAGTAAAATATCTTTAATATATAATATTTTAATCAAAATCGTTAGAGCCATTTTTAAGAAAATCAAAATTTTCTAAATTTTTTCCACGTAAAAGGTAATTTGGGGTGGGGCAATTTTTTTGAAAATATTCGTGTCGCATCCTTGGACGATAGCAATCTTAAATACTAACTTTGGTATTTAACTGTCTTTTCGTTTTTGAGCTATGCTGCCCACACACACACACACACACACATACACTCAGACAGACACACACACGGACATTTTTCTAAAAATGCTTTTTTTGGATTCAGGGGGTCTCAAAACATATATTTCCGGTAAAATCTCGGTATCGAATTTTTGGGTGCAATACAATACCTTCTCTGTACACTATGTATATAGTATATATATAGAGAAAGTAAAAACTTATACGACATAAATTGTGTGCTTTAACGAGATCTGCTCTTTTTATGTAGTAAGCTTTTGTCTATCTCTTACGGTTTACCAGTTATGCAAAATTCAGCAGAATTAATCCAGAAAAATTCAAAATATACATGTTATTTTCCATATAAATCCTTAATACATATTTTAATCAAAATCGTTAGAGACATTTTTGAGAAAATCAAAATTTTCGAATTTTTTTTATATGAAATGGGTATTTTGGGGTGGGGAGCGGATTTTTCTCAAAATGTTCGTGTCGCATCCCTGGAGTATAATAGACTTAAATACCAAGTTTGTTATTTTCTGACTCCGTTTTTCAGTTATGATTCTCACAGACACATGGACACACACGGACCTTTTTCTATTTTTTTTTTGATACAAGGTATCCTCCAATTACTAAGCCTATTTGAGCTACAGAAGAATAAGCAATTAAAGCCTTATATCCCTTGACGTAAACATATTAATCTAAACAAAAACGCGTTTTTCCGGTGAAATCTCGGTAATGCATTCTCTATACACTATATACATAGAATGTGTAGAGAAAGTAAAAAGGCAAGCAAAACATGGTTGTTCCATCCAGATGACTTTCTCCAACTATTCTATAACAAGCTTTTCTTACAAAATCTTATTCTTGTATCTGCTCCATGCTAATCAAGACAAAATTGACAAATATATTTTATTAGTTTTTTTTTATTCAGAATGAAGAGCATTTCACGGCCTATTCCCAACAAATTGAGGATATAAATTTTATTTGCTATACAAGCATCCTTAATATACGGAATTTTACTCAAAATCATTAGAGGCATTTTATACAAAATCGAAATTTTCGAAAAATGTTCCATATAAAGGGTAGTTTTGAATGGGGGGGATTTCTTTGAAAGTCTTTGTGTCTCAGCCTTGGAAGATACTCAACTTTAATACCAAGGGCGGGTATTGCAAAGCTTGTCCCAGGTACGATAAATGTCTCAATCTTTTCGGCGGTTGTGTTGAAAAGTAATCATAAGTGTACAAAACTTTTAGTAATGAAATAATTGTTTTCTTAGAACTTGTCTTTTATTTATATTCTATCGGAGGTTGAAATAAAAGACGGCTCTCGTAATTGTGGCATATTTAAATAAATAAATAAACACCAGCGGAGCAGAGGAAAGAATGCTGCTCCTGAAAATGCAACCGCTCGAGGAGCCTACCAGCGCTACCTCCTTAACACCAACACTCGAAACCTCAAACAAAACCTTAACCATCACCTCATTCCTGTGGTTAAACCCTTACCAGGGTAGTTACACAGCAACAACACCCAGGCTCACCACGAGCCTACCAGACACGCACGCACGTGGCGGAGAAAATCGTATGATATACCCACTGTTTTTCACAGCAAAGAAAGCTGTGGTGAAATGCTGTGCAGGGGGATGGTGAGGAAGCTGCTGAGTTAACTGGCCATATACCGTGTCTACTCTTCTCTATGAATACATTTACTCCTTGTATAGTAAGCCACACCCATTCGCTGTCCTTGTCGCACTGTATCCAAACAGTCAAGGGTAGCACATTCCTTTCAGGGACCTTCTCTCTTGGCGAATAGGATGGATGTGGCTCAGAGGATTGGCTAAACTCCGTCATATGTATGCGGGTGCTGGAAGCAGCTAGACTAGACGCCTCGAAATCTTGCTGTACGCCGCCATCTGACTACGGATGTGAAAGCAACTAGATTGAAACACCTTATCACTTATCTGATTGACACAAAGACAAAAAATTATGTTACGGGGATGAGTCCTGAAGTGCTACCATCCACCACATACACTTCACTAGTATTTTACCGAACAAAATGACCAATTATTTAAATTCTCGTAAAATAAAATCATTCAAAAACTAGTCGCTAATTGATGACGTTAAAATTCTGATCGAATGGCGACTGTCCACTTGAGATTAAATTCTAGATAGTATCTCGGTAGGTACTAGTTAAAGCCCTAAAAATAATACATTGGCCTTAAATTTGAATGCTTTAATGAGATGCACACTTTTTGTTTGGTAACATTTTGTCTATCTCTTATATAGTAATTAGTAAATTTAGAACAATAAAAGTGAATATCTGTGAATTAGTTAACTCCACAAAAAATGTAACAGGCGTCAATTGTGTGTTTTAACGAGATCTACTTTTTGTGTGGTAACATTTTGTCTATCTCTTACGGTTTACCAATTATGCAGAAGTTACCCTTCTGGATAACTGAAGAGGGTTTCAGAGGCTATTCCCAGAAAATGTAAAATAAACATTATATTTGTTATGTAAATATCTTCAACATATAGTATTTTAAACAAAATCGTTAGCCATTTCTGTAAAAAAAATTGATAAAGTTTAAAAAAGTTCCATGTAAAGACTAGTTTTGGGTAGACAGAGATTTTCTTGAAAATCTTCGTGTCGCACCCTTGAAAAATGCTAAATATAAATATCAAATACATATATACTTCTTTTATTTCTTGGTTCAGATGAATTCTCGACATCGAAATTTTGATTATATTACAATTATCCTATCTACTATATGTAGTAGAAAAAGTAAACATGCCTTTCTATTTGAGAAACTCAAAACGTGAATTTCCAGTGAAATAATAACTCCGTATCGAATTGTTTGTGGAATACTAGATAAGGCGTAGAAAAAGTAAAATGCCTTTTATATACGGATCTCAAAACGTGTACTTGTATCGTTTGTCAGGTGGAATACAAAACTTATTATCGGTAAGTAAGAGAGAAAGCGAAAATGTCGTTAATTTTTTTCTTCCCACAAAGAGAAAAGATTTTTAAGGTCATGAAGAGTGACCAGGTCTTAAAAGATTTGACTGTAGCTTAAGCCTAGTGTACTCTCATATTGTAGCTACAAGGAATGTGTAATAAAATATTTCTGAAAATGTTTATTTCGATAACCGCGAAGTAGGTAGAACAATATATTTTTAGAATAGTTTGTCGAAGAATTGGTGGAGCAAAAGTGTGAACGTAGCACATCAGATTTTTACAAAAGGTGCGCGCGCCTATGTTTATGTGAACGCGTAACTCAAAAACCCAAATTTCGTTAATTAGTAAACTTAGCATTAAGGCTCAGCGTCCTCACAGTTTCTAAAAGGAACAGTAGGGAAGATCATTGAGATTTTGTTCGCATTCTCATAAATATATCAATTGTATTGATCCACAAGATGTACACTTAAATGAATTCGCAAATGACTGCAATTTATATTTTTAGTATTTTTAATTCAATCAATAAGAATTTGAAAAGAGAACCATATTAAAAACTCAATGCCATAGCCGGGATTTGAACCACGGATCTCCTGGTTTCCGTTAAGTTGCCATAACCACTAAGCTACCATGGAAAAATACCAATTGGACATTAAATTCTCCAACTAGCACACGTTATTCCTTGCAAAGTACTTATGAAATTGTAAATCACCATTGGAGTATATCATCTCAAGATAATTTTCAGATCTTACTTGTGGTTTACCTGGAAAACGAGTCGGGGAATTTAACGGCGTGCTTAAATAGTAGTTCAGTGGTTAGGGCACCAGATCAGTGGTTCAAATCCCGGCTATCGCATTACATTTTCCAGTCTGACTTTAGCCTGCCAAATTATCTCCTTTACACGTCTGGTGTGGAAGAAAAAATTAATTGCTAAAATAATTAACGTTGGTTATTTATTTACTGGTTGAAAAAGAGCGAGAGAGAGAAATAGATAGAGAGCGAGTACCTTGATATATTTATTATTCCAAAAGCTTCGTTAATCTCATTTTTATCTTTTCAGAATATTCGTGAAAGATTGCTCGAAGATAAAAGATTGCAAGATCATGAATGAATTTAAACAAACAAATTACATTATTGTGTTTGCAGTATTTGGCAACAGCTAACTGAATTTTTAGGAATAAATTTAAATGTGCTTGCCATTGCTGTTACTTAAGTGTTTCACGAGTAAAGTTATAATTCTATCACCACTAATTTAATTTTAAATAAATCTACACAAATCAGTATTTTAAAATGAAATATTAATTCAGCCTGAATATAACATAATACAAAGGTATTTTTTTCAAACTCCGTTAGACTATAAATAAAAGAGAAGTTCACAGAAAACAATTACTTTATTGCTAAACATTTTGCACACTTATGGTTACTTTTCAACATAATCACTGAAAATATTGACACATTTATCGTACCTGTGCACCAGTTTTGCAGCACCCGCTTCAAAAAATGTTGCCGGCAATGATTTCAAATGGGCATTGACGTTGTTTTGAAGATCTTCGTTGGTTGGAAACAGCTGCCCTCCTAGCAACGTCTTCAGTTCAGGGAAAAGGTGAAAGTCGCTGGGGGCCAGATCAGGTCTGTACTGCGGATGATGGAAAATGTCCCATTGAAATTGTTCAAGGAGCCGATGGGTTGAACCTGCAGTGTGTGGACGAGCGTTGTCATAGATCAACATAGATTTTGAATGGCTCTCCGCAAACGTCTTAAGGTTTCATAATAAACACCATTGATAGTGGTTCCGGGCTGCATCATTGGCGGCAACATTTTTTGAAGCGGGTATTGCAAAGCTTGTGCTCAGGTACGATAAATGTGTCAATATTTTCTGTGATTATGTTGAAAAGTAACTATAAGTGTACAAAGCTTTTAGTAATAAAATAATTGTTTTCTATGAACTTGTCTTTTATTTATAGTCTATCAGAGGTTGGAAAAAAAACGGCCCTCGTAGATTTGGATAATACTTTCACAACTGAAGATCAAACATGTTCGCATAAAAGTTTGGTACACTTGATGTACAACATACACAGTAAAGAGAGAAATGTTACATTGTACCCAAGAATTCTAAACGTTGATTTCATCAGAAACATATTTTAGGCTCCCTGGATCTTGATCCCCAGTTTTACAATAAAGGCCCTTACATGTTGTGTGAATGCGTGTGCGCGTGAACAGCTTAATAGAAAACGAAAATTCCAACAAAAACTAAACTTGATATTTATGTCAGTATTTTCAAAGAACCGCTAATAAGATTTTCGAAAAATTCCCCACACCAAGTTGCTGTTTATTTTGAACATTTCTCGAAAATGTTAATGTTATCAAAAATGCCCCGAACGATTTTGATTAACATTCCACATGTTTTAAAGTTTTTCATTATAATGAAATGGGAATATCACTGAAGTCCTCTTCATTCTAGATTATTTTTGCATAATTGTTGGTAATCCACAAGATACATGCAAAATGTTACATAAATAATTGTAGTTTTCGTTAAAGCACAGTATTTATGTCAATTTTTCTCAAATGCGAAGTTGACATTCATTTTGCTTTTTAATTTCTCTAGCTTGCACAATAAATCTAATGTGTTCCATTCACATGACTTTCTCTACATCTCTTCACCAAATTATTGTTAAAAAGCCTATGCTTATATTTTCTGCATGATAATCGAGAAAAAATTAGCAGAAATAGTCTTATTACTTACCTCCTTGTAAGTAAAATCGAAATAAGGGTGTACCATAGGTTAAAGTGATAGTCAAAAGCTGGTTGCTATGTGACTGAAGTTCCTTTGTTTGTATGGACAGGAGTTGACGAATTCCCGTAAGAGAAAAGTATACATGTTTACTTTCTCTACACGTACTGTGTGCATAGTGTATACATGGACAAATTTTCGATTATTTTGATTTTACGAAAAATGGCTCTTACGATTTTGGATGAAATATTGTATCTTTAAGATGTTTACCTGCCAAGTAAAATGTATATTTTGAATTTTCTGGGAATAGCCTTTGAAGACTACTTTATTCGATGAATTTTACGAAATATTGTATAACAAGTAAACCGTAATAGATAAACAAAAACTTACACAATTTTATTTAATTTTATGTTATATATTTTTTTTTTGTGGAGTGGATCGTTTTTTTTTTTTTTTTTTTTTAGATATTCTTTGTTATTGGTTTCAGCTTTAAAAAAAAAGGTATACTTTTCTCATACAGGAATTTGAAAAGGCACTTCAATCACATAGTAACCAGCTTTTGACTAATACTTTAACCTATGCTATTCCCTTATTTCGCTTCTACTTGCAGGGAAGCAAGTAATAAGACTATTTCTGTTAATTTTATCTCGATTAGCATTAAGTAAATAGAAGCATAAGCTTTTTAACTATAATTTGTGTCTGAGAAGTAGAGACAGTCATGTGAATTGAACACATATTTTTAACTTTCTAATTGATTTAGGGTAGTTTTAATGCCGGTGCAGGGATTAAGTCTGCGTTTACTCTCCTAACACACTGTATGCCCACGAGGTACACGCGCCACATTTTGAGTGACACTAATGCACATAGCTGGCAGATGACATTATTTTGTCCATAAGAGAGCTGTAATACTGACTGAGCTGTCGCTACCGGAAGCAGCTTTGTGAGTTCCCCTTTTTACCCTGAAGATAACGCTACCGCAACAGTGCCGTTTAAAAGTTGAAGCATCTGTCAATAGATGGCAGAGTAGGATCAACGCCGAACTTTCTTTACCGTGTCCCGTCTGTAATAATAATAATTATAAATATCTAACAAATAACCTATCAAACGAGCTTATGTTAACGGAAATGTTTCTGTACGTGGGAGAGAAGGCATGGAAGCGCTGTTCTTTTCTTTGTATGAAATACGCTATGAATCACATTTGTAATCAACACATGTACTTCTCATAAATGCAAAATATTGTTACATCCAGAAAGGTATTATGAAACTGTTAAAGTATTTATTCCTTTTCCTTCTCATTCTCGTATAAACATTTAAATTTAATGCTTTCAAAAGTGATGTCAAAAGACTACCTAACTTTTCTCCGTCAGTTTATTCTGGAAAAGATAATAGTAATGCATAGTTATGTTGACAATATCTTATTACAGCTGTGTCAAGAATAGTCTACTATTTTAGTAACAGATCATATGATGGGCAAATCTTATTTTAGAATTAATGGAACTCTTGAATGTTTTAATGCATAGTTTAGGTATTGCTGATATTGAACATTTATCCGACAAACAATTCTATTGATTGCAAATCAATTATAAAATAATTATTAGAAGCACAGTTATAAAACCCTATTGACAAAAAAAAATAAAGACACGCATTTCATTTTATGTAGCAAAAAAAGTAAATATTATAATAATAATAATAATAATAATAATAATAATAATAATAATAATAATAATAATAATAATAATAATAATAATAATAATAATAATAATAATAATAATAATAATAATAATAATAATAATAATAATAATAATAATAATAATAATAATAATACCAACAACAGCAGGGAGAATTTATTCACTATTATCTGTTCATATTCCACTTATTATGTTGAGACTTTATATTTAATTATTTGTTTTAAGGTAATGCATATATGAAATTTGGAACATATTAAAATTCAAACCAGTTGTTATTAAGGATCATTAACCTAAATGAAAACATCTGATGTGTTACACTCACATGACTTTCTCTAGCTCTTCTACAAACTTCTTACATAAGATTATTCTTCTTTCTGCACCTTGCTAATCGAGGTACTCATTAGCACAATGTTCTTATTACTTAGTTCCTTTGAAATAGGAAGAAAATAAGGGAATACACTAGGCTAAACCAACAGTCAAAGGTTTTAAAATCTGTCGTTAGGCGATTGTCATTACAAATCGCTTCTTTTCTTGGCCAGGAGTAGAACAAAAGAAAAACGGACACTCCCGTCTGAGAAAAGTATAAGAACTTCACAACTGAATCTAATAACAATGAGCACCTCGAAAACGGTAAGCTTCACGAGAAAAATGTATATGACATAAGTTGTGTATTTTAAAAAAAACCTATATTTTTTGTACAGTATATTTTTGTCTATCTCTTACGGTTTACTAGTTATGGCAAATGAAGCAAAATTCATCCAAAATAAACAGGTCTCCAGAAGCTATTTCCAGAAAATTCAAGATATTCATTTTATTTGTCAGGTAAATATCTTTAATATACAATATTTTAATCAAAATCGTTAGAGCCATTTTTAAGAAAATAAAATTTTTTGAAAAAAGTTCCATGTAAAGCATAGTTTGGGGTGGGGGGACTTTTCTCAAAATCTTTGTGTCGCATCCCTGGAAGATACTAAACTTAAATACCAGGTTTGGTATTTTAGCTACTATTCGCTTTTGAGTTATCGTGTTCACAGACACACGGACACACACACACACACGGACCTTTTCCTGAAAATGCTTTTTATGGATACAGGGGGTCCTAAAACATGTATTTCCGGTGAAATCTCGACATCGAATTTTTGGGTGGAATACAATGCTTCTCTATTCCTATGTACATTGTACATACGGTGCTAGAGAAAGTAAAAATAGATCATAAGAGACAAAAGTGGCTAGAACACATACAGGAAATGATTAAGGAACGTTACACGAAGAGAATACTATATTGCAAACCCGAAGGAAAACAAAATGTCGGAAGACCCAGAAAACAATGGATAAATCAATGAATTAAACATTTGGAGCACGCAACAAGTCTTAGGAAAGGTATAATGCATGACGGAAGAGGAGGAGAAGAAGAAGAAGTACTAATTATTGTACAAAAAGTTATATTTTAGACGTGTATCAACATTCCAGACTGGATTGGTATTTAAATAGTTAATTTTATTTGTCTAAATTTATTGATTTATTAAAAATGAGTCGCAGAAATATTCAGATTAAATTATCCAATTTTACAGTAAATGAATTTGTAAATAGGCCTATAATATCACATATTTTATATAGACCCCCAATTATTGTACCAAAATTATTGCATTTTGCACTCTCCAGAACTCATAATTCTTCAAATTTTAATAATTTATCTCTTAAAATTGGAGCATTGATTTAAAAAATCTGATGTGTACCATTCACATGACTTTCTCCATATCCCTGCAACAAATAATTCTTAAAAAGCTTATACTTCTATTTACTTTATGCTAATCAGAAAAAAATAGAAATAGTCTAATTACTCGTTTCCTTGTAAGTAGAAGCGAAATAAGGGACAACCGTAGGTTAAAGTGATAGTCAAAAGCTGGTTGCTATGTCAATGAAGTTCCTTTGTTTATATGGATGGGAGTTGACAAGTTCCTGTATGAGAAAAGTATACGTTTTTCATAGCAGAAACCAAAAATAAGGAATATCACAAAAACGACGAATTCCACGAAAAAAATGTATATAACATAACTTGTGTGCTTTAATGTGCTCTACATTTTTTGTGTAGTAAGGTTTTGTCCATCTCTTACGGTTTAGCAGTTATTCAAAATTTAGTAAAATTCATCCAGAATAAACTACTCTTCAGGGGCTATTCCCAGAAAATTCAAGATACACATTTTATTTGTCAGGTAAATATGTTTAATATACGTAATTTTAATCAAAATCGTTACAGCTATTTTTGAGAAAATCAAAAATTTCGAAAACAGTTCCATGTAAAGGGTAGTTGGGGGTGGGGCGATTTTTCTCAAAATCTTCGTGTCGCATCGCTGGAAGATACTAAACTTAAATACCAAGTTTGGTATTTAACCGACCTTTCGTTTTTGTTATCGTGTTCACAGACACACGGACACACACACACACACACACACACACACATACACACACACACACACACACACACACAGGGCCTTTTTGTGAAACTGCTTTTTTTGGATGTTGGGGACCCTAAAACATATTTCCGGTGAAATCTCGGTATCGAATTTTTGGGCGGAGTGCAATACTTTCTCTATACACTATGTACATAGTGCGTATGGAGAAAGTAAAAGTAATATGACAATTTTCTTTAACGCACTTTTGAGATTCAGCATTGGAATTTTGAGACAAATTAGTAAACAACTGCATCGTGTTGATCATTTTAAGAATGGAAAAGTTTTGGGGAAAAAAATAGCGGAAAAAAAATCTGATGTGTTGCACTCACATGACTTTCTCTAACTGCTCAACAAACTTCTTACAACAATTATTCTTTCTACGCAATGCTAATCGAGATAAATATTAGCAGAATGTTCTTATTAATTAGTTCCATATAAGTAGAGGAGAACTAAAGGAATGTCTATGCTAAACTGACAGTCAAATGTTTTAAAAGTTATCGTTATGCGATTGTCAATGCAAATTGCTTCTTTGCTTGGCCAGGGGTAGAACAAAAGAAAAACGGACTGTCTGAGTAAACTATAAGTACCTCAGAATTAAAATCAATAAAAAAGATTTTCTTGGAAACAGTTACTTCCACAACAAAAACGTAAAGGACATAAATTGCGTGGTTTGACTAGATCTACATATTTTGATTAATAAGTTTTTTTTATCTCTTACGGTTTAGAAGTTAAGGAAAGTTGGGCAAAATTCATCCAGAATAAAGAGTTCTTCAGAGACTATTCCCAGAAAATTTAAAATATACATTTTATTTGGGATGTAAATATCTTTAATATACGGGATTTTTATCAAAATCGTTGGAGCCATTTTTAAGAAAATCAAAATTTTCGAAAATGTTTCTATACTAATGAGATAATTCGGGCCAGATGGAGCCACGGTAACGTGTGACAAGGCATTCAGAATGTCGCGAGTCGATTCTTGGTGACCACCCACTGTTACCCATGGGGTTTTCGGGGATTTCCCCCCTCAGCCGAGTGCTGGAATTGTTTCTTTGATCTCCCAAATGGCCTACCCCTTCATATCGATCTTTTTATTCATCCTTCATCTGACGATTGGTCTGCATCAGGTTTGGAAGTGTCGATATTGGTGTTTCAGGAATGGTGATGGGCAAAGTGATAGGGATAAAGAATGGATACCTCTATGAAACTTTTTACTTTCCTACTTTCCTATTGCACTCCACCCAAAAATTCGATATCGAGATTTCACCGGAAATATATGTTTTAGGGTCCCCAGTATCCAAAAAAAAAAAAGCATTTTCAGAAAAAGGTCCATGTTTATGCGTGTGTGTGTGCGTGTGTGTATGTCCGTGTGGTTGTGAACAGGTTAACTAAAAACGAAAAGTCGACTAAATAAAAAACTTGGTATTTAAGTTTAGTATCTTCCAGAGATGCACTCGAAGATTTTGAGAATAATCCCCCACACCATAAACTACCTTTTACATGGAACTTTTTTCGAAAATTTTTATTTTTTAAAAAATAGCTCTAACGATTTTGATTAAAATATGGTATAATAAAGATATTTACCTGACAAATAAAATGTATATTTTGAATTTTCTGGGCATAGACTCCGAAGACTTCTTCATTCAGAGTGAATTTTACGGATTTTTGCATAACTGCTACAGCGTAAAAAGTGGACAAAAACTTACCACACAAAAAATGTAGAACACATTAAAACACACAATTTATGTTATATACATTTTTTGCGTGGAGTTGGTCGCTTTTTAAATATTCCTTGTTTTTAGTTTCAGCCTCGAAAAGCTTAACTTTTCTCATACAGAAATGTTCAACTCCTATTCATACAAATAAAGGAACTTCAGTCACATAGCAACCAGTTTTTGACTAACACTTTAACCTCTAGCACTCCCTTACTTCTCATCTACTTACAAGGAAGCAAGTAATATGACTATTTCTGTTAATTTATCTCAATTAGCATGAAGTAAGTAGCAGCATAAGG